>CM053623.1:307786424-307946414 GCA_028646595.1 Phalanger gymnotis
AGAGTAAAGAGTTCTATGTTCCACACTTGGGGGGATGCGCCAGCTCTGCCTCACCAGCATTCCTCTTTCCCCAAGAACCTCCAACCCAGACTGGACTTAGATCTTCAGTAGGCTCTTCACTCCTGCTCTGATTCCCCACTTAATTCCTCCCACCAGGTGGGCCTGGGGCCAGAAGCAACTGCAGCTGTAGTTCTGAAGCTGCCCCACCTCCGCTGCCCCCCGGGGCGGGGGGGGGGGGGGGCACAACTGCAAACTCCCTGTCCCCAGCAGCTTTTCCCACTAACCTACTCTGTTGTCTTTGGTGTTTGTGGGTTGAGAAGTCTGGTAACTGCTGCAGCTCACTGATTCAGGGCGCTAGGGCATGCTCTGCCCGGCTCCTGGTCTCGTTGGTCTGCACCGCCCACGCTGGGCTCTGCTCTGCTCCCAGCTCTGTGCGTGAAGACCTCACCCAGCAACCATCCAGGCTGTCCTGGGCTGGAGACCTGCTTCTCTCTGGTATTTCGTGTGTCCTGCAGCTCTAGAATTGTTTCAAAGCCATTTTTTTAATAGGTTTTTAGAGGGACTTGGCGGGGAGCTCACGCCAGTCCCTGCTTTCCAGCCACCATCTTGGCTCCCCACCTCCTTCATTTTATATAGAATTCAAAAACAGAAAAATCAAAAGCATTATGCAGCCCACAATATAATTAAAGTGCCCTCCTTTATAGACAGATTAATGCTCATTTTGGTTATTGTGGATACAGTGTGGACAGCCAATATTAATGATGTGTTGTCTTCAGGAAGACATAGACTCTTCTTAGTCTGAAACATTAGTATCTCATTAAAAAAAAGATTCTCTGAAACATATAAAGGAATTTCCCCCTAATTTGAAACCACTCTTAAAGCCTCTTTGCTTTAAACATCATCCCACGGCATAGATCCTAGGGATAACAATATCCTTAGATCATAGATCAAGAGCTAGAAGACCATGTAGTCCCACCCTTCATTTAGTAGATGAGGACATTGTGTGGCCCAGAAAGACCATGGAGAAACAGACTGAAGTCAAGAAGGAAATAGAAGGAAGGAGAAGGGAAGGACTAGAATCTAAGGGCAGGAGTGCCCATCAGTTGGAAAATGGCTGAACAATATGTGAAACATGAATGTAATGGAATAGTGCTAAAGACAAAAGAGATGAAGGCAGAGAGCCTTGGGTGCTATGAGCTGATGCGGGTAAATGAATGGAGCCAGGAAAGCAGTTCCTACAAGGATAATACCATTGTAAAGAAGAACAACTTGGAAATATGTAAAAACTCTGATCAGTGCAATGACCAGCCACATCTCCAGAGGACTTCTGATTAAGCATGTTGTATTTCTCTGAAAGAGAGGCAATGGACTTGAGGAGCAGAAGGAGACAGGCAATCTTGGACATGACCACTGTGTGGATTCATTTTTCTTGGCTATTCTTATCTGTTGCAAGTTTTATTTTTTTCTTTCTTAGTTTTTTAGTTAGGTAGAGAGTTAACATTGATGATAAAAAAAATAGTACCATTGAAACGCTTAAAAATGCACTGGAAACTTGGAGAGCACAGAGAAGTAGTATAGTGTTGAAAGTGATATGGACTTTATTACATATTTTTTTAAAATGTGGAATAAACAGAGATTCTGTTTCATATATAGTACTCTTTGTGTTCTGATATATATATATATATGTATGTATATATGTGTTGCCTTTCTTTTTGCTAATTAATTTAAAATAAACAATTTTTTTAAAATGAGTTTTTTAAAAAAATGTAATTTTAATAAAAATTTTGGATGCCTCAAACTAGCTGAATTCAAAGGCCATTTCTCCCCAATTCCTTGTGTTTTATATTAATGAAGACTTCTGCTGACTGAGAAGACAAAGTACCCACACTAACCCCCAGATAAAAATATCATGTTAAAATGATACTGATACAAAATGTTATCTTGAATAGGGGCAAATGACTTTTTTCAGAAATTCTATTTGTCATTTCTCATGTTAGCTCTGCAAATCAAACCTATGGAATATAAGTAATTCCAAGTTAGCTGGAATGTTAATTACTTGGGCGAGTCCCACATTTGCAAAATCCTGGGTAATTTAAGGCACAGAAGAAGCAAAAAAGAAACCAGTTTTGTGGGGGAACATTTCTGGTTTGATCCAAGACTCTCCAACCCCTTTGACTAATGCATGCTTACCCAATGAAGTCCATTAGTCAGTATTCTGGCTCATCCCCTTTGACTTACTTCCCAACAAAGAGAAACAGTTACCATTGACTGCAACCCTGAGGGTCTTCCCTTCCAGTTCGATTTTTTTTTCTTTTTTTCTAATTAAAGAGGCCATCCCTTGACTTACTTCTTAAAGAGGCCTATTCGCTGAATGGGTCTTACCTCACTCTAAGTGTATATATGAAAAGGCCTTAGCCTAAAAGGGTCAGGGACTCCCATTGCATCCTGGGTCATCTCCAGTCTTCCTGGTGAATATCAGGCCACTGGACCCAGACAGTTCTGGAGGAGAAAGTGAGGCTGGTGACCTTGCGTAGCCCTGCCTCACTCAAATCAAAGTCAACTGCAAGTCATCTCATCATTTCCCTGATGCCACGGTCCTCTTCCTCTTCGAGAAGGAAGGACAAACACGACAATAATTTCCCAACAACCCTCTGTGGTCATTCAGCAGTTCCAGAGGTGAAGAATGATTGTGTGCTCTAGATTAACAGTAGAGTCCTACCTTGCAGAATCAATTGTGTCTTTCACGCTTATGCTGGCTGCCTAATCCTTGAAAGCCCATTGCTTCTGAGACCAGAATAACCTACCAAACACCTTATTTTTCTTACTTGTGAATGTGCCATTCTTGAACTTGTTCTGATGTTGTTCTTTGAGTAGTAGCACCTCCTGGATGGGCCATTCCAATTCCAGTTGCCCCTTCACAGCAGAAGGGATGGGACCCAAGCTGCAAGTATCTATAGTGGGAGAAAAAGTTTTGAGTTAGCTTTGTCGCTTTTCAGATATTACAGGGTCTATGAAAGACAGCTAAGTGGTGTGGTTGCTAGAGAATCAGACCTGGAATCAGGAAGACCTGAGATTGAATCTTGCCTCAGATACATACTAGCTACGTGACTCTGGGTAAGTCACTTGCCCTCAGTTTCTTCTTCTATGAAATGGGGATAATGCTATCCCCTATTGAAGCAACTATGTGGCACAGTGGATAGAGCTGTGGGCCTGGAGTCAGGAAGATTCATCTTCCTGAGTTCAAATCTGATCTCAGACACTTACTTACCTGTGTGACTCTGGGCAAGCCACTTAGCCCTGTTTGCCTCAGTTTCCTCATTATTAAAATGAGCTGGAGAAGGAAATTCTCTACCAAGAAAATACAAATGGGGTCAATAAGACATAACCGAACAATAACGTAAAGAGATTTAAGGTTGGCAAAGTGCTTTATTATCTCATTTGATCCTCACAAGAACCTGTGAGATAAGTGCTAGTATTATCCCCATGTAACAGATGAATTTAAATAATTCGTCCAGACCCACAGAGTCAGTTAGCAAGCGCCAGAGGTAGAATTCAAACTCAGGACTCCGAGGCTCTATCCATTACTCTACCTTTCTTTCAAAAGAAAACCATCACGAAATTCTAAGTTTGGATGTACCTGCCCTCTCCTGAATCCCATGCTACCACGGCAGGGGGATAGTAGAGATGGAAGAAGGGAGGGAATAGAAGCAAGGTTGACATTTTCTTTTGAAGTTGGTACATTTCTTGGTGTCAAACAAATAAACAGGATAAAAGAGGATTCCCCCCCCCACCCCCCAGGCTCCCCATTAGATTGTGATGCTTATCCCAAGAAAGAAAAGGGGAGAAGGGAATTATCAAATTATATAATGCCTACTATATGCTAAACACTTTTACAAATATAATCCTATTCGATCCTCACAATGACCTTGAGAAGTAGGTGCTGTTATTACCCTTATTTTATAGTTGAGAAAAATGAGGAAAACAAAGGTTAAGTGACTTTCCCAGGGTCACACAGTAAATATCTAAGGTGAGATTTGACTACAGGCCCAGCTCTCTATTCACTGTGCCACCAGCTGCCTGCGGTCATGTGCAGCTAGAAGAAGCTGACATTCAGATGACTTCTTGTCCTCAAAGCTGCAGAGTCTAGTCCTTTGGCTACTAGCCCAGATCCCTGGGACCAAAAAGAATGCTTCAAGAACAGCATAAATAATACTACTGACATCAGCACAAGGAACAAGAGGAGAATGAACACCCAGGATTTCTTGATGAATAAAACTGTCTAAAGTAACAAGAAGTATTCTTTTCCAGAGTACTTTTTTTCAATTAACCAGAAGTATTTTAAGTGTTTGTTTGGGAAAGGACTAATACAATCATTAATTTTCTAAAAATTAAAATAATTTTTGTTTTTTGGCAAATCAGTCCTTACTTCCTCATAGCTGGTTCCATTTCCTTTGTTCCCAATCTTCCTAGCTACCTCTTGAGAAAAGGGCTGAGGTACTTAAGTGAACCTATAAAAATATTTAAAATAAATATTTATCTCAAACCTATTTCAGTGTGAATTTTCCCACTGATCCCTTAGCTAAGGGAATTTGGCAGTGGACACACATGTGAAGTAGAAATACAGTACTTGACACTTTCATTTTGCTTACACCTTTAAACACCTTTAAAAGAACATATTGTTGACCTTTTTAAGTGTAAACATGCATAAAATCTCATTTTGTGTAACTTAAACTTTTAATAATTCCCCCTTCCAACCCATTCCCACTTTTACGCTTTCTCCAAGCAAACATCATTCCCACACCTGTATTGCACTGTTAATAAGCTGCAGTGTTAATAGCCTTTGATACATACCACAGTGTACCTTCTAAAGCTGGAAAGATTAGCAAAGGATGCAAGAGAATGTGAAACATTTCCCACTTGGTTCCAGGCTCTTGCAATAGGTCAAGATGAGGTATCCCCATTATAATATGTAATATGTACAACATGTATTATGTGATATGGTACTGTCCCTGTTTCTCCAAATGAAACAAAAACACAGCAAACCGCAAGGCAAACACAGGAGTAACTCAAAAAAATGCGACTACACATTGAAAAAATGCCATCTTTTAAAAAAATCACCTGGGTTGACTTGAGCTTCCCAGTAACTTCTTTCCTCAAACGTTGATTCTTTTTTAGGGTCAAAGATCAGGAAGTCAGTCTTGGTGCCACCAAATCTCAAGTAGGCTGGAGATAAGCCTCTGGCTAAGGTTCGAAGTCTTTGGGAACTGAGAAATGGGATTTCTTCAAATTAGTAAAAAGTACATTTTCACTAAGAAAATTTGGTTGATAGGTCAGTGGGTTGTTTTCAGGTGTTAGTTAACTAAAATGTAGTTTCTGCAGATCAAGTAACAGAAATGAAGAATCATAGAATCTGGGAGTTGGAAATGATCTCAGTGGCCATCTAGGCCAACCCATATACGAAAGAATTCCCCCTATAACATGTTGTTTAAACTCTGCACTAACATGCCTAACAAACGATTATTCAGCTACGGCTCTGAGATCTCCGAGAAGGAGAAAGTTGCCATCTCTCAGAGAAGCCCATCGCATTCTTGGACAGCTTTAATTACTAGGGACATTTTCCTAACATCAACTACAAATTTGCCCTCTGGGACCAAACTGAATTTGAATCCCTCTTTATTACGACAATTCTTCAAATACTTGAAGGCAATTATTGTAGTCTTTGCCTTCCTCCTTCAATTCTTTCAACTGATTGATCCTCCTATGACATGGACTGAAGACTCTTCACCATTTTGGTTGCCCTCCACTGTATGCTCTCCAGTTCATTAATGTCCTTCTTTAAACTATGGTGCCCAGAATTCAACATAATATTCCATATGTGGACTGACTAGTCCAGAGTATAGAGGGACTTGCATCTCCTCATTCCCCAAAAGTTAAGTCCTTCTTTATGCATCCCTTAATGTTATAAGGTGACATTAACTTTGTCATCTGCTCTATCACATTGCTAATTCAGAGTTTGGAGTCCACTAAAACCCTCAGATCTTTTTTCAAACCTATTGCTCTGTAACCCTGCCTCCTGTTACACATGCGAAGTTGATTTTTTGAGTCCAAGTATATGACTTCACATTTATCTCTGTTGAATTTTGTCCTATTTGATTCAATTCAAATGCTCTGGCCTGTCAAGATCATTTTGCTTCCTGACTTTGTCACCCACTGTTAGCTTTCTTCCAGCTTTGTGTCATCTGAAAATGTGATAAGGATACCATTTATGATGTGGTAGGAGGGAGAAAGACTGGGGTAGAAACTTTCTACATGAATGCTTTTCTGATCACATTGGCTGAGAAAGGGCAGGGCACAGTGGGTAAAGAATTGGCCTCTGGGGCAGCTAGGTGGCACAGTGGATAGAGCACCACCTCTGAAATCAGGAGGACCTGAGTTCAAATCTGGCCTCAGAAGTGTACCAGTTGCGTGACCTTGGGGCAAGTCACTTAACCCTGATTGACTCCCCACCCTGAAAGAAAAAGATATGACCTTCTGGTCAGGAAGACCTGGATTCAAGTTCCATCTCTGAAATATCTTGGCTGTGTGACCCTGGGCAAGTCACTTAACCCTTATGAAAAGTAAAATGAGGTTAGTCTACCCTGACCTGATCTGAGCTTCTTAGTGAAGCTTGGCTGGCTCTCCGTAATGACTACTTCCCTTTCTAGATATATGCTATCCATCTCTTTAATGATACATTTGAGAATTTCTCAAGGAATCAAATTCAAACTCACTGGTTTGTAGACATGAGATTCTCTTCCCTCATCTTGGAAAATTGGGAAAACATTTTCCCATCTCCAATTTTGTAGCACCTCTTCTGTTTTCCTTGATCTTTCTGAAATTACCAAGTGGTTCAGCCATCACATAGGCCACTTCTTTCAGTGCCAGAGGATGTGTGTGTGTGTGTGTGTGTGTGTGTGTGTGTGTGTGTGTGTGTGTGTGTGTGTGTGTTGGTTCAGCTGAGCCAGGTGAATTGGATTCACCAAAGGGAGGTAGATGCTCTCAAACTATCTCCTTACTTTTCTTACTATCAGCTTCCAGTTGTTTGTGTCATTTGCATAAAGGTTATTCTCCTTTGCAGAGAAACCAGAACCCAAATAAATAAACAGTTCTGCCTTCTTTGTGTGCTCAGTTATCATCACTCCATCCACTCCAAACTCATGTCCTATTCCTTCTTTGCTTTAACTTTTTTCTCCCAACATAATTAAAAAAACAAACACCCCATTTTTGCTGGACTTAGCTTCTCTATTGTTATTTAACAATCTCAATGTTGACTCCTTGAGTCACATGGCAGTATGTCCTCCAATTTCCCAGTTGTAACTGAGGGTATTAGTAACTATAGCCAATATTAAAATGACAGCAGAAAACACATTTTTCTTTTAAAATTCATTGCTCCTTTATTATCTAGGGAGGGAAAAAGGATGGGGTATAGGTCTTCCTACATTGTTCTTCAGTAACGTCCAACTCTTTATGATCCCGTTTAGGGTTTTCTTGGCAAAGACAATGGAGAAATTTGCCATTTCTTCCTCCAGATCACTTTACAGAAGAGGAAACTGAGACAAGCAGGGTTAAGTGACTTGCCCAGGGCCACACAGCTAGTCTGAGGCCAAATTTTAACTCAGGGAAATGAGTCTTTCTGATTGCAAGGCCAATGCTCCATCCACTGCACCACCTATCTGCCCCTTCCTACATTAGGCCTTTTCTAAGATCCCTCAACCGCTTGTGCCTCTCACCCTTGAAATTAACTTGGTTTTATTTTATCCAGGCTTCCACATGGGCATGCTGATTGATAGAATATAAAATCCTTAAAGGCAGAGACTGTTTGGCCCTTCCCCCCCCTTTTTTGCCAGCAAAGGCTACCACAAGATCTGGTATATCAATGAATATATCATATAATAAGTACTGTTAAGCTGGAAAATAAAGTTCTTATTTCTTTGACAGCTGAGAGGAGGATGGACTGGAGTAAGGAGAGGCTTGTGGCAGGCCCCCCAACTATCTGACTATTGAAATAGTCCAGGCATGAGGTGATGAGGATGGTGGCAGCATCAGAGGAGAGAAGGGGAGAGTAGGAGATGTTATAAAGGTAGAATCGATAGAACTTGGCAACAGATTGATGTGAGAGAGTGAAGAGTAGAAGATGGCATTGGTTGAGAGTTTGAGTGACTGTGAAGATGTTGATATCTTTCTTGCTGCTGCTGTTTGTCCTTCCTTCTCGAAGAGCACTGTAACATTAGGGAGGTAATGGATGTCATAATATGCAAGCGGACCTAGTAGTGGTTTTGTTGGAACAAAGGGTATGGACAGTTTTATAGCCCTTTGGACATAGTTCCAAATTATACAAGAAGAATATTTTACAGCATTCAGAATATAACAAGCGATAACTTTAATGTAATAACACGTATCAGCTAAACTTGCCTAGCCTATGTACTTTCAGAAGCATTAAATAAGTAGCCTTAAACACTGAAAAATAAATGCTGTACATACTGAACAGATTCATATAGCTTTGAGAAATCCCCATAACTGTGCTATCAGGCAAATCAGTTAAACTCATTGAGCTTCAGTTTATTTAGCAGGAAAATGAAGGGATTGGATTAAATTATCTCTGCTGACATCTTTAATAGTAATATGGAAGAAGGGAGGGTTTTCAAAGTAAGATTATGAGTTCAATTTTGGACGTGTTGCACTCAAGACTAAAAGTGAACTTGCTTTCCAAGAACTCAACTGGAAAGTCCCCATTCCGTGCGGGCAATAACTCAACAATTATCTATTAAAAGCTTCCTTTATGCAAAGCACAGTGCTAGGCATCAGAAATAACCAATGTCCCTTCTGGCCAGCCATTTTCCTCAAGGAAAGGAGGACTAGTGACTGTAGCTGATCACTTACTGAGACTAGTCCCTTCCATATTGTTTCATTGATTGCTACATTTTTAGTGCTGGAGATCTTCTAGGTCGTGTGTGTGTGTGTGTGTGTGTGTGTGTGTGTGTGTGTGTGTGCGCATGTTGGACCCTTTTGGCAGTCTGGTGAAACTTACGAAGCCCATCTCAGAATAACGTTTTTAAATAATTGAAGGAAACGCCAAATTTCACTTAGAGAGTAGTAAAAATAAAGATGTATTTTTTTTTCCCTATCCAAGTTCACAGACTTCCTGAAGTCTATCCAGAAACTCATTGAGGGGAGGGGTCCATGGACCCCAGGTTAAGCACACCTGTGGTAGCACAACCCCACTCCCACACATTAAAAAAAAAAAAAAAGCAATTCAGAACGGGTGATCTTGCCTAGGACATTACAGGCAGTCAGAAAGTACCTAGAAACGCGATTGGAGAATAAAGCTGTTGCCGATTAAAAAAGAAGAAAGCAAGTATTTACTTGTGGAGAGAGCAGTGGACAATGTTCAGGTGTAGAAAAGGGAAAGGAGGTACGAAACAAGAAGAAAGGAGACAGTATACGGAGGAAAGGGTGAATGTCAGCAACTTACCCCAGGAAGGTGATGTATCTAGGATCGGTAACCAGGCTGGCGTCGATGGTAATAGAGAGGAAAGCCAGGCTCACCTCCTGCACCTTGACATCGGTGCGGAGGTCGAGCTTCAAGATTTCGGGAGGCGGCTCCGTCACCGCCAGGGGGCTCCCTGAAAGAGGCCGGGGGAGCCCCATTAGATGCAGCGTGAACAGCAGGAGCAGCATCACAGACACCCGGCCGCTCGGGTGCATCCCAGACTCTGGGGGCCGCTCCGCCAGCAGCAGCGACCCAGCACCGGCAGCCTGAACAGCGCCTCCTCCTCCGGATCCTTTTCCTTCTCCTTTTACCCCTTTCCCCTCCTCCCCGAGTCCCTCTTCCCTTTACCTCTCCTCCATACTCCTTGTTCTCCCTCTCCCTCCTCCTCTTCTCCCTCCTTCTCTCCTTCCTCCTCCCCCCTTCTCCGCCTCCTCCTCTCCTTGCTTTCCTCCCCTCTCTCTCTCCCTCCTCCCCCTTCTACTCTCCCTCCTCCCCCTTCTACTTCACCTCCTCCCTTCCCTCTTTCCCCCTCCTACCTGAACCACAGCCACATCCAACTCCCACTTCCTCTACCTCCTAGAGCCCCACCCCTCCTATCGGTTACTCCCATTTCCTTTTGGGTTTGCTTCAGTTCTGAGCTGTCCTGTTAACAAACGAAGTCGCGCCCTTCTGTTTGTTCAGCCAGCCTGAGCCGACACCCTTCTGGCAGAGGACAGCCTGGGTATGTAGAGCCAAGTCGGCCGTAGTATGCCGTGCATTTATGGAAAGGCTCAAGGTGTGGGGATGTAAGGGCGAGCCGCTGCAGGTGAAGTTACACTGCAACTTGGGGGCCAGAGGCTCCAGCCACTGAACCACCCTGCCAAAGCTGTGCTACCTCAAGGAAGTGGAATACCGCAGAGCCATCAAATATGAGAAATAGAAGAATACAAAGAGATTTGGGAATACTGATATGAAGTAATGAAAAGTAAGGAGAGCAGAGTCAGAATAATGTACACACAGAATGCAAGTGGATTTTTTTTTTGACTTCCACTTAGCACAGTGGCTGGCATATTGTAGGTGCTTTATAAATGCTCGTCGACTGACTGGCAGATATGTGAAAAGACAGGATATGTAACTTAATATGGAGGTGAGTGAACAGATAACAGAAGGAGACAGAGAAAGAATAATAATCTCTTAGGGATATATTATCCATGTTGTTTGGTCCTTTCCCCCACTTTGTGACCCCTTTAGGGGTTTTCTTGGCAAAGATACCGTAGTGGTTGGCCATTTCCTTTTCCAGCTTATTTTGCAGATGAGGAAACTGAGGCAAACAGGTCTAGGTGACTTGCCCAGGGGGTTTTCTTGGCAAAGATACTGGAGTGGTTGGTCATTTCCTTCTCCAAGTAGATTAAGGCAGAGATTAAGTGACTTGCCCAGGGTCACACAGCTGGATTTGAACTCAGGTAGCAACAACAACAACTTCCCTCCAGGCCCAGCGCTGTATCCAGTGAACCACCTTGCTGCCCAATCAATTTCACAGAGACAGTATAAAAGAAGAGTCCCAGACAGAAATGTCAGGTGGAAAAAGATCAGTGCAGTGGATGAGGCAGAAAAGATTAATAGACTGAGAGGGTGAATGAGGAGTCAGCTGTGTGACTTGGTAGCCAAAAAGTGCTAATGGGTTAGAATTCCTCTCTTCCTTTGACACACAGCTCATTGCTGAGCTAGGTAAGCAGAGCTAGGCAAACGATGTTAATGGCAAAAAGACAAGAAAACAATCAAAACTGAATGGCGCGGCCAAGATCCACTTACTTGGATTTAGTTGGGTTTCTTCTGTCTTTATTCTATATTAATGAGAAGGGAGCCGCTGGAGTTTATTGTGTGGGGAGAAGGGTGAAATAATCTGAACTTCACTGTAGGAAAATCCTATTAGTGGCTAAATGGAGGATAAATTGGAGAGGGGAGAGATTTGAAGCAGGCAGACCCCCCAGCAGGCTATTACAATAGTCCAGGCATGAGGTGGTTGGTGGCAGTGTCAGAGACAAGGGGGCTTATTCAAGAGATGTTACAGAGGTGAAATCGACAGGCTCTGTTCGATATGAGAAGTGAGACTTGGTAAGAAATCCAGCAAGACTCCTAGGTTGTGAGCCTGAGGGACTAGGAGGATAGTGATGCCCTCTGCAATAAAAGGGAAGGGAAAAGAGGTGGCTTAGGGGGAAATAGAATGAATTCCATTTTGGACATATTAAATGTAAGACGTCTGCTGGATATCCAGTAGCTCTAGATGTCTGAAAGTCAGGTAGAAATGCAAGATTGGAGGTCAGTACAGAGTTTGGGACTGGATAGGTATATCTGAGAATTATCAGCATAGAGATAGTAATCATGGGAGCTGATGAGATTACCAAATGAAATTGCATAGAGGGAGAGGAGAAAAGGGCCCAGGAAAAAACCCTGAGGGACACCTACAGTTAGAGGGCATGATATAGGAGAAGATGCAGCAAAAGACCCTGAAAAGGAAAAGACCATGTCTTTGAAAGCCACTCAGTCCCCTAAATTTTCCCACACATTTCAGCACCCCAGATCACTGGTGTCTCACTCAAGGCACTGTGGCCCACCTCAGCCCACCTAGATACTTGACAGTCCTGTCACAGTCTCTCTTGGCCCACCCCAGGCTACTTTATTCCTTTCACTATTGCATCTGGCCTACCCCAAGCTATTTACCACTCCTTAATCCCATCCAGATCTTTTCATTGTCCCTTTTTTGTATATAAGTATCAGTCTCACCCCCATTAAGTTGCAGATTCACTAGGAATCTCTCCTGCACTAATGTTGTTACTTTAATGTTTACTTTGAAATGGATGGACCGAGAAACACCGACCAAGCCAAATTAGAATATATATTGAGCATCATTTATTAGCCGGCAGCTGTCCCATAGAGAGAAGTAGCCCCGAGCTCAAGAATCTAGGGCTTCTTATACGTGAGCCTTGAGCAAGTGCAAGAAGCAGAGTATTGTGAGCATGTCTAGGCTTGCCCATCAGGGGCCACACAGAGTATTTGTTGCAGGTAGCTAGGTCTGATCTCAAGACTCGGGGTTTTACATCAAGTATTTGTTGCAGGTAGCTAAGTTGGATCTGGGGTCACAGAGCTCCAGTAAGTGGAGTGTTACAGCATGCCCTTTGAGCAAGAGGTCTGCATGCCCCTGAGCAAGGGGCTGCATGCCAGCGTGCATGCCCCTGCGCAAGGGGGGGTGCTGCATGCCTCAGAGCAAGGGGCATTTCAACTTTAATGTTGTAAACCTTGCTACTTTGACAGAAAGGCTTGAGTGCTTGAATTTTTTTCCAGGCAGACTCATCCTGTAACCTGATATTTCAGCGTTCCCAGCAACCCCAAACCATGTCAAGAGGTCAAATATGTAGAAGAACCATAAGGGAGTGGTTTCCTGAAAACCAAAAATAATAAAGCATATCAAGGAGGAAAGAATGGTCAACAGTGTCAAGAGCTGCAGAGAGGTCAAAGGGAATGAAGATTGAGAAGTGGCCATTGAGTTTGGCAACTAAAAGATTATTAGTAACATTGGGGAGAGCAGTTTTGGTGGAATGATAATGTAAGAAATGGGAGGAGGAGTTTTGTTTCTGCAGAACTAAAGGTGTACTTCACCCCTCCCCCCCCTTTAGCAGAAACCAGGCCTCAAGGTCAGTCAGGTGAGAGGTCAGAGGCTTGTGCACATGCTTTTTGAGAAGGCCCTTGGGGGAATTAGAGGCCAAACAGCTTGCACCAGTTCAAGCTTATCTAGGGTCTGGTCTTGGTCAAGAATCCAGGCCTACTGATTTGCATAATTTGCATATGTTAAAGAGGTGTGTTGATAAGGTAAAATGGGCTCCTTAGCACTTAGTTTGAGGGGTGCCCTTGAGGAGTTTGGCTTTTGTTTACCTTGAGTGAAAGTACTTTCAGCTGTTAAGTGCTAAGCCCCAGGCCCAAAGCCCTATCAGGTGTGAAACCTGTGTGGGTGTAGATTGATGACTTAAGAGGGGCCAACTCAGGAACCAATGGTCTCTGGTAGTTGAGGCAGGGCTTGAAAACGCCAGAGGCTCGGCTGTGAGGAGAGAGAAGCTAAGAGAAAACTACAGCTGAAGCTGAAAAAAAAAAAAGCCGAAGCAGGAGACCTGTGTGAACCCAGGAGTTCGAGCAAGCACTTGAGGCCAGTAAATACGATTTGGCTAAATACTATCTTGTTTTTATGTGGCTTCCTGGTTACTCTTGTGAGGTAGGCCTACTGGGCCTAGAGTCTTTCGGTTAAGATGTCGGAATGGGGAGGCTGGTTCACAAATCTGCTGCTGCAGGGCCTAAATAAATGTTCTGTTGCATTCTACTTAGAGAATCTTTCATACCTTGTGATTTCGAACCATTCAAACATATACGTGATTATATTTGAGATTAAAAATTCGGCCTTCCTACTACAAGAGGGAAAGTAGGGGAAGTAAAAGAATGTAGTTTAATCCTAAACTAAGACAAGGAAGATCTAATTAACTTCCCTTTTGCTTCTGTATCCTTATTATCCTATCTATATAAACTGTATAACCTAGGGAAACTACGTAAAAAATAAAGATTGTAAACTAACCATAACTCTAGCAGGAGTGGAGGGAATGGTTACCCCTGCTCCTGCAGCTGTATCAGCGTGTATGTTCCAGTGAGCACTATACCCGTTCTCTCGAGGAGTGTAATAAAATGGTGGAATGCCCACTCTGGTCCTGAGTTCCTTGGGTGAGAATGCGTAAATCACATGGATCTTCCTAAGGTCAAGTGAAGGGAAGCAATGGGCAGTGGAAGCTTGTCTTGGGCTTACTCCCTGGATCTTGTCTTGGGGTGTCCTGTGAGCCCCACTGTGGGTTTAAGAGGGCTACCACTCTGGATTCCCTTGGGGAACTCTGTGGTCTGCACAGCCTTCTTAAGGGGACATCACTTGGGGCTTCCAGCCCTGTCTCAGTAGCCTTGTGATCTTACTGCTGTCTTAAAGGGCCATCACTTGGGTCCTCCTTAGGGTCTGAGCCCTAGGAGGCCCTGTGATCCCCATAGATTAAGGGGGGCTACTGCTTGGTCTTCCTCTGGAAGTCCTGTGGTCTCTACAGTCTTCCCTAGGTATTATCACAGGGTTCTTCCTCAGAACTTTGGCCCTGCCTAGGAAGTCCAATGATCCCCAAAACCACGTTTCTCACAATAAGGTCAGAAGCTAGATTGTAAGGAGTTAAGAAGAGAGTAAGAGGAAAGTGGAGGCACCTGTTCTAGATGGCCTCATTACAAAGGACAGAAGAGATAAAGGAAGATAGTTTCTGGGGTAGAAGGATCAAGCCATGGGGAAGACATAGGCATGTTTGTAGGCAGTAGGGAGTGAGCCAGTAGACAGGGAGAGATTGAAATTAAGTGACAGAGTGGGGATGACAGAGGGAGCAATCTGTTGGAGATGATGAGGTAGAATGAGAGCCCTTCAACAAGCAAAGGGGTTAGCCTTGGTAAGGAATAAGACCACTTCATCATGTGAGACAGGATGAAGGATGAGAATGACAGAAGGTATCTGATAGGAGATGAAGAAGAGGAAACTCATGGCAAATAATTTCAACTTTTTCTGTAAAATACAAGGCCAGGTTCTCTGCTAAGTGAAGGGAGGGAGACCTGTGGGAGGTTAGAGTAGGGATGAAAAGGATTGGAAGAGCCACTGTGGAGAATGGAATAGTGAATTGCTAAGGGAGCCATAGTAGGATTGTCTAGCAGCAGTGAGGGCTCAGTTGAGGTTGTGCAACATAAGTTTGGAGTGGAAACAAAATGGTTGCATGATTTTTTTGCATCTTCATTCAGTAGAATATACGTAGGAGCAAAGGCAGCTCCTATGGTGGGAATGATCCAAGGATGACATTAGGCTGGGCATAATTGGCTATATGCTAAAGGGGTGAGGGATTCAAGAGGGAGGACAGTGAAGAGTTGAATTGGTCAAGATGGGGAAAAGAGGAGAAGGCAGCAAGATAAGGGGAGATGGGGTCAAGGAATTGGAGGTTATGGTGCAGATGAATAGCAGGATTTTGTAAAGGAAGGCAGAGGGAAAAGTAAAAAGCCAATAGATTATAATTGGATAAAGAGATTTTGGAATTTATGAACATAGAAGTGGTAGTACATTTGTTGGTTATGGCAAGATCAAGCCTACAGCCATCTTTGTGTGTGGCTGAAGTAGAGTGGAAGAGTAGCTCATGGGAAGTGAGGAGGTTGAGGAACTGAGTAGTTAGGGTATTTGAGGGAAAGTTAATATGTACATTGAAATCTCCTAAGATAAGGGCAGGAGGTGGGGAGGAGAGAAAAATCGTGAGCCAGGTATTGAATGCATTGAGCAAGGAAAGAGAATGACCTGGGGATCTGTAGGCAACAGCTACAGGATTTTTATGGTACACCCTGACCGGGATTTGATGGTAGATATGAATGGCATGGATTCAAAGGAAGAGAGGTTACTGAATGATGGGGATAGGAGGAGAATCTGAAAGTGGCAATGGAGAGCAAGGAGTATTCCAACTCCTCTGCTTTGACTAATGAGCTGAGGAAAATGAGTCAAGGTTCAGTCAGTACTGGAAAGGGTGGCCAAGGAAGTTGTATTATGGGGGAGTGGGGTGCCCACTTTCAGTCAAAGCTAATAGGTGGAAGGAGTGAGAGAGAAAAAGCTGTAAGATGAAATTTGTTACCTATGGGACAGGCATTCTAGGGGACACAGTGGAAGGATTGATCAGAATCAGGTAGAATCTTTGGGCGGGAAGGTTGAGGGGGATGAGAATGAAGAAGAAGAATCTAGTGGTGTGGGGTGGGGAATAGGGTTTAGATGATAATCTGTAGCAGTTCAGTTTCTGAGATGTGAAGGATATGACCAGGTGTGAGAATTTTCATCATTAAGTGGAGGGAGCTATTTCTTTTACCAATGATAGCAGCTAGGTGGTGCAGTGGAGAGAGTACTAGGCCTGAAGTCAAGAAGACTCATCTTCCTAAGTGTAAATCTGGCCTCAATCAATCACTTACTAGCTGTATGACCCTGGGCAAGTCACTTAACCCTGTTTGCCTCTGTTTCCTCATCTGTAAAATGAGCTAGAGAAAGAAATGGCAAACCACTCCAGAATCTGTGCCAAGATAGCCCCAAATAATAATAATAAATGCTTTTTCCTTCCTTTCCTTTCCTTGATTTACTCACCATGGAGTCAAGAGTCAACATGTATTATGTCTAGTACATGCATATAATGTTATTTGAAATGATGCCACAGGGTTTATCCCGTATTTGTTAATGTTTGGTAGAGAATCACTGCCAGCTACTGACTTATGCTTTAGAGTCGAAGGTAGTAAAGATGGTAGGAATCATAGTAAGGGTCTCCTATAAGAGACAGGCTGAAAGAGGCTTAATATCTATGGCATCAGCTCAGAATAAAATGCCAATAAAAACAGATAATTGCAGAATGCCTGGAATCATTGTCAAGAGGTGACAGAGTCTGTTAAGGAGTCTTGGTGAGCACAGAACACACAAATTCTTAAACCCCAGAGGCAAAGAGACTGGGCCTACAAAATGGCTCCATAAATTAGTCAGGTCCCTACACACCTGGAGACATCTCTTACTCACTGGGGAGTTAGTCAAGCTTCCTGATGAGCCATCATACAGTAATGATGGACAGCCAAGTAAACAGGTTCAGAGGAAAAGAACTCATCTGCATATTGCAAAAAGATTTACAGAGGTAAATAATAAACTCAAAAATTTTTATCACTGACAAAGGTAAGCTTATATACTATTATGCCCAAGAGTCACAACGAACCCAACCACAGGTATCTCAGACACATGGGAATGTGAATTCAAATGATAAGGAAGAATTAAGTCCCTTTTTAACTCAATACCACAGTCACAGAGAGAAAACAGAGTGTATCAGTGGGGCCCTGGAATAGTCAGAATGAGCTTTCAATGAGCTCAACTATAATTATATGATAATAACAGTCAACAACAATCTAGAAATTAGAAACTCAGTGTCAGGACTATTAAGTCATGGTTAGACCTACATGTGATGTGCCAGGTAAAACCTGAAAGGTGATTACTCACATAGCCAAACACAATGCTGCAAGGGCAAATATGTAATAATTTACAATTATATCCTGCCCTGTAATTTATACCATTCATTGTTGTTAGTGAAATATGTGGGTTTTTTTAACTGTCTATAAAATATTGATACAAATGCTTTTATGTAATGCTTTTTGTATAATGATCATATATTTTAGTAATGTATACTAGTGCTTTATCTTTAGCGTATGCAGGATTTTATAAGTGCTATATTATCGCTTACATATAATTGTATTTGTATGTATTTATCATGAAAAAAGTTTGCTTTTTCTTATATATTATATGTTGATTTTTCTTGAATGAAAAACTATTTCGTATCAATAGATTGTAAATGTGTTGAATATTTGACAATTTTTTTAGTCAGATGATGTTTGCATCTTCTAGCCCAAGGTTTTAACTTGCTGAGGCTTACTCAATGGGTAGGGGATGGGGTGGAGAGAATGAGAGAATCTGGAACTGAAAATAAGATCAAATTGAATGGTAATAGAAGAAAAAAAATTTAAAAACTGGAAAAAATAATTTGCAGAGGGCTGCAAATGTTCACTAAAGGAACTTTCCCTTTCAAATATGAACAGCTTAGTTGCTGAAAAGGGGTAGGAAAAGAACCCTTGTGTAAAGAATATTGACAAAAATCAACTTATGAAGAGCCTCTCAGATAAAATATTGAGGAGAGACACAGACCAGATAGGGAAATTCCTCTCAGATGAATGTGCTGACCTGACCTTTGAAGGCAAAGAAATGCTGGAGGGAATGATGGCTGCAGGACTTGAAGTCCAACCATTGGGGTCCATCAGCTCATTTGCATGGGACTGGTTTTTGAGTTTTAAACATTGTAACTGACCCAATTATGAACTGTCTGGAGCCTCTGGGATGGTTATATATCTTATAGAAAGCCAATCAGTCGACAAGTATTTATTGGACATTTACTACATTTCTGACAGTGTGCCAAGTTCTGGGGATACAAACAAAGGTTAGCACATAGAATCTTTCCGGAAGAAACTCCCATTCTAATGGAGGAGATGACATGTAAAGTGGCCTGCCAACGTCACTGAGCTGTTAAAGGGGGAAGAGAAGAAGCTCTTTATAAGTATTATCTCATTGGATTCTCACAACAGACCTAGGAAGGAGATACTGGTATCACCTCCATTTTACCGCTGAGGAAACTGAAGCAAACAGGGGTTAATGACTTGCCCAAGGTCACTCACTCAGCTAGAAAGTATCTTAAGGCCAGATTTGAACTCAGGTCTTCCTGAATCCAGGCCCAGCACTCTATCCACTGCACCACCTTTATGACATAACACAGAACATAGTCAAATGTACATAATGGCAAAATAATAATTTAAAAAACCTTACTCCTGACCCATGGTTTCTTCTATCACTAGGCCCCCATTTCCACCCCTTCCTACTTGTTTATTGTACCCATAAGTATTTGCATGAAGTCATCATCTTCTCATCCCATGGGGGTACTGACCAAAGACTTCCTCCTTCTATTTCCTAAACCCTTCTCCAGGATAATAAGCTAAACACCCTGGCACCATGATTAGGCTCCCAAGCTTTCACCTCTTTCTGCTTGCTGTGAGGTGGGCTCCCTTGAACCTCATAGGATAGGACATCAAAATCTGCTAAGAGGTGAACTTTGAGGACATATATATTGTATCAAACCAATCTTGTCCCTCCTGTATAGGACTTTTCACCAACCTCTGAAACTCTGCCTGGACCCACTGATCAGTGGTTAGCACACTCTAACCTCTTTATATTCATCTCATCCCAATGGTCCTGAACCCACAGCTGCCAATGAAGGAACCACATTCCCCATCTTTGATTGATGGTTTCTCACACCTGTCCTCCTCAGCCCTTTCTCGAATGTCTCAAACCAGATGTGCCCTCTGGAATGCTTGCTCCATAATGAACAAACTTCTTTCATCCTAAACCTTATTCTTTCCATCTTTTGGTCTTCATTGGGACATGGCTCCCTACTGATGACACCATTTCCCTCATCACCCTTTTCAATACTGGCTATCCCTGACTTGCTGATCATAATGGTGGTGGGAGTGATGGGATCTGGGCCCCCAAAAGGAAAAGACCATGTCTTTGATAACAACCCAGTCCCTGAATTTTCCCATACATTTCAGTAGTCCAGACCACTAGTGTCTTGCCCAAGGCATCTGGCCCACTGCAGGCCACCTAGATCACCTAATTACCTTACTTGACCTTCTTTTCACAATCAAGCAGTTGGCTGCCCCAGACTACTTGCATATACCAACCACTTCTTAATCCCCCTTAAATCCCCTAATTGGCCTGCTTGACAGTCCTTTCACTATTCCACTTGGCCCTACCCAGACTACTTACCACTCCTTAATCCAATCCGTATACAAGCATCAGTCTTGCCCCCATTAAGTTGCAGGTTCAGTAGGAATCTAGTCTTCTCCAATTGGCATTACAATAAACCTTGCCACCTTGACTGAAAGGTCTGAGTGCATGAATTCTTTCCAGGCAGACCCCCATACCCTGACATTTTGGGGTTCCCAGCAAACCCAAATTGCATCATGGGGGTTGGAATACTTCTGTGGGGACAGAAATTAAGAAAGGTAGTTTATTGTTCAGTCATGTATAACCCTTCTTTTTTTAAAAAATTTTTTTATTTTTAAAATAAATTTTTAATTGATGTTTTCTGTTTTTTACATCATCATAGTTATCCCCAGTATTCCTCTTCCCTTCCCAGAAAGCTATCTCATAAAGGAAATGTTATTTTTTTTAAAGACAAAAAAGAAAAGAAAAAAAAATCAGCACAACTGATCAGTATATTGAAAAAGTCTAAAAATGTGAGGAATGTGTAACATTTGTGGACATGTATAACCCATCTTGACCCCAGTTGGGGTTTTCTTGGTAAAGACACTGGACAGGCTTGCCATTTCCTTCTCCATAGGATCCAGGGAGTTGATTTTGTCAGACAATCAGAGTTTAAAGTGACTTGCCCAAGGTCACATGGCTAGGAAATATCTGAGGCTGGATTTGAACTCAGGTCTTCCTGACTCCAGTGTTCTATCCATTGAGCCACCAGCTGCCACAGAGTAGATTGAGGTTCAAAATTTCTGAGTTTTATCAGTTTATTAACAAAGACCACTAATATGTTAACAAAGTGAGTAGAAATAGATGCCTCAGTTCTGCCAAATCACCCCAATGAGGGCTGACCTAGGTGTATCTTCCTTTTGATTGGCCTGAAAGTATATCATTTGGACTTCCTCTGCCCAAGGTAAGACAATCCCAATTGGTAGGCCTTTTAATGAGAAGGTGGGATTAGGGTAGCTTTTACTGTTGCTGTTCAGTGGTTTCAGTCCTGTCAGACTCTTCATGACCCCATTTGGGGTTTTCTTGGCAAAGACACTCAAGTTGTTTGTCATTTCCTTCTCCAGCTCATTTTACAGAGGAAACTGAGGTAAACAGGGTTAAGTGCCTCGCCCAGGGCCAAACAGCTGGTAAGTATCCGAGGCCAGATTTGAACTCAGGAAGATGAGTCAGGAAGACCTGAGTTAAAATGTGGCTTCTGACACTTACTAGTTGAGTGACACTTAGAAAGATAAACAATATAAGGGTGGAGAGTCAATTCACAATAGAATTGTGTCCAGAATGGAGGTAATTACAAGACAAAAACTTGGTCTCAAGGTAAATTTCTGCCAGAATGGAGGGGAAGGTTGAAGTGCAGGTCTTAGGAAGTGAATAGATTGTTGCTGTCGCTGTCGATCAGTCACGTCTGACTCCTCATGAACCCCATAGATCACAACACACCAGCACAGTCCATGGGGTTTACTTGGCAAGGATACTGGAGTCATTTGCCATTTTCTTCACTAGTGGATTAAGACAAACAGAGACTTGCCCTGTGTCACACAACTAGTAAGTGTCTGGAGGCTGACTTTGAATTCAGGTCTTCCTGACCCTAGGTCCAGCTCACTACCCGATGTTTGTCAACTCTCTGAGGGCAGGAATCCAAACACCCAAGCATTTGAACATGTTGCTGTCTAATATGGTAAATAGGAATAAAATCCACATTAAAAATCTCTTTCAAGGAAGTCAAGAATTTTTTTTCAGAGTGTAGAAAGGAAGAATAAAAAGTTGCTAGCCCAGTCTCCCAATTTTACAGGAAACTGAAGCCCATTGTAAGGGGTTCTGTCCACAAGACACACGCGGGGGGCAGAGGGAGGGGTACTCGAATCCAGGTCCTGTCTCCTGGCGCCAGCCCGGCAGCTCGTGGGGCTTGAGCAGTTGGTTGGGAGGCTCTCGGTGAGGGCACCTGAGCCAAGCCCGGCAAGGCACGGGCACCACGTGCCGAACTAGACCCAGCCCCCCCAGGGGCGTGGCACTTAAAAAAGTCCCGCCTCCTTGGAGAGGTCTGCGCCTCTGATTGGCTTGCGCCCTCCAGCCCGCCCCTGGCGTCGCTTCATATGCCCGGCCCTGTTGCTCCGGGTTACGGCGGCGACGGGAGGCGGGTCATGAGAAGGATGGGCAGGCGGTTGAGCGGCCCGCCCTCTCCTCGAGCTTACAAACGGCCTCTTAGGCGAGCTGGGGCCAGGGTCTCGCGCAGGGGCACACACACGCGGGCCGGGGTGTGGGAGGGACAGGGAGGGGGGTGGCCATCACCGTCCTCCCTCGTTACCAACGGGGGGCCTCCATCGCCGGGGTCGGGGGAAGGGGAACATCCCCACCCCAGCCGCTCAGCCGCTCCAGGTGCGGCCGCCCAGCCCCCCTGAGCTTCCCCGGTGATGCTGCAGGTCTCCTGCGATGGGGTGGATTTTATTCAGGTAAAAGGGAGGAGCGCGGAAGGGGCGGTGGCGGTGGTGCTGGTAAGAGGGCGACCATTGAGGCGGGTCGGGGGGCGGGGCCTCCGTCAGTCTGGGTCCAGGCCCCTGGCGGCCCGAGGACCCTGAGGCCGGGGAGTGTTGTAGTAAGCGGCTCCCCCACTTTGGGACTCCAGGGGCCGCTGTGCGCAGTGCGGCGCTAACGGGGAGGGCGGGGGAGGAGGGTGTGCGCTGCCGCTCGGCCCTCCCCCCCCGCCCCTGTAGAATCCGGAGCTTCCGCTGCGCATGCGTCACCAGGCCGGACCCGGGGCTACGCCGCTTCCAGTGGGGCGGAAGCACAGTCAGTGTGAAATTGAAGTCTCACCAGTGCTCCTGAGGGTGGGAGTTCGGAATTCTATGGACCGAGCGGCCAAACGGGTCCGGGACGGGGTCTGTGACCTGCGAGAGTTTGGAAATGGAGACCCCGAGATAACTGTCTCCCCTCCTTAAGAAAGAATAGCTTGTTTAATGGAAGTCTGTTTTCTGCCTCGCCCCCACCCCGTGCGGGTGTAGACCCCGGGACCCCGCTTGGGATCAATCAGATCCATAGATTTAGGTCCCGAGGGGCCCCTGGGTGTCATGCGGCCGACTCTTCTCTTCCACGGCCGCAGATGAGGCACCTGCCCCGAGCCCCCAGAGAGGAAGCGGGAGAGCCGCGGTGGCTCCCCCTCCTCAGCCCTCATTACTGCGGTTTTTTTTTTAAGATTAATGTATTTATTTTTAGTTTTCAAGATTCATTTCCACAAGATTTTGAGTTACAAATTTACTCCCCATCCACCCCCTCCCCGCCACCCCAAGATGGCATGCATTCTGAATTACTGCGCTTTATACACTGAGGGGAGGGCGTGTTGAGAGGTCCAACCCGGACGTGGCAGTGGTACCTTGGACAAGTCAGGTTCTGGAGCAGCTCTTTAAGCGAGGGGCGTCCTCACCTGGAGTTTACTTCACTGGTGAAATCACGGTCTGACCCCTTCCCCCGTCCCCTTAGAGAGAGCATAACTCACTAAAAAGTTCTGTTTGGGCTCTCTTCTGGGCAGGCCTTCTTCTGGCTATCTTTTGCTTCTGATTGACTCTTCCCTTAAAGCCACCCAGCCTTCTTTGTGGCATTTGTTATTCTGGATTTCTAGACGTTGAGAGTCTACTAATGGAGCCAGAGGACGCGATTCAAATCTGTTGAATCCCTTTTATGTGCAAGGCTCTGTACTGGGAGGTTGTTGTTTATACTTCGTTCTGGAAAAGGCCCAGCTCGAAGTCTTGCCTTGGGAGTGCTTTGGATTTGAGTGAGGCAGAGCCGGGCAAAGTGGTCACCCTCCATCTCTCCGCCAGTCATTGGGGTACTGTGGCAAGACCTTTTACTAGTGTGAAGAGAATTAGGATTTTTATAATAATCAGTATGGGATGTGTAATGAACATACTTTGAGAATTGCCTTTTTTGTGAGTCACACTCACAATGCAGCTTGAACTGATCAGTAAAACTTTGACAAGGTTCGCGATCACTGAAGTGAAGGGAATCAAAGCCTGTAGAACCTGTTCCTGGAACAGAACTCTGGTCCTGTGACCCACCAAGTAAAGCTTCCCCCACCCCCACTAGAACAATAATGCCCCCACTGGACTCCAGAATTGTGTTGTCTTACATTTGTGGGTTTGTTGTGAGAAACTGCTCAAGGCCAGGAAAACATTTTTTTGTAATCCGCATTACCCCCCTCCCTTTCCACTTGTGATTTATGTGTATAATCTCTGTTTTTACTTCTGCATGATGGAATTCTGAATGGGAGAATTCCCAATTTGCAAATCTGTTCTTCATAATGAAACTAATTAATTAAATGGCTACCTGATTACTGGCACTTTGTCTCTGGCTTGCTGTTTTGTCATTCTCAGGTTAGTAAAATCCTGGTAACACTAGGAATTAGGGCAAAAAAGAAGCCCTCAAAGAATTTACATACCCAGTAGGGAGAATGCACAATATACAGGTTGTTTCAGAAGTCTTTTGGGACACTGGGTATGTCACTTACATGGAAAAGAACAGAAAAAATTAGCAATTATAATGTAATGCAATGAAAATTGAGGAAAAAGGGTACTTATAGTAGAAGGAGGAGGTCAGGGAAAATTTCCTAGAGGAGGTATCACCCTAGCTTAACCTCAAAAGAAGAAATAGTTTCTGAGAAATGGCAGTGAGGAGAGTGTACATTCCAGATATGGGAGCTTCTCTAAATGTACATATGCGAGAGATGAAAGATCACATTTCCGGAATGGTTCATCTTGAGTTTGAAAAGTAAATGGGATGAAGATTGTTTAGGATCCTAACAGGATATGGAGCTTGTATCTTACAGGAAATGAAAAGGCACAGAAGATTTCTGACCAGAGGCCAAGATGACAATTCTGATAAGTTTTGACAAGTCTGACTTGTGCCTTAGGAAGACCATGTAGAATGGCCATTGGTTATTATTGCTACCTGACTGATCCACCTCCTTTTCCAGTTACATAGCTCCTCAAATCACAATGTTTAAGTTCATTTAAAAGCTCTGCCACTTTTTAGATAGGACTCATTCCAAACCAACTGTGCCAAGTTTTGGTGACCCCAGATTAGGTCACTTTTAGGAATTTTCAGTCTAGATTTCATTCTTTCCAAGAAACGGCTATCCGTAGACTTTCTTTTTGAAATGGCCTCTGTTCTAGGGACCTTGGAAGTCCTGACAGAATTTTTTGATCAGGCCAATTGGTAAATGAAGACAGATCAGCTACTTAGGAGAAAATTAGTTTTGCCTGTGAAGGCTTTTTTGTTTCACATACAAATCCCCTGTATTCACATTGGCATCTCAGACTTCTGTAAATATTTAGCAGATCTGATGTATATTAGGTGCTGCAGAAAATGACCCTGCCCTGTTGAACATGTTTTTGTCCTTCATTTTGAAGAAGACCAATGACACCATTGGGGCAATGTCTTGACTCCTGAGTGAATTGAATTTAAGTGAGGCAGAGTTGCACAAAGTTGTTAACTTCTCTCTCTTTCTCCTAAATCATCAAAGTCCAGCAGCAGGACAAAAGTCAGGACAGCTGGTGATGGCCTGGGATGCAGTGGGTAACCTTGGTATTTTTGATGTTTGACCAAGCTATAAAGACCTCCACAGTGCCTGCTTTAGCTGCCTTTATGGCCATTTTAGCAAATTATTCTCATCCCCCCATTCCACAGGGTGAAGTCTTCACATGCTTGGGGTAGACATCCCCTAACTCAGTGATGGGTTTGAGGCCTGTCGGTTACCCTTAGCCTGGTTTAACCCATGAATGCTGCTCATGCTACAGCTTCTTGGAGCCACAGGTGAGAGTTGAGTAGCAAATGGACACCGAAAGTGAATGAGCAGCCCCGAAAAGGGCTCAGTCCTTGCATCAGAGGTGTTCCCCCTGAACACCCCATGTACTTCATACCTGTAAGGGTCAGCTAGGTAGCACAGTGGGTAGAGTGCTGGTCATTTGGCCTCAGACGGTAGCTGCATGACCCTGAGCAAGTCATTTAACCCTGTTTGCTTCAGTTTCGTTGTCTATAAAATGAGTTGGAGAAGGAGATAGCAAACCTCTCCAGTATCTTTGCCAAGAAAACCCCAATGGGGTCATGAAGAATTGGATTCGACTGAACAACAACAAAGTCACAGGTCCCCTTCTCAGTCCACCCTGGATCTATGACCAGTAACTGGGTCATGAGTGACAGAGCTGCCTGTTGGCCCCCTTTCCTGAATCCTGCACTGGTGCAGGGACTTCTCAGGACCTCTACTTGCCCAGGCCTCTGGGTGCTGGAAAGTTTTGTGTGGTGGGCTCCTGGCCAGCCCAGTCTCCAATGTCAGTTAGGTTATCCTGACTTGGGCTTTCCAGCTCACAGTGACTCACTATGGAATGTGTACACATTGTGCAAAGCCACTAATGATTTATTTGCTAACATCTGCATACTTTAGTTTTCTGGAGTCAGGTCCAGAGATACGAAAAGGCCACAATCCCTGAGGTAGACAGAACCATTCACTCTTGTGTGAACAACAATCCTCTTGTAAATGGCCATCCACCTTTTTTGAAGACCTCTCGTGAGAGAGGACACTCCTTCCTGATGCAGCCTGTTTCATTTTTGGACAACGTTACCTGACATCAAAACGAAATATGCCTTTCTGCGACTTCTACCCATGAATCCTACTTTTGCCCTCTGGGTACAGAGACAGAAAAAAATCGTCTCTTCCTTCCACCTGCTAGTTATTGAAATACTTGAAGACAATGACTGTATCTCACCCCGAGGTTTCTCTTTGCTAACATTTTTCCTTTACCTTCTCCTCACAGGGCATGATCTTGGGGTCCTTGCCTTCCTCTGGACATTCTACAAGTTGTCAACATGCAGAATGTTCCCAATTCTGAACATAGTTTTCTAGAGGTAGTTTGACCGGGGCAGGGTAGATGAAGCAAAGTGATTGATCCCCTCTAATCCTGAACTCTCTGCCTGCCTTCATGCACTTTAAGATGGAATCTGGCTTCTGGCTACTGTATCACTTTGTGGACTCATTAAATTTGTACTCCTCCCTACCTTGTACTTGCAAGGCTGAACTTTTGCACAATTTATCCCCATTATCATCATCATTGATATTTGAATGGTGCTCAAAGGATTACCAAGTGCTTCATATATAATTTCATTTGATCCTCACGACTCTATAAAGAAAAAGCTATGGCTATTTTATCCCCATTTTACAGATTTTACAGCATGTGAGGGGCTTAGTGCTTTGCTTGCCTAGGGTCACATAGCTTGTGTCCCAGATGAGATTGAAATCTAATCTTCTGCCTCAGAGCACTGTGCTCCACTTACTCAGCCACCCAGCTAGTAACAGATGAAGCCTAGTGTTGGATCTGGTTAGACTGTTTGAATCCCGACTCTGTAATTCAGTATTTAATTCAATTTATCCTTCCTGTCTTACTGTTATATTCTTTTATCTAAGACTGTATTAGAAATAGGAAAAAGCTGAGCTCACTGGGCTCTGAGTCAGGAAGACCTGAATTGTAATCTGGCCTCAGACACTCACTAGCTGTGACCCTGGACAAGTCCCTAAACCTCTGTTTGCCTTAGTGCACCAGAGAAGGAAATGGTAAACCATTTTAGTATCTTTTGCTGAGGAAACTCCATGGACCGTGTGGTCCACAGGGTCAGGAAGAGTTGGACAAGTCTGAACAACGACAGTATTAGAAATGTTTGCTAGCCTAGGTCCAAGTCCAAATTCCTGGAGCACTCCCTTGCTGGCCTTCTACTTCGTCATTGAAGCGTCTTTACTTTGTTAATGAACCATCATGCCCTTTCCATCTGGTCATTAAGTTGTTCTGTGTGTGCCTAACTGGGTTATCAGCTAACCCATTCATACAAAACATTTTTGAATATGTACCCCTGTCACTAAGAAAATTTTGAGTGGCAATCCCTACTATAGGTATATTTATTTACAAATTATACTGCTGTCCTAATATATACATTATAGAATATACATAAAAAGAATTCCAAAAGATGTGAGAAAGATAAAAAATACTTTAAAAATAATTTTTACTTTAGTTATAAAAGATATAAAACCTCTTGTTATTCTCACTAAAACATAAATACTATTTTTTTTAGTCAGAGCAGTGTAACTGAATATGCTTAATTACTTTTGAAAGTCTTTGCTTACTATGCTGTGAGCTAGCAATTCAAAGGTCTAATTTAAAGTTTCATTTATTTCAATTCCTGGTTTTAATGACTAGCATAGCAGAAAATAAAAGTTTGAGATGCAGCGCTCATTGGAAGAAGTATCATTGGAGATACTTATTAAATCATGCTATCAGTTTTTCAATGCCGTCTAATAATCATGCAAATGTTTTCAGATTTGGTTAGTACATTTTCATCTTCCCTGCTATATCAGTAAATTGTTCTTGCAAGTTACTCAGAATCTATGTTACATTTTTATATTTTTAGCAAGTGGATTCTTAACCCAGTGAAACTCGGATGATTTTTAAATAGCAAATTCAGTTTCCAAGTTGCTCCCCTGCCAGCTTCATGTCATACTCTTGAATTCCAGGCCTAATTCCAACTGGCATTTCTACTCTGGCCTCCTGGACTTCTGATTGGTGATCAGTCATTATAACAAAGGACCTGGAGTCAGGAGTACCTGAGTTCAGATCTGGCCTCAGACACTTGTGTGACCCTGTTTGCCTCAGTTTGCTCATCTGTGAAATAAGCTGGAGAAGGAAAAGGCAGACTACTCCAGTGTCTTTGCCAAGAAAACCCCAAATAGCCTCATGAACAGCAGGACATGACTGATGGACACAACAACAGCAACATCATCATAACTAATCCCTCCCCAACCTGCCACGCTGGCCATCCTCCTGCTAATGTCGTCATCCCCCATCTCTAACCAGGCCCTCCTGCTGCGGGCCTACAGCTTCTGATCAGTGATTATTCATTGCAACTGGTCAAGCCCAGGGTCCCCACACAGCTGCTGTTCTCTGACCATCTTTATGCTTCTCTGCTGTGCTTCATCCTTAACCATCTATGACCCTCCAATCCCCTCTCTCATCCTCTTCTACTCCTGGGCCTTTGGGATGGACCAAGCTGCCATTCCTGGAAAGTATGTCAGTCAATTACCTTATGTCACCATCCTTGTGACATTCCTGACCACTTAGGTCTTCTCCCATTACAATGTAGGCTCCTTGAGGATGGAGTCTGCCTTGTGCTTTGATTTGTGTTTCTAGTACTTAGCACAGTGCATGATACTTAATAAGTGCTTAATAAATACTTTTAATTCACATTAAGTATTCAGATATCAGAGTTTTTATAGGAGCACATATTTTTGGCAACAAGAAAAAACTAGTTTTTAAATATCTCATCATGATGACTTTTTTGTACCCAGCTAATATCACAAGCCACAGTATATGCTTGAGTAAGGTTTGCTGATAATGACAATGGTTGTACATTCATATTTAAAGGTTTCCTTACTCATTTTGAATTTTTTTGATCATCTCAGATCTGATTAGCTCATCATTGTTTTTGCTTTGTAATTTGGCTGATGAGCTCATGTTAGAAGTAGAATTGTTAGCTTTGCCCTTTTTTGTTGTTTACTTGTGCTAACGTTATTGATATCTTTAATTCAAGGCCTTTTTTGCAGGAGTCTTTTAGAGATATTTGTTCCTTTTGGGCAGGTTAGTTTAGTTACAAGTAGATATTATGTATAAGTCTATTTAATTGGGCAAACATAAATTGCATTGTGTTACAGTCCAAAAAGCAAATGAACAAGCAGAATCACTGTGGAATTCCAACTCTTCTCTTAGTATATCTTGGGTACCATGTGTGACAGGTGCCGGTCTGAAATATGGGTACGTTAAATAGTAGTAGAGCTGTATTTTTAGAATGCTTTTAGAAAATAAATATAAAAGTTGTAATGTTTTCATTTTATACCCTAATGTAACCTTTTACATGCGCCTTGGAGACCACAGGCCTGACTCATACCTGTCCATCCTTTCCACTAGAGTGGCATAAGAGACTTTGTTAAAAACTAGGTACACTAGACCTACCTCCTTGATTTCATAGTCTACCAGCCTTGTCAAACATGGACATTAAATTAGTTGGACATGTGACCACTCCTCTTTTTTATAGGTACTAACATCAATCATCTCTAGAGTCTTACGGGCCGGTAATTTGCAGACTCTGTTCTTTTCTCTTTTTTGGTAATTGAGGTGCTATTTGACCTCGTAATTATATGGCACCACTTTTATTTTCCCATATCTTTTCCTAATCACTGATAGTGACTTAATAATCACAGTTGTCGCTTCCTTCTCTACTCTGGGATGTAGTTTGTCTGGGTCTGGTGACTAGCCATCCCCCTACTTATGTCAGGTTTCAGTTTCCTATTGGTCATCTTTTCTGTCCTTTCCACCTCAAAGATCCTTCTCTCAAGCAAGCAAAACAATAAAAGGCAAAAGTCAAACACATGTACTAGATAAGAGTAAAATGAATCTGAGAAACAGGAATGTCCTGGGTTCATTGATGCAAATGAAGATGTCTAGAATACCAGTTGCTACTTTGCATTTGAAGAAAGGGATGTGCACGCACAGAGGGCTCACCCCGCAACTTACTTAGAGAAGATAAATGCTGGGGAAACAGCAGATAATAAAGTTAGAACAAAGTAGCATAAAGATGTCTTAAGTACTATGGTAAGTAAGGGCTCTGGACTTGGGCTGCATCTCCCTATTGCTCTGGTACCTCAAATAAGTCTCTTAACCATCCCGTGGCTTCTCTTGCTTTATCTGTGGCATGGGAATGATAATACTTGGCTAGGGTTGTTGTAGAATTGTAATGAGAAATATATTTTGAAAACTTTCTTGAAAGTCTTGAAGTAAAAACATGTGAGAAATTTTTGTCATTGGAATAAAGTCTTTTCAGTATTGATCGGACCCATTTCCAAAGTAATAAATGACAGAATGAAAAAATGTTGATAAAATGTCTAAAAGATTTATTTTATTTTCACAGGTGTTACTAGAATAAGTGAAAATAATCTCCAAGAATTAAGGTATCATTACTGTGCTATAAGTATCTCTCACTTTAAATATACTTGTCTTACAGAATTTTGAAGCTTTATAATTATAAGAATTATTTTTACCAAATGTGAAGTCATTTTATAAAATTTGTCCTTTTAAGGTTAAAGTATTTTATATTCTCTAGCATCATCTGCTTCTGAAATGTTCCGGCTACAGTTTTACTTGCCTTTCCTACTCCCATGAGTCTGGGATTTCATCAATGCAGGTACTCACTTGAATGACCCAAATCACATGCAAATCTCATCCAGAGTCTCCTGAAGATTGAGCACATGAGGCCCGCTCAATGCTCTACATTCTGTTAACATTGTGTAGGTAAGAGGCACACAGGCTCTCCATCAATAAGACCTTCCAAAGTGTATACCTCTTTGGCCAAGCACCAAGTGCGAGGTACTGGAGCAAAAAAGAATAAGACAGTGCCGGCTCTCAAAGAGGCTCCATTCTGTGTATGTACTCATAGAAGTATATACGAATGACTGTAAGGCAGTTTGGGATAAGGTGCTTCCTCCTGGGGTATTAGCGACATTTTAAATAGGAAGTGGTATTTGAGTTAATTCTGAAGGAAACTAGGGCTTTTAAGAGGCAGAAGAGAAGAGAGAGAAGCTTGTAGCCATGGTAACAGCCCACTTTGGTCCAGAGAAAATGTGAAGGGGAGGAATACATGACAAGGTAGTTAGGAAGCAGATAGTAAAAGGCTTTAAATGCAAAGCAGGAATTTTTGGTCCTGTCAGAGAGCCACTGGATCTTGGAGGGAGCCCATGGAGTGTTTTGAGCAAAGGAGAGTCACAGATTGATACTTTTTGGTAGTAGCGGAGGTTGCATTGGCTGGGGGCCAGTCCTGAGGCAGAGAGGCTGATTAGTCCAGGTGAGAGGTGGTGAGGGGCCTGAATTCTTTTTTTTTTTTTAATTTATTTTTTATTTTTAGTTTACAACACTCAGTTGCACAATTTTTTGGGTTCCAAATTTTCCCTCCCTCCCACTTCTCCCCCGAACCCCCCAAGACAGCATGTAATCCAATGTAGGTTCTACATGTATCTTCACCTTGAACGTATTTACATTATAGTCCAGTTGTAATAAAGAATTATGACCAATGGAATGAATCATGAGAAAGGAGAAACGAAACCAAAAAAAAAAAAAGGAAAAAAAAGAGAGCAAAAAGCTTGCCTCAATCTGCATTCAGATTCCATAATTCTTTCTCTGGATGTGCATAGCTTTTTCCATTATGAGCCTTTTGGAACTGTCTTTGAACCTTGTGTTGAGGAGAGGTTTCAAGAGTATCAAAGTCCTTATAGATACTATGTATCTGTAATCTGGTATAATGATCTCCTTGTTCTGCTCCCCTCATTCAGCATCAATTTGTATAAATCATTCCAGGTTATAATGAAGTCTGTCTGCTCCTCATTTGTTATAGCACAGTAGTATTCCATTCATATACCACAGTTTGTTTAACCATCCCTGAATTGTTGGGCATCTCCTTGATTTCCAATTCTTTGCCACCACAAAAAAAGCTGCTGTAAATATTTTTGTACATATAGGTTCCTTTTCCACTTGTATGATCTCTTTGGGATACAGCCCTAGAAGGGGTATTGCTGGGTCAAAGGGTATGCACATTTTTATAGCCCTTTGGGCATAGTTCCAAATTGCTTTCCAGAATGGCTGTATCAGTTCACAACTCCACCAACAATGTAATTATGTTTTAATTTTTCCACATCCTCTCCAGCATTTATCATTTTCCTGTTTTGTCATGTTAGCCAATCTGACAGGAGAGATGTGGTACCTAAGAGTTGTTTTGCTTTTCATTTCTCTAATCAGTAGTGATTTAGAACATTTTTTCATATGCCTGTAGATACCTTTAATTTCTTTTTCTGAAAACTGCCTGTTCATATCCTTTGACCATTTCTCAATTGGAGAATGATTTGTATTCCTATAAATTTGGCTCAGTTCCCTGTATATTTTAGATATAAGGCCTTTATCAGAGACATTGGTTGTAAAGATTTTCTCCCAATTTTCTGTTTCCCTCCTTATCTTGGTTGCATTGGCTTTGTTTATACAAAAACCTTTTAATTTGACATAATCAAAATTATCTATTTTGCATTTTGTAATGCTCTCTATCTCTTGTTGGGTCATGAATTCTTCCCTTTCCCATAAATCTTACAGGTAAACTATTCCTTGCTTTCTCAAATTCCTTATAGTATCAGCCTTTACTCCTAAATCATGAACCCATTTTGAGGGGCCTGAATTCTGATCACATGACCAGCCAATCTTATTTTCCAGGTATACATTTCTATAGTGACATCTTTTAAATTGGTTATATATAATTCCTCATTTGTAATGTGGCAGCTTGCGCATGCGCAACATAACATGCATTTCTCTATTGCTCTTTCTGTATTTCTCAATAACACGTCTTTGGAGAAAGCCAGATTCAGTCATAGACAATCCCTGTAAGAACATGGTATTAAAAGATACTTTGTTGTTTCAGAGGGATGCTTGTTTTGGGTCATTAAGAACACTGGACATTTTCTCAAAGGCAATCCAACTTACTTTTGTCCCATTTACTTCTGAATTTAGTTCATCATTTGCAGGGTCTATTCCAGTAGATTGATTAGGAAACTCATTTAGCATCCAGGGCTTGATGCAATTAGCGTTGTGGTGTGTGTGTGCGCGTGTGTCTCCTTGTTTTAATCAGAGTGTCATCAAACAAAGTTATGTCTGTTGTTCTCTCAAGATTTATGATTTTGACATACACCTTACAGGAGACCCATTAAGGTAATATATTGTTTATCAAGTTGTAAATCAAGTTTATCAAGTGATTTTGAAGTAGTTATTAACTAATAAGCACAGAGGGATCTGGTATTCTCTGCATCTGTTAATGAGTTGTGTGCCTGCATTTTAGGAAAATTACTTTAACAGCTGAGTAGAGGAGGGACCATAATGGGAAGAAGCTTGAGGCAGGGAGACCAAGCAGCAGGCTCTTACACAATAGTCTAGGCATGAGGTGATGTGGGCAGGGTGGTGGCAATGGCAGAGAAAGAAGGGGGCACATGCGAGAGATGTTACCCAGGCCTTGGCACAAATTGGATATGGAGAGTGAGAAAGGAGGAGGAGGGAAGGACTGGGACGACTGTATTAGGGAAGTCGGGAAGGAGGGAGGGTCTGGGGGTAAAGATGATGAGTTCAGTTTTGGACTTATTGAGTGTAAGATGACTATAGGACATCTAGCTCACGATGTCTGACAGTCAGTAGGAGAGTTGAGGGCCGGAGCAGTAGATTTGAGAATCGCCAACATAGGAATGAAAATTGAGCTGATGAGGTCACTGAGCGAAATGATACAGAGAGAGAAGAGGAGCCAGGAGAGAGCCCCGTGGGGGACACCGCCCCTCCCCCCACTACGTTAATGGGTGTGACATGAATGAAGAGCCAACACGGGAGACTCTGGAGTGCCCAGAGTGGGAGGAGGAGAGAGTAATGTCACAGAAACCTATGGAAGAAGGAAATAGCAAGAAGAAGGTGACTGGCAATGCCATGCTGCAGAGAGCTGGAGAAGCAAGAGGACTGGGAAAAGGCCATTCAATGTGGCAGCTAAGAGAGCTTTAATAAATATTAAAATATTAAATAAGTGAAAATTGTTAAGCATTTGCTGTTTATGCACTTGGGATACAAATATAAAAGAGGTCCTGTTCTTAAGGAACTTGTATTCTGCTGGGAAAGGGGAGAGATACACTGTGTATATAGATAACAAAAATACTACATTTTCTCTATCTCTCCCCCCCATCCCCCTTCCCTCTCCCCCTCTCCTCCTTTCTTTCCCCTTCTCTCCCTCCCTCTTTCTCCACACATGCATATATATATATGTATATATATATATGTGTATGTATGTGTGTGTGTGTGTATGTGTACATATATATATATGTACATACACATACATACACAGAGAAAGAGTGAGTAATTTTGGTGTGGGTGGATAAGGAAAGGCCTTATTAAGAGGGGCCAACTCAGTTGACCTTTGGGTAGGTAAAGGGCTTCCAAGAACTGGAGTTTAGGTGGGAGATCATTTCAGGCGTGGAGATGTTAACTTAATTTGGTGAGTCATACTCTGTTTTCTGTGACATTTCCCTGACACTGATGTTGAAATGTAAGTTACAGTTTATCTTCATTTATATTTTTAAAACACTTTTCACGAGCTGTGTAGTACAAGATGATTAGGTATCCCACGAAATAAGCTTCTTGTTACCTGATACCATGATACCAATTTTGGACCAATTTCATCAGCTCTGTTATTTGCTCATTCTAAGGAGAACCCATGTGCCCTCTTTCAATTTGGCTGAGATTCTTGTCTTTGTATTTCATAACAAGATTTTCAATATTGATACAGTTCGGTTCCTCTAGTAGTACATTCTCCAGTAGTATTGATCATTGGACAAGAACCTCACATTTAGAGTGCCAACAATTTAATATTCATAGGTAGTCTAAAAGCTGTATGATTCTTAGCATCCTTTCTCCCCCTCCCCCTACCCGCTTGCCAATTCTACTATTGCAGAAGGGGACTCTATGAGGGCTTTTGATTTTATATTTGTATTTAATGGGTTGCCATGATCAAAGAATTCATTACCTACTGGCCAGCCTAGTGATGAAGAACCTGTCTGTACTTTACTAGTCTGATCTATGTAGAACAGATAGAGTCTGTTGTCAATACTTGTTTGATCATATCTGCCAAAGCCTATACCAGGGGTGGGGAACCTATGGCCTTGAGGCCACATGTAACCTTCTAGGTCTTTGGGTGCAGCCTTTTGATTGAGTCCAAGTTTTACAGAACAAATCTTTTTATTGAAGGGATTTGTTCTATGAAATTGGATTCAGTCAAAGGGCCACACTCGAGGACCTAGAGGGCCACATGTGGCCTTGAGGCCACAGGTTCCCCCACCCCTGCTCTAGGCCTTTGAGCACCCATGGTCACTTCTATAGTATTATGAGCCATCAGATAAAGACTTTGTTACTGTAACAAGCAAATTAATCAGCTTTTTGGATACAAATACCTTCTAACCCACAATTACCTAGCAACTTATTTAAAATCATTGCCTTTCATTATAACCTATAAATCAGAATTAAGCTGAAGTCATTATCCACGTGTAACATCCTTTTTGGGCCCACATGTAACTTCCCTCACACTCACCGAGAGCGACAATTGTCAGGTTTCTAAGCTATGCCTTGTGGTGCCACCTTTCTAAAACCACACATGGGTGCCCACTGGTATGCTTTCCATTGACAGTCATCCAACAGGCAACATTAGCAAAGGCATTTCCTCAGATGGTGTGGCCAGAATAGCAGCTGAAAAACATCCTGTAAATTTGGGGCACCCTCTTAGCTGTTGGCATATATGTGACACCTTCTAAAATGCTTCATTAAATATGTTGCTGCCCTCTTCTTTCAATAATCACCTTCTTTCCAAATTACCCCCTCTCCATCCTACCTTCTGCTATAATGAAGAGGCAGCAGGGCCATACTGGACTTGGAGTCCCCTAACCTGAGTTCTGGTCAGGTCCTGATCTGGCATTGTGCTAGTGACTTTGCTTCAGAACTTGAGTTTCTAATTTATAAAATTATCATAAATTGCCTCTCATGATGGTTGTGATAATTTCTATACAAATATGAACTGATGTTGCCAATTTCTATTCAGTGGAATTGAATGAATAAGTTTTTGCAGAATTCTTAGTTTCATGGCAAAGCAAATTTGTCTTGGGCCAAAGTTGTCCTTCTTAGACTAAGAGCCTTCCCCGTTTTTCCTACCCTCTTTCAGACTCAGTTCCACCTCTAGATTGCTGTTAGCTTTTGTTTCAATTGATTCCCTTACCTCATAGATGAATTTCAAAGAAAGGAACCCAGGTGGGTTAGTACCTCTTTTGTCGGAGCTTGCCAGTTTTTGACCATGCCTATCTTATTCATTCTTCATTGGGCCAAATCCTGTTGATTATAGTGGTACATAGTATGATAGTAATTCTTAGGTTTATTGAGTGACTTAGAACCTGAAGATCATATATATGGAGGGCCCTGATCAGAGGTTCAACTCCCTCATATTACAGATAAGAAAATGAGGCCTAGAAAGGCTAAATAACTTGATGAAGATCGCACAGGTAGTAAGGTGCAGATCTGGGATTTGACTGCAAATCCATTGCTTTTTTCCTTGTACCACAAGAATCTCAGAGCACCTAATTTGATGAAATATTTGAGCCAATTGTACATACTGTGATAAAGTATCTTACTCTGTCTAATTGAAAACATTTACGACAGTCTCTTCCATTAGAATACTGAAGTTGCCTAGCAATGTTGGCAAACATACCACTTAGAATTCTTAATGAAGTGTCTCCCTGCTTGCTGTTATTTTCCAAAATGATAACTCTAAATACATTAAGGTAGAACTTGTTGAATTTAAGTTTTGATAAACTACACTTCAGTGGACAAAAGCGTGGTGAGTGAAAAAAAGGCAAATTCTTCTCAGTAACAGTATTTATAGTTGATAGGTCGGCTAAATTACTTTCTTTTAATATTTTTAGGTTTGAGACCCTAATAACATTTGACTTGATTTTAAATTTAAATTTAATCTCAGCTTCTATGTAACACATTTTGTGCTTGAATGGGTGCTTGAATTCTCAGCTAGCCTGCCACTGAAAATTTGATGACCGGTTGTAGATCACTATTGGGTGTTTAAGATAAGCTCCCTAAGGTTAAATTATGTGGAAGGAACAGTTTTACCATGTCCTTATTATGGCAAAGCCCAAAGCTTGTCTGACCTATGTCCCCAAACTACCTATCTTTTGCAAAAATATATCAGTTTTTCTTTAATAAGTAAAGCTTTAAATTGTTTATGCCGTATGATTGATTATGCATGAATAATAGCTAAATCTGTGATCAGGCCTAAACTTTTTGAGTTAGGGAATATTTTAGGCAAAGCAGATTTTTTTTGTCCTTGTGTTTGTTTTTCCTTGTTTTGCTTAAATTAATCATGTAATTTCCAGAGCTCTTCCTTTTGCCTATTAAGAATAGGTCAAACTCAGTTATTTATTGCTAAAATCCTGAATGTTGTATCTAGATTAGATCCTGAAAAATCTGTTCCTTAGGCACCCTGGCCTGTGTTATCTTAATTTAAGAGTATTGGTTTAATTTAAATAAATTTTAATTTATTTTATTGATTCCTATTTTACTGATCTTGACTTTGCAAGTAGTTTTTGTTTTCATTGTTTGAAAATAGGACCTTATAATAGATAGAGAACTAGGAAGGAGAAGAAGGCATTGCCCAGAACAGTAGGTGAAGCCAGTCACTTGTTACTAGTAGTAAGTAGTCAGAGCACAGAGCACTAGGGCTCCCTGTTGAGTGTTGCTTTGGGAAAGTCATTGGATAAAATCCATCATTATTAGGGCTGTTAAAAATGTCCATCCTGAACAAAGAATTTTATTCTCTTAATAGTAATAATAGCATAGAAATATAAAATATATGTAAGATTGAATTTGGCATAATAAAATAATATAAAATCTGAACAAAGGCCTATTCCCTTGGTTTTCCTAGGTTAGAGCTAACAAGGCAAACTCCAAAGATACTCCAACTCTAAGAAAAGCAATATTATCAGCATGGAAGCAAAAGGGCGTGAAGCAAATCAGGAAGATGCTTCATTGAGCGGCATCAGATCGTGTGGAAGTAAGCAGCCTTTACTTTGAAAAATAATATTCAAAATGATACCAGAGTCAAAACCCAATTGCTGTTTAAGTTAAATAGCTTGACTGTATTACTGGGTTAATCTATAGATGTATATGATGACCATTTTGTCTAATTATGGTGCTATTTTCTAAAGAAAAAGATGACATTTTGTATTTCAAACCCCATAACAGTTCTTAAAGTATTTATCTAATCCTTGGTTGAGTTTTAAATTGTTTCCTTTATCTTTTTATGTTTCGAAACTTGGGCAGTAAACATTTACTAAGTGTCTGCTATGTGCCAGGCACTATGCTAAGCGCTGGGGTCATAAGGAAAGGGTAAAACACAGCCCCTGCCCTTGAGCTCACAGTCTAAAGGGACCACAAGCCTGTATCAGGGTAGTGACATATCACAGGAGAGGAAGGGAGCTCATTGGAGAGCTGTTCCAAAGATAACCCCAACGGGCCTTGGCAACAGATTGGATACTGGGCATTGGGAGTGAGTGAGGAGTTGAGGATGACAGACTGCAAGCCTGAGATCCTTGGGAGGCTGGTGGTGTCCTTGGCAGTGCTAGGAAAGGTAGGAATGGTGGGGAGAGGTTTAGAGAGAAAGATGATGAATTCATTCTTGGACTTATTGAGTATAAGATAGCTTAGGACATCCAGTTTAGATTGTCCAAAAGGCAGGTAGAGATGTGGTACCGGAGATCAGCAGAGAGGTTAGGACAAGTAGATTAAAGACTCCTCAGCATAGAGATAATTGAAATCACCAAGTGAAATAGTGCAGAGGGAGAAGAGAAAAGGGCCCAGGACAGAGCCCTGGGGTACCCTCACAGTTTGTGGTTGTGATGTGGGTGAAGCTTCAGCAAAGGAAGATTGAGGAGCAGTTATATAGTAAGGAGGCAAACGGAGAGAGCAGTGTCCTGAAAGCCTAGAGCAAAGAGAATGTCTGGGAAAAGAGGGAAGGTTTGAAAGAGTTCTTTCAAATTCCTTCTAAACTGAAGGCAAGAGTAAGAAAACGGGGATGATCATAATGACAGTGAAGGAGTTAAAGCTGCAAAGAAGCTAATGATATTTGCTCTGGATGAGCAAAAATCTTTAGATGACAGAAAGTTGACTAAGAAAGAAATGAGAGGTGAAAACTTTGAAAAATATACCTTGACTTTACAAAGTTAAGGGAAAACTATCTAGTGTTCCCCACACAGCTCACTACCACTATATTGGAGAGTATTGATTTCTTACTGATTCTTAAGGATTCTCTTTTGGTTTTGGGGGGTTTTAATTCCATTGTAGTTAAGGTTATGATTGTTAGTTTCACATTTTGCTCCATCTGTTTCTCTTAGTTTTGCAGTTAGTTTTGCATGTACAAATTTGATTATAGTTTTTTTATGTAGCATTTTTGCTTCCCATTTACCTCCCGTTTCCCAAGTTCTTTACATTTGAGCAGTATTGTAGTGTCGTAGGTTTAGTACTAGAAGGGACCTTAAGAGACCATTGAATCCACCTCTTCACTTCATAGATGAAGAGTTTCTCATTATTTTCTCTCCTTTGACTCTTTGACTTTCCTTTTCCCTACCCAGATGAGAGTGTAAATAACAATCCTTAACCCCAGCTACCCCTTGTCCAACTTCCTAACCTGAATAATATCCATTTGTGATACCCTTTTTCTGTAAGTATTTATTTGCTTTGCCCTTTTCTATTTCTTTTCATACCTCATCTATTCTGAATTCTATTTTCCTGTTCATGGGCTATCTGGCTACATGTTCCTTATTCTCTCTGTCCCTCGTGAAAGGTAAGGCTTCTGAAAGGCAAAAATTGAGCTCCTTGTTCTATCCCATTCCCAAGTTAGTATGTGTTTAGATATTAACCTTATCCTCCTTTTCCCTTGTTTTTCTTTGTCTTCTTGTTTTTGTGTGGCCTTTTGTTGTGCCTTACTCCTAGAAACTCCAGTTCATGAAAGAGAAAGTGTGGCGTGGTGGGAGTCTCTCTGTATCCTGAGTCATGAGGCACAGCCCTACCCCCAGTCTTTACCATCAACAGGCCAGTATATACTACTTCTGGATGTATGTCCCCCCCTTCCACCTACTATTTTGAGAACCCCATAGGGCTCCTATATATTTCCTCTTCTTGGGGGTGCAATTCAGTTATAGGAAGCATGACCATTGCTTGGAGAAGGTCCTTTAAGGTGCTTATCCCTCAAATGAAATATGTTATGAGACACTTCTCATCTTCCTCCTGCCAAATTTTAGGAATGTGCTTCGATGGAACCCACACTGTTTTCCTACTAGGATGAGACTCACTCCCCACAGCTCTCAACCTCATTCCTCCCCTATATGTATCTCCCTCTCCAGCAGGCTTTTATGCTTGTAGGAGACTAAAGAAGTTACTGTCCCCTTTTCTTTTCACATCAGGCTAGATGGGGATGCATCTTTGTCTCTTCCCTCCTCTGTCTTCATTCAAGTAACTTCTCTGTGTGATCCTTCCTGCTCCTTCCTAACAAATATTGATTTACTTCTGGGCAAATACAGTTTTAGTTTACAGAATATTTATTGAAGTAGTCTTCCTTCCCTTCTCCACCTTAGATTCTTTTGTCCCTTGATGGTCTTTCTTTTTTTTTAACCATTGATCAAAAAATTTTAATATCAAAAAATTTTTTATTGATAGCTTTGTCTTGCCTAAGAAACATAAGACAACTGATTAGATTGCTTAGACTATTCTTGATAGTTGTGTTTCTCATGTTTTAAGTGTTTGCAAGTCGAATGTTATGCTCACCTCTCAGATGGTTCTCTTTTTGAAAATCTATTAGGCTCAGTTTTGCTAGCTGTTGTTTTATGGTGCATTCCTTTCCAACCTTTTTCCTGCATCATTTCCCAGTCTTTTATTTGCTTTCTCATAGGTGTGGTGGAATATTAGAATTGATTTGCCTTCCTGTTTGCAAAATTTGTTGTTTGATATGGAAATTCTGAATTTTGATTACATTTAACCTTGGACTTTTAACTTTTTTCTGTTGGTGATTTGTGGAGTCTATCAATCAGTACTAGCTGTCTGTTTTTTAAACTAATGGGCAATTTGCTTGTATGATTTCCTGCAGTTTGGTTTTAAGGCATTTAAGATTTACAGTGTTTTTCTAGGAGATCTAAGGTTTTTGCATTATCTCTAAATGCCCTGTCTTTAAGGCCTGTCACCTTTATTTATATTCAGTATATATGTTCTTTTTGAATTATATTTATTCCTGTTCAGTCAAATTTTCTTCCATTTCAGTGTTTTTGATTCCTAAATCTGTTGGGTTTTTTTTTCACAGAGGCTTTCTCATTTTGGAACTCTTATCTATTGCGTACTCTTAAATTATTTACTCTATATTTGCATTGCTTTTTCTTTCAGATTTCTGATTTATGATCTAATTTTGATTTCTTCATTTAAAAGTGTTATTTCTCTTAGAGAGAAATTTGGAATTATGCCCAAAGAACTGTAAAACTGTTTATACCCTTTGACCCAGTAGTACTACTATTAGATCTGTTTCCCAAGGTGATCAAGGAAGAGGAAAAGAACCTGTATATTCTAAAATGTTTATAGTAGCTCTCTTTGTGGTGGCAAAGTACTGGAAATTGAGGGGATGTCCATCAATTGGGGAATAGCTGAACAAGCTATGGTATGTGATTACGATGGAATACTACTGTGCTGTAAGAAATGATGAGCAGGTTGGTTTTAGAAAAACAGGGAAAGACTTGCGTGAAATAACAAAATGTGAAACAAGCAGACAAGCAGAACCAAGAGAACTTTGTATACAGTAACAGCAATATTATTCACAGAGTAATGGTGAATGACTAAGGTGTTCTGAGTAATATAATCACTCAAATCAACACTGAAGCATTTATGAAGGAAAATGCTATCCAACTCCAGAGAAAGAACTGATATGTGGAAGTATGTCTTGTATAATTCTGTATATTTATCTATATCAGATGTTAGCCTTTTCTCATGCAGGGTTGGGAGGGAAGAAGGGAGACAACTCAGAAGTCAAAATGTAACAAAAAATAAATTTGAAAAAGTGTTATTTCTCTTTCTAACAATTCTGAAATTTCTTGCTGTTGTTCCATTATGTCAATTTGCAGTATTTATTGTCTTGTTCTCTTTTATTTTGGTAGTTTTTGTTTGATTTCCATTAAAGCTTATTGCATTATGGACTTTTCTGGAATATTTACTCACTTTTCCTTTTTGCTTTAAGAGTCTCACTATTGTATCGTTTGCTTGGGAGCTTTTTTTTCTCTTAACATTTTCTGCCTCAGCTTTTTTCCTATTTTGTTAGTTTGTATCAGGCTTCTCAGCTCTTTGGCTTCTCCAAACAGTGAAGTTTGGTCCTGTTTTCTCCTGTGCAGACCACTGAGACTAGGGATCTTGACCTTCCCCAAGCTGGGGTATGTGAGAACCCAACCTGAATCTAGCAGTAGACTCCAGCTAGTTTATAGACCACTTTCCTTTGGATACCAAAGCCCCTTCTCATTTGCTCAGAAATCCTGAGTCTTCTCTCTCCCATGGCTGGACAGATGTAGAGGTATTTTTCCCTTTTCCTCTCGTTATTTCCATTTTAGTTATTATGATTTGGCATGTCTTATGTGTTGTAACAACCATACATCCATCTTACCAGTCATGTGATGCCTTTATTGGAAAGCAGTGAGGCCAACTAATTATAACATGGTCTCCATACTCCGTGCTATGACTAGTGGCAGACCACATTCTTGGGTCAGAGAGTCAGTACCCTGACACATTGGGAAAGGTGAAACAGGAGGGTGACCAGATGCTCCTGATGCAGGTGGCTGTAATGCACCATGTTACCTGTTAAACACAGCAGTAACAAAGTGGTGTGATAAGAGAAACTGGGGAGCAGGGAGGAGAAGTTGTTATTTATGGTTGAGGAGAAGCCAGGACAAGTGGCAACTAGAGAAGGTTCTTGGAAAAGGTGGCATTTAAATTGAATTTTAAAGGACATGTAGGATCTCAACAATAAGGGAAGGAGGGGAGAAGGCATTGTAGGTAAAGGAAAGAGGCTGAACAAAGACATGGTTAGTTACATGAGAACACATGAGATATTTTGGAGATAAAGATGTTTGTTGGTGTATGTTTGGAGAGCCCAGAGGAAGAGAATAACATGAGATGAAAAGTAATAAAGCTAAAACATTAATGTGAACTGGATTGTAGATACCCTTGAATGCCAGTTTTAGGAGGCTGAACTTTTCTCAGAAGATACTGAACATTTTTAAGCAGAGGAATAAAATAAGTAAAAAAGATTATTATAGCAGTGGTATGAAGGATAGAGGGCAGCGAGGTGGTGCAGCGGATAGAGTGCCAGGCCTGGAGTCAGGAAGATTCATCTTCTTGAGTTCAAATCCGACCTCAGACACTAGGTGTATGACCTGGGGCAAGTCACTTAACTCGGTTTGTCTCAGTTTCCTCATCTATAAAATGACCTGTTGAAGAAAATGGCAAACCACTGCAATATTTTTTCCAAGAAAACCTCAAGACAGGACTGAAACAACTGAACAACAACATGAAGAATAGGTAGGAGAGAAAAGAGGGCGGAAATGGGGAAGTGTGTTAGGAGGCTATGGAAGTAGTTCAGGGCCTGTATCAGGATGGTGGTGGTTAAGGAGAGAGAATACAGTAGTCTTAGAAACTTCCAAGTTCCCTGAAGACAGGGAATGTTTTCTTTTTGTCTTTGTAACCTCATTATCTGGTACATAGTAGTAACTTAATAAATGCTTTTTAAATGAATGAAAAAGCTTCAGAGAAGTCAAGGAAGATAAGAATTGAGAAAAGGCCATTGAACTTATAAATTAGGAAGTCATTTATAATCTTAAGAAGGTGAAGACTGGAAGCCTGATTATAGGGGATTAAAGAGAAAGTGGGTAGGAAAGAGAGAGAGAGAGTGACATCCAACATGGGTTTTTCAAGAAATCTTGCCATGAAAGTGAGGAGAGAGATGGCATTGGATGGGATTAAATGCCAGAAAAGGGTTTTTGGTTTTTTTTTTTTAGGTTTGAGAAGACCTGAACATGTTTGAAGGTTGAGAGAAGGGATGTAGTAATAGTAGGGATGAGATTGAAGATGCCTGAGACAGAGGAGGAGACAGTTACCACAGTCAAAGTAGAGGACTGGAAGAAGGACTCTGCAGCCAGTAGCAGAGATTCATTTGTGACTTGAGAGGAGGAGAGAGAAGAAGGCCACGTAACTTGAGACAGTTGGAGGAATCTAGGCGGGAAGCTGGGGCCTCTCCCAGGAGCCTCCGTGTTCTCAGGGAAGTAATAAGCTATGCCAGGGGTAGGGAGCCTGTGGCCTCGAGGCCGCATGTGGCCTTCTAGGTCCTTAGGTGTGGGCTTTCGACTGAGTTCAAGTTTTACAGAACAAACCCTTTTATTAAGGATGTGGCCTCATGGCTACAGGTTCTCCATCCTTGGGCTAGGCCATGTACTCTTTGTGGAAGAGAAAAGAAAAAGTTTGGAATATTGCTATGGGGAATGGCAAGATTGTCAAACAGCTCTAAGGATCCAACTGAGATTCTGTTCTGTGAACGTGTAGTGGGGTCAAGCCATGTCTGACCGACAAAGGATTTTGGAATGCTGACTAGTGGAACATTAAACTGTCAAACCTAAAGCTACGTATGAAGGCAAAGGGAGATGGATTGGGGATAATTAGGAATTTGTGAAAGGCGAAGAGTCAGCTTTATGTAAGAGAAAATGGGAAATAAGGGGTTGTAATAAGAGAGTAGAATTTTAAAATTCTAGGTCTTGGAGGTGCCTTAATTCTAGATCTACTGAAGTCCCAAATGTGACCATGTCAGTGTGTGGTTGAAGATGGAGAAGGAAGTCAATGGAATTGTGTAGTCAGCCTGGGAGCAATGCTAATATGAGCATCAACATTCTTGAAGATAATGGCAGAGGAAGTAGAGGGGAAGACCAAGAGCTGTGTGCTGAAGTGATTTGAAAGTTGGATGACCTAGAAGTCAATAGATGATCACAATAAGGATGGAGAGATGGTAATGCAAGCAGATTTCATGAGGGACTGTGGTAGAGGAGTCATCTGATCAGCCAAGGGGAACACAGATAAGGCCGTCTTCCTCCCTGGCCGCACAAAATGCCCCCTTCCACAAAGGTATTTTCTGACTTCCACCTCCACCCCAGAGGTTAGTACTCCTCTTCCTTCCCTTCCTTCACATTTATTTTGTATATGTTTTATATTTATTTATCAGCATATACATTATTTCCCTTAGTAGAACTTGTGATCTCTGAGGGCAGAGACTTTCATTTTTGCCTTTGTATCCCCGGGGCTTAGCACAATGGCTGGAAAATAGTTGTCATTTAATAAATGCTTGCTTGTTGAATGAATGAATGGGTGAGGAAAGATCTTACCGGTGGAGAAGGTGGTAAAGTGTGTGATATCCTTAGAGAGAGTCAGGTTTTTGTTAAGGTGAGACGGAATGCTGATCAAAAAATTCTAGAATGTAATGGGATAGAGTGCAATTTCTAAAGGTGTAGTAGAATGGATGGAGTGGGCCTGAGGAGGAGAGAGGAGGACCGGGCAGCAGTCAGCATGGGTGTGCCAAAGGCCCCTGTCCCAGGGACAATGGCATGCCAGACTTGAGACCTACTAGAACAGGAAGCTTGGGAGCTTGGCCTTCTACCTTAGCAGAGCATCAGTCCATCTGCTGCAGGGGCAGAGAGCCTCTGGGGGCCTCTGGCAGCCCCATCTAAAAGGAAATTGTCTGAAGCTGGCCAGAGATGAAAAGTGTGCAGTGACTGTCCTCTTGTTTTCCAGGTTCTGCCAGTCCGTTTTTAGTGTCAGCTTGTCTTCGTGGTGCAATTAATGAAAAGCCTTCTGCACCTGTGACTCAAGTGCAGAACCCTTTACTCGCTAAGTATGAAATGGAACTTGAAAGTCAGCGAAAACTGATCCCTTATCCGGGAAAGGAACATATCGAGCGAGTTTTAGAAGAGTACTCACATCAGGTGAAAGACTTACAGAGAAGACTGAATGAAGTGAGTTCTCCTCTTGCTTTTCAGGGTACTTTGGATGTTCAGGAGAACTTATGTGTGAGAAAAGAAGAGTACTAAGTGGTGTTGAGAGAAAAAAAGTAACAGCCTGGCCTTGTGGATCACTTCACATGTACCTGATCTTCCAATGCCCAGAATTAGGTTGATGAAAAATATTCAGAACCATTCTGAATAAGAATATGGATTGGAAGCATATCACTTATGTTCTGGGGCCTCTGACATTGTTCCTGCTTATAAGATCATCCATACTTTAGCCATAAGGACAAATGACCCTTCTGTGGTCTGCTCTTTCTGGTTTAAGGTGTCTTTTTTTCACTCCTCAAATTCTGAGGGTTTCTGATGAGAATAAATTAGAGATTAATTCAAGTTGTGCACTAATACTTAACGTGGTCACTAATGTGTGTTAGAGTGGCAGGTAGGTTTTGGTTTAAGGATATCAGATTCCTCCACAAATACCGTAGTGGTAAAGAAAAAATGCTCAAGACAGTTGGAGATAAGTGAAAAACCTTGTTAGTTGGTCTGTGAAGGCCCAAGGGTGCAGTTGCCCAAGAGCTACATGATCAGGGGTGGGTTTGTGGGGTGATGTCACAGCAGATATAAAGTGCAGATACCACGTCCATCTGTATTTTATTGTGGAGTTTGGGCACAGCGTAGATGAACAACATTATCATGAAATGGTGCTGTCCCCACCCAGAGAGCTGCAGGCCAAATAACTTGTAATACCTAAAATGTAACATGGCATTAGGCCTGGGGATTGTGTTAGGGGATGAGACATTATAGGAATGTTAATTGCACCTAGATTGACAAAAAGTTAGTGTAGAATGACGGTCCATGCGGCCTGTCCTTGAAATCTTTCAGAGTGCTGAGCTGCATGAAAAGCAGAAATTCCACCTGAGGCAGTCAGTCATCGACTTGCAGACTAAGCTTCAAGAGATGCAGATGGAGAGAGACGCCTTGGTTGACATCAGGTCGGTGTTTGTGCTGCCAGTCAGATGTAGCTAGTGTTCCATGTTCTAAAGACCACGAACATCAGAGATGGAGGCAATAACTCGCCACTTGGGTGACCTTGTTCCAAGCTACATCGAGGCTCCTTGTCTATAATTGCTAGCAAGCATAGAGTGCTGGGACATTTTCCGAACACTTTCCATCGATTAGCTCCCTTGATCTTTACTATAGCCCTAGCAGGAGGCTACGTGGAGGCCTACATGGGGGCTGAGAGAGGGCCAGGGACTCAGTCAGAGTCACATAGCTGGGAAGCATTTGAGGCAGGGTTTGAGTTTCCTGACTTCTGAGGCCGGGGCTCTCCACCCTGTGCCCCCAGGAGACTGACTGAGGACATTTCTGTCAGCCAGTCTAACATTAGGTCCTGTAGTCCTGCAGTGGTGTCATATGTCACTCTGCCAATGAAAGATTGAGATTTTTGTCTAAATAATCAAATACTCTATCTTTTCACTTTTGTAGTACTTGTTCATTATATTTGATTCTCCATTCTCTGTTCTTGTTGACAAACCGGCATCCAGTTTGACATTTAGCATTAGCATCATTCCTTGAACACGTGGGAAGGTATTTATGCTTTTGCTCTTGCCAATTAGATAATAGTTTGGTAAGTGGGACGAGCCAGATACCACGTGGGTCTGGAGTCTTGATTTCCTAGGTCAGGACTCGCTGATGGGTTGAACACATCCCTCTTCCCATCTATGTGAGGAGGCTTTCAGGGGATAACTTAGGGAATACTTGGAAAGTGTTGAGGGCCATAGAACTGAATCACCTTAAAGGCTAGCCTGATTGATTTCCACCTGGAAGAGAACATAGAGGATGTAGGTGACCAACCTCTTCATTTTACAGATGAAGACGCAGAGGCCAGACAGAGGTAGAGTGACTTAGCCAAGGCCATACCAAGATCAGGGGCAGAGTTGGAGCGTCCTGGGTCCAAGGTCTCAGCATCCTCTAACCCAGCACAAAGTCCTCTAGACCGGGTTCCTCAGTTTACAGAGGAGGAAAACGAGGACTATATAAGCCTTGCATGAGGTTGGAGCCCTACGGAGAAAGTTTGTAACAAAGTGAAGGTGTGGGTGGCAGTGTTCTGCCTTTCCTGTTACATTGGCTAAAGAAAACATACCTTTAATGAAGCCTAATCTTAAGTGAGTCTCTTTGGACGGAGATTGATTCCAACAAACATAAAGATTCTTCTTTGAGGCTTTTCTTCTTTCTTTTCCTTATTTTTATCTCTTTCCCCATCTTAATAATAACAATGATGATGATAGATTGCCTGGCACTTCATAATTTATAGAAGTGGCTTCCTTGCTACCCCGAGAGGTGGTATGATACCTATTTTACACATGAGGAAGTTGGGCCCAGAGTCACCTGGCTGGTCAGTACCAGAAGTAGGACTTGACCTCCAGTCTTCTGCCTCAAAGGGTGCTCCTATTTCCAGGGTTCTTGGGTTTGCTTGTCTGTCAGTGGCAGGTAGAGGTTGGCACTGTTGGTGTTAGGTCCATTTATCTTTTTGTTTTTAATTTTTATTCTGATCTTAAACGCTAAAATCCCCAAATATTTCTGTATATGTATATATGTATGCACACACATATCAGAATCAAAAAGAGGAATATAGATGAAATTGAATCTCCATGTTTTTTTTAAAGTGTGTAATAAATTCTGTACTTTCAAGACTGTCTTGCTTGTCTGTTCTTCCTCCTGAACTAAAGTTCTCTGCAGTTTGAAAAATAGGCCTCTTTTTAAACAAGTTTTTGGTATTTTTTGTTTCTTATGTGACCATAGTATCCCATGTATCACTCTCTGACAAAAAAAGCCATACCATATGACAATGTTTTTGGAGAGAAAAAAAGTTGGAAAAAGTCCGAAAAAATGTGCAGTGTGTAACACCTATGGACCATGAAGAGGTGGGCTGTCTTCTCATATCTCTTCATTCAAGTCCCTCTTTATCTTTATAATTTTGTTACATTTACCTTTGATTTTTCAGTGTGTCATTGTTCTTTATGTTGTAGTTACTGTGTATATTGTTTCATTGGTTCTACTTTGCTCTGCATTGGTTCACATAGATCTTTCCAGGCTTCTCTGTATTCATTACACTCATCATTTCTTACCGTGCATTAGTATTCTATTACATTTATGTACCTCAGTTCAACTCTTCCCTAATCAATAGGCATCTACTTTGTCTCCAGTTCTTTACTATCACAAAAAGTACTGCATTAAATGTTTTGGAGTATGTAGAGAGTTCTTGCTGATGGCCTCCTTGGGGTTTAAGCCCAGTAGTGAAGTCTCTTGGTCACAGGCTATGGACATTTCAGTCACTTAATTAATATCAAAATGCTCTCCAGAGTGATTCTACCGTTTCACAGCTCCACCAAAAATGTATTAGTGTGCCTGTTTTCCCCAAACCCTCTAACATTGTTGCCATTTCTTGTCATATTTGCCAATTTGGAGTGGGAGTGAGGTAAAACCTTAGAGTTTTGATGTGCATTTCTCTTATTATTAGTGATTTGAAGCATTATATTGTAAATATTTTGCAATTCTTCTTTTGAGAACTATTTGTTTATATTCTTTTGATCATTATCTATAGGAGAATGGTTATTAGTCTCATATATTTATTAATTGTTTATATATCTTGGATGGCAAACCCTTATCAGAGAAATTTAATACAAAGATCTTTTTCCCACTTGTCCATTTTGCTTCTTATACTAGATGCATTAATATTGTCTGTGCAGATGCTTTTCAGGCTCATGTTCCCTCCTCTGCTGCAAACACAATATTGTGTTCCTTCAGTTCCTTTACCTTAGTCTTGAAGGCAGTCCTGTTCCCACTGGCTCTCTCTCTCCTCACCCTGACCCCCTCTACTTGTTGGATACTTCTTTCCCTTTTTTCTCTGTTATCTGGTTATGTGTTTCTTCTCCTTCTTTTTTCCTCTCAGTCACGAAGATTACCCCTTCTTGTCTTCACCTTCAGCTTTTCCTGTTCATTAGTTTTAAAAATTTAATTTTCCTGTGCCCATTTTTAGAAAGGATTTCTTTCATTCTCTTCTTTATCCATCTTCTTTTTCTGTTTTCTCTAGGCCCCCATTCTCTGATTCATGACCCTCATAATTATCTGGTCTCTCTTTTCTCTGCATTCTTCATGCAACCAAGCTCCCAAGGTTCTGTTCTAGGCTCTCCCCCAGGCACTTCCTGCCACTGCCATCTAAGACTTGCCCCTTGAATTCCCCTTTTCCATTGTGCTTCACTTCTAGAATTGGCACTTTAGTGCCGGTTGCAGGGATCAGAGAGGACATTGCCTGTGGTAGGGCCTCCCGCCCTACCATGTCCATGATTATGCAGCCCCGCTACTGATCTATACACTCTCTTGATGAGCCTTTTTTCAACATTTGCTGGAAATTTCCCAGTGTCCATAGGTGCATTCATCAATGGAACCCGTTCCCACCTCCAAAGTGAGGCCTCCTTTCATACCCGCCTCCACCCCTATAGGCAGATGTGCTGAGTGAGCTCAGGGTCAGGGAGCATCAGGTCATGGGTTTGGGGAAATTTCTTAAGTTGTCTTTTGGATTCTGCATGTCCCAGACCATGGAAATAGCTGAAGTTGCTTTATCTTTGGTGCATAATTTGTTTTGGAGAGGTTTGAGAAGTTGTGGGGATCAGAAAAAATGTCTAGTCTGACATCTTGTTGCTCACATGACTCAGAAGTTCTCTTTGGCCCACTTTTTTATGGGACTTCCATAACCAATCCTCACTTCAATCTCATTAATAGCTGACATAAGGAAAAAAAAAACTTGTTAAAAATAAGTGTAGTTAAGCAAAATGAATCTCTTTCTGTACCTTCAGTCATCATCTTCTTTCTCTCAGGAGTTGGGTGACAGGCTTCGTCACAGGTATCTGGAGATCAGAGTTCTTATTCTTAAGTCTTTCAGAGTTGTTTTTCTTGACAATGTTGTTATCGTATGTATCCTTGGTTCCACTCACTTCACTCTGCATCCATTCATGCTCTAGGATTATCTGAAATAATCTCTTTCATTATTTCTTATTCCATTACATTGATATACCACAATTCCCCAAATGATGGGCACCCCTTTAGAGTCTAATTTTTTTCTGCCCCTACCTTTTCCCCCCACTGCCTCTTTTAACCTCTTTTTCAGGATCAGGAAGTTTGTTTTGCTTTGGGGAGCAATTCCTTCCCCAGTATTATCACCCTCTTACCTCCTAAATGTCCACTTATTTCCCTGTTAAACTTGAATATGTTTCAACCCTAGATTGATTGTTTGCAAAGTATGTGTTAAATCATTTTTTTAAACTGAGTCATATAAAAGCAACGTTCATATTATGCCTGCCTCCCATCCCTTCTATCATGTTTGAATATGCTTCTCATTCACCCTCTTTTAGGGGGTGGTGGGAAGTAACAAGCTCCACTTCCTTCCTACTGTACCTGGTATATTTCTCTCCTGTCCCTTTCACCTCAAAACCTTTAGCACAGAACCAGCTTTCCCCTAAGCTCACCAAAACCAAAAACCAAACAAACAAACAGTTCCCTTAGTACCCTTTGAAGATAGTAAGGTTCTGAAGGGACACTTGTTTTTCTTCCCTCATTAAAATGTAAGCAACACATCATCATGTAGCTCCTTTCAATTCCTTAAGCAAATTTACCCTTCTTGGTTTCTCTTCAGTCTTGTGTTTCAAAGTTCCTACTTTTTGTCAGAAATGATCTATTTCATCCTTTGGGCATATTGTGTTCCAGGGTCTTGTCTTGTTTCTAGAAGAAGCTGCCTGGGCTACTGTAATCTTGACCCTGCTTCCTTTGTATTTTAGGGTGCTCGCAGTATCTTTCCTTTGGGGTAGAAGCTCTGGATTTGGCTATTCCTGGGACTTTTCCTTTTGGGGATTCTTTTAGGAGGTGATAATGAATTTCTTTTATATCTTTACTTTGCCCTCTGGTCTTAATGTATCTGAGCAGTTTTCATTTATGATTTCTTTAAGCCTGATGTACAGGCTTTTAAAAAATAATGAATTTATGTCATAGAGTTTAATGATTGGTAAATTATCTCTCCTTGACCTGTTTTCCAGGTTGGTTGTTTTTGATGTGTGTGTGTGTGTGTGTGTGTGTGTGTGTATATATCTTATATTTTCTTTTCTTTTTTCAATTTAAAAAAAATTTTGTTCTCATATCTCTTGCTGTCTTTTAGAGTCATTGATATCCATTTCTTCTAATTTTCAAGGAGTCCATTACTTAAATTTTAATTTTTAAGTTGATACATTTTCATAATTTTTAAGCTTTTCATCGTGTTTTTAAAAATCCCTTTTTTCCTTTTTTTTCTGTATATCCATATAGTTCTTGTGGAAAATCTTTTTTTTCCCCTTAGAGTCTCTGCTTGCAGAGTTAACATTATATAGTTAACATTTTCCTTCTAGGTGAGATTTTTTGGGATCCCTAGATTTACAATAACATTTTTTATATTGGTTGGGGTCTTCTTTGGTTTGCTCATTTCTCCAACTTGAGTCCCTGAATTGGGGCTTTGTGTGAGGGTCAGGCTTTGCCCCTTGCTGTGCTTTTGGAAGGGGATGGTTGGCCCTGTTTGGTTCCTCCCTGGATCAGCTCAGCTCTTGTGATGACCTCCATTTACCTCCCTGCTTTAGGTCCCCATGCACATGCATCTTTGTGATTCGGAGTTTTGGATCTTTAGAGACCTCTATGGTAGCTTAGGACAACATCCTACAGGTCTCAGAGTCTCTTTGCTTTGAGGCTGTCCTTGTCTGAGCACCCCTGTGCTTCTCCTCGAGGGGCTTCTAAGGTCTCTGTTACCATTCACTTGTTTCATTTGTGTCTGACTCCTTGTGACCCCATTTGGCGTTTTCTTGGCAAAGATGCTGGAGTGATTTGTCATTTTCTTCTCCAGCTTATTTTGCAGATCAAGAAACCAAGGCAAACAGGGTTAAGTGACTTGCCCAGGGTCATACAGCTTGTAAGTATTTGAGGCCTGATTTGGACTCTATCCATTGTGCCACTTAGGTGCCCTGTGAATTCTCTAGGAGGTTTCTGACTACTCCAGGACTTTCTGGGGAGCCTTCCATTCGTAATGCCTCCAGACAGATCCCTGCATTTGTCCCTATTTGTATCTCTGGATAGCTTTTGGTTGCCACTTGTTTGTCTGCCCTGGCTCTGGATTTGCTGGTGGTCCCCATTCCAACTGCCTTTGGATTTTGCCAGATTTTTGTGTTCAATTCCAGCATAAGATAATTCACTTGGTATTATTTTCTATTGAGTTTTTTGGTCATTATTCAGTCTGCTGCGAATTAACAGGTGTTTTGCTGGAGTAGGTAAGTGAGAGAAATATTATTCAGATATATTTTTGAATATTAGTCAAAGTATTTTTGTTTTTCTCTTTTACTTTGTTTTTTAGACGAAGGGAGAGTCTTTCTCAGGAAGATCTAAGAAATCAACTCCAAAATACAGTTCATGAACTTGAAACTGCTAAGCGCCTTCAGGAGGAGATGTTGAGGGAGAGCAGTAGTCAGACGGAGCAGCTCCGAAAGGTGATGCTCAGTCATGAAGGAGTGCTCCAGGAGATCCGGGCCATTCTGGTGGACTATGAGGAGACCACAGGCAAGAGGATCTATGAGCATGAGACCATCTCTACTCTCCACGTCCGCAACTTGGGCACAGCCATTAGTAAACTTCTGAGAGAGCTGGACACGGAGGTGTCTTATCTTAAGGGGAGGATTTTTCCAGTAAGTGGTGAGAACATGATTTTTTTTACCAGCTAGTTTTAGGTGCTTCTATATGCAGTATATTAAAATTCATCAAAATGACATCACTGCTGGAGGGTTGGTTGGGGCTGTATTCCTGATGGGGTAAGTGCCCATCTTGCTATGGCCCTGGGGGCTTCCTTCCAGGCTTGCTGCCCTCCCTGGAGTCACTGACTGATCTTAGCTCTAAGGGGAGCAGAGAAGGTCGGGAGGCCAGCAGAGCAGAGTCCTGGAGCTCTGCTTCTTGGTGTTCAGTGTTATAGAAAACTTAAGTGTCATCCAATGGAAGGCTTGGGTGTGCAGAATTCTTACTAACTCATCCCAATCTTTTAAAAAAAAAAACCACAAAACAGGTAGAAGATCAACTTGAATCACTGAAAACCGAATCACAGAACAAAATAGAACTGCTTCTTCAGCAGCATCAAGATAGGTGAGTCTCCTTCTTGTGTGGTTCAGAGCACAGAGGCCACTGGGGGTTGGGGGTAGAGGGGAGGGTGCAGGGGACAGGGGGCTGTGCTCCAGTCTGGCCAGTAAATATACTTGTAGCTGTGTGACCTTGCTCGAGTCACTTTATCTGTCTGCCTCAGTTTGCTCTGAAGTCTGTAAAATGGGAATAATTATAACGCCTACCTTCCAGGGTGGTTGTGAGGCTCAAATGACTTAATATTTGTAAAGCACTTTACTAACCTTAAAGCCCTAAACAAATACCAGTTGTTTGTCATCATCACCATTATCGTCATCGTTACATTACATCCATGTTTCTAGAAAAATTAGCCAAAAAACAACAATAACAACAACAAAAAACTAAGCTGTTTAGTCAGTCAGCCAGTAAGGCTTTATTAAGCGCTTACTATGAGCTGTGGAATGTGGGTGCAAAGACAAGACAGTCCCTGCTTGCTTAGGACTGCTGTCAGGGAAAACCAGATGTACACATACAAATGAATAGAAAATGGGTTCCCAGTAAAAACAGTAAAAAGAACTTCCATTGATGGGGGCATGTGTGTGTGTGTGTGTGTGTGTGTGTGTGTGTGTGTGTAGGGAACAGTGGCAGATGAGGGCTACCAGGAGGTAGAATGAAGGGAGCTAAGGATTCTGTGAGGTAGAGGGCAGGAGAGAGGGCATTCCGGGCATGGGAGACAGTCTGGGCAAAGGCTCAGAAAGAGGAGGTGAAGGGTTACATATTCACCATAATAAGCAGGCCAGTGATAGAGAGTGTAGTGTATAATCACCCTGGAAAGGTAGGCTGGCACCATCTTTAAATGCCAAAGAGAAAGGCTTGTATTTTACCCTGAAGGCAGTAGGGAGCCATAGGGAGTGACATGATATAATAACAATTTAGATTTGAAGATCTTTCCCATCCATTAATAGGCCATGTGACCTGCTTGTGTCACAGGAAGCCTGAGTTACATGTGGTGGGAGGAGCTTGCTGAGAGGAAAAGGAAGTTATATCACAGAAAAAAGCTGAGAGAGGGAGAGAGCTGTAACGGCTGTTGTGACTGTCAGGGCTGAGGTCATACAAGTCGACCTTTGATAGCTGAACACACTGTAATAGCTATACTGTGAGTTTGTTTTTGGGAAGACCCCAGCAGGGGGCCAGAGAGGTTTTGGGATGATGAGGCTCCATGTTTTGATATTATGTATGGAATGCTTTACTGCTGTGATAAATTGGGTAGATGGCTAATGGGATCTGGTTCTCTGGTGTCTCAATAAATGGTTTACTTCTGCTTTCTATGTAGAGAGTCTTGTATACTTTGCGATGCAGAACTACATAGGCATTTTTGACAATTATCATCTGCATTGTTATTATTGCCTTACTGTTAGACATGGTCACAATCGTCCTATAGCAATACTGCTTTGACCTCTTGTGGAGCACAGATTGGAGAGGGCAAGGACTTGGCTGGGGGCCTGACTAGAGTGAGAGCCTGTGAGTTTATCATTTCCAGTAAGCTGCGTGGTGCCTTAGGGCCAAAATGGGATTGGAGGGCACAATGCTCTGAGGTGGAACGTGGGAGGTCTGGAAGCCGCAGTAGGAGTGATAGCTTGTCAGGTATTTTTTCATGGGCATTCCTCTCATGAATGGTCCTTTCCAACTCACTTGTTCTGTGGTGCTATCATTTATAACATGTACAAGTTAAATTTTATCTATTTTTGGAACAGTTTATCATTTGGTGAAATTTTCTACATTCCAACTCTGATCATTTCTCTTTCTTTATAGGATTGAGCAATTAATGAATGAGCACGAACTTGAAGTAACGGGACTGAGTGAGAAAGCCAGCAGTGCCCGCAGCCAAGCTAATAGCATCCAGAGCCAACTGGAAATCATTCAGTATGTGTCCTAATTGCTTGATCTGAATATGCTGTTAACCTCTTTGTTGAGATTTCCATTCACATTCTGCTCACCCTTTCTTAAGGGTCCAATAACGCCATAACACTTTTTAAAAATAGAAAATAAACTTTTATAGCTAGATATAATTGCATATGTGGTTGTTTGGTTCTGATCAGATTCTTACTAGAACTTTTTTAAATAAAAGTTTCTTTTATTGAGCTTCTTTATGAAAAAAGGATTAAGAAAGGTTTATATTCCAAGCTATAGAATAGAAACCAAGACATTTATTATTATAAATATTTATATTTATTATAAATTATTTATAATTTGAACGATACTTTTTAGTAATCATCTTGGGATAAATTATGTCCGGCTAAGAGGTCTAGTTTTTTAATGGCTGTGGTCCTCTTAAGGTGTCATATCTGTTATTCTTAGGTGGTGGTTTGTTTTTTATTTTTCTAAACCCTTCTTAGAGAACAAGCAAGAAATCAAAATTCAATGTATATGCGTCAGCTCAGTGAACTGGAATCTACTGTTTCTCAGCTGCGTTCTGAATTAAGAGAAGCCAAAAGGATGTATGAAGACAAGGTGAGTTTAGATTTTGGCCTTAAACATGTGGAAATTATTTCACATGAATTCAATACGTTGTTTTCTAAGAGCAAGGTCAGCCTTTTATACAGTGGGATGGCAATTCAAAATTAAAAGCCCTTCTAAACTGGGATTAAAAGATACATTTTGTTCTATTTACACACCACTTAGAAATCACAGATAGCAAGTTTTTCATTGAACTTCCTGTTCAAGGTAACTTACGTCTTAGTATAGACGACTTTCTAGCATTACATTTTTGAAGGAGGCCTCTGAAGTGGGAAATAAATGAAAGCCTGGTGGCCTCTCCTGTCTTTATTGTAATGTGCCATCCCCCAGCTCAGCACATCTTTGACCAGCTTTCTTTGTCTCTACACCAGCTGTTAGACTGTGCCCAGAAAAGCAAGTCAACCTTAGTGTTACTCTTAATGCATCTCAAGTCTCCTGAACCTCCCTATCCTATATAATTATTGCAATGCTTTCTTCTTTTTAGCTTTTTTGTTGAAAGTAATGAGTTCATGAGACTATTTTTATAAGTGTTCATGTCTTCTCAAAAATCCACCATAAGTGATCCACTCATGGCACAGGAGGCCTTCCCCTGGTTTTTCTAATCTTTTAGACCAAAATTTTCTATTAGTAAAATATAATTAAAAGTAAAATCAATAGTAATTATTAATTAAATAATAAGTAAAAAATAGTTAAAAGTAAAGGTTGAATATACCACCAAAACCATTGCATAATGCATTCCAAAGCCAAGTATAAACCACTCAAAAGATTTTCATCTATTTAAAAAAAAATTCTTTATACAACAGCTTCCATTCATGAGTGTACTTGATTAAGAGTTTGCTTAATTAGAAGTCAGACATCTGGCAAGCTCAGTTATTTGGAACTGTGCAGAAAACCTGGAAGTGATGGGGCGTGGGGGAAGAGAAGAGAGAGGTAGGGAGAAGCTTGAGTCACTGTATTAGGCCATATATTTACTCACTAAAACTCTCAGCCAGGTACTCAGCTTACTGACTAATATTTTACACATTGTTCTGACAACTTTGGTGACCTGATTTCTTTGAGCACAGCAAATTTGAAAGCATTATAAAAGACGGGGCTGGGGATAGGGAGACTAAATAACCACCCTATTTTTAGCAGAGCTAATGTACTTAATGGTGCCCCCGAAACATTCAGGAAAGGCTAAATTAAGTTCAGTATGCTGTATTTAAGAAAGCAGAGAAATGTGAAATTATATTTTAGAAAATTTTCATATAATGATTTAAATGAAGAAATAGTTTAGGTCTTGAAGGAATAAGTGTTAATGATCTGGGAAGTTCGCTTAGGTAGAGAACCCATAAATGAACTCGACTATTACGTAAATCAAATTTATATTTTTCACAGTACATTTGCTTAAATTAATAATTTGTCCTCATAAAAACTCCATGGGATAAATTGATAAAATTCCCAAGTATGCACCATTAATGACCTCCTTATTCACATAAAGCGCTTCATATGTTCATATCTATGAAGTATTAGTAGCCATCTGAAGCCATTTGCAACATCTCTGTAGATATTTAGTAAATCCCAAGACTCGACAGTGTTCACTTTTCACAACTTTTAGCTGCTTTTCCTTTCCCTAGGGATGTTGTTTGGAAAAATTACTTCTTTATTAGAAAGCACTACTGGTAATTTACTAACAATAGCACTTATGGTTTTAACTCTGAAGTAGTGTTTTGATTCACTTTCAAACACATAAAAAGCCTTGGGCCTTGTGGGAAACAGACAGTTCATGTAACACCTTTCAATGGGTGTCTTACTGATGGCCCAAACCCCTTAGAACAAAATACTCAGTATTCAGACAACATTGATGGTGTGGCAGGATGGAAACCCAGCCCTCAGAGATGCCCTCAAACAATGCCCGAGTGTCTGCAGATGTTTGGAATTCTATTGGCAAAACGAGTGAATGAAAGATTGCATTTTTCTCTCATCATTTGAGGCATTTGGTGTCATATGGACACAATGATTATAAGACTCATGTTCTTTCTGGTTTGGATGTGGTTCTACTGATCACCAATAACTCTGACAGAACATTAAATAGTAAACAGATTCCATCTAACATTACAAATCCAAATTAGGAAAGGAATATGTTATATTTTATCTTAATAAAACCTAATTTAGGTCACCAGTCTCTACAAATTTAGTCAACTATTACTAAAGGAATTAGGTGGCTTTCTCTCTAGTTAAAATAATTTAATTATCTGATTGGCATTGAATTTATGTGAAGAAGGTAATAAACTGTGATCAGAAAGAATTTTTATTTAGGCTAAAATTCTTAAAATGTGTAAATGGGGAAATCTGTTTGAAATTTAACTCTACATTCATAACTTTAGGTCCCTGTTGATATCAAGCAATGTTTCACTGGGCCTGGAGTTGGGAAGACCTGAGTTCAAATTCAGCCTCAGGCATTTTCTGTATGACTGGGCAAGTCATTTAACCTTAACTTTGCCTCAGTTTCCTCAGCTGTAAAATGGGGATAATAAAAGTACCCAGTTTCCAGGATTGTTGTGAAGATCAAATGTGTTGTTAAGTGTTTGGCATAGTGCCTGGAACTTAACAGGTACTTAATAAATGCCCATTCCAAGCCAAATATTTCCTTGTCTAACATAGGCCCCCTTAATTTATATTTGGCATTACTGTGTCAGGTGGGCCAAGCCCTCAGAAGAATGGACCCTAGGAAGAGAGAGGTGACCTGGCTAGGAACATTTCTTTTGAAGTAAAAACATGATGTTCATACTGGTCAGAAAGTAAATTGTGTATGAAACAACATTTTAGGTCTAGCTTATCCTTTATAGAAAAATATCTTACTGTAACGCTTTTCCCATTCTTTTCTTTCTATTTTAGGAGAACCTCCAGATCCCCTTTACGAATTTGGACCAGTAGAAGCTGTCACTGTTGGCTCTGTAGTTTTGGCTTTACTCTTAACTTTCGCTTTTTGAAAACAAAAAAAATAAATCATGGTCTTGATCCTTAATTTTTTCCTACTTGAAAAGAAAATTGGGACTGCATTTGGTACACAAAAGTGAGGATTTAGTAGCACTGGCTAGAGCTGTGACCAGTACAGGAAGACACTGTGCACGCCTTCAGGCATGCTTGTGCCACAGGATCCCTTCCTGCTATGGGCCTGTGTGTTTTTTATTACCAGAAAAATTAAAAATAAAAAAAGATGATACAATTTGGTATGATTGGCCATGCCCTTTTGAGATTACTGTAGAATGATTATGAGGTCCCAGACTCACCCAGTGATCCAAACTAAAACACACACACACATGTGCGCATACACATACACACAATGTATTTAGACACATACACATGCACATAAACACACACATACATGCAACACACACACACACACACACACACCACCTAGATGGTGAAAGGGAAAACCAGTGCTGCTATTAAAAAAAACCAACCCTTTGAGAGGTCTTAGCTATCAACGTCTATTCTGAACATTAAAAAAGGCTTTTCTTTACAGTGTTTTGACAGCTGTCAATATCAGCTCAGCTGCTATTTCAGTGGTTTCCCCTTTCACTCTCCATTAATTACCTTTTTTTATTAAGTCAGAAAAAATTTGTAATTACCATTCAGAAAAGTGAAAGGTAAAAGCAAAGCTATAGCAGTTGAGTCCAGTTTTGACAACTACCAAACAAATGATCCTACAGGGGTCTGGAGGAACTTCTCGCCCCATGCTGTACTGAGGCAGGAAGCTCAGATGAGGCTGTGTCCTCACTGTGCTACATCTGCCCAGCAGACATATGTGATGCCTTGGTTACAGTCATCTAAAATGTATTTTTAAAGGAAAATGATCAATAGAATGTCCCACCGTAAGCCTGTAACACCAAATTCCAGAGCAAAAGTAGCTTGGTTCTTTCACATAATCAGATGGATAGTTGGCTCAGGGCAATAATGATTTCTACCAGCTTAGTAGCAGATAATGTTCCTTTTATTAACTTTACTAACAGTAAATTAACAGTCATGGCTGGGAAGGACAGATAAAGGGAAAAAAGCCAGCTTTGCCTCTTACCATTTGAATATGCATCCCTCTCCCCAAACCAAACCAAAAAAAAAGAAACCCAAAACCTAAACCACAGAGGTCCAAACAGATGCCTTACTGTTATTATTAATTCTCCAGCAAAAGACAGAGGTTTGCTTAGCTGAATGCTCCTTATTCCTTTTTAAAAATAGGCCTAAAATCATTAACTATATATAGGACTTTTCTTTCCCTGAGAGTGCTAATAAGAATTGAGAGATTCCTATCTGTTGACAATATTAATCCATATTGATTTCCCAGGAAGCCATTAAGTCACAGAGTTTGAATTACTGTATTTATGCCCCAAGATAAGGAGCTCATTTAAGAAATGATTCCTTTTTGGCAGCTCTCAGAGTTGTAGTAGCTACATAGTAGTTATTATGTGGTAGTAGCTCTACATGGTACTACTCTGCATGGTAGAGTGAAGAGTGCTCTAAGATGAGGATTTAAATGTGAGTTCAAATCTAGACTCTGACATTTACCAGGTTGTAGGACCCTGGGCAAATCACTGGTCCTATCTGGGCTCCATTTTTTCATCTTTAAAATGCTTTCCATAATATTTGTGCTTCCTAGTTCTTATCACAAGGTTTAGTGGAAATTGTTTCATAAACTTTAAAGTATAGTATAGATGTGAATAATTATTATCTGTGCCATATATCTCTTCAATTAATCGGCAAACATTTATCAGGCACCTACTATGCACCCGGTAGTGTGCTAAGTGCCAGGGATACAAAAAGAGGCAAAAGACAGTCCCTGCCCTCAGGGAGTTCACAGTGTCGTGGGGAAGACAACATGCAAACAAATATGTACAAAACAAGTTATATACAGGATAAACAAGAGATAGTTAACAGAGGGAAGTCACTGGAATTATGAAGGATTGGGAAAGGCTTCCTATAGAGAGTGAGATTTTAGTTGGGATTTAAAAGGAAGCCTGGGAGGTCAGAAAGAAAAGCAGCTGTACTTTTTCAAACAGCCTATGTGAAGATAAATGCATGGGTAAAATGAACATGTTTTCAACATTAGGCCCATGAGTTAATAAGTCTATGCCCTAATAGTCTTAGAATCCTAAATAAAATTTATTGTACACATCAACATCAGCTTTTCGGGGGCATACAGCTTTAAAATATTTTAACATCTTTATTGCAAGGAATATTAGAATAAACATTTATAGTTGGTTTTGTAAGACTGACATCCCAGGTTTATGAAAAAAGTCACAGGATATTGGGAGTTAGAAGATTTGAATGCTACTTTCATCATGGCTTCTGCCTGACTTTGGGCAAATCAGTAACTGAACTTGGATTTCAGATGAGACTTTAGATACCAAAACCGTATTTCTGGTCTTATTTCCAATAATTCATGATAACCTAAAGATAATTCTTGAGGGTCCAGGCTTTTATAAGACTTCTTCATGTATGACTTTTCCAAGGAAGCACTATGGGATGCAGACTGGGGAAAATCTGGTCCATTTGTTCAATTAACTAACTCAGAATTGCTTGCAAATCCTTTTAAAATTAGGTGACATTCACATAGCAATTTTCACTGTCAAGGTTTAGATTCGCTGTTAAAAATACAATGGGAGCTGAAAGGATGAATGCATTTTCAGGAACTCCTAATGCCAGCTGCACAGTGATCTGGTTGGGTTTTCCCAAGCAAATAATGTCTTTTCTCACCATTGTAGGTTCAGATTATTTCCACAGGGCCAGCTAACTAGGCAGAATTTCCATTTATTTAGTACGTGCAAAATGAATGAATCGCCTCACAGGCCATTGGGCAAGCATCTTATTATCTTTTTGAAGTAATCTAATGCTGCCCCCCAGGTCATTAGTGAAATTTTGTTTAATGCTTCTACCCTAGTAATGTGTATGTATACATACACATTCATATATGTGCATACATGTATATTCCAGTCAGATACTTTTTAGTAATTTTTGAAGTGCCCATAGTGTGCAAAAGCTCTGTGCTACTGGAAATCCAAATATGAAACAGTTTCAGTCTTCTATAAGTTGAGGTGTCAAACACATGGCCAGAACACAGCACTCTCAGTGCCAAATGTAATAGGGAAGTGCTTAAAATAAAAATAAAACATAGAGAATATTATATTCTAAATCTAAGCCACGATCATCCTTGTGTGCAAATGGGTGGCCCCTGTTTCTACTGGAATTTGACCCTGCTGCTCTTAGGTCTGCTAGTATAGTGAGTGGGACTAACCCTAAATACATCATCTAAATATATCTAATACAAGATATTTGAAGAGGGAAAACGTACAATATGGGAGGTGGAAGGTGAAGGGGATGGATCAAGGAAGTCTTCATGCTGGAAGTAGCAGCTGAACTGAGCCTTGAAAGAAGGAAGACAAGGATTTGGAAAGGCAGATGTGAGGAAGAAGTGCTTTCCAGGCACCAGGAATGACCTGTGCTTGTTGCACGAATGTATAAAATGCATGGAGGCGTGAGATGGGGTGGCCAGTTCTGCTGGAACGAAGGAGTCAGAGAAGGTTGGAAAGGTAACTTGGAACCAGATTGGGTTGGACCTCAAATGTCAGGCCAAGGAATGTGCCTTCTCCTCCTCTTCTCAATGGGGAACCATTGAAACCTTGAGGGCAGGAAAGTAAGAGACACCTGTGCTTCAGGAAGAATATTGCGGCAGCATCATTTTGGCAGATCATTCACCCTAATGAGGCAAGATAGAATGGACAGATACCCAAAGAAGACCTGAGCTCACCAAACAATTTGTCACTCTGGCACTGAGTTTTAATGGTTTATTGGATTTGAAGACAGAGAACCTGGGTTTAAATCCTGGGTTTCATCCCTTACTATTTATGTGACCGTAGGAAAGTAATATCACATCTCCAGATTTGTAAAATTTGTAATTGTAAAATGAGGGGATTGTTCACTGCCAACTGTCCAATGATAGCTCGATTCCTGTAATGAGTAATGAGGGCAGATCATATGAGTGTTGCCTTCACATTCAACCTCTGCACGCATTTAGCTCAAATGGTGTTGTTTGCTCCTTCACTGAAAGAGCTGTAATAGGTGAGGAAGAGGCTTCCAGGTAGGACACTCTCCACTAGCACTTGTCAATCAGGAATCAAGACAATGGGTGGATTGTTGAAGAGGAGGAGGAGCAGGTCGCCCTAGTGTCCCTCTGGTGGCTGCCAATTTTAATTATTCTCCATGCTAAGCACCATTATTTCTATACTGCTGAAGGACAAGTCACCACCCTCTAACTTTGCTGCCCTGCTGCAGAGACTCAGCTACTGCTCAGTTACAGCTCTGATTCAATATGCTAATGATCAAACTTCTGCTATTGTCACAGAAGAACTGTTAGCAAGTTTTTTAATCCCAGAGATTTTTTTTTGTCCTGAATATATGGCACTATGTGATTGAGTTTAGGTACTTGGAAATAAAATATGGCTTACTCAATTAACTGCTGCTCATTCCTTTGTTCTGAGTACTTTTGAAGTCATAACCATGGGTGTAGATTTAAACGCATTTACTAATAAACATTGATTTTGATGAAGGCAGAACATCTTAGGTGAATAAATCATTAGATATTGATAGAAATATAAGAAGACTCATAATTGATGACCTTGCTCATTATTTTTTCCAGTTGGGGATGTTAATTTGCATTTGCATGACATTAATAGTCAATTTTGAGTTACTCCTTATCTGTTCATTCAGTTTGTGGGTTATCCATATGCCTTGTTTCTCTCCCTTTTGCCCTTGGACTGCCTGTCTTTTCCCATTTTTAACATTGCTGCAAAAGCCAGAGAATGGAAAGAAAACTAAATGAATTGATATTTGTCAGTCTATATGAAAAAAGGAAACCCCAACCCAAAACTTAGAGAAAATAATAGACGCTGGCAAAAAGAAAGCTGTCGATTTCATTTGTCTATATTACCACAGTCTGATAATAATACAGATAATTAAGATGTGACTATATGATAGTTGTCAAGATAATTCCATATAATTAAACAGAATTAAAGTTGAAAGAGACTTTGAGAGTCATCTCGTCCAATGTCCTTGTTGGAAAAAAAATCTTCATTGATATTCTTAGAACCCAAGGGCGTCAGAAATTTCAATTCTAATTCTAATTAGTATAATTCTAATTCTGGTGTGCTTACCCTTTAGATAGAAGATCTGGAGAAGCAGTTAGTCCTGGCCAACTCAGAGCTGACTGAGGCCCGTACTGAGCGTGATCAGTTCAGTCAGGAATCTGGAAACCTGGATGACCAACTTCAGAAGTTGCTGGTAGGATTGTGTGCTTAAGGTGGGAACTACAGAAAAAGATTTGAAGGATTTTTTTCACCAAAGTGTCAGTGAGATTTCCCACAGAACTATTTTTGCATTTAAAAAATTCTAAATAACAGTATTTAATATGTTTTGCCCCTTGGTTGTTGACATGAAAACAGACTTTTTCTAAGTAGTGATTCTGGTTATAAGTAAATAAAATTTCAAATTGTACCTATCTGCTATCCTCACATTTTACAGTTGCCATTGCTTGTGTTTAGAAGCAGGAAAAAAAGTCTTTTGAAAGAGTAACAATATATTGGGGCAAAACCGGTGTTCATCATAAAGTCAAACTGTTCCAAACTACAAGTAGGTCAGCTATGCACTTGACAGTATTGAATGAAAATGTTGGCATAAGTATAACTTACACTCCCTCCTACTAGCGGCTCAGCCTCTGCCTGCCTTTGGTGGCTGCATTAAGACAGCCGGGCAGCTCTTGGTGGCTCAAACGCACTCCATAGGCAGAGGGTGTAATGGACGCCTAACTGTGATGCCCACCCAGACCCAAAGGGGACATGGACAGGAGGTGTGGTAAAGCTGGAGCCCATAGAAAGTAACAGACTGGTAGATCATGTGTGTTGGGATATCTGCTTCAGTCCCAGGCCCACCCTCTCTTGGTCTTGAGACAGCCTAATGAGCTAATATCAACATGACTTAAACTAATGATCCTTTTTTACAGTTCTAGGGAAGAGTGTATGTGGAAAATGTCTATAGTAATTACCAAGTTAAATATGATCTTTGTTTTTTAGTATCTAGTAAGATACAAAATGGCCAGGCCTCCAAAAGCCTCCAGAGCTTCCAAGAGGTCTCCTAGGGTTAAAAAGTAATACTTTTGCCCTCAAGTTAACATGACATAAGAACATGATATTGTCACATCAGCCTTGTTGCTATATGTTAATTTTGTCCCTTAAAAAAATCTCCAATGAGCTAGTCTCATTTTTGGGGGTCTTTTTAAAATTTCTCAAGCCCTTTTTCAGACTGTTGGTAACAAATCAGATACTAAAGTCAAGTTGGAATGACAAATGAGCTGATGCAAAAGGATTTTTTGAGTCTCATAAAAATTTCCATGAGGTGGTAAAGGCTCATCAGAGAAAAACAGAAGTGTAAATTTGTTTAATGTGGCTGTGAGCTAAAAGAAGATGTCCCTCCCTTCTTGTAGGCTGATTTACATAAAAGGGAAAAAGAGCTGAGTTTGGAGAAGGAGCAGAACAAGCGGCTTTGGGACAGAGATACTGGTAACAGCATTACCATCGACCACCTGCGCCGGGAGCTGGATGACAGGAACATGGAGGTGCAGCGTCTGGAAACGCTGGTGAAAACCATGAAGACCGAGTGCCAGGGGCAGATGGAGCGCCAGGTGAGGCCCACGGTGCAGCTGCCTGACTGTCCTTTGGGGGTTCCTGGAAAAGAGGTGGCAGCCTGGTCTAACTTTGGGGAGCTTACTGGCAAGACCTTTAAATGACAGATTTATACTGATCGTGCATTCCTATATGAGAACTCTGTATCCTCTGTAAAAAGAACTCAGGGCCTTTTATTGATCGACTCATTATTATGGCTGTGGGGGCTTGGATGACCACCAGATCTTCTTTCCCAGATGGATTCTTTTTGGGGAGGGTTGGGATTGTGCCCTTTATTGCCAAGGCCCTGCTAACTCTCACCACCACTTATTCTGAGCTCACACAATAGTCAGGTCCAGATCCCGCGCAGAGCCAGAGCTGGACAAAACCTTAGAGGCATCTATTCCAAGCCTCGTCCAAGCAGGAATCCATTCTACAACAGTCCAACGAGTGGTGATTGAGCCTTTGCTTGGAGTCCTCAGGGAGGCAGCCCACTCTATTTTTATAAAACTCTAAAAGTTAGGAAAATGCCCCTGCAGCTTCTCCAATGATTCTTAGTTTTGTTCTGTGGAGCAAAGCAAAGCTAGTCAAATCCCTTTCTTCCTGAGAGACTTTTTAAAGTACTTGAACATGGTGTAATGTTCTCCCCTCCTCCCCAACTCCATGTGTTCTCTAAGCTAAATATCCCTAGTTCCTTCCATGACTCCTCTTGCTGGGTCTTCCTCCTCCTGGACATTCTCTAGCTCTTCAGTGTGGCCCCTACAACTGAGCATGAGTCCAGAAATGGTCCTGACCAAGTCAGAGAACAGCAGCAGGGCTACAGAACCTTCCTGGTCCCCATGGCTATGGATGCCTCTCTTAATGTAGTTGAAAAAAAATTTTAGTGACCTATTTATGCTATTGAATTTGCAGCCCAATGGAAAATCCCAGATCTTTTTTTAATGAACTTCCATCTAGCCACATCTCCCATATTTGTATTTGTGACGCTGATTTTTTTGAAACAGAGGGTGAGATTTCTCTTGATTAAATTCCGTGTTATTAGATTCAGCCTAGTATTCTAGCTTATTGAGATCTTTTTGTACCCTGACTTTATTATCCACTGTATTACCTGTCCTTAAAAGTTTGTTATCTGCAAATTTGGAAAGCATTCCATCTCTGCTTTTGTCCCAGTCATTGTTAAAAATTTTAAGCAGCATAGATACCTGAGGTGTGACCTGGAGGTCTCCTTCCAAGTTGGATCTAATAAAGTCTGCTCTTTGTGTAGGGCCATTCCATCTAACTGCCCACCTTTGGGCCCATGCATTTCCATTTTTTCAACAATAATAGCGTGAGACACTGAGTGGAATAGTTTGCTAAACTCCAGATAAACTCTATCCTCTGATCCCTGAAACTGGTAGCCTAATAACAAAAGGAAACAGGGCTGTAAGCCCTGTTCTCAATGGGATGGGAGGCCAGGCAGCCTCTTTGTGATCACTGCTTCTTTTTCTAGAAGTCCTCTTCACACTCCTTTAATAACACATTCTAGAATTTCGCCCGAAGTTCCAGTTGGCCTCTACAGCTTCCCCAGAGGGAAGCAACCTCCTGAGCTTTCCACCCTGTAACAGTAGCACATTAGACCCTGATGACTTTGCTAAGCCCTCTCCAGTCTTCTTGATGACACCTTGTCAAACTGACTTGAAATCAGCACATGGCAGGTTTCTCTTCTTCCATCTGAGCTAAGCCTTCAGGGCGAATCGAGTTTGATTGTTTCATACTTGAGTCCATTCATTAGTTTACTCTCATAGAGTAAGTGATCCATTCACCTTTACCATGTTGCCTGCCTCTCCTTATCATTCTTCCAAATCCATGAAGCTCCCTTTTCTATCCACCTTCAGATGGCAGCAATTCAGGGAAAGAATGAAAGCCTAGAGAAAGTGTCTTCCTTGACTGCTCAGTTGGAATCCACCAAAGAGATGCTCCGCAAAGTTGTGGAAGAGCTGACGGCCAAAAAGATGACCCTGGAAAGTTCCGAGAGGACCGTGTCTGACCTAACGCTATCTCTGCAAGAGAAGGAGCGGGCCATTGAGGCCACCAATGCGGAGATCACCAAGCTTCGTTCTAGGGTTGACTTAAAGTTACAGGAACTCCAGCATCTGAAAAATGAAGGAGACCACCTCCGGAATGTGCAGTCTGAGTGCGAGGCCCTCAAGCTGCAGATGGCAGAGAAGGACAAGGTGATTGAGATCTTGCGTCAGCAGATTGAGAATATGACTCAGCTGGTTGGCCAGCATGGGCGAACAGCCGGGGCTATGCAGGTGGAGAAAACTCAGCTCGAGAAAGAGATCAATGATCGGAAGCTAGAACTGCAGGAATTCAAGGTACGTGAAAAGCTTCTGAAAACCTCTTCATTCTATTCTTTTAAAATGGTCTCCCGAGTCAACTTTGTAGCAGCGGAAGCATTAGAGTAAGACAACTGGATTAGTATAATGCCCTGGTCGGGCTGGCTGTGTAGACATGGGGCTCCGTGAACTTAACATTTTTGGATGACTGTATTTCAACTTAAGTGGTTTCTTTGATAGCTCTGAGTAATTTATTTTATGCATTTAAGAAGGATTCTGAGAGGTGGTCCATAGTTTTCACCAGATTGCCAAAGGGTCCAGGACCCACAAAAATGGTGAAGAACCCCTGCCTTCAACTGTAGAGCCCTACTTGAAGTTCTCAGGCAGGGTATGGTATGATGAAGTTTCATAGACACTAGATCTAATGATAAGATGGAGTAGCTTAGGTGGCAGCCATGCTGATCCCAGTGGGAAGTGATATGGGCCTGAGATGGTGTCATGATGGCAGCGGGCGTGGAAGGAAGCAGGCTGGCACAACATTCTGAGACAGGAAGACTAACATTTGAGAACCAACTGGACACAAGCATTGAGGGAAGGGGACAGGACTGGAAACCAAAGAGGATTCTGAGCTCTCGAGTGTGGGTAACTGGGAAAAGGAGGATTCCACCAGCAGAAATTGGGAAAGAGGAATGGATAGACTGTGAGGAATTGATCCACTTCTGGGCATCTACAGTTATCCCCTCCACATCATGGGGCTTAGGGGCGCAGTGCTCTCGTGATCTGGAAAATTGATGTGAAATCCATAGGGGTAAACCCTTCACCTTCACGTTCCTTTAGGAAATCATATAAGGACCTACCCTATTCTTGTATGATGCCAGAGTCTGCCAGAATGCCTTTTTAACAACAATTCTGCATTTCTGAGTTTCTAAACTTTTTCTATGTCATCTGCTGCAAAACTCTCCCCAAATTCTCACTTAATTTCTTATGCCAATCTGAAATACATCAAAACTGTGATGGAGAAAGTCAAGATGTGGAAGGGTTAACTATCTATCTTTAGCCTGAGAAACAACTCCACCACCCATCCACAGAGAGGCTAGGATGATCATCTGGGGGGCCAGTGAGCAAACTGAACCAACGGTGGGATTTGGAGCAAGGTTCTCTGACTCCAGACTCATGGGTCTTTTCTTTGTGCCGAGCTACTTTTGTCTGCAGCTTTTCTACTGAGGTAGCTCCTAAGGGCAGGACTGGTTCTGAGTTGATTCCTATACCCTGAAGCAATTTGCTAAGGGTTTTTAACAAGGACTTCCTTGTCTTCTAATTTTATCCATTCTATTAATGCTTTAAATAAGGTTAAATAAAGCAGCTAGGTGGTGAAGTGGGTAGAACACTAGCCCTGGAGTCAGGAGGATCTGAGTCAAATGCAGCCTCAGACACTCACTATCTGTGTGACCCTGGGCAAGTCACTTAACCCTGTTTACCTCAGTTCCTCATCCCTAAAATGAGCTGGAGAAAAAAAATGGCATCCACTCCAGTAGATTTGCCAAGAAAACCCCAAATGTGATCACAAAGAGTCAGACATGACTGAAATGACTCAACAACAAAGTTATTATAAATACATGTATGCATAGGTATGTGTTTCTGAGTTCTTTGTCTTGATTCATGCAATTAGATTATAAAAGACAAGAAAGATTCAAAAATACGTGAGCTTGAAGCCCGGCTAAGTGACTTGGAACTTGAAAAGGTGAAGCTGGTGAATGCAGGATCTGAACGGCTCCGTGCAGTAAAGGACATGAAGCAGGAGAGAGACCAGCTCCTCGCTGAGGTGAAAAATAGTCGGAATGAGCTCTCCAGTCTTTCAGGTATGGGGCCCCTGGAGCCAGGATCCTATCTCTTGACACCTCCCAAGGGCCCAGGAGCAGGGCAAACAAGACAAATAATATCAAGGCCAGAACTCATGCCGTCCTGGGGGGTCCTTCTCAGGGATTTCTGATGTGTAGAACTAAGCTTATGACATGAACCTGGTATGTTCTGTGTGCGTTCAGAGGCCTCAGCCAATAAAATTCAGCATTTGATTGATAAGCATGAGGAAAAAACCCTCATGCCCTGTGAATCCGGCCATTTCATTAAGGTTTATTAATAAAGAGGCACCAAGTATGAACAAGTCTTTTGGAAATTTCTTGGAAAGCCCTAGGATCCTTAATTGGGAGGGGAAAAATAACACCCTCCATGATTAACATAATATAGGTGTCCTTGGTATTTCTTAAAATGTGCATGTAAACGAAGTTATATTTAGGGAAACCTACACTTTCAAACCATCTTCTTCTGATGAGTCCTCTTTATAAAGCCAAGAAAACTTTGTCAGCCACTAGTCTCACTCCTTAACTTAAGTGTGTACTGGATAAATCCAGTCTTTCATCTATTCACTCTTTCTCACTCCATCTTTCACTTGTCCCCTCATTTGACACCTCCTAGTGAGGCCTAGACTTCCTTCTTATCACTCATAGAGTGATTTCTGCCAATCAGTGCCTTACCAGACAGGCTAAATATTAGTCCGTTAGGTGGATTTGTTTTGTTTTGTTTTTCCTTTTGGTGATCCCTATTTTAAGAGAGAACCTCCAGAAATACATTGTGTCTGAGAGCACGGAACTAATAGCTTCATTGGATTTGCCCAAAGTGATATAACCTTACATACCAAATTAAAGTTCAGTCAACTTTAATAACCTGAGAATTGTGTGCAATATTTTGTTCCTGGCTAGCTATTAGTTGCAAAGGATAATTTCCTTTAATCTGCTAATCCGCAAGTAAGTCCATGGGGCAGATCTTCCTTCATTAGCTGTGATAAAGCTACATTTATTTTAGTGAGACAGATAGGTCAACTTCAGTTAATTGGTATTATATTGTGCAGAGGACTACGAAGTTTTAAAAAGAAATTATCGGAACAAAAGTGAAGAGATGGAATGTACCACAAACAAACTGAAAATGCAATTGAAATCTGCACAGACTGAATTGGAGCAAACAAGAAATACTTTAAAGACAATGGAAGGATCTGATGGCCATGGTATGCTATAGACAACAGATTCTTTTCTTTCTCTTCTTCTGTTTTTGATTCCACTAGTCTAGATTCTCCAATAAGAAACTCCCCATCTACCCCGCCATTGCTTCCAGGCACTCAGACACATAGGAATTGGTGAGGCTCAGTGAGGGGGGGCCAAGGGAGAAGTGTAGGGGTTTTTAGAGGGTAGGGCTTCCACTCCCTCTGAGCAGGGAGCAGTCACTCCTAAAGTGAAGGAAACTTCCTTCTAGTGGTATTATGTAAATAAAACAAAACCTGCACAGGGAGCACTGGGCCCAGAGTCAAGAGGCATGAGTCTGAATACTGCAGTGCCCATTGCTATTGGAACCTTGGGCGTGTCTGAGCCTCACCTTCCTCATGTGTAAAATGGGGAGACTGAGAGCACTTGCATTATGTGACCTGCCTCATGGAGTTGTTCTAAGGGTCACATGAGATGAGATTTAAAGGGTTTTGTAAACCTTGAGGTTATCATGCAAATGTCAGCTGTTTTTATCATTATCCTGGCTGTGTTAGTCATTTCTGACTAATGTCTCCAAATCCTAGTTCTTTATATAGAAAATAACTAGACCTGAATATAGCAAGTTAAAAAGCATGTGCCTGTACCTTTTGGATTACCCACATGTGGGTTGTGCCCACTGTGAGCTCCAGGCAAGTTGAGGAGCTGGGGCCACAAGGGGGAAAGCCCAAGTCCTAGAAGTAGAGCCTAACCCATAAGTCATGTGTTTATTTATTAAGTGCTAGGCACTGAGGATACAAATACAATGAATGGAGACCCAGAGAAGCAAGCAGGATGGGGTGGCGAACAGGAGGACCTCTTCATACTGGGCATCTCTTCCCAGACCTAGCTATTCCTCACCCCAGTTTAGCCTGTTCTGTCCAAGTTAATGGATTGGCCTGGAGAGTTATCTTTTGGTCTATGTAACCACTTTATGACCTGTAAGTTTAAAAAGTACATATGGTGGCCAAATTGTACCTGGCTAAATTAAGTATAAGCTTTCTATTTTTTATGAATTTCTGTTAATTGTGTAAATCAAGATGTCATTAATAAAATTCCCACTGAAAGTCACATACCATCCACATGCCATCTGTTGAACAGAACCAAACATCTCAGAGTTATCATGTTGAAGGCATTGAATGCTTTATTTTTTAAATCAAGCAAACGGTATGTAACGAACCACAAGCCAGGACTTTTGTTTTTAAAGGATCATATATTTTCCTTGTTTGTTTCTTAGCCCTCAGTTGGATTGTACCTAAGTTTTCTTCGAAGCAAAAAGTGCTATTTTCAAGGCCCTTTCTTTGGTTAACATAATGGTTCAGGCTACTTATTACCTATAATGATGCTTCTGAAACTAAGCTATCTAAGTGATCTTTTCAATTAGGTACTGGAAAGGTCCTGTGCTTTCCACATCTTCGAGGCCCTAGGGTATAAGAAGGTTCAGCCCCATTCTGATGAACAGCCAGACCTGCTCTTCAATCCTACACTCACTTTACACACAGGCTTACATTAGTGATTGATCTTTATTGGACTCTCATGTACTCACTAGAGGGACTTCCAATCTTGTTGTTATGTAACCAGAAGAGTGAAAATTGAATGCTTTATGATGTTACTGGAACCTTAAGGCATACACAGAACATTGTCATAGATTTCTTATGTAGTAGTATCACTCTGATCCAGAAAAATCATTTGGATGAACAATGATAAGTTATCCCTTTTATCTAAGTTCCTTTATGTACATGTGCATGTCTATAACTATGAGTCTGATCATTGTTCTTAATCCAATTCTATAAGACATAAAAAAAGTTTAAATCACTGTACAGTTTACAAGATAGCTGTGTTCCATTGGGCCAAAGAAACAAAAAAAAATTTTTTTTTGGCAAAAGCAAAGAATGGCTATTGGATTTCCCCTATCTATAGCCATCGGGAAACCATGCCTTCCTAGAGCCAGCTATGTGGTGCTGGGCCTGGAGTCAGGAAGACATGAACTCAAATCCAGCCTCAGACACTTACTAGCTTACTGCTACTCTGGGCAAATAACCTCCGCTTGCCTCATTTTCCTCATCTGTAAAATGAGAATAATAATAGCACCTACCTCCTACGGTTGTTGCAAGGATCAAATGAGAAAATATTTGTAAAGTACTTAGCATAGTACCTGGCATATAGTAGGTGCTTAATAAATACTTGTTTCCTTCCTTTTTTTCCTTCCTACCACCCTCACCCCTAGCACGGGGACCCCCTTGACTTATAACACCAAGGCACTCAGAATCTATACCTTTGTGGACTTTACCTTGTCTCCTTACTTTATAAGTTTAGTTTAGTTTGCAATTTAGAATGGCTTTAAAGAAAATATATAGTTGCCTAACTAGAATGTTCATAAATAAGTAAGCAATTGGCACTTTTTTTTACAGCCATGAAAGTTGCAATGGGAATGCAGAAGCAAATCACTGCCAAGAGAGGACAAATAGATGCCCTGCAGAGCAAAATTCAGTTCTTGGAGGAGGCCATGACAAATGCGTCTAAGGTGAGGCAAGACCTCAGAGTAGAAGTGCGCAGATTCACCCTAAGAGTTGCTTTACATTGGGGAAAACTAAGTACCTTTTTATATTCTAGAAATGAAAACTTGTATTTTGGAACCATGCTTTTACAAGTACTTCCTGATCTCAATTTAGAAAATAAAAACACATTTTGTAGTGACTGGGGATTCGTTTTATTAGGGACAAAAACAGGAAGAGCCATCCTGCGTTGAGAGATTTGAATGGTCCTCTAAGCACTGCTTTAGCTGTATCCTACAGATTTGGGTATGTTGTCTCATTGTTGTCATTACCTTAGATGAACTCACTGATGGTTTCTATGATTTGTTCTTTGACTCAGCCATTCCTTAAGATTAGGTGATTTAGTTTATAATTAATTTTTAATTTGTGTTTCCAAGGCCCTTTATCAAATGCAATTTTTATTCTATTGTGATCTGAAAAGGGTGCATTTAATCTTTCTGCTTTCCTGCATTTGTTTGTGAGGTTTTTATGCTCTAAGACATGATCAGTTTTTGTGAAGGGGTCATATGTAGCTGAGAAAAAAGCATATTCTCTTCTTTCCATTCAGTTTTCTCTGGAAGTCTTTCATATCTAACTTCTCTAAAATTCTGCTTATCTCCTTAATTTCTTATTTATTTTATGGGTAGATTTATCTGAGAGAGATAAATTGAGGTCTCCCACTAGTATAGTTTTACTATTTCCTTCTGTAATTCATTTAACTTTGTAGTCTATTTTGCTTCTGACTGTTGCCTCTCTCAATCTTCCCATTTGGGAATGTAGACAGCTTATTAACCTTATTAAGTTCCTTATAATTTCTCACTTTTCTTGAGTCTTGTTTTAAATGTCAAATTTTCTATTCAGCTCTGGTGTTTTCATCAGGAATGCTTTAAAGTCCTCTGTTTCATTAAGGGTCCATTTCTCCCCCTACTCCCGTCCCTCTACCCTCTTCCCCAAAGTATTGTACTCGGTTTTGCTTGGTAGGTTATTCTTGGTTGTAGTCCTAGCTCCTTTGCCTTTTAAAATATCATATTCCAAGCCCTTCACTCCTTTAACGTGGAAGCTACTAAATCTTGTGTGATCCTGACTGAGGCTTCATGATATTTGAATAGTTTCTTTCTGGCTACTTGAAGTATTGTTTCAACAGTCTGGCTAGCAGCTGTTGTGGGGGTGAAAGACTAACACAAGCCCAACAACAAGCATGCTGCCAAAGTACTGCAAAAGCCCAGGTTCTTTTGATCTGCTTTACTAAGGAAAGCAATATTAAGGGGATGACAATCTTACTTTAATCCAGTATACAGGTATCATTCACATATTTCAGGGGAAAAAGCCAGCACCCTGAACTTCAGAGCAAATACAAACAAATTACAAACATCGACGGACAGACCTCATCTGATTCAAATCCCAATACATAGTTACCAGAATTTAACAAAGTCGCAACATCCGAGTTGCGAGCTGGAGGGCTGTTAGCTACAGCTGCCCGGAGTCTCCGCATCATCACGCTACCAAGAGTGAGAGCCCTGAGCAAATAGCTCTGTCTTCTCTTCTTATACCGTTTCAGACGTCATCAAACGGCACCTGAATGACCAGAACTTAGGCTCCTGTGATTGGCTCTTGAGTTAGCACCTCCCCTTAGTACCCTGGGAGCTTCACACCCACATAGGCTTAGCACTTAAGAGGGGTTTGGGCCTGGGGCTTAGCACCTAGTAAGACTCAATGAAATACACTGAATTAATCAAAGGAAACAAAAGCCAAACTCTTCAAGGGCACTTGGTTGAACTGAGTGCGAAGAGCCCATTTTGCTTACCAACACAAGTAACCTCTCCTTGACCTGGGAGCTCTGGAATTTGGCTATAATATTCCTGGAATTTTCATTTTGGGATCTCTTTCAGAAGGTGACCAGTAGCTTATTTCAATTTCTATTTTATCCTTTGGTCCTAAGATATCAGGGCAATTGTCCTTAATAATTTCTTGAAAGATGTTGTCTAGACTCTTTTTTTTTTTGATCATGGCTTTCAGATAGTCCAATAATTCTTAAATCCTCTCTTCTTGACCTATTTTTCAGATTAGTTGTTTTTTCCAATGAGATATTTCCCATTTTCTTCCATTTTTTCCATTCTCTTGACTTTGTTTTTTATTGATTCTTGATGTATCCTGGGGTTACTAAGCTTCCACGTGACCAATTCTAATTTTTAAGGAATTTTTTTTTCAGTGAGCTTTTGTTCCTAGGAAGAAGAGGTATACTCATTTCATCAGAGTATTAGAAAATGTTGACATGTTATAGTTAATGCCTTTAGGAACTGAGCCTGACACAATTCAATTCAACTCAATTCAGCAATTTTTATTCAACACCCACCATATGTAAGGCTCAGTATTATGTCTTGGGAATTGAAAGACAAAAATGAAACAGTCCCTTCCCTCACAGAGCATACATTTTACTAAAGATCCCTCCATGCACATTAATGAAGAAATACAAAGTATGTATAATGTGGCTGATGGCTTCTAACTACAAGATAATTTGGGGGGTAAGGTAAAGCCCTGACATCTAGGGAGATCAGCAAAGGCCCAATCAATGAAAATACGTAGGAAGAGGGAATAAACATTTTTAGAGTGCCTACTATGTGCCAGGCATATCACACTTATTACCTCATTTGATTCTCACAACAACCTTAGGAATAGGTCCAGATGAGGGAGAGGAGGCACAGGAATGAGAAGACACTCTGGTCACAAAAGAGGGAAGGGGGCTAGACTCGCAGCCCAGCCCTCTGTAAGGCCGGTCTTCCCTACCTAATCAGAAAAGGAAAAACACTGGAAGTGATACCAATAGAGAGAGTGTTGTTACTCCTCTAATTGTCATAGACCCCTCTCCCTTCTCTATCCGCTGAAACTTGAAATACATCATACTGATGGACTTGTTGACTGATGCTGAAGTTTGAAGGACTAGGAGGAAAAGAAAACTAGATTGAAGTCAATATCTGGGCACAAATCCTATCTCTGCCACAATAGCCTGGTTCTGTTATTTTGGGCACATCATTTAACTGCTCTGGGCTCAGATTTTACATCTGTAAAATAGGACCATAGGATTTGGGGCTGGGAGGGAAGGACCATCTAATCCAACCTCTTCATTTTACAGAAGAGAAAACTAGCGCTTATGGGGGAGGGGAGACTATAAATTGACCAAGGTAACACAGATAATTAAGTAGGAATTTAATTCAGGTCCTTGGATTCTCTAATTAGGGTCCTTTTTTTAACTTTAAAATCTAATGTGCCAGCATTTCGTGTGTCTCTGTATTTTATAATAAATTTTAGTGTTGAGTGATTTTGATGCAAATTAAGTAATGATATGTCCTCAGTTCAGTTTTGTACAATCTTGAAAAATGGCAGATGGACATATCTTCTGTAGTAATGATTGGATTTCAGTAAAATTTTTATGGTGAATATCTGCAGTTGTGAGAAGCATTAGTTCTTTTTCATGTAAACACATAGTTACAGTAACTTCCGCTCATTAGTGGAAATTCATCAAATGTTATATTTACTAAAGCTTGGGGAAACAATCATAGGGCTAGCTAGCAGTGAGGAAAATAAGAATGAATCCATAGTAACATGGTCTACTTCCTCTCAGTCTCACTAATAAATAAGTAATTGAATAGTATAAAAATAATTTAATATTAAAGTTAGGTTTCACTGAATCAATAGCTTACATTTCTATCATCTAGTAATAGCAGTCAGATTATCCCAGAGATGCTTTCTTCTCTGTAATCATAGGAGAAACGTTTCTTAAAAGAAGAGAAAAATAAATTGAGTCAAGAATTGAGCGTTGTTGCAACGGAAAAAACCAAAATGGCAGGGGAGCTGGAGATCCTGAGATCCCAAGAGCGGCGCTTGAAAGAGAAAGTTGCTAACATGGAAATTGCTCTTGATAAGGTACTTGTTATTTGAACTGATCATTTAACTTAGAAAAAACATTTTTATTCTGATCACACCCCCAGAAAGAACATTTCCATATACGTAGAGGACGCAAAAAGAGGATTGCCAGTGAAATCATGATTCTCCATTTCATAATGCTTGTGTTCTTAAAAAAAATTAAGTTCAACATGCTCTTTTCAAAATTGTTCAATTGTTTGTATTTCCAAACTTCTGTCTTTTCTCTTTTGTGTATTTTGAAAAATATTTCAATGGCCTTCTTTTTTGCTAATCTCTTTTTCCCCTTAAAACCCCACCCCCAATTAAAAAACCTTGTAATAAATAAGTATAGTTAGAGCAAAATGAATTTATATTGTGACCATGTCCAAAAACATCTGTCTCTGCATCTTGTGTCCATCCCTTCTCTATCAGAAAGTGGGTAACATGTTTCATCATAGGTCTTCTGGAGATACGGTTCATTGCACTGATCAAAGTTATTGTCTTTTATTGTTGTTATTTTAGTGTAAATTGTTCATACTTCCCATGATTTTCTGAAATTATCTGTTTTATCATTTCTCATGGTGTAATAAATATTCCATTACATTTATATACCACAGTTTGTTCAGCTATTATTCAATTGATGGACACCCTCATAGTTTCTAATTCTTTTCTCTTCTTTTTTCCCTTCAGGATCAGTAAGTTTTTTCTGTTTGTTTAATATTTCCTTCCTGGTATGGTTTTCTCTCTAAACTCCATTCCCTGTCCTCCTGTGGAGTTCGCTGTATTTCTATACCAGACTCTCTCTCTCTCTCTCTCTCTCTCTCTCTCTCTCTCTCTCTCTCTCTCTCTCTCTCTCTCTCTCTCTCTCTCTCTCTCTCTCTCTCTCTCTCTCTCTCTCTCTCTCTCTCTCTCTCTCTCCCTCCCTACCTCCTCCCTCCTCTCCCTCCCTCCTGCTTTGTCCATTTCAGTAAGATTCATATGATGTCAGTTTCCCTTATCTCTTCCTCCATATTTGTAAAGTCTTCTTACTCCAATTATGCAAAATGTCAGGTTGTGCCTTTTTCTTCCTCCTTTATATACTAATGTATTCCTTTTATCTTCTCTTGCTTTTATCCTTTTGAAACCCTCAGAATTAAAACAATCCATTCTCAGGTTTTGAGTTTTTTCTTATTTATCTCCTTCACTATCCGATGAAGACATGAAGGTTCTAAATGGACACTTGTTTCTTCATGCCATTAGAATGGTAACCCTTCATCATCAGAGAGTACAGTTCATCATACATATTTGCTTTTATAGGTGTCTATGGACTCTTGTATTTACATGTCAAAATTTCTACTCAGCCAGAACTGAGTTTTTTATCAGAAATAGTTGAAATTCCTCTATTCCATCAAAGGTTCATTTCCCCCCTTTATAGTATTATATAATAGCTCAGTTTTTGCAGAGCAAGTTATTCTTAGTTTAAGCTCATATTTTTGCCTTTTAGAATATTGTACTCCTAGTTCTCTCATTTAAAGTAGAAGCTGCCAGGTCTTATGTGATACTGACTAGTTTTTAGGTACTTGAACTGATTCTTTCTGGGTGCTTGCAACATTTTATATTTGATGTAGAAACTGGTTTCGGGCTATGGAATTCCAGGGGCTTTTCCTTTTTGGGGTTTGGGTTTCTTTTAGAAAGTGATGGATAGATTTTTTTATCTTCACTTTGCTCTTTTGTTCTGATGAATCTGTGTGATTTTCATTCAAGATTTTTTTAAATGTAATGTGGAAGCTTTTTTTTTTAAAAAAAAATTGTGGTTTTCATGGTTTTCAATGATTCTTAAATTATCCCTCCTTAACCTGTTTTCCATGTCAGTTTGTTTTTAATATCTTCTATTTTACATTTTTGGGTTATTTTTTCTCTTTTCAATTTGTTTTCATATTTCTTCAGAGTATTGTGTCAAGGCTGGACTTTGCCCTCTTTTCCACTTATGGGTGTTCTTCTTGGTCTTATCCTGGGTCACTTAGATTCCTGTGCTGACCTTTACCTTCTTTGGTTAGGGCACCTGGTTCTTTGAATTTCAGTGCCCTGGATACTTCAAGGCTCTCTGTGGTGTCTCAGGACATAATGTGGGGGACCTCAGATCCCTGGGCAGTCCCTGCCCTGCCTGCAAAGGTGGCTTCCAAGGTCTCCACAGTGTGATTCTGACCCCTTGGGGTTTTCTCTCTGGGTGGGGGGAGGGCCTCTGTTCTTATTGCCCCTGGACACAGATCCTTATGGGCTACCTATGTGTTTGGCTCTTCTCTGGTCCTGTTGGGAGGTTACTGGTTTGTTTGCCTGGGCTCATGCTGGCTTATCTTACAGTTTCTCATTGAATTTCTTGATCATTATTTATCCTGGTATAGAATATACGGTAACAAAAGTATCAGCCTTTCCAAAATTAGTCCATGCTACTAAGGTCACATGCTACTCATTATATTAATAATAAGGGCATACTAGAATAAGCATATGACTAAGTGGATTCTTAGTAACCTGAATTAATTTGCCTAAATTAACCTAGTTAATTTATATAAACATCTGTTATCAAAGAATACTTAGCACTGGATAAAAGAGATTCCACAAAGTAAGACTAGCACAATAAAAGAAGTAATGCCACAAGAGTTAGGTCCTTTTGAGGGTTAGATGTAGCCAAAGAGACATATTGTTTTACTAATACCATTTACTGTCACTAGGCCATTTAAAGTGGAAGAATAGCATTGGTTCTTTGTACCTACAGGTACCCAAGATACCTTGATGTGCCTCATTCTATCTGATCCAAATCTATGCAATTCTAACTATGCATTACTATTCCTTCTAACGAGACTGACTCCCTTAATGTGTTTCCCTGGTCATTCTTCATCCTTCACCTTGTATGTTTCTGTTGTTCTCCTTGTGACCCCATTTGGGGCTTTGTTGGCAAAGATACTGGAGCAGTTTGCCAGTTCCTTCTCTAGCTCATTTTACAGATAAGGAAACAAAGGCAAACAGGGTTAAGTGACTTGCCCAGGGTCACACAGCTAGTAAGTGAGGTCATATTTGAACTCAGATCTTCCTGACTCCAGGCCCAGTGCTCTATCCACTGCAGCGCTGCCTAGCTGCCCATGTGTATTTTAGTCTAACTCTAATTTCCATGTCTTAATCAAGACCTCTCAGCATTTGTTCAGATGACAGAGACATTGAAAATGTCTATCTAGGTTAGGTCTAATGCCTGTGCGGTTATTTGATTGTAGGCATCTTTGCAGTTTGCAGAGTGTCAAGACATTATCCAGCGTCAGGAGCAAGAATCGGTCCGCTTGAAGCTGCAGCACACGCTGGATGTAAAGGTGAGGTCTTTATTCTAGTTAACAGCCTAACCTAATAATGTGCGTTTTTTCCCATTCATTTTTAAACATTTATATGCTGGAGATAATTTTTTTCATTTAGGATTTTTTTATCATTATGACATTACACCTTTTTCAAAACAAGTACAACTTACAGAAATTATAAATATGTGACATGTCAAGTATTAAACTTTACTATATTTCGTTTTGCTGAAATGTCCCTTCAGTTGTAAAAACAATTTCTTGTTACAAAAAATCACAAACAATGGATCTGAGTTGCTTTTACAAATGTGCTAACAAAATCTCAAAGTCGACAATATTTTAAATAGAAAAAATGCTCATTTTAAAATAGTTTAACAAACATATTTCTGTGAGATATGTATATACACACTTTTTTAAAAAATAAGAAACCTTTACAGAAGTTCTAAGTTACATTAAGCATAGTGAAAAGTAAGATCTAAGCTGCCTTTTAGAATGTAACCTCATTATTATGGGAATAATGGCAGAAACAAGAAAATACTGGTCAGCAGTTAACAATTACCTGCTTTGAGAAAAAGCCAACAAAATGCAAAGTTTTCTGGAATAGATTTTCAATATTCTGATCAGGCCCTCTGGTACCAGAAGTAATTACTCCCTACAAATAAAAGCTTCAGGACAACTTCCCTTTGTAGTTAGTTGTGGTTAAGTGCTTTCTTTCTGCAATGTTGCTGTAGGATTATAAAGAGAGCCAAGTAGCTAAGATTTATATTTCAAAGCAGTCTGGAAATTGAATCCAATGATCTACAGGTTTGCCTGTAAAAACAACTTGTTTGTGGTCAATTACTACAATAAAAAGATGTGATTATTTTACAATTAAATAATTTGATGTATCATGCCACAGTAAGGACTGAAGCATGACTCAGTCACATGGCAATTTTTGTCTAACCTAATTAAGCATTATGTGAAATGCTTAAAAGATGCAAACAGGTGTTAGTTGAAATTTTATGATGGTCTTAAATTCAGGAAATGATTTTATCATTTTTCTGGCTCCTTTTCAAATTTAAAGTGGACATGACAAGCCCATAATTCAATATTCTAAATCATATACACTTCTGCAAGTGCAAAATCAAGCTATATTGTGTCTATATTAAATCACAAAATTTGAGGAAATCCAGACAGTGCTCTGCAAGATGATGTCGTCCTGTTTGCATTGGGAGTCATGGCACTCAATGATAGTCTTTGCTACAAAATAACACTTAAGTACCAATTCAGAGTGCCATCAATGTTCTTTTTTAGAAATAAATTTTAAAAATTTATTATTTATTTATCTTTAACATGTAAAAATATTTTGAGTTCCAAATTCTCTTCTTCCCTTCCCCACCTTCCCTCCACCCTCTGAGCAGGCAAGCAATGTATCAATTATACATCTAAAATTTTGTAAGACACATTTCTATATAAGTCATATCACAAAAGGGAAGAAAAAATAAAGAATATGAAAAAATTATACTTCACTTTGCATTCAGACTCTATCAGACGCCATTTCTCTGGAGGTGAGTAGCATTTTTTATCATGAGTCCTTTGGAATTGTCTCAGATCATTGTATTGATCAGAGTAGCCAAGTCTTTCATAGTTGATCATTATTACAATATTGCTGTTGCTGTGTACACTGATCTCCTGCTTCAGCTCACCTCCCTTTGCCTTAGTTCATGTAGGTCTTCCTATGGTTCTTTCTGAAGCCATCCTACTTGTCATTTTTTGCTCTTGTATTCCATTACTACTCTATTACTCTATTACAATCATGTGCCACAACTTGTTCAGCCATTTCTAATTGATGGGTATCCCCTCACTTTCCAATTCTTTGCTACCACAAGAAGAGCTGCTATAAACATTTTTGTACGTATAGGTTCTTTGTCTTTTTCTTTGATCTCTTTGGGATAAAGTCTGAGTAATGGTATTGTTGGGTCAAAGGGTATAGTTTTATAGCCCTTTGGGTGTAGTTCTAAATTGTTCTCCAGAATGGTTAGACCATTTCACAACTTTAATGTGCTTATTTTCCCTCATCCCTTCCAGCATTTGTCATTTCTGATAGGTGTGAGGTGGTACCTGAGTTGTTTTAATTTGCCTTTCCCTAATTGGTAGTGATTTAGAGAATTTTTCAATCTGAATATAGATAGCTGTGATTTCTTCTTCTGAAAACTGCCTGTTCATATCCCTTGACAGTTTATCAGTTGGGGAATGGCTTTTATTTTTGTGAATTTGACTTAGTTCTCTAAAAATTTGAGAAAAGATGCCTTTATCACAGAAACTTGCTATAAAATTTTTTGATATTATTCCATTTTCTATGGTAACTTTTAGCAAAATGTAGTTTCCCTGGTTATCTCTTTTAATTAGGCCTGTTTTTGCTTTTGCTTTGTCTGAGATCATGATTGCTATCCCTGCCTTTTTTACTTCATCTGAAGCTTAGTAGATTCTGCTCCAGCCCCTTATTTTAACTCTCTGTATGTCTTTCTGTTTCAATCTTCAAATATTGCAAACTTGATTTTGGATGATATTTTTAGGTAATGTTAATTCTAGTTGATCCCATGTGTTTAGAAGGCTTGTACCTTTTCTTCTTTTTCCATGAAAAATTGCAGCTTCTCTCTAAGCTAATTGGATGCCTGTCTAGTATACATATATACCTTTTAAATAACAAATCTGAATAACTATATTACCAACTTGGAGAGACTCTCATGGAACTCTTCATGTTTTATATATGATTTCTCTACACTTGCTTCCTCTTGCTGAAGCAGTCAACTCATCACTCTTAGCATTTAATTTGTTAATTACCCCACTCCTGGGGGCAGAGCCAAGATGGTGGAGAAAAGGCAGGAACTCACCTGAGCTCTCCCAAAATTCTCCTCCAAACAACTTAAAAATAATTTCTCAAAACAAATTCTGGAGCAGCAGAACTAACAAAAGGATGAGGTGAAACAATTTTTTCAGTCCAAGACAATTTAGAAAGCTGACAGGAAAGTTCAGTTGTACCAGGGTGAGAGTGAAGCACAGTCCAATGCAGGCAGCACCTCTGCTAGACAGCAACAAGTACTGAGGGCATATTGGAAGTGGTGGCATCCAAAGTTATCAGTCCACAGATGGTAAGTGGGTTGGACAACTGGCCAAAGGACAATTACCAGGGTCCCTTTGCTGGCACTGGATTCAGGACTCTATTGCATTGCCAATACATGGATCTGGGTTGCGGTCCTGGATCTCAGTCCCAGGGTGAGGAGAAGCTCTAACACCCCAGAGCATGTGGTTACAAGGGAGCAGGGACCCTGGTCACAGTTCCAGGGTGGAAAAGAGTGCTTGTGATCACTAACAGACCAGAGCACAGGGCAAGAGAGTAGTAAACACACCTTTCCTTAGATCATATCACCTTAGAAGAACTGAAATCTTACAGACCCCCAAACTAGCTCTGAAAATAGCTGTACAAAACCCCTGAAGTATGGGATACTGTCCCCTCTACCCCAGGAGCTGGGACCAACTTTAACATAAAGATAAAAGTCAAGAAACAGGCTGGAAAAATGAGTAAACAACAACAAAAAAAGAACCTGACCTTAGAAAGTTACTGTGGTGACAGGGAAGATCAAAACAAACTAAGAACAAGACAAAAAAAGTCAAAAGTGCTACATTGGCTTAATAGAAAAGGAAGCACAAAAGCTCACTGAAACAAATAATTCCTTAAAAACTAGAATTGAGCAACTGGAAGCTAATGACTCCAGGAAACATCAAGAAACAATAAAACAAAAGAATGAAAAAACAGAAGAAAATGTGAAATATCTCATTGAGAAAACATCTAACCTGGAAAATAGATTGAGAAGAGATAATTTAAGAATTATTGAATAATTAAAAGCCATGATAGAAAAAGTATAGACATCATATTTGAAGAAATTGTCAAGGAAAACTACTCTGATATCCTAGAACCAGAAGGTAAAAAAGAAACTGAAAGAATCCAATGATCACCTCCTGAAAGAGATTCCAAAATGAAAATTCTCCAAAATGAAAAACATTATAGCCAAATTATAGACCTCCCAGGTCAAGAAGAAAATATTGTAAGCAGCCAGAAAGAAACAATTCAAATATCATGGAGCCATAGTTACAATAACACAAAATCAACAGATTCGACATGTTTCAATAAGGCAATAACAAGATCTTCAAATCTAAATTGCTGTTCCACTACATTAAAGGATTAGAAGGCAAAGGAGCTAGGACTACAACCAAGAATCACCTACCCAGCAAAACTGAGTATAATCCTTCAGGGAAAAAAAGAGATCTTTAATGAAGTAGAGGACTTTCAAGCACTTCTGATGAAAAGACCAGAGCTGAATAGAAAATTTGGTTTTCAAATACAAGACTTCAGAGAAGCATAAAAAGGTAAACAGGAAAGGGAAATCATAGAGGGCTTAGTGAAGTTAAACTGTTACATTCCTACATACAAAGATAATATTTGTAACTCCTAAGAACTTTCTCAATATTAGGTGTTAGAAGGAGTATGTAGAGACAAATGGTACAGTTGTGAGTTGAATATGGTAGGGTGTTATCTAAAAAAATAAAATTAGAGGGTGAGGAAGAGAAATGCACTGGAAAAAGGAGGAAGGGAAAAGTAGACTGGGGCAAATTATCACACATAAGAAAGGCATGAAAGAGCTTTTACAATGGACAGGGAGATGAAGGAAGTTGGGGATAGTGCTTGAACCTTACTCTCATCAGAATTGGCTCAAAGGGGGAAAAACATACACACTCAATTGGGTATAGAAATCTATCTTTATGGAGAAGTAGGAAGGGAAGATGATAAGAGAAGGTAGGGAGGATTGATAGAAGGGAGGGTGGATTGGGGGAGGTGGTAGTCAGAAGCAAAACACTTTTGAAGATGGACAGGGTGAAAGCAGAGAGAGAGAGAAGGATAAATGGAGGAAGGGGGAAGGAATAGGATGGAGGAAATGAAATACACAGTAATCATAACTGTGAAAAATTTTTTACAATAAGTTTCTGTGGTAAAGGCCTCATTTCTCAAATATGTAGAGAACTGAGTTAAATTTGTAAGAATATAACTGATTCCTAAATTGATAAATAGTCAAAGGATATGAATGGGCAGACTAAGTAATCAAAGCTATCTATAGTCGTATAAAAATATTCTAAATTATTATTGATTAGAGAAATGCAAATTAAAACAACTCTGAGGTACCACTCCACACCTATCAGGTTGGCTATTATGACAGAAAAGGAAAATAACAAATGTTGGAGGGGATGTGAGAAAATTGAGACACTAATGCCCTGTTGGTAGAGTTATAAACTGATTCAACCATTCTGGAGGCAATTTGGAACTATGCATGAAGGGCTATAAAACTGCATAGCTTTTGACCCAGCAATGCCACCACTTGAACTGTATCCCAAAGAGATAAAAAATGAAAAGGAAAAAGACCTATATGTACAAAAATATTTATAATGGCTCTTTTTTTGTTGGCAAAGAGTTTTTGGAGATATCTATCGATTGGGGAATGGTTGAACAAGTTGTAACTTATGATCGTGATGAAATATTATTTAGTTATAAGAAATGATGAGTAGGATGCCTTCCGAGAAACCTGGAATGGCTTACATGAACTCATGCAAAGTGAAATGATCAGAACCAGGGGAACATTGTACATGGTAAGAGGTAATGCTATCCACGTCCAGAGAAAGAACCTATGGGAGTCTGAATATAGATTGAAACATACTGTGCTTACTCTATTTTCTTGGCTTTTTTTGTCTGTGCTTTCTTTTGCAACATGGCTGACATGGAAATATGTTTTGTATGCCTGCACATGTATAGTCTATATCAAACTGCTTGCATTCTCAAGGAGGCGGGAGAGGAGGGAGAGAGAGAGAAATAAATTGGAGCTCAAAATTAAAAAAAATGAATGTTCAAAATTGTTTTTACATATTATTGGGGAAAAATAAAATATTAAAAGAATTTTAAAGAATTACCCCACTCCCTTGCTTCATGACCTTTACAAACATTAGATGATAGCACATTTTCCATCAGTCCTTTGGGATAATTGCTAAGGCTCACTCCTTTCACAGTGTTTGGTTTCTTGAGCCAAAGTCGGCTTTGCCAGGTTCTTGAGGATGGGGTTAATAATAAGCTTCTTCTCCTGAAACATTATTTGTAAATGAAATATTAGTCAATGTAAGGTCCATTGTTTTCTCAACGGGATCAGCTACAAAAATGTTCCTGCTTATATTCTTTGGTTTTTGCTGCCCCAATAAGTGATTTTACAATAAAAGGTGTTGGGGAACTCGCTTACCCCATACTCCCAGGCCTTTGTCCAGCAAAGGCCTGATCTCGCGGGCAATGAATGAGTCCGGAAGCCAAGGTGGTAAGCAGCTCCATTTAATTAAGACAGTGACCAGATTTTTATAGCCTTTATTACGTAGTACTAGGACTGCCTTGGTCCGCCTACTCTCTGCCTACTCTCCACCTATTCTCCTCCTATTCTCCTCCCCTTTCTTTCCCGTGCTCTCCCCATGATTCACCTGTGCACAGGTAAATCCGGAAGAGAACCCTGCACCACGTTGCCAACAAGGGCCAGACCCTTCCTCCAAACTCCATCTTGTTCCTCCCATACCTCAGAGCCCTGAGGTTATCTCAGCTGGTTCTGGGCGCGGAGGTCCAGCGATGTTTTGGGGTCGGCTCTAACTTGTCCCGTTACAAAAAGGCATTCCCCATTCTATGCTATGAAGTCAATGACCATATAATTTTCCAGTGGATTCTGTGTATCTGTCTAACACATCAACTCCAGCTATACTTGATTGGAGATTTCTGCCTAGCAGCTGTAGTAAGTGTTTCTCATGGATAGTAAAAAATGGATTCTGACATCCAAATCTTCATGGTGCCAGCAACCAACACTAAGATATCTGGGCAGCATGAAGGGTCACCTTCAAGGGAGGTCAGGGAAAAGAGGGGATACTACCACTCTTCCACTTGCTGACAACCTGGAAATAATTTTGAATCTATTTCTATTACTGCTTTATGTTATTCTAGATTATGACATTATGGTAAAATGCTGCATCTTGTAAATAATGAAAAATGTTCATATCTAGCCAAACCCACTGAAAAGCAGGAGACAGTTTTCTCCTATCATACACTACGTGTTTTAACCACTTAGTTTCATACATATGGATCTTTGGAAGAACAAACCAGAATTTTTCTTTTGGTTCATTGAATTTTTAAATGATAGAATCTCAGAGTTGGTTGGGATCTCATTGGTCATCTGCAATATTCCTGACAATTGGTCATCTCTCCTCCAGGGAGGGGAAACTCATTGCCTACCAGGCAGCCCATTTCACTTTTGGACAGCTGTAAGTATTAGGAACTCTCCTCCCACCCTCCCCAAATCCAGCCACGTCAGCATATTCCATTCCCTTGTTTCTAGTTCTGTGCTCTGTAGAAGCTTTCTGACTCCTGCTTGGGTGTGCCTCAGCACACTAGGTGACCTGGTATCACCACTAGGCTGTTGCTTTATAACCTTATCTCTTTCCAGATATGGTATAAAGCTCGAAAGGTAAGCAGGACAAAACAGTAGCACTTTCCTTTGGCCATATTGAGCTCAGATCTCACACTTCCTACAGATTTCTGCTGCTATCTTAGGTCAATAGAATTTATTTCATACCAACTCCAAAAATTTCTCATGACCTAATTATCGAAAATTGACACGCATTGTTTTCATGACCATAGAAGGCCTTGCTTATTTATACTGTGTGTTGAATCAGTTTAGGTCTCACATAGTACTCTCTTGGAGAGCTCTATTTCTGTTTTCTCAATAGTAGGGTGCCCTTTGGAGAATACGACTTGGGTAATACGACTATTTTTTTTTAGTCTATATTATTTTTCCTAGATCTTCTTCATGAAGGTAATCTGAAGACAACCAAGACACATATTTATGCCTCTAGAACAGGGGTGAGGAATCTGTGGCCTCGAGGCCACATGTGGTAATCTAGGTCTTTGGGTGCAGCCTTTTGACCAAATCCAAGTTTTACAGAACAAATCTCTTTATTAAGGGGATTTCTTCTGTGAAGGTTGGATTCAGCCAAAGGACCACACATGAGTCCCTAGAGGGCTACATGTGGCCTTGAGACAGCAGGTTCCACACCCTTGCTCTGGAGCATACATTGGAATGTGCTGACAATCTAAATGAATAGTTCTTCCTAAGAGTCTAACTCCCCATAGAGTAACTTAAAAATCAATCCTGATTGGGCTTAATATATCAATTTTAGGGGTTAAGTTTTTTGTGATATTAAAAAAATTTATATTCAGTATCCAATATTCAAATAATGCTTGATATTTTGTAGTATAAAATTACACTTGGGTTTCATAATCCTTTGGCCAGAATCAAAAGGCCAGAAATCATTCAGAATATTTTGCCCATTTATATCTATATCTATATCTATATTAACATATAGGAACTTCAAAGTCCAGGCTACATCCCACCTCCTCCAGTGAAACAACGCCTTATACCATCACTGCCTACTTCCCGGCCCCACTCTGCTAATTTACCATCTTCCCAGTCTGCCATCAGCTATGTATCTCACGTAAGTACCTTTTCTAACCTCTGTGGCAAACGAGGGAATGAATGTATGCAAGTTTAGCTCAAGGCATTTTCCATAAAAGACAAAAGAATATATATGCATATACATGAGAATTATTCATTTTAATTGCTAGGTTGTAGAGCTTGATTTCTTCCAAAAAAATTTGTGAAGATAAATTATGTAGTACATGGTGTCTTGGTAGTGCTTTCATTCTGTCTGTCAAGGAGAGAGCCGTTTGTTTTACTTCTCTCCTCTTTCTGCTGTCCATCTCTCCGATGACATCATTTACCTCCTTTCTCCTGGTGATACAATGACGCCTCCGCACGCCCATCCTGCTCCTGGGCATTGCCCTTTGGTCAGCCCACAGTGGCATCATCTGAGGCCACGGGGTTCTGTGGCTTGAAGTCATGTGGCATCACCAGGAGAATTTTGTTGTTAAAAAGATGGTGGTTGTTTCTGGGAGAAGCTTTGGAGACTTGGCCACTCTTCTCTTTTCAGTTTCAGTCCATGGTTATTTGCTCATCACCAATGAATGATTCACACCTAGACAGACAGTGTTTATCCAAGGCAGATGTGGCATGAACTCCAGGGGTTGTGTAACTGAGTGTTACATCTTTCTGGACAATAACCACTCTTCCTGGGTTTGATTTTTTTTTCCTGTGTGCACAGTGGGGCCGAAATCTTTTAAGTGATTATGAATCTCCCATAGGAAGCTCTGCAGTGATCTAGGGTCAGTGAGTCTGTCCATAAGCATTTATTCAGTGCTTACTACATATTTGCCAGGCACTTGCTAAGCACTGAGATACAAAGAAAGATAAAAACATGGCCCCTGCCCTCAAGGAACTCACAGTCTAGAGGGGAACACACAACCAAGAACATATAAAACATATACAGTATAAATGGAAGGTGATCTCAGAGAGGAGGGACTCGTGGGAGCAGGAGGACCTAGGTCATGGCACATACACGACATAACAAAAAGCAAGTATGAAACAACGCAGGATAGAATTCATCTAAAAAGGGCTGGCAAGATATTGCCTTGAGCTTTGCAAATCTGAGCAAAAAGACCTTAGCCCAAAGAGGAAAGAAAACTGTGTACATATGTCCATCAAGCGGGATACCACATCCTACATGTAGCTGGAGTGCAGGGAGAAGAAGAGCACTAGAGATAGCCAAAGGATCTCAGGAGGGAAGGTGCCAGAAGGGAGCCAGCGTGAGAGCCCAGGGTCTCGGCTGTCCACGTACAGTGTAAAAAGTAGTGGGAACAAGCCAGAGGAGCTACAATCCTCCCACAAGGAGGCGAGCAACCTCATGTGAGTTAGTGGGATAAGCTCCACAACTGGAGAGCCACTCTGGAAGAGAGCCTCTCCCCCTTTTTAAAAAAGAAATAACATAGGGATGGGTAAAAGGGGAGAGAATGGAGAAGCACTGTATTTTATTTTTTTCCTTTGAGACTTTGTTTATACACACACACACACACACACACATATATTTAGTATTTTATTTTTCCCCAATTACATGTAAAAATAATTTTTAATGTTCATTTTTAAACTTTTGAGTTTCAAATTCTCTTCCTCTCTTCCCCTCTCCCTGCCCCCCGTTGAGAAGACAAGAAATTTGCTAAAGGTTATACACGTGTAGTCATGTAGAACATATTTCCCTATTAGTCATGTTAGTGGTGTATTTTAATAAGATGCGCATATGTGAGGAGATCCAGGGACCAGAGCAGGGCAGCAGTGTTGAGAGCCTGTGGGTCAAGGTCAGCAGATGTATATCACACACTAACCAGACAGAAGAAGGAGACAGATGAGGCCTTGAGGAAGCAGATCCTCAGCCCATCTGTGCTGGGAGTGGGGCTGAGGCTGGGATGAGATCGAAGATGGAAAGCCCTTGGCAATAGACACGCCAGTGGTTCTTATTGGCCTCATTCCCCTCATTCTGCACTGCTGCAGAAGTCAAGCCACGTGGTAAAGGTTTAATTAACAACCAGGTTAGGAAAAAATTGTATGCACACATACTTGTCAGCTTAATCTGCATTATTAACATTTTCTAAAGTCTAGACAATCAACAAGACAACCAATCCAGCTGTTTGCTGATTTCTGAGGTGTTGATGCTCACACTGACGATGTAACTCTCTCTCTCTCCCAAACCAGTGAGAGCTGGCTCCAGCATAGAGCCCCTGGGCCTGCTGGGTGAGGGACAGAGATTTCAGTGGCTTAGACATTTGCTAGATAAAAGCCAAGAAGCTAATCACTTTTTGACTTGCCTTCCATGCTATATAGAAGGGTTGTCCTTGGCAAATGGAAGAAGGGTGTCATTGTCAGAGAATTGTGAAAGGCAGTGAAAGCGGAGGGGGGCGGTGGTAATGTCAAGCATTTTGAGATGAAGGAAAGAGGAGAAAAGGGAGCTCATGGCAAGCATCTTCCATTTCCTCACTGAAGAAAGAAGTGAGCTCCTCAGTGAGATGGGGGCGGGAGGATTGTGGGAGGCTTTAGGAAAGAGAAGCATCAAAATGGCTTGGGTGGGAGGGGCAGTGAGGGATGAATGAAGAGATGGCCTTGCTGCAGACAGGCCAGCTGAAGCTGGATGACATGAATTTGAGGGCACCATCACAGGATTGCCTAATGCTCTGTTCTGCTGCCTAGGAGGCTGAGGATTGTCCAGGGGGGTGGCAGGACTGGGGGGGCAGGGGATTGGAAAGTAGAAGCCAATGTAGAATTAGATCATGGGTTACCCATAGGGTCAAGATGAGAAAGGGAATAAGTGAAGTCGAAAAAGGTCCCGAGAGGTGGAGGGATTACAGGCTGAAGTGGGGGCAAGAGAAATGTTTAGAAGTAAGCCATAAGAAGCAGCAAAAGGGTAGAAGGTTGTGGGCAAATAGAAGAAAGTCCGAGTTTTTGAATGCATAGTGCTGAGTTCCAGGGTGGAGTGAAGGAACAGAATATTGAGGAACTGAGATCACCAGCAGCCTGTGAATCTATGTTTGAAGCAGCTTGTTTTCCCAAATAGGTCAAAATATTCCCATTATAATATTATTTACACTATACTTTTGCTAAACCTTTTTTGCCTGGCTAACACAAAAGTAAACCCTGTAAGCAAAGCCAGGAATGCAATAGCTGAATGACTACAGTGATGTAAATGTAAAGACCACCCCCCCTCACCCCACCAAAAACCACTAACAATCCTGAATCCTTCACATTTGCAGTAACAAAATACAGAGGTAGAGAACTAAGGGCAGGGAATATTTTCCATAGCTTTTGGCAGTATTGGTTGGTTTTCGTGGCCTTTTTTTCCCCCTCTTTAAAATAAAGAGAAAGGCATAGTTTGCTGGAAGGGGAAGGATATGTTAGGAAATGAAGATAATGGAAAAACAAAAGAAGATATCAACATTTTTAGAAGAGTGAACTTCAAATCGTTTAAATTGTTATGAATTCCAAGTGAATAGAGTTCAAATGGGTGAGTGATTTGTTTTAGAAGCTTTAGATAAATCAGGTTTTACAAATTAGGTTTTACAAAATTTTACAAAATTATATCACTGATTTGAAAAGGTAGAGTGCAAATACATATTTATTATGCCAAAATGGACTGCAATTTGTAAAACTTTTTATATTCTTAAAGAATATAGGGCTGATTTTGAAAAAAAAATGTTTCTTTTTACCATCTATGAAATGAGGGGCCAGATTAAATCCCTGAAGTTTCTATGAGCTCTAAAATTCTGTATTTCTGATAAAAATAATCATTAACCTTTATTACAAATGCTTTAATCCTTTAGAAGATGTTGAATATAATTAGACCAGTCTAATTAGTAACATCTTTATTGGTGAGGATGCACTTGTCCAGAAAGTACAATATTAACTGGTTACATTTGTTATGTAAACAATTCAGGTGCCAGCCAAAGTTTCTATCCTGAAGGAGGACCCTACCAGGGACTTAAAACAACTGCTTCATGAGCTAAGGAGTGTCATCAGTGAGGAGCCCTCTGTGTCTCTGCCTAAGAATAATGGAGACATTGGGAGACCAGCCCCTGGAGGAGCCATTCACATGGGAGTGTAAGACTTGCGTGCTTCCCCCTCAGTGCCCCCTGCCAAAAGCCAGCCTGTGTTTGAGGGGTTTGGTGGTCTGCTTGTCCATGGGCTACCCTGGGGAGAGCTAAGGCTGGGAATGATGTCTGGGAAGAACAGGGAAATGAGCAGGTATAAGAAACCTGTCCTTTAAAAAAAAGATAAATCATTCCAGTCAAAAAGCAGAGTAGGCTTAAGTGAGGGGTGGAAAACCTGGGGCTCCGGGCCACGTGTGGCCCTCTAGATCCTCCGACATGGCCTTTTGACTGAGTCCAAGTTTTACATAACAAATACTTTTATTAAGGGGATTTGTTCTGTGAAGTTTGGATTCAATCAAAAGGCCACTCATTTCAAGAGAGCACTTTACAAAGCTGTTTTTAAAAATATCAACCCTGTGAGTTAAGCAGTACAAGTAATAAGTGTTTGACAGATGAAACTGAGGCTTAATGAGACTAGGTGGCTTTCTCCCCACCCAGGATCGTGCTCACTCCTCTCTTCTTAGAGAATTTTATAATCTTCTTGTCTACTTACTGTAATGTAATTATCTATTGCAATAGGGGCTATGTTTTGTTATGTATGCACATGTCTTATAGTCCTGCTTGGTCTTACTTATTTTGGCCTCTTTCCCAGTGTATAGCTCAGTGCATTGCACACAGCAGGAACCTAGTATTTGCTTGATTAATGAATGTTTATCCCTTTTGACAATTGAGGTGGTTAGTCAGTGTTTAACAACCAGCTCTCCAAGCGGGTGCACACCCACACGCACTTAAATTTAAGTTTCTTGATTACTTTTTAAAAGTCTAGACTATTAGCAAATCAATCAAGCCCTGATTTGTAAGTATTTGTAGATTTCTGAGCTGTAAATGCTCATGCTGAAAATTTAACAGTCTCTAGGGAGAACAGGTCCCAGACTACCCTTGACATACCTCATTCAGTCAGCTAGTTAGGAGAGCTGGGTATTTATCATGGCTCTTAGCCCTGTAACCATTCACTAATAACTACCCTGGCTACTTTCCTCAGGTTTGTATAATTCTAGCTTTTAATCTACACATGACAAAATTGTACTTGGCAGTCCTTAAAGCAATATAGTAAGCGTGGACATAATGGGCAGCTTGGAGAACACAGGAAAGATTTAGCCAATGCCGGGAAGGAGCTCCTTGTTAATTCCCTGTAATTCTCCTGACCAGTACTCAGCTGAAAACTTTTGGGCATCTATGAAATGAAAGTTTATCTGGGTGTTAAGGGCTTTCTTTGCAAACTTTGCTTTGGAAACTCACATATTGCCTGTAGGAAGGTTAAATTCATAAGAGAAATCTGGGGATCTGGAAGCTATAATGAGCACTTCTGCTCCTCTTTATACCATTAAGTGAAGGGTATGTTTGTCCATACAGAGATGATGCAATCAGAGACCCGCTTACTGAATCTAAACTGAGAACAGAAATGTTCAACAGGTAAGAAAGTCTGGAGTTTCTGAATGTAGTTTATAAGCCAAGAATTTGGGAAACATTAACCCAGCAGTTGGGGTAATGTTTACCCCCACCCCACATATTTTGTTTTTGTTTTCATTTTTTAACATTTTAATTCATTATTTATTTTAAATATTCTTTTCTTTTTAAATTTTGAGTTCTAAATTCTCACCTTCCTTCCTGAGAAGTCAAGCAGTAGGATATCATTTATACATGTGAAACCATGCAAAACAAAATTCTGTATTTAAAAAAAGCAAAAAAATAAAGTGAGAAAATTATACTTCGATTTGCAACCTGAGTTCATCAGTTCTCTCTTTTGTTCATCGGGAGTCCTTTGGAATTGTTCTGGATCATTGTATTGTTCAGAGTAGCCATGTCTTTTCAAGGCTGATCATTATTACATCATTGCTGTTACTTTGCACAAAAATCTGGTTCTTCTCTCTTCACTTTGCATTAATTCATATAGTTTTTGCCATGTTTTGGGAGTAATGTTTTTGAATGAACAATTTATAAGATATCTATCTAGCAAACTTTGTTAATTCAAAGAAAAGTCGTTGATAAAATGGAAAGGAGGCAGTTTTTCCTGAAATCTATAAAAACGATTGTTGTTTTCCAATCTCATTGGAATCATCTTGCTAGAAAAGTAGTTGTTTGACTTTAAGTTTTCCCGATTGCCTATATTTTGAGCAAATAACTAGGTTAGGCACTGAGATACAAAATTAAATAAAGCACATTTAGAGGAGCAGATTTTGTGTCAGAAAACCTGGGCCCAAGTCTCAGCTATGACAGTACCTTTGTTACTGTGGCCAAGTCTTTGGGCTTGAGTTTTTATGTAAAATAAATATAATATTACCTGCCTTGTGGACCCAATATAAGCTTTTGGGTTGATAGGAGGAAAGAGCCTTATAAATTACAAGGTACCTTATTATCACACCACCTGGTAGGGGAGATAAGACCAGCTGTATTGATCACTAGAATATGCATTAGAAAGTGATCATTTAAGATATCCAAGTGGTAGGAAGAGCATGAGGAGGAGAAAGGAAGACTGTGCAGAGGAAATGACACAGGGTAGCTTTTCCACAGGTCTAGATTTGAAGAGTGTACATTCTAGATATGAGCAAAGGAAAGAGATAAAAAGGCAGAAAAACATCAGGGAATGGTGAATGGTCCAATTTGGCTATAACAAATAGGGCCTCAAGGGACACAGGAATATTGTGTCGAGTGAGACCAGGTTGGTGAAACAGGTCGGATCCTCCTCATGGGGTCTTCCAATGTCAGATTAAGGAGTTTGTCCACATTAGAAGCTGAGGCCCAAGATGGCAGGGAGAGTGTCTTATGTTCCCTTTGTATCTCACCCAGATGAGGACAGCACTAGTCACTTGATGGATGAACTGAATTCAAAAGAAGAGGAAACCACTGAAAGTTTTTGGGTTTTGGGAGAATTATATAAGAAGTGCTCTGCATTAGCAAGCTCACATTACTTCTTCCCATTGCCTTAGTTTCTTCACCTGTAAAATAAAAGCATCGAGATCGATTATCTCTAACATTCCTTTTAGTTCTAAATTTTTTGTTCCTATTATCTTTGGCAGCAAAAAGAAGCTGTAGTTAGTTAGGAGTGAGGAAGCAGCTATAATTGTCCAAGCAAAAGGTAATAAGAACTTGAGTAAAAATTATAGCAGCAGAAATGAAAAGCGAGGAATGTATGGATGGAAAACAAACAAACAGTCTGGAGAGAGGAATTGACAAGATTTGATAACTGATAGCCTTCCTTTGACAAACCCAAGGAAATTAAATTTTGTAAAAGGTGGTCAGTCCCAGATAAATATGCCACAGTACACTTGTCTTCCTAAACCAAACTTCACACAAGGGTGCAGTATCCACGGAGTGTTGCTGATTGAAACTACAGAGAATGGGACCCTCCAAGAATGCAAATAGAGAGAAAAGGGAAAAGGACAGAGGAGAGAGCCTCAGAAATACCTACGTTTAAGGGAATGGGAATGAGATGAAAGAAGTAATGAGAGGTAGGAAGAGAAATGGCATATAGTTCAGTACTATAGAAACCAGGAAAGGAAAGATTATCATCAAGAAGGAGTGAGTGGGTGGTCTTTGGTACTATTAGCTCCAGAGTCAGTCAGTAAACAGTTATGAAGTGCCTACTATGTGCCAGGTACTGTGATAAGTACTAGCGATATGAAGAAAAACAAAAGACAGCCCCTGCCCTCAAGCAGTTTACAGTCTAATAGGGGAGACAACAGTAAAAAGCTAGGTACCAACAAGGTACACACAGGATAAATGTGATGATCAGAGGTGAGAAGGCACTAGAATTAAGGAGAATTGGGAAAGGCTTCCTGCGGAATCGAGTCTAGGAGGGTGAAGATTGAGTAAAAGTTATTGATCTGGGTAACAGGGATATCATCAGTGATCTTGGACAGAGCAGATGCGGTAGAGGAGGATCTCACTACAGGTTTATTTGTGTTTATAAGCTGAACTGAGCCTGAGCGTCCCCAAAACAAGGCTAAGACACTTCCCTGAATCAGAATCTCATCATTGGAAAGGACTTCATTCAACTCATACATGGCCAGAAATCCCTCTGTTACACTCACAAGGTCATCCAACCTCCATTTGAAAACCACTGAGAAACAACCCCTAACTGCCTCCTAAGAGAGTCCAGTCCAGTCTAGTCCAGTCTATTTTTGGATAGACCTCAGTCCTAAGTAGTGCAAATTTCATGAAGAGGTGGAATTAAATTATTCAAATTCTGACTGCATATTTCCACTGGACTGGAACCAATAAGCATATTTTAAATAACTATAACTGTAAGTAGTATGTGTTTGAATACATGCGACCACTTTGTGGGAGTCACTATTCCCATTAATTAGAACCTAGTTTTTCTTATATTATTAGGAAGTTTTCCCTTGTGTGAATCCCAAGTCATCTTCATGTTTCATCAATAGCTAAAGGAGATCATGAGGTAGAAATGTCATCAAGAAATGAGAAATCTATTCCAGATCAGTGTCCTACAAGTTTATAGTAAGTGACTTTGGTTAAAGAGAGGAAAGACAATACAGACAGAATGGGATGTTCTGTTAAGTAGGTGTGAGTCCCCACCACTACACCACCACCCCAGTGGTAATGTTTCATCGTTCTCCACTCAATCTTATTTGAATGAATTGTCTCACAAACCGTGGTGGAAATGCTGTTTCATTCCTCCTCTCTTTTCATCCCTTCCTGGCCCTTCTATTGACAGAAGCAGTTCAGGCAGAGAAGGCGCTGAAAGTAATAGGTCAAGTGAAGCTTACAGCAGGTAAGAAGGGCTTGCGCGCAACATTTCCTTGAATGTTAAAATATCCTTGACTGCTGTAGTGCCCCTCTGGGTTCCAGGCTGGATCACTACCCTCCGGGCTGACAGACCAGGTTTCCGGTTAGTCTCTCACTGGGATACTTACCATTAATACTCAGCTAGGCTTCTATTAGCTTTTAGAACGTTGTATTTATTGAGATGGTATGGTTAAATAGTTGGTACAAAACAAACACCTTGGCTAGGTGCCACAGTCGATAGAGTGCTGGGCCTGAAGTTAGGAAGACTCATCTTGAGTTCAAATCTGTCCTCAGACACTCACTAGCTGTGTGACCCTGGGCAAATCACTTCACCCTGTTTGCTTCAGTTTCCTCATCTATAAAATGAGCTGCAGAAGGAAATGGCAAACCACCCCAGTATCTCTGCCAAGAAAACCCCAAATGGGGAGTCAGACACTGAAACAGCTGAAAAACAACAAACAAAACATTCCCCCAAAGTCTGGTTACACTCCTGCACAAACACACTCAGCACCTGGAGAAAAAAGTGGGCTTAAAATTCAGGTGTAGTGGCAGTGTAGAGAACTTGTCTGATCACATGGTTAATTTACAGCTTTTAGTTAGTGAAAGTCCTCTCTCAAGTCAAGTACATGCCTTTTTAAATCCGGTGCAAGAAGTGACATGCCTTGGAGCTGCTTCTGTGTCTGTCTTTGTCTATGATGGTCCTTGATAAGTCCTTGGGGTGGTTGCTCTCTATCTGCTCCTGGGCCAGTCTCTCTAATAGGAGCACTGAGGAGAAGAAGAGAGAAACCCTCATCTTGTCTCCCTTTCCTCCTCCCCTTCCCCTCCCCAGTGGTTATCTCTCAGGGCCCTAGCCAGGATCCTCTGAACTGGTTTTTCTCCTCTGCATCTGTTGGTTGTTCTGCTTGCCTGAAGGATCACTGATATTTCTCTCCCTCTTTAAAGCCCCTGGGCGTAGATTGCTTGTTTAGTTCCCAAGTCAGCTGTTCCTTTCAAATGAAAAAGGAGTTCACCAATCTCCTTTACACATTTGAAAAACCTATTATGTTTGTAGATTGATTGATTCCAATGCTTCTCTACCTGTAAGGGTGCTGTAAGGATGTGAGAGATGAGATGAGGAGGGTGGAGTAGGAGTGAAGTCCCTCCTAGTGATGTTCTGTGGCTCCTTGAGATGTGAGGTATTTAAAGCTTTCATAAGGCAACAGGAAAATGTGTTTGTGTTAACATGGTCATGTGCTCCAATGAGCCACATTTTGACCACCCAGCCCTTAGCTCAGGTCCCTTCCCATAACAGGGTCTCAATACATATTTGTAGCAGGAAAGGAAGGAAGCCAGATCCTTCACAAATCTCTCTCTTCCAAAATGGTGGGCACCCTAAACCAGGAGGGCAGTGCTACCCCTGCTTGAGATGTTTATTTACTTCACTAGATCCATAACCTCATCAGTGCAGACCGCAACCTTTGCATGGCCCGGCCTGCTGGGAGATGCCTGTCTGTGTCCTCCAGACCTTCTGGAGAGGATCTTCTCTATCTCACAGTCCTCCAGGTCTTTTCCCACAGTACAGCTCTCTCTTTAAATGCATGGCCAGCCTCCTTTTGCAGTCAAACTTTTCACACTAAGTAGCAAAGAAGGCAATTTAACGGTGTAAGTAGATTATTTATTTATTTATTGGCCAGAATCATCCTGACAGCAACTCTACCCTTACTTTGGCTGTAGAGACTCCACCTTATCATTCTGTCTTGTTATTCTATCTAGAGGCAATGTAGGCCATTGTAGACTACTGGACTGGGCAGTGTGTATGGCCAGAAATGAAGAAGTTAACCCTAAAAAGCCAATGAAGTTTAGATGAAAAGTAGCATCATTCTAATAAACATGACAAATTGATAATAAAATTAATATGGAAAAATAAGTGGAGAAACATCAATGACACATGAAACACATCAGACTTTAAAACAAATCATAAAACAACAGTTTGAGGGTTTTAAATACATATAGTATTGGACTTAAAAATCAATAGAATATAATAGCAATTCTAGAATGTATTGACTAGTATCAGAAATGAACATATAACTAACCAAAATTAACACAACAATGTACATGAACATCGCTATTTTAAAAATGCCATAGGGAAAGTCGTCAGTAAGAATGAAGGAGAATTAACTTGGATCTATATCTTACTGTATTATATATTGCAAAGAATTTCAAGTGAGTCAAATAATTAAAGGAAGTACAGACGACAGTGTGTGCATTTATGTATATATAGCCACATACTTCAAGTATATATATTTGATTTGGTCAGTGTATGTATTAATTCCTCCATCTTAGGTTCCCAAAGTAGTTGATACTGTTCCCTTGGGGTCACTGGAATGATGGGGAGGGGGTCGGGGGTGGTATTTTTTTGAAATGACACATACTTTAAAAAAAATTAAAGGGTTAAAGAAAGTAGATTTCCAGGGGGCTGCTGAATAATTTTTTTAAAGGGGGTGGGAGGCCAGATAAGTTTGGGAACCTCTGATAGCCAGATCACAATTCCTCTGTGCCTTAGTAGAACATTTCAGGGAGTTGCTGTGTCCGAAAAATTCATCCCACTGTCTCCAACAAAGTGATGACCTTTTCTAAAATTAATGAGGCTGGTCCATCAGCAATCAGCATAAAGTTTATCAAAGGACCCAGCTTTATTCACAAACATACTCACCATGAAAAAAACAGGATCACAGACAGGACATACTGATCACAACTTTGTAATATTTACACATATGAATGGATACATTACACATCTGTCAGATGCTTTCTTCACAACAAGCCTGTGTAAATGTTATCCCCTTTTGTAGATAAGGAAAGGCAGCTGAGAGATATTAAGTGACTTATCCCTGGTGACATGGGTAGGAAGTGGGATCAGAAGCTTGATCATCTGACATAAACCTAGTGCACATTCCACTTGCACATTAGCAAGATTGGAAGAGAATTTGAATAGACCTGAATGTGTTCAGGGGATTCTTTTGGTTGTTAAGTTGCTTAGTTTCATAATGATAATTTTTTAAAAATTGTATGATACACAGTCATTTGAAAGAAATCGCTATTAATTTGTACACGTTTAAGGTAATTCAGCATTGAATTGGGTTAATACTATTAGGAATTATCTGGTAAGTCTATTATTTTGCAATGAATTTGTGCTTGCAGTGCTGAATCTAGCTTTTAACATGTTTTATTTATTTATTTATTTATTAGTTTAATCAATGTTTAAAGGCTTAAAATAAAGGCCTTGTGTATTACTGAGTGGATTTAAAGGATTTTATGATTTATTTCTTTGTATTATCTAAGTCTCTTAATTGCTGGTCATAGATCTTTGGGGATTCCATTTACTTTTTAAAATTTTTTTTTACCTTTTGTCCTTATAATTATTTCTTTAAATTTCATTAAAATTTTATCTCATACAAACATACAAAGATGACTGTATTGAAACAACTCTTTCCCTCCACAAATACATGTTGTCTAGTATTATCTAGTGTTATCATCTAGTATCACAGTATTATTTTTTACCTTTCATAAAAATGATATAGTAGCTGAGTGCCAGGAGAAGATTACAGTTAAGAACCTCTCAGGCAGTATCTGCTAGAACATGGCACCTTTTCTACTTGGGTGATGTCTGACATCGTTCAGTTCCATGGTTACTGATCACTTTGTTTTCTTCGGATATGCTCCTATTAATCTTAATGTTGTACTTACACAATAAATATCAGTTACCATTATTGTCATTCTTCTGTTTCCAGAGACGCTGCAACTTTACATGCTGGAGACCTGGAGGACACATCTAATGCCTTCGGTTTTCCATCCAGTGGTGAGTTTTCAATGGATTTTTGTAGAACATATACAAGATATGAGGAAATGTATTTTTTATTTTAAAATTTAGTCTACTAATCAAAAACGCATATGTATTATCTTAACATAATTTCACGAATTCTATAACCTTGATATGTTGCTTGTGAGAGTATATTGCAAATTCTATTTATCCAGGTGTTTTCAGGCCATTTGACCCAATTACTTTGTTTATTATTGGATATATTCAATTGAGACCTGCATTTTGTTTCATGTTATTTTACTGAAGACAGTAGAGAAATGTGTTCTATGGATGAAAAACAGACAAACAAAAAGCATTCAGTTAGGTTAGGACCGTAAACATACTGGGCCATTTGGGGGATGCACAGACCTCAGAAGTCCATCTACGCTTACCCCTGCTCCCTAGTTAGTTGAGACCTGGTAAGATAGATACCAAGCCACAGTCCAAGGCTTGTGTTGCATGCATTGTCCAGGCATTTTCCAGACCAAGGACATACACGTTGTGTCTTCAGAATGTAGCCTTGGACCTTCTTGTGTTGTAGAGGGGAAGGGAGACAAGACCCCATCCAGTTTCCTTCCCTCCATCTCATGGTCCCTGGGTGGATGAGCAAGACGATTAAAACTAGCACTAACATCTTAGTCAGCCAGAGACTTTAGCAAGAAGAAGAAGGAGCGATTTTGTTCGCTTCCTTGTTCATTTTTTATGTGCCCTATGAGTATTTAGAGGTCCTTTAGTACAATGTTCCTACATAAGGACATCTGAAGTCAAATTCAGGCAGAACTTATTAAAATCTGTTTTCCTTCAAGATACTTATTTTGCTCTAATTTCTAAATAATCAGTAAAAACTGTCGTAGTGATGAAATATTTTCTCTTATTTAGCATCTCTTCTATAGATACAAGTTCAATACAGTTCACAATAAATGTTATTTAGAATGACTTAAATTTTAAATTTGAGATGGGATCAACATTTGAAAGTATTTTTTGAAAGTGCTTATATGTATGTGCACCTCCTAGAGGAGGTCTCCTAGTCTGTACATCATTCAACAAAACTGAAAATCAATGGCTCTCAATAGGCCAGACTGAGAGCCTATAATTCAATTCAACAAATTCAATAGACATTTAATTACTGGGAGTATTGTAATAGGTGCTGGGGGACATGCAAAGATAATTAAGGCACAACTCCAGAGCCATGAAGCAGTGACAAGTAAAAGATGCTTGGAAATAAACGATTTAAAGCATTAGTTTGAGTTATAGTCAGGAAAAAATGTGTTTTCTTCATTTTTATTAAACCAAATAGGGATAGGACTAAGGATTGGATCTGTGATTTCATTGGTATAGGGCAGGGGTGTGGAGCGTATAGGAAATTCCTATGTGAGAAAAGTCCCTCTGCCACTGCAGGTCTTAGAGAGTTGCCTACGACACTGAGATTACAAGCCAGGCCCAGGGTTCTGCAGCCAGAATGTATCTGTCAGAGGCGTGACTTGAATCCAAGCCTTCTAAAAGCTCTAAGGTCAGCCCTCTGTCCACCCCATGATGAATCCTCTCTTAATGATGGAATCATATAGTCAGAAGGGTTGTTAAGTATCAGGCAGGCCCCACTACCCTCCAAAATGCTCCTGAATGGGTGGATAGCCAGCTTGTGCTTGCAGCCTTGTGGACCTGATTGCCAAACAATGATTTCTGTAATGGGATGGGGGGGTGATTGGGGAGAGAGAGGGAAGGAGGCAGGGAGAGAGACAGACAGAGACAGAGACAGAGAGACACAGAGAGAGATCCAATGAGAAAACTGACATTTTCATTATACAGTATTCTTTAGCTAAAATATAGATGGTGTTGCATTCTCTGCAAGCAGGAGTTCTTTGACATATGGAAGTAAGCATAAACTAGCACTAGATGACTTAAAAGATGTTCGTTGCAAAAAAGTTAAATTTCAAAATAACCCAGAGATTTCACCTCATACCCAGAAAATTGTCAAAGTATAACAAAAAGGCAAGAATACCTAATGATTGGGACAAGAAAGGAAGGGACAAAAAAACACTAATGCATTGTTGGTGGAACTATGAATTGGTAAAACCATTTTGGAAAGCAACTTGGAATTATGCAATTTTGATGAAATGTATAAATGTATAAAATATTTGGGAGTCTACCTACGTAATTATAAGATTTATAATCAAAAAGCAACTAAATGCCGCTTCTTTTGACCCAGTGCTGCTCCTACATACTGTATACCCCAAAGCAGTTAAAGATGGAAGGAAAAGTTTGATCATATTTTAAAAATATTTATAGCAGCACTTTTGTTGTAGCAAAGAAGTGAAGAGTTTGTGCTAATAATCCTTTGGAGAATGGCTGAGTAAATTATGGTGTATGAATACCATATGGACTATTATCGTGCCAAAAAAATTATTAAAAAGATGGATTCTGAGAAATTTGGAAATACTTGTATGTGAATTAATGCAGAGAGAAACGAGCAGAATCAGGAGAACAATTTATATAATAACAACAACATTGTAAAGGAAAACTACTTTTAAAGATTTAGGAATTCTGAACAGTGTGAAGCTCAGTCATGATTTCAGACAACTGGTGAATCTACCCACTTCTTAGCAAAGGATTGTTCAACGAGGGGGAAAATGAGACATGCTTTTTCAGGCACTGCCAATGTGTGCATTTGTTTGGTGTGATTATGGTTATTTGTTAGAAGGTATGGCTTCTTTGGGGGATTGGGCAGTGCTAATATTAATTCAAGGAAAAAGAAGGAAAAAAAGAGCATCAAACGATACTAGAAGAGAGTGCAGGAAGCTCAGAGAGGATGCAGTCAAGCAGGGCAGGGCCCTGTTGTGTGACACAGGAGCCTTAACCAGATGAGCTGGATATGAAACAGAGGTGAATCGTCATGTCTCCGTCAGTTCTTTCTAGTGGGGAATGCTTGTACTGATGTTAACATTTATAATAACGAAACTTTAACAATTTAAAAAGTAAATTTAACATACATTTTTAAAATGTGCATAACATTTCACAATTTCATATACAATCATCTTTTTTCTATTCATATATTGAAATACTCATGTTGGGTGATGATGGGTATACCAAGTTCTTAATAAATTTAAAAAAAAAAATAAAGATACTGCCAACATTCAAAAAATGTTTGGAGAACTTTGTGCTAGATACTTGATAGATAGTATCGCAGTGGGTGTAATAAGCAAGTGCTGTCATTCTAGCAGGATATGAGGTGGTACCATGGTGCCATCAAAGGAATCAGGTATGGACAGCTTCAAGTGCAGTTCTTTTCACTTTATTGTGGTTGTTCAGTAGTTTCTGTCATGTCTTCGTGACCACACTTGGGATTTTCTGGGGACTGGAGTGGTTTGTGCCATTTCCTTCTTTAGGTCATTTTACAGATGAGGAAACTGAGGCAAACAGGGTTAAGTGATTTGCTCAAGTGCACACAGCGGTCACACAGTGTCTGAGGCCAGATTTGAATCAGGGAAGGTGAGTCTTCCTGAATCCGGACCCAGCACTCTATCCACTCTGGCACCTGGCTGCCCTTCTTTTCACTTAGTGTTTTTGAATCAAAAGTGCCATTGTCATTCTTGCACTCCGAGCTCAAAATTCTGTTGTGAGAAAATAATCTTATAAACTAATAAATTCATATTAAGGAGTAACAATTAGGGCTGTATGTTATAGGGGCCTTGTAGAGTCCTCAGCTACGAAGATTATAAGTGTCATTTCCGATAGGAACAGCTAGGTGGCGTAGTGGATGGAATACTGGGATTGGAATCAGGAAGACTCATATTCTTGAGATCAAATCTGGCCTCAGATATTTACTAGCTGTGTGGCCCTGGGCAAGTCGCTTAAGCCTGTTTGCCTCATATCCTCATCTCTAAAATGAGCTGGTTAAGGAAATTTTGGCAAACCATTCTACATCTTTGCCAAGAAAACCCCAAATGGGGTCACTGAGAGTTGGACACAACTGAAATGACTCAACAACTATAACAAAAATCATTCCCAATGAAGTAAACTGGCCTTTTCCCAGTCCTCTGAGAACATGCCAGGAAAGAGCAGAAACACCAGCCTATACTCAGAGATGCTGTGGGTGCCATTTTCTTGGTGTTCCATAGTTGCTGTTAATGAATGAATCTGAGAAATGGAATGTGAAAAAAAAAGAAAAGGCCTTGCAGAAGAAGGGCACGTGGTGTCTAGAAGTCGATAAAAGCTTGTTTTTAAAGTCAGTGTGGTGTTTCATCGAGCTTACGGGTCCTGTTTTGCTTGTGTTGTAGTAAGCCCTTCGATTACAGCTGGAGGGAGCCGCTATAGCACTTCCCCTAAAAAGTTCTCCCAGGAGCCAAAGAGCACAGAGAGGACTCCAGCACACACCCTCTTGACCAGCTCAGCTGAAGATTCTCTGTCTTCCAAGTCAGACTACAGAGCTGCCAAACATACACATACATCTGATGTTAAAGGTATGGGTGCCCCAGTGCAGTTGAGAGATCTTGTTGATTTCTTTCTATTAATGTAAATTTCTTAATATTTTCCCATAGAGATTTCATATGGTTTTAGCCTTAGTAAACAAAGATAACCAATTTAAAACAAACTCTTAACTGATACTCTATGATTTGATGAAAACCTTTTTTGTTTTTGTTTTCTTTTTCTTTCTTTTTTTAAAAGGATAGCCTGTAACTTACATATATTAATCAGATGATTCGATATTTTCCCCATAAGTCAATAGTTTATATTTTTTCTTTTATGTTTAAATATTTTTCCCATCCTTTTGAATTCAGTGTTCTTCAGCCCCAGTTCTTGCAAGTACAGGTTACTGTTGTACAAACACTTTGTAAATCTTGACACATTGTGTCGATGTGATTTATTATACAACTTTGTCAAAAGTTCTCATTCTTTGTTTACCAGTTCATTTATTAAATCCAAAAGTAAAGGAATGCCAAAATCAAGATCTAACCACTGCTTCTTCACCACTCTGAATGTTTTCCTGTTTCTTCCTTCTTTGCCTCTCCTCCTTTTTTATTTGTATGAAGAAGATTCTCAAATCTGTTTATGCACCCCTAATCTCGCTTGACTTCCAAGTCTCTAGTTTGCAGTTGCCTATGGGACATTGTGAACATGTCCTGTAGGCATCCTCAATTCAACATATGTAAAACCAAACTCATTATCTAATCCCCTCCCAACCCTTCCCTCTTCCTAACTTTTCTATTGAGGGTATCACCCCCGAGTCACTCAGGTGACACTTAGGTGTGATCCTCAATTCCTCACTCAATCTCACCTCCTTCCATATCGAATTATAGGCATACCTCAGAGATATTGTGGGTTCAGTTCCAGACCACCACAATAAAGCAAATATGTCAGTAAAGTGAATCAGATGAATTTTTTTTGTTTCCCAGTGCATATAAAAGTGATGTTTACACTTATACTATAGTCTATCGAATGTATGATAGTACTGGTAATATTGTATCTAGAAGACGATGTACATACCTTAGTTAATTAAAAAAACACTTTATTGCTAAAAACATTAGCCATCATCTGAGCCTTCAGCAAGTTGTAATCTATTTACTGGTGGAAGGTCTTGCCTCCATTGATGGCTGCTGAAGGCTGTGGTGATTTCTTAAAATAAGACAAAAAAAGTTTGCTGCATCAATTGACTCTTTCGTTCAAACACTTAGAGGCTGTCCTAGGGTTATTAAGTGGCCTAATTTCAATATTGTTGTCTCAGGGAATAGGTGAGGGAGAGAGATGGGAACAGCTGCTCAGTAGAGAGGTCAAAACACACAACATTCATCGATTAGGTTCACTATTTTATATAGGTGTGGTTTGTGACACCACAGAACAATTACAGTAGAAACATCGAAGATCACTGATCATGGACCATCATAACAGATATAATGATGGTGAACAGTTTGAAATATTGTGAGAATTACCAAAACGTGACACAGAGACATGATGTGAGTACACGCTGCTGGAAAAATAGACTTGTTCCATGCAGGGCTACCACAAACCTTTAGTTTGTAAAAAAAAAAAACAAACAAAACAACACAATATCTGTGAAGTGCGATGTAACGTGGTCTGCCTGTAGTTGCCAAGTCCTGTTGGTTCTCCCTTCATGACATTTCTCACATGTACCCCCTTCTCTCCTCTGATGCTGCCACCGTGTGGCCCTCACCACCTCACACCTGGACAGCGGCTGCTATTTTGTCTTCCTGCCACAGCAGATCTTGCTAAAGCACAGGTCTGATCATGTCACCCCCACCCCATTCAGTAAACTTCAGGGACTCCCTCCTACCACCAGAATCAAATATAAAATCTTCTGTTTGGCTTTTAAAGCCCTTTATAACCTGGCCCCATTCTGCCTTCCCAGTCTTCTCACACTTTCCTGCCTTCAGCTGTTCCTTGACCAAGAAGCTTTATCTCCTGACTCTGGGCGTTTCCCCTGGCTGTGCCCCATGCCTGGAATTCCTCCTCATCTCTGCCTGCTGGCTTCTCTGGCTTCCTTCAAGTCTCAGCTAAAATTCTACCTGCTATAAGAAGCCTTTCCCTATCTCTCTTAATACCAGGCCTTCCCCTCTGTCATTACTTCTAATGCATCCTGTATGTCTCTTGTTTGGTCTGTTCTGGGCCCCCTGGGTTCTTGTTCTGACCTTCCCCTCACCCTTGAATTATTGAGGTTCAGAGCCTTGAGTGTTCAGGGCCCTTTCTGCCTTCTCAGGACCGAGTCTGAGGGACCTCAGAGCCCTGGGGTCTGGGCTGTCCAGTCTGAGTCCTGTGGCTCTGTGCCAGGTGCCGCCTGCTGCCACTGCAGGGGATTCAGTAATCCCCAAGCCGGGCTTTCTCTGAGTAGCCACCCTGCCCTCCAGGTTACACGTGCCCTATCTCTGGTCATCCTGGCCCTCACTACCCCAGGGCCCCTTTTCTCACTGCCTGTGGGCTGAATTTGTATTTCCTCATCGTTATTATGTCTGTTGTGAGCTTCTTCGGGGTGGGGATGGGGTTTGGGAGCAGGTATGTGAGAGCTGGGCGTCCACCCCGCCTCAGGTGGCGCTCTCAGCAGGAGAGTCCTTCCACCTTCCTGGCTGCCCTTCTCTGGTTGGGCTCCAGCTTCTTACTGTCCTTTCTCAAACGTGTCATCACAACTGAGCCAAGTGCTCTGAGCATGGTCTGAACTGACCAAAGGACAGGGGACTCACTTCTTGTCTGTGGGAGACGATGAGAGGCGATGCTTCTCTACGGCAGAAGGTCATGTTAGGTTTCTTGACTGCAATAGTATATTGTTGATTCCTATTGAGCTCTTGGGTCACTGAGTTCTCCAAATCTTTTTTAGGCAAACTGCTATCTTTCCATTCTTCCCTCATGTTGCACTTGTAAGGTGATTATTTAAACCCCACACGTTTATCCCATTTAAATTTCATTTTACTCAGTTCAGCTCAATGTTCTGATGTGTCTCTATCTTTTTGAATTCTCTCGCCCACCGTTTGGCTCTCCTTTCCAGCTTTCTATTATTACCCATAAACATTCCTTTATCCAGTTCATTAATAACAGTATTAAACAATTTGGGCCAAGCACAGCTGCCTGGGGCCCTCCACTGGGGACCTCCTCCCAAGCTGACATTAAGCCAATCATGACTGCTCTTTGGGCTTAGCCATTCAGCCAATCCTGAATCTGTCTAGGATATTTCTCTTCTACTGTCTAGGACATTTCTCTCCATCTTTGCCATGAGAGACTTTATGCTTTGCCAAGAACTAGTTAAACAACATCTACAGCATTCCCCTCATCTACCTGTGGAGCCATGTACAAAGAAAAAAAGAAGAAAGAAAAGAAAGGAAAGAAGAAAGAAAGTAGGGAAGAAAGAAAGAAGAAAATTGGGCAAGCAATATCTGCAGCATCCTATTCATCCACCCATATGGGAACCATGTACAAAGAAAGGAGGAAAGAAAGAGAAAGGAAGGAAAAAGAAAAGAAAATCAGGCAAACAACATCTACAGCATTCCCTTCATCCACCCATGTAGGAACTGTGAACAAAGAAAGAAAAGAGGAAAGGAAGGAAGGAAGACAGAAAGAAAGAAGAAAAGAAAATCAGGCAAGCAGCATCTACAGCATTCCCTTCATCCACCCATGTAGGAACTGTGAACAAAGAAAGAAAAGAGGAAAGGAAGGAACGAAGACAGAAAGAAGAAAAGAAAATCAGGTAAGCAACATCTACAGCATTCCCCTCATCCACCCATGTAGGAACCATGAACAAAGAAAGGAAAGAGGAAAGGAAAGAAGGAAGACAGAAAGAAGAAAAGAAAATCAGGCAAGCAACATCTACAGCATTCCCCTCATCCACCATGTAGGAACCATGAACAAAGAAAGAAAAGAGGAGAGGAAGAGAAAGAAAGAAAAGGAAGGAAGGAAAATCAGTCTGGTTTAGTGTCTAGTAGAAGCATGGAGGATGAATCAGAGTGGGCAGAGACCTGAGGGAGGGGGATCAACATGGAGGCCATTGCACTCATCCAGGTGAGCTTTGATGAGGGCCTGAACTGGGGTCATAGCTGTGTGAAGTGATGGAAGGGGGCATATGTAAGAGATGCTGTGGAGATAGAAACAAGGTTGGACCACCTATTAGATATGTAGTGAGTGAGATGAGGGATTAAAGATGACACTAAGGTTACAAACCTGGAAGACTGGAAGGATAGCAGTGTCCTCAATGGCACTAGAGAAGTTTGGAAGAGGTATAGGTGCATTCTGGGAAAAAATTATGAGTTCTATTCTTGATATGTTGTTTGAGATGCCTACAGTTAGAAATGTCTAGTAGGCTGGTGGTGATGTAGGACTAGAGGTCAGGAGAGAATTTTGTGTAGGAAAGAGCTAGGGAATGGACAGATTCTAGAGGTCATGGTGAAGATGAAAGCTAGGCTTAGGAGGAGTAGAGCATAGGTAGAAATAGAATGATAGAATTTGATGATCTAATAAAGAGATATCATGGAAGGTGACTATGGAGCAGTATATCTTTGGAGTTCAGTAGAAGGACCCTGGAAGCTAGAAGATTTGAGGGAACATCAAAATATGTTTTTAAGTTGCCTCATATGTGGACAGTAATTGGTGTGGAGAGGAAGACTGTGAGCCAGGCATCACCTCTTTCAGAAAGGAAGAGGAATGAAAAGGTGAAAAAGAAGGAGAATGTCCTGGGGGCCTGTAGAGAACAGCCACCAGGATCAGCCAGTGATCCCGACCTCTGTTGCTTCCATGTATTTGATAAATATGCCCTCTATGTCCTTATTAAAGACTTTTTAAAAAATGTCAATCGGGGCCAGATATAGACTCCCCTAGAAAACACTTCCCAAGTCGACATCAGTGAGTTCCCTGCTTCACCTATTACCGTCTCATCTGTGTCTTCAAAATGAGCAGGCAGAGCATCCTTGTCAGATCCTTTTTTGATATCTATGTCAAGGATAATCCCAGCACTGCGCCCCCCCCCCATTCTTCTTGTCTAGTCCTCCTGTCAAGAAAGAAATGGAGGTTCATGTGGAGTGGGAGGCATCCCTGAGGATGCCCAGCCAGCTCTTTGTGGGTGCCTCCTTTTCTAGTTGTTTCTGAACCATCACTTTAATGATCAAATACTTGTTAGGGGTCAATGAAATATGGCATCTGTGTCTAAGAGGGCTGCTCTAGTTTCTGGCCCTTTCTGGCTTTTGCCACCATTGTATCATGGTAGGTTGTACCTACGATTCCCACATCTGTCCCCATTCAGCACTGTAGTTCAGGGGCTGAAAGCTAAGGCTTCAACCATCCCACCATCATGCCCCACTCACCTCCTGACCCTAAGCCTGTCACACAACATAAAAGTGTTAACAATACCTGCATCATATTATGCCAGGCCAACCCCAAAGGAAGTGTCCAGCTCACTCAGGCTTGATCATCAAATCTCTGAGTTGTGGTGAGGGGTCTCATAGTAAACTTTGAGTGTTCCCCTCACCCATGCTATCCATAATTGAAAAATAAGGAATTGGATCTTTTTAAACAATAAAATCCATTCTTTGGTTTAACTTGTATTCCATTGTATTTGAAAGATTCATTTGTTTGTTTTTAAGATGGGGCTTCCATTCTCACCCAGACTAGAAGTTCAGTGGCTACTCACTGGCCTGATCCTGATAAGCATGGAGGCTTTGTCCTACCGGTTTCTAGCCTGGTTGGGTTTGATACTCCTTCAGCAGCCTGGTGGTCTTCTCCTCCTGCTGGCTCATACTAATGTCAGGCACAGTGCAGATGCTGATTGGCTTAGCCTAGTGGAGCTCAGACCTTTAGAGCTCAAAGGTCCACCAGCCTCAGCCTCTGCTGGAGCTGGGATCTCAGGCATGCACCACCATGCCCAGCAGGCTCATGAACTTTAAGAGAGATGTCTGGCTTTTATTGAATACTTTCCAAGGAAAACAGTTGGCTATGAATGGATTTTTTTGTTATCATTTCTAATTTTATACTTAAATTTTATCCTTGTTAGTTTCTCAGAGTCAACCAGTAGAAACAACTGGAAAAACATGTAGGAAGCTACAGAACAGACTGGAAAGTTTACAGAATCTGGTAGAAGATTTACAAATGAAAAACCAAGGTACTGACTGCTGGGGTGAGGTGGGGAGGGCCCCCCAGCTCTTAAGGAAATCAGCCTGTTTCTCTCCAAAACCTCTTGTAATGAGTGTTCACAAGCGCCGTTCATAAGTATGTGCCTTGTGTATGGGAAGGATGTGAGAACAGAACTTAGAACCCAAGTCCTAAATCAGCCTCGGAGGCTCCTTCCCTACTTACAACGTGGGAAAGTAAGCAGTGTTTTCTTAATACAGTAAGAAATTGGGAGAGAAAAATAAAATTATTAGAGAAATCTTTTAAAGTCATTCCAAACCAAAATTATTCTACTGACTAGTAGGGCCAGTACTCTGAGTGGGTTGTCTTTGGTGCTTCTTTCTCTGCTCTCCATTACATCTAAGGGCATAAGCAATTGTTTCATTCTTGGTCTTTGCCACCCCAGCACTTTGCCTTACACAGTAACAGACCCAGGAGGGGCTTGGTGACTGATGGGTTGATTTGAGCATTGGCAGTACACGATTTGGCCAATTCAGTTCAATTCAACCTTTCTTAATGGCACATGGTAGATATTGGTGCCAGGCACTATGCCAGCAATTGAGGATCCGAAGACCAAATGGAGCCCCTCCAGGGCTGGCATTCTATTGAGATATAGGGCAGGTCTCCAGAGAAAAACTAAGAAAGGGCTTATGCAGAAATGGCCTTATGTAAGATTGAAAGGCCTTTACAAATGTGAGTTACTGTTGGTTTCCGTGTTGGCTTTGATGGTCTCTTTGATTCGAAAACTCTGATATGTCATGGGACTAGAGATGTAGAACTGAACTAGAACTCAGAAACTATCTGTCTCGACTTCTTCCTTTTACAGGGTAAGAAACTGAGGCCAAGGCAGGTTATATCACAGCCATAGTAAGTGCCAGAGGCGCCATAACATGACAACAGCTCAGAGGCCCCTAGTCTAGCACAAAGTAGAGAGAGTGGCCAACAGAAGGAGACCCAGAAAGAGCAGGGCAGGTGGGGCAGTCAATAGCAGGAGATGTCTAGAGAAGTTAAGGTAAGGTCTGGGAAAAGGCCATCAAGTTAAACAATTAGGATCCTTGATGACCTGTAGGGAGCAATTTTTGTAGGGTGGTGAAATTGGAAGTCAGGTAGAATTGATCAAGTTTGGAATACAGTTGTCGTACTCTTTAAGTAACTTGACTTTTTAAATAGAGTTGTAACTAGGGTAGAGTGAATAGTGTTTTGTACCAGGGCACTGAAATTTAGAGGTCGCTTACAGAATTTCGACTCCTGTCGTGGCATAGAAAGAGCTGAATTTTGCACCTAGTTGGCAAGAATAGTTTGACTATGGTGGCTTCTCTCTGCCCCTCCCCCAGGACCCCCAGATGAGCTCCTCTGGAGTCTGGCCTCACCTTGAGTCCCCATGCCTTACCTGGAGTCAACCTTCCCAGCAGTGAAAGCCCCAGGTGTCTCTTCCCCTCGCCACCAATGAATTTGCCTTAAAAATGATGATTTGAGGGTGTGGCTCATGCAGTTTGCTTTGTTCCAAAATTGCTCTGCTAGCATTCAAACAGCTTGAAACCTCATTTGCTTCTGCTCAGCCCAGGGTCACTTGTGTTATATTACCTTTTTCAGCAATGTCATCAATGATCAGGAATCAAGAAAAAAGAATACAGAAAGTGAAAGACCAAGAGAAGATGCTATTGAAATGAACCATCCCTTTCTTCATCTTTACATATGGACTATGTCTAAGTAGCTGTCGTGTTAAACATACTTATTATTCTGTGGAAGGTTTTTTTCTGTGAAAGTTTAATAAAAGAGTCAGAGTCAGAGTTAATAAACATTTATTAAGCGCCTGCTCTGTGCCAGGCACCGTGCTAAGCTCTGTGCACACAAAGAAAGGCACGGTCCTTGCCCTCAGGAGGTCACAGTCTTTGGGGGAGGTGGTAGAGACAGAACTTAGAAAGAAGCTGAAAAATGTTGGGGGTGGGGCATGATGGAGTCCTGCAGCTGGTGAGAAGTTATCTGAGGAGGTAGGAGTTTCCAATTTGCTGTCATCTCACAGAATGAAGAGTTTCTGGAGATGATGAAGTCCAGAAATGTATCTGGGTGGGAAATGGTGTGGAAAATTCCTTGGGTGCCATCCTTAAAATGGAAAAGGACTGGGAAGGAGCTCTGCAATGTCCTTATTCTACCGTCTCCAATCACAGGGAGGAGGGGTCCCAGAAGGAGGTGTGAGTTTCTCAGTGGATTTCATCTTTAAGAATGAAGACTTTGAGGAGATGATGAAGTTCAGGAAAGTAGCTGGGTGGAGAATGATGAAAATTCCATGGGTGCCATCTTTAAATAGAGGAAGATCAGGGAGGAGCTCCCAGATAATCCACCTTAGTTTTATTATCTCTATTTGAAGTAAAACAATCATGTGAAAAATGAGTTCCCTAAGGCGGGAAAAACAAAAACCCAAGACCAGATGGATTTACAAGCAAATTCTACCAAACGTTTAATGAACAATTCCACTGCTACATAAGTCATTGGAAAAAGTAGGTAAAGAAGGAATTCTACCAAATTCCTTCTATGACACAAATATGGTTTTGATGCTTAAACTAGGGAGAGTCAAAACAGAAAAAACTATAGACAAATTTCCCTAATGAATATTGATCAAAAAATTTAAATACAATCAAGGAGATATATCACAAAGACCATAAACTATGACCAGGCTAGATTTATACCAAGAATGGAAGGCTGGATCAATATTAAGAAAATTATAAGTGTAATTGGCCATACCAATAACAGAAACAACAAAAATCATGTGATTTCAATTTTGTTGCTCAGTCATTTGAATGGTGTCCAACTCTCTGTGACCCTATTTGGGGTTTTCTTGGAAAAATACTGGAAAGGTTTGCCTTTTCCTTCTCTACCTCATTTTACAGATGAAGAAACTGAGGCAAACGGGGCTAAGTGACTTGCCCAGGGTAACGTAGCTAGCAAGTGTCTGAGACCATATTGCAACTCAGGAAGATGAGTCTTCCTGATCTCAGGCTTGGCATTCTATCCATTGTACCACCTAGCTCTTCTTCATGATTTCAATAGATACAGAAAAAGCTTTTGGCAAAATAACAAAACTGATTTCTATTAAAAAATACTAGAGAGCAATGGGATTATTCTTTAAATGTTTGGTAGAATTAGCTTTTAAATTCATCTGGTCCTAGTTCTCCCCCTACCCCCTTTTAGAGAGCTCATCTATTACATGACTTTAATTACAAATACAGATTATAAATGGAGGAGCATAGGAATAAATTTTTTCCTTAAAATGATAAGTTTTATCTAACTAAAACCAAGAGCAAGCATTATCTGTAATGGCGATCACCTAAAAACCTTTCCAGTAAGATTAAGGGTGAAGCAAGGATGTTCATTAGATTAGGTACACAACATACAAAAGCAAGAAACACAATAATTTAGTGTTTGATGCACCTAAAACTCTCAGCTACAGGGGCAAAAACTCACCATTGGGCAAAAACTTAGGAAACTGGGAAAACTGGAAAGAAGTCTGGCAGAAACTAGGTATAGTTTAATGTCTCAGTCTGTATATTCCAATATAAGCTCAAAATGGATACATGGTTTAGAAAGAGAAGGTGATATAAGCAAATGAGTGACACGTGGAAGAAATTACTTGTCAGGTCTATGAATAGAGGAGGAATTTATGACCAAACAAGAGATAGAAAGGCTCAGAGGAGGTCAAAGAAATAAATTTGATTGCATAAAATGAAAAAGTTTTTGGACAAAACTCAATGTAGCTAAAATTAGAAGAAAAGCAGGAAACTTGAAAAAAAACTTCAGCAAATTTTTCCAATAAAAATCTTATTTCTAAAATATATAGGGAACTGAGTCACATTTACAAGAATAAAAGTCATTCCCCAATTGATAAATGGTGAAATGATATGAATAGGCAGTTTTCAGAGGAAGCAATTAAAGCTATCAATAACTATATAAAATGTTTGAAATTAATAGTAATTAGAGCCATGCAAATTAAAACAATGCTGAGGTACTACTACCTCATACCCATCAGATTGGCTGAGATGACAAAAAAAGGAAAATGGTAAATGGTGGGAGGATATGGGAAAATAGGTACATTAATACACTGTTGGTAGAGCTATGACCTAGTCCAACCATTCTAAAAAGCAACTTGGGACTATGCCCAAAAAACTTTTGAACTGTATATTCCTATATGGCTAATGCAGACATTTGTTTTGCATGACTTTTTTATTTGTAATAGTGGATTTTTTTTGCCTGAGGAAGAGTGGGAAAGGGAGAACATTTGGAACTGAGAATAAAATAGAATAAAAATTTTTTTTAAACAAAAACTCCTATAGTGATATTGTAATGGAATCCTGAATTGTGTTGGGTTACATCTGTGTTTAATTAGGTATTATTTCGTATTAATGCAGTGAGCTGCTTAGGTTGTAATATGCACAAGTAAGTATATCTCTTGTCGTCCTTGACAATGTAGAACATGGCCATTTAATTTATCAAACTTTAAAAACTATTATTTTGGGGAAAACTGCTTTCAGATGGAAAATTTTAAACAATGTCCATGTATTAGGAAAAGATGTGGTCTAACAGGCAGAAGGACCAACTCCAGAATACTGATATCGATTCACTCTTTTTATGCTATTCTCATTGTTCACTGTTATTATCAACAAGGGAAAGTTTGGGCTCCTAATCAAAAATTTCAGAAAGAGCTCTCTTATTTTAATAGCAAAATAAGTAGCTCTCAAGACCTTTTTATGAGAGGAAATGATCACCCATTTGGGTGAGGTTTACAACTATGCAGCAAGAAATAAGGACTTCTGAACTTCCCCAGAAGAGAAGTAGACTAAGCCTCAGTAAGCCTAAACTTCAGCTACCTTGAATACCTTGAATGGATTGCCTCTGTAGTAATTAACCCAATTAGATTTATATATTTTTATATATTTTATTTTCCCCTCAATTATATGTTGAAACATATTTTTTAGCATTTCTCTTTTTAAAATTTTGAGTTCCAAATTCTATCATTCCTTCTGTCCCTCCTTCCCTTCCTCCCTACTTGAGATGGTAAGCAATCAGATATAGGTTATACATGTACAATCATGTAAAACATTTCAGTATTAGTCATTTTGTACAAGACAACCTGAATAAAATAAAAGAATGAAAGAAAATGAAAAATACCATGCTTCAGTCTGTATTCAGTCTGTATCAGTTCTTTGTCTGGAGGTGGATAGTATGCTTCTTTGGGATTGTTTTTGGATCGTTGTATTGCTGAGAATTGCTAAGTCATTAATAATTCATTGAACAATATTGCTGCTACTGTGTACAATGTTCTCCTTGTTCTGCTCACTTCACTTCACATTCATTCATGTAAGTCTTTCCAGGTTTTTCTGAAATCATCCTGATTGTCATTTCTTACAACACAATAATATTCCATTATAATAATATACCACAGCTTGCTTAGCAATTCCCCAACTGATGAGCACCCCTTTAATTTCTAATTCTTAGCCACTACAAAAAGAGTTGCTATAAATATTTTTATACAAATAGGCCCTTTTCCCTTTTTTGGATGCCTTTGGAATATAAACCTAGCAGTGGTATTATTGAATCAAAGGGTATGCAAAGTGGTTTTTTTTTAGCCCTTTGGTCATAGTTCCAAATTGCTCTCCAGAATGGTTGCATCAGTTCCCAACTCTACCAACAATGCATTGATGTCCCAATTTTCTCACATCCCCTCCAACAGCCATCATTTCCTTTTTTGTCATATTAACTAATCTGATAAGTATGAGATGGTACCACAGAGTTGTTTTAATTTGCGTGTCTCTAATGAATAGTGATTGAGTCTATTTTTTATATGATTATAGATAGCTTTGATTTCTTTGTCTGAAAACTGCCTGTTCATATCCTTTGACAATTTATCAATTGAAGAATGACTTGTATTCTTATAAATTGGACTCAGTTCTCCTGAAAAAATGAGGATTTTATCAGAGAAACTTGTAAAAATTTCCCCCAGTTCTCTGCTTTCCTTATAATTTTGGTTGCATTGGTTTTGTTTGTGAAAAAACTTTTAAATTTTATATAATCAAAATTACCTATTTTACATTTTGTAATGCTGTCTGTATTTTCTTTGGTCCTAAATTCTTACCTTATCCATAGATATGACAGATAAACTATTCCATGCACTCCTAATTGGCTTATGATATCACTCTTTATGTGTAAATCATGTGCCCATTTTGACCTCATCTTTGTATACAGTGTGATGTTGTGAATCTATGCCTAATTTCTGCCATACTGTTTTCCAGTTTTCCCAAGTTTTCCAATAGCTTGAATCTTTGGGTTTATCATATACTAGATTACTGTGGTCATTTACTATAATGTAATTTGTACCTAATCTATTCCACTGATCCATCACTCTATTTCTTAGCCAGTACCAGATTGTTTTGATAGTTACCACTTTATAATATAGTTTGAGAACTGATATGGCTAGACTACCTTCCTTCACATTCTTTTTTTCATTGATTCCCTGGATATCCATGATCTTTTCTTCTTCCAGGTGAATTTTCTTATTATTTTTTCTAGCTCTATAAAATAATTTTTGATAGTTTGATTGGTATGGCACTGAATAATAGATTAATTTAGTGGAATTGTCATTTTTATTACATTGGCATGGCCTACTCATGAGCAATTAATATTTTTCTAATTGTTTCGATCTGATCTTATTTGTGTGAAAAGTGTTTTATAGTTGTGTTCATATAGTTCCTGGTTTTGTCTTGGCAGGTAGACTCCCAAGTATTTTATATTGTCTACAGTTATTTTAAATAGAATTTCTCTTTCTATGCCTTGTTGCCAAACTTTGTCGATAATATATAGAAATGCTCCTAATTAGACTTCAGTGAAGGAGGTATTTTGAATGTGACCATATAACATAAAACAAGGGAGCCAGAAACCAAACATTTTATTTATGTAAAGTGAATAATATGTCCTTTGAGATAATAAATTAAGTCACCAGAAAAAAGGAGAGATTTAAAAGAAACTTGTTATATTTCTGTTCTGTACTTTATTGGACTTTGGGATAAGTATCAAGAGGGCAGGGAACTGAGGGTCTTGTTATTCTTTATAGATTTTTTCTCCCACATTAGTCAAGGGGACTTGTCTAAATGAGTAGAATTGATATTTCAGAAGAAAGGGCCTGCCTGCTATTAGTTATAACCAAGTTCTTAACTTTTTTGGTCAAGGACCCAATTAGCAGTGTAGTGAAGCCTGTGGACTCCTCAGAATGTTTTTAAGTGCATAAAATGATATAAAACACAGGGTTATAAAGGAAACACATTATACTGAAATATAGTTATCAAAATTTTTTAAAAAACCAAGTTCACAGACACCAAGTTAAGAACCTCCGAGCCACACAATCTTCATAGGGCTTGGCCTCTAGGTTTTAGTGATCTTCTAAGAATAGGTTTTTATGGAGGACAGTCATCTGGGTGTAATTACAGGAATGAGGAACAGAGTTCACCAACTCCACTTTACTAAAGGGAAGCTCCAGTATAATCTTCATGGCCAGGGCCAGCAGCCAGTAGGTGGCATTGTTAGAATTAAAAGGAATTGTCATATCCTTGCTCACGGAGCAAGGGCAGGCTCAGGGGAACAGTCACTGAAGCAAAGTAGTTGAAAAATAAAACTGGATGTAAGAGGTGGATAGGACTGTGAGTCTGACTCACAAAAGAGCAGAAATAGGCTTGTGCTATCTCACAAAAACCTCTCCGGCAGAGGTGAGGCCATGCAAGGTCATAGATTAGAAGGAAACTTAAGGGCATTCTAATGCAAACTTCTCATTTTAAAGATGAATAAGCTGAGGTCCAGGAATGTTAAATCACAGTAAATAGCACATGTGGGATTTTAATCCAGGTCATGTGACTCCAGAGCCAGCACACTTTCTACTGAACCACACCGCCTGTCTAAATTTCATTAAGAACCCATGGATGACATCGAAATAAAGATAGCCTAAGCAGTTGACATTAGCAGCTCATAGATTAGTAGAGAAAATAGTTCACAGCTCAGCAGAGAAAGCGACTCAACAGTGGACATCACCAGTTCTGTGGGCAAATGGCAAGCATCAATTTCAGAGACAGAAAAGCATTCCTGTTAGGTGTGTCATGGATGTGGTGTGGAGTGGCGAGGAGTCCTGCCCTAGGAGTGTGAATTGCCCAACCTGTGTGTTCCCTCACCCACTTATATTCACTAACTACATGTATTTCCTACACATCTTTCCCTTTCCACACATACTTCCCGGCTACAAGTGTTCCTTATGTGTATTTCTTTTCCTCCATGTATTCCCTGAATTCACATGTTCTCTGAGCATGTTGCCTCTCCCACAAGTATTTCCTGGGTCTGTGTGCTACCTCTCCCACAAGTGGCATAAGAATCTATGGGGAAAATTTACCCATTTGAGTATAAAGAGATTTATATTGTTATTTATTGGACTGCATTTTAATTAAATGTCTTTTGTTTTGAATTATTTTGCTTTCTTGTCTTATAAAAGAGAAACATCAGTAGGGGTTCATGAAGACATGCTGATCCAAGTGTGCCTTGAATCTGAGGGTGGCTTTCAGGGTCTCATTTTTGAGAGGGGCATCATACACATTGTGATTTTGTCCAGTATGTGTATATTTTTTTCTGGATGCTGTGGTATTATAGGGATCTGATGTATTTTTTTCTTTTCTTTGTATATTTTTTCCCTGGCTATGATTGGGCAGCAGGATTCGTTTGTGTGAATTTTTACAGGCCAAACAAGTTGATTTTTAAATAACTGTTCCACTGTTATATGTCAAATCAAAGTATCATGGAAGCCTTGTTTATTTTTGAAATCATGTGACATTATTGCTGATATTGCACTTCTTTTAAAGTTAGTATTAGAAAACTGGTATTCAGTGGTAGGAATTGACCCATATTAGGGACTGTTGGTTTTGAAGGTACCCAACGATGATGATACTGTGCAGGTTGTAAGTCATACTATGGATACATTGGGTGAATGTAAAATATAGAATAAAATACATCCACATGAAGAAAAATCAAATGTAAATAGTCTGAAACAGTGATATGTTCTAGCATTCTCCAAATGATAATTATTGATGGGGTTGATTAGAAACTATTAAGTCTCCTTTTTGATTGCTATGAACAGATGCAAAGCAAAGTGAGCAGCACCAGGAGAACAATTTATACAGTAACAATATTGTAAAGACAAAAACTTTCAAAGACTTAAGAACTCAGATCAGAATAATGACCAACCTTGACTCCAGAAGACTCATGATGAAACTTAAGTTGTATGCATCTCCAGACAGAGAGGGGAAGGACTCAGAGTGCAGCCTGAGTCGTATTATTTTGGACCCAGTCAGTGTAGGAATCTGTTTCATTGTACTAAACACATTTCTTACAAAGGTTTTGTTTTTCTTTCTTTTTCAATTGGAGGAGATGGGAAGGAGAAGAAGTGGATTTTCGTTCATTGAAAAGATGAAATTAAGCTTTACAAAATTAAGTCCCTTATTCCATTTCACAGGAGATGGTTAGAGAGTTTAACCCTTATGATGGGAGAAGAATGGATTGGGCTTGAGTCTGGAGTCCAGAACTAGCACCATGGCCAGCAGTCAATACCGTGGGGCCCATGCCATACTCAGGAGCCAGTGATCCTCAGGCAGGACACTCCATTTCCTGCCTTTGCATTGGCTTTCCTTACTTCTGCCCACTTCAATCCCTTTCTTCAAGCACCATCTTCTATGTGTAACGTTTACTGATCCTCCCAAATGCTGAAGCCCTCCTCCAGCTGCCTTTTATTTATTTATATTTATTCTGTATTTGTGTTGCCAGCCCTTAGCACAGTGTCTTGCACATAGTAGGCTCTTAGTAAATGTCTCCTTCCTTCCTCCTTCCCTCTTTTTCTCCCTCCCTTCGCTTCCCTCCTCCCTTCCTCTCTTCCTCTACTCTCCCTCCATCCCATGGAATGACAAGTATGATTCAGAGAAGCATAGACTCACATGAACTGGGATGCAGACAGCCAGAAAAAAAATCTACACAAATTCTACAACAATGCCAGTGGAAAAGACAATCCCCAGAAAATAAACGAAAATCAGGGTTGCAAAACCACAGAGAAAGAGATTGGTCCCAAAGAAGAGGTGTAAGAAGACACCTCTCCTCACTCCTCTGCAGAGGTCAAGGGTACACAGTGTGGAACACTACTTACAATATCAATTTTTTTTTCTGATATATTGATCTGTTTTGCTGCAATTTTGACCTTCCAAGGCAGGCCTGCCCCTCCCAGTGTTCTAAGGAGGGGATGAGTCTGAGACTAGAATTCTTTCCTGCTTGATTTAAATCCTGCATTGGTTAGTGCTTTGCACATAATCAATTCTTATTAAGTGTTTGCTGCTGAATGTCTACTGAGTTTATTTTTAGACCTAAACTGCAGAGTCAGGTATTCTTAAAGTGTTCCTACTGTTTCCTAATCTTTCCCCTGGCCTGGCATTGTGACACTGCCCAGACCAAATGGCAGCAGCGGGGTTTTTGGTGACAGCTGTAGCCCTATATCAGACCAATAGCTGCATGGCTTTTGAGCAGCTGTGGTTTCTCAGCCTGGAAAGAGGCTGAACCATCATGAGATCTGGGCTGGGGGAGGCCATTCCAAGGGTCTGGCAAGTTTCTGTGCTGAAGTAAGCGGCCAGCAGCAGTGATGGAGAATGTTTTTTGCATGAGGACTCATTCTGAGTGGTGAGCTGGTAGCCCAGCTAATTTATTGAAAATCCAGCTAGGAAGATAATCTTGGCCTTTCCCAAGGAAATCCAAAGGATTGGTGAATCATCCATCTCCTTTCTCTTTTTTCCATCTGAAGGGGAAGAGGTTTGAAGCCTCAGTTCTTCTTTCCTCTTTGCTAAATCTTCCTTATTGTTTCATTTACCTCTGGCTTTCTCTAGGTGAAAGATTGATCTGAATCATTGCCTTAAATTATATAAAGAAACTGAAAACTGAGAAAGCCTTTGGCTGTTTAAATCCACACAATATTTTTCTAAATTGGGGATCCCAGTCTGTGGCAAAAATTGTCACTGAATACTTTAGGGATTGAGCTAAAATATTTTATTAATCTGAATTAATTGAGCTGAATTAATTAAACTCCTGAAAATAGCAGTGGGAAGGGACATATGAAACTGTAGGCCATTAACCTGGGCTAAAAAAAACCTAGGAGTTGATCTGATGTCCCCAGAAGCTTTGAACAAAGATGGCTTGGGTAATTTCTATTCCTTCTAGTCTTCAAAGAGGAAGAAAGAGAGAAAAGAAACCAGCTAGAGTTAAGAGGAAGGCATCCCCCTAAAGCCAACCCCATGGGCAGAGAAAGGGAGGGATCATTTGGGAAATTTTCTTCCTGCTCTTTACTGAAGAAAGGGAGAAAGTCCCTGTCAGTCGAACTGCGCTCCATGACATAGACTAGCTATGAAGCAGTGTGATATAAAGCATCTCAGTGATGTGTTAGCTTGACAATCACTAAATGAATTGACCTTTGTCAAAAATGCATTATTTTAACTATGGAACACCAAGCTGAGACCGCCCAACTCCAGAGATAATTTTACATTTTGAAATATACACTGTCCAGTTTCTATAAAGCAACTTTCCTGTCTCTGCCTTGGGAGTCATCATCCTCCCATCACACAGGCTTCCAGCCTCAGCATCATCCTCACCTGCATTCACTCTATACAGACAATGTGTTCATTTAATCTCAACATCTTTTATAATCATTCTTTCCTCTCCACTCATACAGATGCTGTCTTGGTGCAGGTTCTCATTTCTGCTCACCTGGACTATTGAAACAGCTGGTTTCCCTATCTCAAGTTTCTCTCTCCTTCCCCCATCCCCATCTGTCCTCCACTCAGTGATTTTCCTAGTAAACAAAACATGTCACCGACTCCGTAAACTCCAGTGGCTCCTTAGCACCTCCAGGATTAAATATAAAATCCTCTGTTTAGCATTTAAAATCCTTCACAATCTGATACCTTCCTACCTCTTTAGTCTTATAATTATATCCCTTCACCTACTCTGAGATCTAGTGACACTGGCCTCCTTTCTGTTCTTCAGCTATGATAGTCCATCTCCAGACTCCATGCATTTTTGCGGGGAGGCAATCAGGGTTAAATGACTTGTCCAGGGTCACACAGCTATTACGTGTCTGAGGCCAGATTCGAACTCAGGTTCTCCTGACTCCAGGGTTGGTGCTTTATCCACTCGATGCATTTTTACTGGCTGCCATTCATGCCTGGAATGCTCTTCCTCCTGGCACCCCTGGCATCCTTCAAGACTCACCTTGACTTAAATCCCACATTCAGCAAGAGACCTTTTTAGGTCTTTCTGCCTCAACCTCCCCAAGCTTTCTGTCTGATTTTAATTTTCATGTGATATATATGTCTATCTATCTGTCTGTCCATCCTGTTTATCTATTTCTCTCTGTCTTCTATCCTGTCTATCTATCTATCTATCTATCTATCTATCTATCTATCTATCTATCTATCTATCTATCTGTGTTCTATCCTATCTGCCTATCCTGTTTATCAATCTGTCTATCTTTGTCTATCTATTTGTCATCTATCTGTCTGTCTTCTATCCTATCATTCTGTCCTGTTTACCTATCATCTATCTATCTATCTATCTATCTATCTATCTATCTATCTGTCTATCTGTGTTCTATCCTATCTGCCTATCCTGTTTATCTATCTATCTCTGTCTATCTATTTGTCATCTATCTGTCTGTCTTCTATCCTATCAGTCTGTCCTGTTTATCTATCATCTATCTGTCTGTCTATCTGTCTATCTATCTATCTATCTATCTATCTATCTATCTATCTATCTATCTATCTATCTATCTATCTATCTATCTATCTATCTATCTGTGTGTCTGTCTGCCTGTCTAGTATTTACAGAGTTACCTGCATTTTGTGTTCCCCTTGTGGGCTGAGACTCTGTCTTTGCTTTTTCTTTGTATCCACAGAGTTAGCACAGTGCTTGGTACCTAGGAGTAAATGCTTGTTGACTGACTGACCACTGGAGACAAAAATGGCTCAAAATCCCATTTTGATGCAGTTTCCCCATTCAAAAAATAATCTTTATACCATAAGCAAAAATGTGGAAGTACCTGTTTGGCACTTCCAACACCATGTTCCAACTTCCTCAACACCATGTTGAGGTTCTTTTACACAGTCCAGGACCTCCCTCAGTTGGCCCAATGTGTTTCTGAGATTCACTGAACCTGAGCTGGCGGAAAGAGCCAGGATGATCTGACTCAATTTCTGGCTTAAATCTTTGCTCCAATTCATCAAAAGCCCCTGATGAAGGGCTTGATGAGAATCTTGGTTCTAGAAGCAAGAACCCAGCAGTCCTAGTCTCATCAATGGTTCCCTAGCAAGGGAAGCCTTAGGGAAATAGTGGAACCCTTTCAGAACACATGCCAGGAGATGACAAAGGCTTCGCCTAGTCAGGTCCATCTTGGGATTCATTGTTATTGTCATTTCTTTCAATTTCAAGTACTTGAAAGATAAAAAAAGAATTGGGCTATGATTTCTCAAAGGAAAAAATGCTAAACGTTAATGCTGGTTATGGGAATTAAAGTTATGGAGCAGCCAATACAACATCTAGAAATCCTAGAAGAATCATAGAATTGTGTTAGGTTGGACCTCAGAGATCTAGATTATCCCAAACTTGCTGAGTTTCTCAGGGGCAGAAACTGCTGTAAAATAAAGAAATGACAAAAACAATCCAGACCTGGGTGATGTTTTCTCAGTTGATAATAGTCAATAAGCATTTGTTGCACACCTATTAAAACCTGCACAATGCAAAAGCAGAACCGAAGAAAAGCAAATGAGAATCCCTGCCCTCAAGGAGTTTATAGTTTAATGTGGAAGAAAACACAAAAGGAAACTGTAAAGACCTGGAAGAGGGGATGGTGGGAGAGACGGGGGCGAGGAGGAGGAGGAGGAGGAGGAGGAGGAGAGGGGAGAGAGAGAGAGAGAGAGAGAGAGAGAGAGAGAGAAACAATTGATAAAAAATATCCCCCCCCCCCCAAAAAAAGAATCTGACGCCTTTCCCACAAATATGTACAGATCCAAGGAGAAAGTGAGTTGAATTTTAGTGAGAACCTGATACAATAAGGGCGATTCAGATTCTGGTGGCTGGACGTCTTTTTCTCCATTTGGGGAGTAAGTTCCTCTTAGCTATGATGAATTTTTCTTCTGGGATCCTGAGACTGAATATCTGAGTCAGAGTGAGGATGATTGTGGGGCAGCTACTATAGAAAAAAGGGAATGGGATCCATGGTGAAGGGTCTTCTGGAAAAGGACATCTTAATCTGAGACTGGGGGAATAACGACAAGGGATTTTGACACATAGAGGAGAGAAGAGCCTACATTTCCCTGTGAACTGTAAGGCCTGGTCCTCTCTGGAAGGAAGGGGAGGAGAGGGGACAGTGTGGGCAGCCTTCACCTGCTCTCTTCTATGTTTACCTTTCAAGGGTCTTCTCAGGCCCTGCTCCTTTTACGATTCCTTTCTTAACCCTCCAAGATAAAAACAGGTTCTCTCTCCTCAAATATCTCCCGGGACTTTGCCTGGTTACTTCCTTCGCACTTATTCACTGGATTCTGTCTTAAATTGAATTAGTTTGGGCACATATTTTTTTCTCAGCTTTCTCCCTGAGGACTGGCCCAATGACACAGTTGCCTCTTGCACATAGGAAGATCTTAAATATTTGTTGGACTGAGTCCTTTAAGGCTGGGGTGATATTTTTTTTTTAAAAGTTATCAGTGTTCCTAAAAATGCCCTTTTCTCCCAATGTAGTATTAGGAGAGGCAATTTAGAATAATGAAAAGGGCAGAGGATTGTATGATACTCTGACTCCAAAATCAACATTGTAGAAAGCCCCCAGCCAAGTCTTGGACCCATTTCTATTACCTAACTAAGCTGTGTGACCTTGGGTAAATCATTTTACTTCTCCTCCCTTTCCTCATCTATTCTACAAAGATGAACACTGGGCCTGCTTAATATCACAAGGTTCATGTGGGCATCCAATGAGATAATAAATACAAATTAATTCGACCATGCTATCAAAATGTAAATATTCCCATGGACACTTTTAAGCTGGTAATTTACTTGTGAAAAGATAAATAACCCTGAGGGAGTCCAACTTTCCATAACTTGTTTTCAGCTGGGTTATTTTGGAAGTAAACCAGCTTTCCCCACCCCCTCTAATAAACTATGTTTATTTCTATTTAAAGGAGGGGATGTTTGAGAGAATTTTTTTAAAAAAAGAATCTGTTTACTTTTGTTTTTAGTTAACAAAGCAAATATAGATTGCATTTCCCTCCTAGCAGAAGGATAAGAAAATTCTAAAATTCTGACCCTCTGTCCCTGTGCCTGCCCCCCCCCCCCAAAGGCTATTCATATGATCTTAAGTGACTTTCCTTAACTCTGACTTTTCCTTTCTGCCCCACCATAGAAATTTCCCCCAAACACCTCTAGTTTTATAATTGGTCAGAGACTGTTGGTATTTTCTTTCCAAAGTTATCCACGTGCTGAGGTTGAGACACAATTATTTGGGCAATGGTCAAAGATATGAAAATAGCAAGCTTTATTGTATACTTAGTTCCAACAACTCCAAAAATGCTTTCCCCACAATTCCCAGGATAGCAGTATTGTCCTAGGTCACCTACAACCAGCATCATACTGTGATTATAGACCCCAGTACTGCCCCCAGAACTGTGAGTATGAACATACATTTTACATACATATTGGACAGGGCCTGTGGGGAAAGATGGAAGTAAAAGATGATGAATGTTCCAGGTTGGAAATGTCTTCTTTCCAGATTGGGGCACCCAGAAGTGTATGGTTCAGGGGCCTTTCTTGAATCCACATTGATTCTTGCAGTTCCTGATTCTCTAGGAAGGGCTATTAGGGAATCTACTCCCACTCATGTTCCCATCTGTCTTCTGTTGCCTCATCCCCAGAAGGAGCACAGTCAGGAGTTTACCATGACCTTGTCAGTCATTCAGAGAACTAAGCTAAAAATACACATTCTTCTCCCTTCAAGAACACACCAATAAACAAAAGCAATGCTCAAAATATTGGCCTAAGCCTATGGAAGCTATCCTAAAATAATACTTCATGTCTTTGCTAGTGACATTTGGAAGATCAGACCTTTTCACTTCATTAATTCATTAATCCATCAGTCAATCAACCCACAGGCATTTGTACCAGGCTTTAGAGAGGCAACATCATTATTCCTCCACTCTGAATCACAGTGCAAAGGATGTCATCATTATTCACTAAACTAGTGGGGAGTCAGGTGACCTTAAAGGAAGTGCTGATACACAAATTTGAGCCTTGCTTCCCACTATGACTATTGGGCAGGTCCCTTTAGCCAGCTCCTTGTGCCAAGGCAACTGAGCAATGAAGTAGAAATGGACCAGCACGAGGACATCAATGGAAGGGACACCGCAAAGCTCCATGGAGTGGGGGGAGGGAAAGGAGGAGGCACACTCAGGTGCAGCATCTTCACATAAATGCAATCAATATCTCTTAATAAACTCCATGGGCCAAAAGAGCTATTGAGGATAATCCTGGGGTTTTTATTCTTGTGGAATAAGTCTATAGTAATAATAAAAAAGCACAATAATCCTAAAAGTTATTCCAGTGTTTCCCCAAACCAGTCAGTGACAGCCCCACCATTTATGAACCATTATATCTTCATGCCCAGTCTCTAGGAGTCGATTACTGCATTCTTCCCAACGCACAATGCTCCCATTCTCCACTATCACAAATTTCCACTTCAGTGCTGTATCCATTGGCAAGGGAACAGATGTGGACCAGAACCAATCCTTGCCGCACTGGAGTGGGATATAACTGTGCCAGCTGCCGAGGGTCTCATGGTCACCAGTTACTGCCACCACGGTGGCGTCAGACATGGTGACATAATGAACCTGAAACTGGACGTTGACTTGCTGAGACAAGGGGAACACTGCTGCCACTCTCTTTGTTTTCAAATGAATCTCTTGACCTTTGGCATCCTTGAGGGAGTCTCTTCCATGGTCTAGTCTCTGGTTTGGGCCCGATGTCTGGAGTTCAAGGACAGACACACCAGCATGAGAAGGCTCAAAGCCCTTATCAGCATCTCTCCGCACTGAGTGCTTGGGCATCATTTCGTGGTCAACCAAATCTGGACTTGCCACCTGTTCAGTTTTCAGACGTTCTTCATGTTTGTCCACCGATAAATTATCAGAAGGAAACTTCTCTGAAGAGTATACAACTGGCTGGGAGGGTGTCTCCTGTCCTTTTAGAAGATCTGGTCGAGAATGTTCTGGGCTTTCACTACCTAAGACTTCTGAGTAGTTGCCAGAGTTAGTAAGCCCTGGGAGAGTCAGAGATTCTATCCCTTGCAACTGTGTGGAATAGAGCTGCTCTCCTGGTCTCAGACAGTCCAAGTCTTGGGTAGAAATATTCTGTGGTTTCCATGTTGGACCCTCAAGGTCACTGCTCTTGGATTCTGACACCAAACGTCCATTACTTTCCTGATGATGCTCTGAGAGACAAAGAATATTAGAACATTGCAAGCATTAGATGATTTCGTTTGGGAAAGGAGAAAACTGTTGATACAAATGACCAACAATTATCTGAAAGTTTTTAAGTCTGCCTTAGATGAATAAACCAATCAAATATCAATAAACCTCAGATGGATAAATGCTATCTTGCAAAAAAGGAGAGATTTAATTTCAAAGATTCAGTTTAGCCTTTCTGCAAAATTAGGATAAAAATCAAATATTAATTAATTAAGGCAGTGTGATGTAGTAAGAGACCAGAATCAGGACCTGAGTTCACATCCTTCCTTTGCTACTTGGCAGCTGTATGACCTTGAGGGAGGCCCTTAATTTCCCTAGTTCTCAGTTTAATCATTTAATTTGGTCCAGTGGAAAAAATGCTAGATTTGGAATCAAGAAAACCTGGGTTTGAATCTGCTTGTTTCAGCAACCAGTGTGACCTTGGGTAAGTTATTTTCCTTCTCTGGGTAGAAAAAAAGCATGAAAGCCCTATTAAAGCCTATTTCTTTCTTACCCACCACTTCAGTATTCCTACAAGTTCACCTTTTTCTGTCTTCAAAATCACACATCGGTTTTTCCTCATCTGTAAGCCAGGTGGCACAGTGGATAGAGAGCCAGACCTGGAGTCAGGAAAACTCATGAGTTCAAATCTGGCCTCAGATACTTACTATCTGTGTGACCCTGGGCAAGTCATTTACCCCTGTTTGCCTCAGTTTCCTCATCTGTAAAGTGAGCTGGAGAAGGAAATGACGAACCACTCCAGTATCTTTGCCAAGAAAATCCCAAATGGAGTCACAAAGAGTCAGACATGACTGAAAACAACTGAACAACAACAAAAACAAAAAATGTGGACATTAGGTCAACAAAGATCTATGATCTTAGACATGTTATTTGGTTGGTTTGTAGTATTGTGCTCTTAGGATACAGATCTATACTCCCCGAGAGTAGAGTCTGGTTTTTTTTCGCTTTCTTTGTATCCCCAGCACTTGGCACAGCACCCAGCATGGAGTGCTAACACTAGCTTAATAAAAGCTAGTTCCCACTGACTGAGAGCAAGGCTATAACCCTAAAGCTAAAGCTAGAAATAAGCCACTACCTATATGCAACAAAGAAAGCTTAGTAGGGCTAGGAAGCAGGAGGGACAGAGGTCACTAATTTCAGGGCACAGCACCCATCGGCCCAGCGGTCAAACAGGGCCAGATGTTGTCCAGCCTGTGGGGCAAAGAACAGCAAACAAGGACAGGGGTTTGCAAACAATGCTCATTCCCGCTAACCAGAGGCCAGAAGATGCATGACCCCAAATAAAAAACAATTAATAGCAAGTCATTCTTTGTCTTTCAACAAGCATCCAGAATAACATCTAAGACTTGGTCAATGCTGGAGAAAGACTGGATTTTGCTTTCAAAATTATTTGAGTAAGAACTTCAAATTTTGTTTTCCACAGTCAATGCATTTTGTCAGCTGGGAGAAAAGCATATCCCTTAAGCCTTACTAAAGGCAGCTTCCTTCTCTGCTACCATCATGGTAATCCTAAAAGCTCCCCTCCACCTTTTTCTAAGACTCCAAAATCACACATCAGGTTTGTTTTGTTTTTGTCTTTCCTTAGGGGTTAAGATGGAGGTATGAATACACATAACTGGCTAGGTCCAATCTTTCTACCCCAGCTAAATCTGGGGAGGGAGAAAGAAAGGGAAACGCCATGATTCTAACAAAATTAAAGTTTCCTAAAATATTAAGTTGACTTTCTTTTAAATTTTTAACCATTCATTTCTTTTAAAAAAACATTTAACAAAATTTTGAGTTCCAAATTCTCTAGCTCCCCCACCCACTAAGAAGACAAGTAATACGATTTAGGGTGAGGTTCTAATTCAATTTGTGACTAGAATTTATGAAGCATCTAAGTGCTAACTACAGCACTAGGTCCAGGAGATGCAGAACTAAAAATAAAATGTTCCCAGTTCTCAAGGAGCTTGCATGGGGGTGGAGGTGGGGCAGAAATGAAGAAATTACAATATGTCTATGTATAGTACATGTATATGATATATATATGTATATAATATGAGGAAAATTGAGGAGGAAAGACCCATGGCCAGCTCAAAGAATCAATGATCTCACAGAGACGAAACATTTATCTGCACAATGAAGGGTTCTGAGGCAGAGATGAGGAGGGGGAACATTCGAGTCTGGGGGGGCAGCCTGTGTAAATGAAAGGGGGCAGGAGGTTGAATGTTGAGTTCAGGGAATAGCAAATGGGCTAGTTTGGATGGAATATAGAGTTTGTAGGAGAGTAGAATAAAAAATAAATTTAGAAATGGAGCTGAAAACAGATTGTGGAGTGAGCCTTCTACTTAAGACAAGCTAAGAAGAATAAATTTTATGCTGTAGGCCCTGGGGAGCAACTGAAGAGTTTTGAGTGACACCCTCAGATTATGACTTAGGGTGATTATTTTGGCAGAATATGGACTGGAACACAGAGGTCAGAGGAGGCTGGCCTATTAAGGGGTTGTTGCAATAGTCCAGGTGAAAACTGATGGTGGCCAGAACCAGAGTGGCAAGTGAACATAAGAGCATCTTACAGGAAAAGTTGAGAGTAGGAGTGGGGGAGGGGAAGAACTGACAAAATTTGACAACTGATTGGCTTCAGGAGATTGGGAAGGTGAGGTAGGGAGGGAGAGAATAAAGGCAGGTGCTCTTTGTGAAGCCAGCTCTAACCTGGGCTTAAGAGCTGATGGTTTTGTTTTCATCGTGAACATTTACACATCAGAAATCAACAATCCTACAAATCAGGGTTTGATTGTCTAGGCTAGAGAAAGTGCTAATAATGCAAATTAAGTTTAGAAGTGTGTGTATATGCATCCCTCTCCCTGCTCCCAACACCGAGCCCAGTTGTTAAACATTTACCTCACAAGCTTGTATTTGCTCTATAAACAATTGCTTCAGCTCACGAGGCTTACAGTAGAAAACAGCAAATGAGATCATTGTCAGACCGGAGACCAATAATAATATTAATATTAATGTAACACTTTCAGGTTTGCAAAGTGTTTTACACTCATCTATCTGAGCCTTTTAACACTCTTGAATGAAGGGGTCCATTTTAGATTAGGAATTATCTAGCAGGAAATTGACTATCATGATTGGAACTCAAGAAGGAGATTAGGGCTGGAAGTATATATTTGTGATTTGTTGTTGTTTAGTCATTTTTGGTTGTGTGTGACTGTGACCCATTTGGAATTTTCTTGGCAAAGATACTCAAGTGATTTGCCATTTCCTTCTCCAGCTCATATGACAGATAAGCAAACTGAGGTAAACAGGGTTAAGTGACTTGCCCAGAGTCACACAGTTAGTAAGTGTCTGAGGCCAAGTTTGATGTCAGGTCTTCAGTGCTCTATGCACTGCACCACCTAGCTGCCCGTGTATTTGGGATACATCTGCATAAAAATACCTGAACCCAGGGAATGGGTGGATGATGAAATTTCCAAGAGTGCATGTAGGGAGAGAAGAGAAAAGGGTCCAAAGCAGAGTCCTGGGCAATAACCAAGGTAAGAGGGCAAGGGATGAAAATAGAGTGACCAAGGCAGAGAAGGAGGAGCAGACAGAGGAGAGAGCAGGATCTTGGAAATAAAGAGGAAAGTGTCCATCAGGATGGGGTAGTCAACAGTGGCAAAAGCTACAGAGAAGTCAATGATGAAGACTGAGAAAAGGTTATCAGATTTAGCAATCAAGAGATTATGGCTAGCTTCAGAGAGGGCAGTTTCAGTAGAATGGCATAGAAAGCCAGCTTGTAAAAGGAATTGACAAGGCATTTGTGTTAAGGATCAGGGAGAGACATTGTAGATGATTCTTTGAAGGGTTTTAGAAGTCAAAAGCTAGAAAGGCACAGAATCCTAGCTAGAGGGTCTGGGATAGGATAGACCTGAGCATGTTTATGGGAGGCTTCCCTACTCTTTTTTGAGGCTAAAGGCCAAGGTAATTGATGGAGTTGGCTTTCAAGTCCTATCTCTGACACACACTGGCTGTGTGACTCAGGGCATGTCTAACCTCTCCATGCCCTAGGCAACTTTCCAAAACTATAAATTGCATTGCAGTATTCAATCTGTACAGGGCAGAAAGGGTTTGCCTACACCAATGAAATCAGAGGTTCAGATTAAAAAAAACAGAAGGGTTTAAAGTAACAGTGTGGAAAACCCCATAATTAAAACCAATCAGGCACATGCTGCAGATGAACACCCTAGTGGGATCCCAGCACCCTGCTTTCAGAATACAAAAGTATATTTTCCCATAAAAATGGAACCCAAGAGTGATTCGTCCACCAGTAGGGATAGTGTCACTCACAAGATTTGCAGTGAATGGGGCCTTAGATTTTATTTGGTCTAAATCCCTCATATCAAGATAGTGCCACCCAGAAACTGGAAGTGACATATCCCTGGACACAAGGTTTGTAGGTGATAGAGCTGGAGTTCAAACCTAACAGCAATGTCATTTCTTGCTGTCCCCACTCCCATATCCCCTCCCTGACCCTCCTCTCAAACAGCCCAGTTGGCTCTTTCCAGACCACTTAGGCTGTCTAGAGTAGTGGTCCTTCACAGAGTTTTTGGTCTTAGGATCCCTTTATAGTCTTAAAAACTATCAAGGGCCCCTTTACACTCTTAAAATTATTGAGGACCCCCAAAGCCTTTCATTTATGTGGGTTATAACTAGTGACCAACATGTTTACAGCATTAGGAATTAAAGTTGATAAATGTTTAAAATATTTATTAATTTTAAAAATAATAATAAACTCATTACACAAATAGCACCTTACAATAACATAAATAGCATCTTATGTTAACATTAATAACATCTTTTTATGAAAATAACTATTTTCCTAAAAATTAGTGAGAAAAAGAGCAGTTTTATGTATTCTTGCAAAAGTCTGGCTTAATGAATACAGCTGAATTCTCATCTCTGCCTCTGCATGAATACTCTATCTTGAAAGTTCATGAAGAAAATCCCAGGTCAAGCATATACAGTTGTATAAAGGAAGATTATTTTAATAACATCTTAGAATTATTAAAATAGTTTTGACCTCTAAGATTCTCTGACAGGGTTTTGGACTGGGGTCCCGAGAACAAATGATTGTTGAAATGAATAACTAAGAAGTCTCTGAGCTAACTGCCACAGGGTGGGGGTTGGGGAGTGGGGAGGAAGGAGTATCTGCAGAATTCTAGAGTGGGATTGTACAAAAGGTCCCCGGGACCGACACAGGCCTTCATTGCCACTCACCTCCTTCCCAAATTTAGCTTGGACGATTTTGCACCCCCTCCCTCAGGTTGTCAAACCTACTGAAGAGATGGCAGTTTCACTAGGGTCCCAAACCCAATTCCCAGCCGCAAAGGATGGGGCGGGACCGTCCTTCGGGGTTTCTGGGCTCTTCTGCTCAGCTTGGGGAAGGGGGAGGGGTACAGTGATGGCAGGGGGTGGGGGTGGGGAGAGAAGAGCACGTGAAGCGAGTTCTATTTAGCCTGAGCTGGGCCTCTCAGGGCCCAGGGTCCAGGAGGAGGGGAGGCACCCCACCATCACCGCCCCACCCCCCAGTCAAGTAGCTTGGGAGACGGGTGGTGGACACTGATGAGGAAGGGGGAAAGTAGGCTCTGTAAGATGGTAGATCCACTGTAGTCTCATTCTACCCGGTCTCCTGCTATAGATGAAGAAAGCCAGGCCTGGGGACATGAAGTGACTTGACCAAAGCCACAGTGACCGAGCTAATATTTGATTCCAGACCCTCTGACTCTTTCCATTGGACCCCACTGCCTGTCAAGAATGGGAAGATTGGGGCTTTCGTCTCTTAGGTCCCCGTCGATCCACAAACCAGGCTGGCCCAGGCGCAAGGTACCCCAGGGAAAAATAGGGACAGAGCGGGGCAGCTACAGGCAAAGTTAGGGGTGTGTCCACATTGCGTACCCCTCTTCCCACCCATCCCAGCTTCCTTTCGGCTCCTTAACGATTTGTCAAACACCCAAATAAGGGGTGCGGGCAAGGGGAAACGTACCTCCGGCTGCTTTCTTGACATTCCATTCGTCCCCCTGCTCCCTGAGTTGGGTCACCTGCTCGTGTTTGGGGCCAAGGGGGTCCCCGCCGTCCCCTCCTCCGTCCCCTCCGTTCCCCCTCGGGGCTGCTGCGGCCGCCTCCTCAGGCGACAACTCTCGCTCCTCCCCGGTCCCTGCATTCTGGTTCCCGGAATCTCCCCGCAGCAGCCAAACGAAGAGCGCACCGGCCAGACCTCCCCCCACCAGCAGGGCAGATATGACAGCGCCCATAGCTCCGGACTCACAGCCCCGCCGGACAAGCGCTGCAGGGGATGCCCTGAGCCCGCCCACCCGGGGACCACGGAGGGGACTGAGTGCCGCGCGGATCCTGCTCTCAGACCGTCCCCGCCCCAACCTGCCTTTTATCTCACCCCTGGCCCTTCCCTTCCGACTCCCCGCCCCAGCAGAAGCTCAACTTTCCCCCAGTCCTGCCCCGCCCCATTGTCACCCCTCCAGGCCTCAGTCCCAGGAACTGGCCACTGGAAGGGGAGGAGGATGGGGAGGAGGAATGAGGATGGGGAGGAGGAGAATCTGCTACTGCAGCCAAGTCTTACATTATCTTCCCCCACGTTCTCCTCCTACCGTGGTCATCGACTCTTCCCCTGCGCTTTACAAGGTCAAGTAAAGTTTTAAGGACCATTACTTCTCCCTACCTTCCCCTTTCCCAAATCACTTCGACCCTTTGGTCTCCACTGCCCTTGCCATCTAGCAGGATAGTAGTAAGCTTGGATTGACTCCTCAGTCTTAGGTCCTATTCCTAGATCGCTGGACAGCACCCCATAAAGAGCTGACCGTGGGGCTGAAATCCAGGGTGCCTGTCTGCCTCTATGAAAGCCAAGATCCAGGGGTGATCTAGCATCTGTAGAAACCAGGTGACAAGAACGCTCATTTGAAAAGAAATGAAGAGAAAATGAGGCCCAATGTCAAGGAGGCCCCTTTGCACTTAAGCTCTCTGAAACTCAGTTTCCTCATCTGTAAAAGGAAGGACTCACAGTTTAGAAGTTTAATTATAGTAGGTCCATCTGGTTCTCTCTGATGTGTCCTCTCAGCCATTTTGGCAGAAGAGGATTAGCTCCAACCTATCATGTCTATATCGTCTTTATATATAGTTGGCTGCACGTTTTCTTGCCCGTTAGATTGTAAGCACACTGTTTTTTGCTTTTCTTTGTATGGCCAGGGCTTGGCACACTGCCCAACACATAGCAGATGCTCCATAAATGCTTTTTACTTTTAACAAATCTTAAGCATGCTAGTGCCTTCCCTCTGTTGATTGCCTCCAACTTATCTTGTCTATATCGTGTTTGTCCACATTTGCTTTTATGCTGTCTCTCCCATTAGACTGTGAGCTTCTTGAAGGCAGGCTCTATTTTACTCTTTTTTTTTGTATCCCTGGTGCTTGACTTTAATGGGAACATATGAATGCTAGTGCCTTTGATCTGTTGGTTTTCTCCAATTTATCCTGCATATTACTTTTACTTAGTTGTTTGTATATTGTCTCCTCCATTCAAGCTTCTGGAGAACAGGGACTGGTTTTTGCCTTTTCTATTTCCCCACCTCTTAGCACAGTGACTGGCACACAGTAAGCTCCTAATGCTTGTTGACTTGACTTGTTGAGAAGGGAAATCCCCAGAGAAAAATCTACAAAATGTGCCTCCTCCTGACAGAATGTAGTAAATGAGGAGGAATCAAAGCATGATCTATTTAAGGGTGAACAGTATCAGTTTCTCCTAAATTAGCAGTGCCCCCCCATTCACTGCCAACCATAACTAGGATAGGGTGAGTGGGCTTTGTACCAGTGCACTGAAATTCAGAGGGAATTATTAGCCCTTACACTCCTTCAGTGTGGAGACAATTGAACTTAACTTAGTTGTGACAAACAACTTAATTAGTTGAAATAACAGCTACATGATGGCTTGCTTCTTTTTCCTCTTTTGCCCCACTTGTTTCTCACTTCCCTTTTATTTTCCATCCCCAAGTACTGGACTCTTGCAATCCCAGGGCATTTGCCTACAGGGCCAGTTTTCTACTATGGGAAGGGGGCTATCTCCATTTCCCTCTCCCAAAGGAATGCCTTTAAAAATGATTTGAGGGCATATTTGCCAATGTCCCTTGTGATGGCAAGGATAATGTAGTTCAAAAAAGTGATGGATTTGTAGCCATAGGAGTTGGATTCAAATCCTACTTATACTTCTAAGTGACTTTGGTCAGTCCTTTTAATTTTCTGGGTCTCAATTTCCTCATCTGTCAGAAGAGGGGACTGAACTAGATGGCCCCTTCTACTTCGATGTCCATGATCCTGCATTGCTCTCCCTCCAAAGGAATGTAAGCTCCTTGAGGGCAGGGATCGGTTTGTTATTGTCCTTTTATTATTCCTACTCTCTAACACAGTACCTAGCACATTCTGCCAAATGGTTTAAATTGAATTGAACTGAATTATGGTGACAGTCTTTGTTGTACATCACTCTCTGAGAGAATAAATACTTTCCTCTTGTGCTTTTTAGTAAGTACATTTAACAGATGCCAATGACACTGAGTCATCTATATTGGTAAATCTACAGTTCATTTCCTTCTTATAATCCACTAAATGCTATGTTTATGGGAAATGAATTTCATAGGTAGTTGCTCTGTTCTCTCTCCTTCTCAGGAGGCCATTTAAATTAAAATACAAGACCATCAAAACTTAGATCCCTTGGTTTCCATGGTAAAGATTCTGTAAAGTTTGGCAAGGAGAGATTGCGAAAAATGCTAAAAAAAAGAAAAGAAAGGTAAAATATTGAAGAGTCCTATGTTTATCACAGTCTAAGTCTGATTATGAAACAACTAATTTTCTCTGCAATATACAGGAAATTTGTTTAGATATAGACCTTGTGTTATAAAAACACAGGAGAACTGGCTTTGGCAAAGGTGTAGTATGATAGAGTGAGATTGCTTTGGAGTCTGAGGATCTGGATTTGAACCCTGTCTCTAATGCCTATTCTCTCTGCAGCCCTGGGCAAGCCACATAACCTCTGTAGGTTTCAGTTTCCTCATCTATAAAATGTAGTGGTTGGACTAAATGGCTTCTAAGGTTGATGATCCTAATCATTGAGCTATGATGATAGTCACTGTGTTTCCCACCATTGGATCAGGTTCATAGATGGAGAGCCAGAAGGATACTTAGAGGTCACTGAGTCCAGTCATCACTGTGCTGGAGCCAACTCATCATACTGGCTTGGGAGAGCCAGTTGTTAAATTTTCATTGTGAGCATTACCCTTTGGAATCAGCAAACATTACAACTCAAGGCTTGGTTTTTGTTGTTGTTGTCAATCGTATCGACTTAAGAAAGTGTTGGAGAAAATGTTCATGATGTAGGTCAGACTTAAGAGTATGTCAATCCTACGCTATTTTTTTTCTTGGAGAATTAGTCACTAAATATTTACTAGCACTGAATATTTACTAGTCTGAATCCAACTGTGTCATTTTATAGCTGAAGAAACTGAGACTGGGAGGCTGGATGACTTGCCAAACATCAAGCAGGTAGGATTTGAATCCAGAACCTCTGAGTCCAGCACTTAAATCCCAAAAGGGCATTGAAGAGGTAAATGAAATACCAGTAAAATGTTTAAAGAGAAAATGCCAAGTGCATATTGAATATCAGTAGATGATTCTTTATTTTAAAGGGAATATAACTTCATAGGGCAACTAGGTGGCACAATGGATAGAGCACAGGGCCTGGAATCAGGAAAGACCTGAGTTCAAATTTGACCTTAGACACTTACTAACTGCATGACCCTGGGCAAGTCATTTAACCCTGTTTACTTCAGTTTCCTCATCTGTGGTTGAATGAGCTGGAGAAGGAAATGGCAAACCACTGCAGTATCTCTGACAAGAAAACCCCAAATGAGATCACACAGAGTTGGACCCAACTAAAACAATCAAATAACAACAATACAAATAACTCCAGTGAGCAAAATTACAAGTGACAACATGTCTCTGATCTCCCTATAAATTTATGAGCCATCAAAGTGTACAACACAGAGTGATAGCTGTAGGGTTCTTACCAGTGACAATTTCATCATTTCTAGATTTAGAAGGGGTCTAGGCTTAGGCTATCTAGTTCACCCTCACATCTTATAGAAAAGGACACTGGGCTCCAAATGGACCAGAGCTGGGATTTGAACCAGGTCCCCTGAACCCCAAAACAAACGTTTTTCCTTTCTCTCAGTGGGAACTTTTCTATCAGCCTTAATTACTATCAATAAGTATGATGATTTCATCACACTGTACTGAGGACTCTTCATTTGTGGAGTATTGGACAGAATATTTCTATAGATCTACTTCCACCATGACTTGCTAAGGTAAATGCCACCTTTTGGACTTTATTGCAATTTCCTTGATAACCATACACTCAAGCAGTTGGCCAACTTGCAATCTCAAAGCTTAAGGGACAGAGTTGGTGACAATTCAATACTACTTCACATTCCTTAAACAATAGTAATAGTTGAACTTAAAGGTAGCTTTAAAGTCTGCAACATGTCTCGTTTAAGCCTCACAATGACCTATGAAATTATTTTGCTGGAATTATTGTACCCATTTCACAGTTGAAGAAATCTGAGGCTGTGTAAGATTGCATGACTTGCCCAGGATCACTTGCCTAGGAAGTGTTCAAGGTGAAATGTGAACCCAGGTCTTCCTGATTGCCGGTCTAGCATCCTTACCACTTTGCCTTTCAATAAATAATAATTCTGAGGGCAAGAGTGAAAACATAAGTCCCAAAGAAGAATGCTGGGTAGCAGAAGGTACAACAAGCCTAGCAGAGAAACATGTCACCATGACAAATATGCATTTGGATGCTAATGTGACTGCTGTTTCAGAAGATTCTATCCAATATGAAAATTTCTATTTTATTTTCAAGGAAAGACAAGAAGATTCTACTGCTATATTTTGTGCCATTGAAGATGGATTCAAGACCTGTGTAGGTTTCTGCCCCACTATCCTTTTGTTTCTGTCAATGTTTTTTTTAAGTATGTTTTTTGGGGAAAATTGTCCTCTAGCAAGCACCATTGGCTTGAGTTGTCTGGAGAATTAGGCTACACACAACCAGGCTCACCTGGGATCCCAATACTGATTAATTACCATGGCTAGGTCAATTGTGCAGCAAATGACACCAATCATTATAAGGGTTAAACATTAATAGGTCTGTTGTGCTTTGGGCTGCACCATTTTGCAAAATTTCACAAAAGGATTGATTAATTAGTTCATTAATTATTTTGTATGTTGCCAAGTAAAAACTTAATAGGAAAGAATGATGGATGTTCTAATCAACAAGTTTAATTGATGCTTTTAAAAACAAAGGAGGAAAGAAAAAGAACAAAAGGCAAAATAATATTAAGAAGTTTGACTTTCAAGGAAAATGACAAATACTGGAGGGGGTGTGGAAATATTGGGATACTGATACACTGTTTGTGGAGTTGTGGATTGATCCAACCATTCTAGAGAGTAATTTGGAATCATGTCTAAAAGACTATAAAACTATGTATACCCTTTGACCGAGCAATACCACTACTAGTTCTGTATCCCAAAGAGATTAAAAAAAGGAAAAGGACCTATATGTACAAAAATATTATAGCAACTCTTTTTGTGGTGGCAAAGAATTGGAAATTGAGGGCATGTCCATCAATTGAGGAATGGCTGAACAAGTTTTGGTATATGAATTTGATGGGATACCATAAGAAACGATGAGCAGGATGTTTTCAGAAATCGGAAACCACTCCAGTATCTTTGCACAGAAAACTCCATGGACAGCTATGGTCCCTTGGTCATGAAGGGTCAGACGCAACTGAACAACTAAAGAACAAATTCTGAAACAGAGACTGCCAAGGGGGTTCATGGTACAAAAATGGTTAAGAACCCCTGGCATGAAGAATGAGTTAGGTATGCCTAGGTTGAATATGATCATTGGCTCTTCCCTTTTCCCTTAGGTATGCCTGTGCCTAGTCACATACTGGCTGTGTGACCCTGGGCCAGTCATTTAACTTCTCACTGCCTCAGGAAATTATCTATGACAGGAATTCAGTCTGATAGACCCCTTCTCAGAATATTCTTAAATGCATAAAAACCATAGGATTACAAAGGAGATCAATTATATTGAAATATGTTATCAAAATATTTTTGAAATTTGTGATGTAATATATGTATTTTATTGACATATTAAGTGACAAGATAATGCATTTAAAATGTAGGCAAGTTAATTTTATTTTTTTAAAAATATATCAGTGTGAAAACCACTGATGAGAGAGAGAGAGAGAGAGAGAAAATAAGGGGTATGGGTTTGAGGTCCTTACCTTTAGTAAGAACATTTAACTGTGGGGTATTCTTTGACATGAGGCAACAGGCATGCCATGTTGAACATTCAATCCATTTTCAAATGTAATGCGATATGAAAACATCTCTGATTTCTGTCGGCAGCAGTCACAAGCAGTTGTAAATTGCAATTGTTTCTGTTCTGGCCAGAAACTCTGAGGGTCTTCCCTTCCCTGACTGAATCTTTTGTGAAGGCAAATTTGACCATCTTTTACCTCAATTATTACCTAGCCTTAATCACTGAATGAGTGTTGCCTCAGACAAGCTGGGACCTGGGAGAAACCTTAGCTTAAAAAGGGCAAGTTCTCATGTTGCATCCCGGGGCCATTGCCCGCTATCCTGACCTACGTCTTGCTACTGGACTCTGATGGCTCTGGAGTTCAGAGTGAAGCTGATGACTCTGCACGGCTCTGCCTCACTTAAATCCAATTCACTTGCAAGTCAAGACATCACCCTCCTGATGTCATTGGTCTCTTTGATAATGGACAAACAACAATGCTATAGGAAGTGCTAATATTACTGTGGTTTGTCACCTACATTTATAATTGAAGACAAGACTCAATTTCAGTTAGAGGCTAGTGAAAACAATCCTGTATTCTTTTTCCCATCCAAGTTCTCAGATCCTCTGAAATCTATGCAGAGACCCTTTGGGGATCTGTGGACTACTGGTTAAGAAGCCCTGCTCCAATACATAGTCATGCCCAAGTTAGAGACCATTTGCTGTGAGTTCCTCACAGTGATGAAATCATGGGTCAGGATGAAAAAAAATGACCAGTAGCACCTGTCAGCTTCAGTCAGTATTGCAGATTCTCTGCCTTCACAGGATAAGATGGACTGAACCCAGAAATAAGCCTTCCTCTGGAGAGCAGGCACGCAGGGGCTGCCCCAGCTTCAAATTTCACAGAGGTGTTCTCCAAATCCAACCATTGGCAAGCAATGTTCTCGTCTGAATTCTAGAACAGACTTAAGTCAAGGTCCTTGATGCCCAAAAGAAAAGAAAATTCCTAAAGGAAAAATTTAAAGTCTTCATTCCATAGAACATTTAGCATGCCAGACATGCTACAGACTGTATGGCTTCAGGAACTCCCTCTAAGTCCCTGTGACCTTACATCATAGGCTAAGACAGAAATCTGTTGCTAAGACAAACATTCCTTCAAAAGAAAAACAAAATCTTGGCAAGCAATGACTAGGATGAAACCAACAGGAGAGAACACACACACACACACACACACATACACACACACACACGTATGTATGTATATATCCGGTGTAAAAAAAAGGCCAACTGACTCGCCGCAGAGGGCTGTTGGATAGTTTTAATGAGTTAAATAACAGTAAGAGCCAGTGTTTAAAAAACAAAGTTCACAATGCACTTTACAAACTTCATCTCATTTTATCCTCGCAATAATCCTGGGAAGTAGGGCACTATTATTATCCCCATTTTTCAGATGAGGAAACTAAGGCAGAGAGTGACTTGCCTAGGGCCACACAGCTACTAAGAGGCAGCATTTGAAGTCAAGTCTTCCTGACCTGAGTCCAAGATGCTACTGCATCACCTCACCACCCCTATGAAAGTCACACAGCTAGTAAGTATCTGAAGGAGAATTCGAACGCAGGCCCTAGTCATTCCACTGTCCTCTGTGAGATATGTCCTCTGCAGTAACAGCTACTTTTCACATTGCCAAGTAAAAGCTGGATAACAACCTCTAATGGGTGTGCTAATTGCCAAGTTTATTTAGTGATTTTAAAAACAAGGAAGGAGAGAAAAAATGGGGAGAAGAAAAATCCTTCTGCTTTCTATGTCTTACTTCTGGCTAGCTTCCCCTCTTGATTCTTTTCTTCGCCTTTGGCTTCACCTTTGGCTTCAGCTGCAGCTGCACTGGTTGCAAGGAGGCCTTGTGCCCGCTTTCCGGGAGGCTTTTGTCTTCCTTCTTGGCGAACAGTCTTGAGAGGAACTACAGATCCCCCCAAAAGAAGCAAGAAGCATCATTAGCCTGCAAATGGGAATCTGATGGAGCCCTCCCCCAGTACACCCACGTACGCGCAGATGCATGCTCACACACACACACACACACACACACACACACACACACACACACACACACACACATCTAGACCCAGACACACACCTAGACACAGACACCTAGACCCAGACACATACCCAGAAGCACACAGGACTGCATAAATCAGATCCTGATTCAGGCCTCTACGGCTAAGGAAACACTGTACTGTAACCGAACAGACTTGCGTAGGCCTGCTTTTATCAAAAGTAACTTTCCCACCTAGAATTTCAACTATAGATACTTTTAGGGAAAGAGTAGTAATAGTGATGGTATTAACACTTCTAGGTTAATCTGGGCGCTCTCCTACAAGTACAGGTTTCAGAAATTAATTCTGATGCAGACTATGATCAGCCCATGCTACCAACTAGTCAATTGGCAAGCATTTATTAAGTGCTTACTACATTCTAGGCATTGTGCTAAGCACTGAGGATAAAAAAATAAAAAACAAACCAGGCATAAACAGTCCCTGCCCTCAAGGACCTCACAGTCTAATGAAGGCAACATTATGCAAACTGGAAACCAGTCTGGCAGAAAGTAGGTTTAAACCAAATCCTATACCATATACTACAATAAGCTCCATGTGGATATACAATCTAAATATAAAAGGTCACATAATTTAAAAAATTAGAGGACAATGATCAGAGATACCTTTCACAACTATGGCTGGGGTGGGGGAGGAATTATTGAAAGACAAAGTAGGTAATTTTTATTACATGAAAAGCTTTGGCTCAAAGTACTTTGGCTAGGATAAAAAAAAATGTTAATTGGGAAAAAACTTCTGATCAAATGTCTCTGATAAAAGTCTGATGTCCAAGATGATAAAATTGACATAAATATATAAGATCAAGAGACCTTCCCTAATAGGTAAGTGGCAAAAGGGTATGAATGAGCACTTCTCAAAAGAAGCAATGCAAGCTTGATTGCTAATAACCATGTGAAACAACGCTACAAAGAACCAATAAGAGAAATGCAAATTAAAATTTTTCTGAGTTTCATGTTTTATTCAACAAAAGGGCAAAAATGAACCAAGACAGAAATGGAAATTTGTGGAGGGGCAATAGGAAAACACACATGTCAATTTACTAGTGTAGATAGAGATTAGTCTAATAAATTCTGGAAAACAAATTGAAACAATTCAGGAAAAGTCACTAATTTATATTTGCCCTCTATTCTAGTGATACCCCCACTGGGCACATATACCAAGGAGGTCAAAGTCTGAGTGAAACATTGCCTGTATACAAAAATACTTATAGATCTCATTTTGTGATAGCAAAAAAAAAACCAAACAACTAAAAACAAAACCAAAAAACCAAACTGGAAACAAAGTTGATTCCCATCAAAAAGTGAGTGACTGAACAAATTGTGGGATATTTAATGTAAATAATGTATTTAATTTGGGGATTTGAATGTGAAAATGTTATTGTTGAGAAGCAATGAATATGAAATTAGAGAAGATTTCTATCAACTTATGCAGAAGGAAGTAAGCAGAACCAAGAAAACAATTTATACAGGAAGCACAACAATGTAAAAGAAAGATATCACTGAAAGATGTCAGAACTCTAAGATAATGATCAGTCTTGCCCCAGAGTGAGGCAAAACATCCCTTCCTCCTCTTGGCAGAGAGGAAGTAAAATATGGGTATAGAATGAGGCATACTATTAGACATGGCCAATGTATTTGATTTCTTTTGTTTAAGGGTACTTATTTCTTATGTAGCCCTGCATGCCACTTGCTAATGATTCTGCCAAGAAGAAATAACCCTGGCTACCCTGGCACAGATTTCTGCTGCTGAGGAGGAAGCCTGTGGATTGGATCAGACAAGGTAGTTTATGCTGTGAACCAAAGAGGGGCTGTATCTTAAAGAGACAACATTGTTTTCTCTCCATTCTGGGAGAAAGAAAGTTATCTAAAGTTTTGAGTTGGAAGTTATTTGGATGGTGTCTATGTCTGCCCCAGGGACTTAATGACTTGAGTTGTAACAGGGAAAAAGCAGGTAGCAGCAGAGTGTCAAGAGAAAGGGAGAGACAGAGACAGAGAAAGACAAAGACAGAGAGAGACAGACAGACAGAGGGAGGGAGGGAGAGGGAGGGAGGGAGAGAGAGAAAGAGAGAGAGAGAGAGAGGAGGAGGAGGAGGAGAAGGAAGAGGAGGAGGAGGAGGAGGAGGAGGAGGGAGAGAGAGGAGAGAGAGAGAGTGAGAAAGGGAGGGAGGGGGAGAGAGTCTGATGAATTAAGCCAGAGCAGTGCTTTTGTGCTTGTATGTGGGTTTTAATGACTCAGTCTCTCTATCTCATCCAGGTTGGAAGTCCAGGGACTATTCCTAGGCCTGCTCCCACTCTGATCAGCTGTCCTGCTGTTTCTGACTTGTACTGATTTAAACCACCTTAGGCAATCTAGCACTCCCCTCTCCTAGGAGTTCCCTATGTTCATGCTGAATTTAGTGTGGACACATCCCATTAGCTTAGCTCACTGTAGCTCAGAATGCCTGGACTCGAGATCCACCAGTCTCAGCCTTCCAGCAGAAAAGATTGCAAGTATGAGCCAATATTCTTAGCTTGTGCTTATATTTTAAATAGGGATCAAGAGTATGGTATTGAGTTGACCACATGGACAAGCAATCCACTCCTGCCTGGTCAGATTTCTGACTGAAAGGTACCTGATCTGCTTTTCTCTGAGAGCTATAGAACAGGACCTTCCAGATCTCAAATCTTATCCATCTAAATTTATCCCTGCTACACCTATTTCTCAGGTCCTTGGAGCCTCCTTGCCCCTGTAGACTCAAGTTAAATGCTATGGCATGATTTCTATTATATACAGAAAAAAGAAAATGTGGCCAGGTAATTCCTGAAGAGACAACACCATTTGGGGGAGATCTGACACAGATATGAATGATGAACACCAGGTATCACTAAATTGCTGAGAGCATCTGTCAAGGTTATAGAGATTTCTCAAAACCACATCTAAGGTGCTTTGGATTTTAATTAATTAATAAATTACAATAATACACTAATACATTTGACTAACATTTTTTTGTTCAGTGCAAATAAAAAATCCAGATGGATCGTTATGATCTGTGATGGTCACAAGGAATGGGTCCACAGAGTCAAGAGGGGGAACTCATGTAAATATTGCATAGGCTAGCAAACTAGTGGCAACCGCACAAAGCTACCACTGTCTTTTGGAGGAGAGGTGATCACTTTTTTTTAAGCAAGTATTTATTAAGCATTTACTATGTGCCAGACACTGTGCTAAATACTTCACAATTATCTCATTTGAGCCTTACAACAATCTTATCCCCATTTTACAGTTAGGGAAATTGAGACAAACAGAGGTTAAGTGACTTGCCCAGGGTCACACAGGTAGGAAGTGGCTGAGGACAGATTTCACCTCAGGTTTTCCTGACTCCAAGTCCTGGACCACCTGGCTAAATTTCAGCTCAATAGGCTTTTCCCAGTGCCTTCCATTTGAGATTATACTTAGTGTAACCTGTCTGTATCTCATTAGTATATAGTTGTTTATGTGTTGTCTTCTTCTTTAGACTGTAAGCTCTTCAGGGATTTTGTCTTCTTTGTCTCTCCAGTGCTTGGCACAGTGCCTGGCACAGAGGAGGCACTCAATAAATTTTTGTTGACTTGACTTAAAGTGGTCTGGGAAGAAGTGGGAAAGTGATTAATAAATTAACAAACAAATGACATTCCTATACTCAGTAATACTCTAAAAAGTAAAAATGGAGAGGGGGCCAAGAAAAAGAATTCTGTCCTGGTAGACATAACAAATGTCAAGGAAGTAGGTGACTAAGAAGAGAGTCCCATTAGTGGTTGCAGAACCAGAAATTACAAATGATGGGGAAAAACTGTAGAGTCCATCAAATTAGTCTAAAATCTGATGTTAATGCCAAGGATGTGAGTTGGAGTGTCTTGGTTTGGTATAAGGCTTTGTGAGATACAAAAGAAAAGAGGACATAAATGAGATATGGCCCCATCCTAGGCTCAGGGTTGCTCACATAGCCAGCTGCTCATGGCTATGGATGAGTAAGGGATTGGCCATGATTGTTCTTCCCCATCCACCTCTCCAGACAAGCCTTCATGCTCCAAACTTGGCAAGAAGAGGCCTGAGCAAGCAGAGATCACTCCTTTAGCACCCATGGAATAAGCCAGTTAAAGGACTTTCTGTCATCAAAGACTATGAACTTTTGAGGTATCATTGCTGACAGGAAACAGAGAATATCTGTTCCTTCTCTGAAAAGGGAGTATGGGGGAAGGGCAGTGCCTGTTTATCACATTTGCCTAGAATCAGGTTCACCCCAGCTTCCATGACTTAACTGGAATGTTGCCTGAGCATGCATCAAGGATATATTAGGGTGAGAAAAGAGGGAAAAGGAGGGGCTATAATCATAAAATTTAAGATGATTTTATAAACTGAAAATAAAAACAGAGCAAAACCTCAAATAAATGTAGATAAATTCTAAACAATACTCTTCCATAATTAGAATGGCAATCAAGAAAGGAAATGAATAAAAGCTATGGTTCTTGTGGCTTAAAAAAGTCAGAGCAAGCTCTGAGAACAATCACGCCTGGCAAGTGAGAAGAGAGGCAACTGAGAAGGGAAAGCTCTGCTCCTGAAATGGAATCACTGTTTGCCTTTCCCAGAACTCAATTGTCAGGAGATGTTGGGTTTCAGTATACTGCATCAGGAAATGATGATGATATAAAAAACAAACAAACAGTAGATATCCCTTAAGAACAGAGATTAGAAATGATTTGCCAAAGAATGACTTGGTTGTAGATGAAATTAAAGAAACCGAAAATTATATGCCATTAACATAGAATACACAACTTTATGTAGTGGAGTTAAAGTAGTTCTTAGAGGCAAATTTATTTCTCCAAATGCATATATTAACAAAAGAGAAAAAAAGATTAATTAGCTGTTTTCTGTTTAAAAATTAGAAAAACCAACAAATTAATAATACTCAAAGCATAAAAGATCACTACGTTCAAAGGGGAAATGAACAGAATTAAAAGCAAAAAATTGGAATTAATCAATAAGCATTCATTAAGTGCCAAGCACTATATTATGTTTTGATGTTGTTTCGCTTGTGTCTGACTCTTCGTGACCCCATTTGTGGTTTTCTTGGCAAAGGTACTGGAGTGGTTTCCCATTTCCTTCTTCAGTTTTACAGATGAGCAAACTAAGGCAAACAGCATTAAGTGACTTGCCCAGGGTCACCCAGCTAGTAAGTGGCTGAGGCTGGATTTGAACGCAGGTCTTCCTGACTCCAAGCCCGGTCTTCTATCCACTGCACCACCCAGCTGCCCTACATACTAAGCATTGTGCTAGGTGATGGAAATACAATTTCAAAAAGGAAAGAGTCCCCATCCTCTAGGAGCTTCTGCTAAAGGGGTATACTATGTTAATAGGTAACTAAATACAAACAAGCACATATGGAATACATAAAAAATAAATGCATAGTAGTGGCTGGGCAAACAACTGGGGGATCCAGGAAAAGCCTTTTGAAGGAAGTTGCACTTGAGCTGAGCCTTGAAGGTGCCAAGGATTCAAAGAAGTAATGAGGAAGAAGGAAAACTAAATTGCCTAAATAAAAATGGGAAGGGGAAATCATTGTGAATAGTGAAGGAATGAAAATAATCAGAATGCTTGTGAAGAACTTGTGATTTTTGTTAGGATAAAGAACTCTTGGATTATTTAAACAAGGTACTGAAAATGAAAAATGGGGAATGGACAAGCAACATGACATTAATAATCATTGTAATATTTTAATCTAGAAGTTAAACCAATGTAAATTAATTACCAAAGTAAGAAGACTGAAAAAGCTAAGGAGTCATCTCAGTCAACCAACATTTTACTTCTTTGCTATATCTATATCTATCTATCCAGAGAGTGACAGAGAGGCAGACAGGCTGGGGGGGAGACTCACGGAGAGGGGGGAGGGAGAGAGAGAGACAGAGAGAGAGACAGAGAGAAAGAGACAGAGACAGAGAGAGACAGAGACAGAGAGAGAGACAGAGACGGAGAGAGAGAGAGAGAGAGAGACAGAGAGAGAGAGAGAGAGAGAGACAGAGAGAGAGACAGAGAGACAGAGAGACAGAGAGAGACAGAGAGAGAGAAAGGGGACTGTGAAAGCCATCACAGAGTTAGGATATAAACTATCTAGGAAAGGTTTACAAAGAAGAGTGGTTATGAACAGTATCATCTCATAAAGCAGAGGGAAGAATTCTATGGGAAAACCAGTCCAAAGAAATCATCTGACTAAGCGAAGTCATGCCAAGGATATTCAGGGATGAAAATGAAAAGAAGACCACAAGTAGAAGAAAAATGGAAAAGATTTACCAAAAAAAAATATTATAACAGCTTTCTCCATCAAGGATACGGGGATCACTACATTTGGACCATAACATTATAGATGCTTACAGAGGGATTATAAATGGCATTAATAATGAATAGAGCCCAGGACCTAGAGTCAGGAAGACCTGAGTTTGAATTTAGCCTCAGACACTTTCTAGCTGTGTGACCTTGGGCAAGTCACTTAACCTCTGTTTGCTTCAGTTTCCTCATCTGTAAAATGGGGATAATAATAGCACCTACTTCCCACGATCATTGTGAGGATAGAATGAGAATAATTGTAAAGCACTTGGCACGGTGTCTGGCACATAGTAAATGCTATGTGTTAGTTATTATTATTCTCTACCATAGTGATAACAAAATTCACAGTGTCAGCTCTTAAAACTCCCCAGGAGAAGTGAATGCCACTTTTAGTTCTGAAATCTTTAGTTCTACTCCCTTCTAGTATTTCACAGATGTTCCTGAATGTCTTTTTAGGGATGAACTCTCCAGGACTTCACTTTCAGAACCTTCTGGAGAAAAGAGGAAATTATCTAATTGTCCCATGCTCCTGGTAGACAAGTTAAGTGAAAGCCCTCTGGCTCTTTGCTTCAGCAGGATGACAACCAGAGATTGAGAGGTCAATACCATCTCTGATGTCTTCTTTGAGGGTTCACTTTTCCCTAGTCAGTCTAAAAAGAGTGACTACCCCCAAGCTTTTACTGTAAGCCTAACTTCCCCTGGAGATTATAACCATTAGCATTTCTGACATCTTTCTCATAAAGCATGCCATTTCTTTTTTTTTTTCAAATATCACCTTCCCCTGGAGATTATAACCATTAACATTTTTGATATCTTTCTCATAAAGCATGCCATTTCTTTTTTTTCAAATATCTTTGTCATGGCTCTCTATTGAGTGGACAATTCCTCAATATATTATGGCATATGAATAGAATAGGATACTACTGTGCCATAAAAAAGTGACAAAGGGATGGTTTCAGAGAAACCTAGGAAGACTTATACGAACTGATGCAAAATGAATTGACCAAAAAGAGAACAATTTCTAAAGCAGCAACAATATTGTAAAAACAAGCAACTTTGAAAGACTCAAGAACTCTGATCAACACAAGAGTGAACCATAATTCCAAAGGACTCATGATGAAACAGGTTATTCACTTGACAGAGTATCTCACTTCATTGCAATATTCACTTTATTAGCAGTGGTCTGGAAATGAACCTGCGGTATCTCTGAGAGGAATTATTCCTATATATCATAGGAGTAAGTTACTAAATATTTATTAAGTACCAACTATGGTCCAAGTACAAAGAAAAGCAAGCAGGAGTAGCAAAATTATACAAATGCCTTGACCCAGTATTTTCTCTACTCTCACTATACTTCAGGGAGGTGATGACAGGTAAGAAAAGACCTATCTATTAACGAATATTCTTAGAAGCACCATTTTTAAAATCAAAAAACCAAAACAAAACAAATTAGGGGAATGTAGACCAGAAAGTGTCTAGAAAATGTTATATTAATATAATCAAATAATATTGCCTTAAAAAACTTAATATGAAGAAGTGGCAGAAATATGGAAGAGGTATATAAAAAGATGCACGGGGAAGAAAGAATCAAAAGAACAGTATCACAACACAACCATGGAGTTCAAGACAAAAATAATAGCAAGAATTTCATGTTATACACAAAATAGAGAAGGTGCAAAGGGACAGTGGGATTTATAGTCTCTGCATCTTTCCATCAATTGTTTGACCAAATATAGTTAAAGACAACATCCAGTTTAAGATACCTGAAAGGCAGTTGGTGATATGAGATTGGAGATCAGTAAAGAGATTAGGGTAGAAAAGGTAGTTTTGAGAACCATCAGCATAAAGATGGTAATTAAATACATGGTAGCTGATGAGATCACCAGGTGAAGTAAGCAGGTAGTGAATTTGGTATCTCAGAAAATGCCTATAGTGTATATAAACAGAATAAAAACTTTTTTAAAAAGATGCAGAAACACATCTTGCCATTTTGCATTCTCTCTAGCAAGGAGATCACAGCAGGTCTCTTGGCAACACATCTTCAATCCCCTTCTCTGAAAGACTTATTTAAGTTTTGTAATGACCTTCAAATTATATACCATGCATACAGGGGGTTATTCTAAAATGTTTATTTACATGATGGTATACTTAGAGAATTCTAAAAAGCTAGTCAAAATAACTAAGAACTTTAGCAAAGTCCTAGAATATAAAATAAGCCCACACAAGTCACCAGCATTTCTATATATTACCAACAAAATCACAGCAGGAAAAGAAAGAAAAATTTCATTTAAAATAAATGCAAACAATATAAAAATGCCTGGGAGTCTACCTGGCAGGACACATACAGGAATTACATGAACTCAATTACAAAACTGCAGATCTAAACAATTGGAGAGATATTAATTTCTCATAGGTAGTCTGAGCCAATATAATAAAATGACAATTCTACCCAAGATAATTTACTTATTCATACCAATCAGAATGCCAAAGAATTATTTTATAGAGCTAGAAAAAATAAAAAAAATTGGAACAAAAGGTCAAAAACATCAAAGGGATCAATGAAAAAAAAGTGGCGTAGCAATACCAGATTTCCAGCTATACTACAGAGTAATCATTGAAACGATCCTGTACTGGCTCAGAAATGATGAAAGTGGTGGTTTCAGAAAAACCTGGGAAGACTTATAAGAGCTGATGCAAAGTAAAGTGAGTAGAACTAGGAAAACGCTGTATATAATAACAGCAAATATTGTAATGATAATCAAGTGTGAAAGACTTTGCTACTCTGATCAATATAATCTACAACAATTCTAAAGGACTCATGATAAAAAATGCTATCCACCTCCAGAGAGAGAACTGATGAGCACCAAGTGAAGATTGAAGCATATTTGTTTTCACTTTATTTTTTGCAACATGACTCATTAGAAATTTGCTTCGCATCATTTCCTATGTATAATGGGTATCATATTTCTTGCCTTCTCAAAGGATGTGGGACAGGATGGAGGGAGATAATTTGGAACTGAAAACAAAAAATTTTAAAAAGCATTTTAAAGTGTTCATTTATTCATGGAACCTTCATTTGTAGAGAATCAGAATATTCAGGAAGATTTCTCAGGGATTATGGAGAATTTGGACTGGAATGTGTGTGGGCTTCACATGTTTCTAGAATTCCTGGATTCCTGACTCTGGGAAAGGTTCATAGGAACACTTGGGACAAAGTTTTGCATTTTTGGTAATATAGGCTATATTTAGGATTCTACTCACTAGATTGACTTTGAACCTGGAGAGAAAGTAAGCAAAAAAACGAGCCTAGGGCATAGTATGTTTCTATCCAGGTCCACCTGTTAATTCTGCAGCACTTCATCTAATCTAGAACTCAACAACAGGCTTACTGTTGATACCCACAACCCTGTTTTACTCACAGCAGGCATCCTGTAGCCTTTTCTTTCAATAAATTCTTTGAAAGCAACTGTTCCGTGAAGGTCCATGAGTATTGCATCCTAAAAAGAAACCAGATAGTTTAAGAGATGAGTCATCAAAACTTTATTTTTATAACAGCTCTGAAGAAGAGCACTGCTTTCAAACCACAGAACCAACAAATATGAGCACTAGGGAAGGGAAGCATTTTTTCTTCACATAGAAGAAATGCAAATAATAGCAACCAGACAAAAATAAAGTTCTTTAAGCCGTATAACTAATCAAAACAACAAATTCAAAGAACTGTTTAGCTTTATGTAAAAAAAAAATCCAGAAATTATAGCTTTGCAATAATATAGCATTTTAGCTCAATGACATAGGTTCTTTGCCAACTCAAGATATTGAAAATAATAAATTTTATTTTGACAAAGATATAATTTTGGACAATAAAATATCAAATTTATATTTTATAGTGGGATATTCAGACTTTAAAATTTTTTTGAACGTAAACATTTTGGTTTCCATTTTTAAAAATGTTTTAATATTTTTAAAACCATTGTTAGGACATCAACAACAATGAATATTTCCTTATGAAAAGGAAAGAAATTATAATTTATAACTCAAAATGCTTACTTCAATAAAATAGAGAAAGAGCATATCAATGAATTGGGCATACAAATAAAAAATTAGAAAAAGAGAAAATTAAAAATCCTTAACTAAACATTAAATTGGAAATCCTGAAAATCAAAGGGGAGATTAATAAAACTGAACTAAGAGAACTCTTGAATTAAAAAATAAAAATAGGAGCTGGTTTTATGAAAAAAAAACACTAATAAAATAGATAAATCATTGGCTAATATGATTTAAAAAGAGAAGAAAACCAAGTCACTAGCATCAAAAGTGAAAAGGGTGAATACACCATTGATGAAGATGAGATTTAAAGAATTAGAAGTTATTTTGCCCAATTGTATGCCAATAAATTTAACAATTTAAGTGAAATGAAAGAATACTTACAAAAACATAAACTGTCCACATTAACAGAAGAGGAAATAAAATATTTAAATAAACCTATTTTAGAAAAAGAAATTGAACAGTCCAAAAATGAGCTTCCTAAGAAAAAAAAGCATGAGGACCAGATGGATTTACAAGTAAATTCTACCAAACATTTAAAGGTCAACTAATTCCAACGTTAATAAATTATTTGGAATATTAGGCAAAGAAGGAGTCCTACCAAACTCCTTTTATGAAACAAACATGATGCTAATGTCTAAACCAGGAACAGCAAAAACAGAGAAAGACAATTACAGAACAACATCCTTAATGAACATTGATGCAAAAATCCTAAATAAAATATAAGGTAGGAGAATACAACAACAGATCACAAAAAGTATACATTATGACCAAGTTGGATTTATATCAGGATTGCAAGGTTGCTTTATGAAAAATTATTAACATAATTGATTATATCAATAACAAAAATTACAGTAATGACATGATTATATCAATAGATTTGGAAAAAACTTTTGACAAAATACCACACTTGTTCCTATTAAAAACACTTGAAAGCCTAGGCACAAATGGATTTTTCCTTAAAATTATAAGAAGCATCAGCAAGCATTCATTATCTATATTAGGGATAAGCCAGAAGCCTTCCGATTACTGCTTTTGCTATAGTCCATAAGTTTTGATGTTATCTCATTATTATCATGCTCTTTAATAAAATTATTTATAGTTTCTATAATTTGTTCTTTAACCCACTCACTCTTTAAGTTATTTAGTTTCCAATTAATTTTTAATCTCTATTTCCATGGTCCTTTGCTGAATGCAATTTTAATAGCATTGTGATCTGAAAAGGATGCATTTAATATTTCTGCTTTTCTGCATTTAACTATAAAGTATTTATGGCCCAATATATGGTCAGTTTTTGTAAAGAATGTCATGTACCACTGAGAAAAAGATATATTCCTTTCTATTCCATTCAGTTCCATCCAGATGTCTATTATATCTAACTTGTCTAAAATGCTATTATTCTCCTTAGCTTCTTTCTTATTTCTTAGTTAGATTTATTTAGTTCTGACAGGGGACAGTTGAAATCCCTCACTATTATAGTTTTGCTATCTATTTTCACCTGTAATTCAATTAACTTTTTATTTAAAAATTTGAGTGCATATATGTTTACTATTATATATGCATTTGGTGTATATATGTTTACTACTGATATTACTTCATTATCTATGGTACCTTTTCTCTTTTAACTAAACCTATTTTAGCTTTAACTTTGAGATCATGATTGCTACCCCTGATTTTTTTTATATCAGCTGAAGTATAATAAATTCTACCTCAGCCCTTTATTTTTACTGTGTGTCTCTCTCATTTTTAAGTATGTTCCTTATAAACAACATATTGTTGTGTTCTGGTATTTGAGCCATTCTGCTATGTTTCCATTTTGTGGGTGAGTTCATACCATTCATATTCAAAGCTATAATTACTAGTTGTGTATTTCTTTCCATCCTATTTTCTTTAATGTTTATCCTTCTCTCTTCTCTCTCTTTTTACTCTATGTCTCCTCAGAAATCCAATTTACTTTTTACCACTTTCCCCCTAATTTATACACCCTTCTAAAAGTCCCTCCTTTATCCTATCCCCTTGCCTTCCTACTTCTCAATCCACATACACTTCGAAGAGTCCCTCTCCTATCCTATCCCCTTGCCTTCCTATTTCTCTGTAAGTTAAGAAGACTTTTGTGTCCTACTAAGTGCATGTGTTATTCCCTCTTTAGCCCAGTTCCAACGAGAATAAGAACAAGATAAATTTAATCAAAAGTTTCCACACTACCTGCCCTCCACCCTATCCTCCCATCCACTGTAACAATTCTTCCATTCAAGTCTCTATTGTATGAGATAATTTGCTCCATTTTACCTCTTCCTACCCAATTTTATTTTAGGATCATTCCATCCTAAGCAACTCAACTCCAAGCCTTCTAACTATGTGTACTCTTTTGAACTATCCTAGTAGTGGTGACATTCTTAAGAGTTACAAATATAGATCTTAGGAAGGGAGCCAAGATGGTGGCTGGAAAGGAGGGACTTGTGTGAGCTCCCCGCCAGGTCCCCCCAAAAACCTATAAAAATGGCTCTGAACAAATTCTAGAACTGCAGAACCCACAAAATAGCAGAGGGAAGCAGGGATCCAGCCCAGGACAGCCTGGATGGTTGCTGGATGAGGTCTATCACACACGGAGCGGAGGGGAGTGGAGGGGAGTAGAGCCCAGTGTGGGTGGCGGCAGGACCAACCAGACCAGGAGCCAGGCAGAACTGGCTCTAGTGCCCTGAATCAGTGAGCTATGGCAGTTACCAGACTTCTTAACCCGCAAATACCAAAGACAACAGAGAAGGTTAGTGGGAAAAGCTGCAGGGGACAGTGTGAAAAGAGTTTTCTGTTTGGCCACTGCCCCAGAGGCAGTGGGGGTGGTGCAGCTACAGAACTACAGCTGCAGTTGCTTCTGGCCCCAGGCCCACCTGTTGGGAGGAATTAAGTGACAGATCAGAGCAGGAGTGCAGAGCCGGCTTAAGATCTGAGTCAGGTCCTGGTTAGTGGTTCTTGGGGAAGGAGGAGTGCTGATGTGGCTGTATAGAAATAGCTGAAATCAATGGCACATCCCCTCAAGCTTGGAACAAAGTACTCTTTACAAGCAGTCATACCCCAACAAAAAAACTCAAGGGTCAAGTAAGTTGCCTGGGAACATGGCCAGGCAGCGAAAACACACCCAGATTCAGTCTCAGACTTTGGAATCTTTCTTTGCTGATGAAGAAGACAAAAACATACAGCCAGAAAAAGTCAACAAAATTAAGGAGCCTATATCAAAAGCCTCCAAGAAAAACATGAACTGGTCTCAGGCCATGGAAGAGCTCAAAAAGGATTTGGAAAAGCAAGTTAGAGAAGTAGAGGAAAAATTGGGAAGAGAAATGAGAAGGATGAGAGAAAACCATGAAAAACAAGTCAATGACTTGCTAAA
>CM053623.1:307946914-307967694 GCA_028646595.1 Phalanger gymnotis
GGAGATAATCAAAAACAAACACATTCAAAAAGGGACAGGGTCAAGGGAGAAAATTGAATAAAGGGGGATAGGTTAGGAAGGAGCAAAATATAGTCTTTCACAACATGAGTATTGTGGAAGGGTTTTACATAATGATATGCATGTGGCCTATGTTGAATTGCTTGCCTTCTTAGGGAGGGTGGCTGGGAAGGGAAGAGGGGAGAGAATTCGGAACTCACAGTTTTAAAAACAGATGTTCAAAAGCAAAAAAAAAGTTTTTTGCATGCAACTAGGAAATAAGATACACAGCCAATGGGGCATAGAAATTTATCTTGCCTTACAAGAGAAGAAGGGAAAGGGGGATGGGAGGGGAGTGGGATGACAGAAAGGAGGTCTGACTGGGGAACAGGGCAACCAGAATATATGCCATCTTGGAGTGGGAGGGAGGGTAGAAATGGGGAGAAAATTTGTAATTCAAACTCTTATGAAAATCAATGCTGAAAACTAAATATATTAAATAAATTAAATAAAAAAGTTACAAATGTAATTTTCTTGTATAAGAAGTAAACAATTTAACCTTAGTAAATCCCTTATAATTAATCTTTCATGTTTACCTTCTTAAGTTTCTCTTGATTCTTGTGAGTCAAATTTTCTGTTCAATTCTAGTGTTTTCCTCAAGAATACTTAAAAGATCTTTAGTTCATTAAATATCCATGTTTTCCCTTGCAGATTACATTCAGCTTTGCTGGATAGGTTATTCTGCATTTCAAACTCAGCTCCTTTGCTTTTTGAAATATTTCAAGCCCTTTGATCTTTTAATGTAGAAACTGCTAAATATTATATTATTCTGACTGTAGCTCCACAATATTTAAATTGTTTCTTTCTAGTTGCTCATAGTATAGTCTTCTTGACCTGGGAGCTTTGAAACTTAGCTATAATGTTCCTGTGAGTTTTCATTTTGGGACCTCTTTCAGGCAAGGATAGGTAGATTTTTTCAATTTCCATTTTAAGCTCTAGTTCTAGAACTTCATGATAATTTTTCCTTAATGATTTCTTGAAGAATAGCATCTAGACTCTTTTTTAAAAATCATAACTTTGAAGTAGTCTGACAATTTTTATATTATCTCTCAATCTGTTTTCCAGGTCAGTTTTTTTTTCTAATGAGATGTTTCACGTTCTCTACTATTTTTTCATTCTTTTGATTTTGTTTTATTTCTTGATGTCTTTTGATGTTATTAGCTTCTCCTTGCCCAATTCTAATTTTTAAGATGTTATTTTCTTCAGCAAGTTTTTGGATCTCTTTTTCCAATTGGTTGACTTTTTCATAATTTTCTTGCTTTTTTTTAATTGCTCATTTCTTTTCCCAATTTTATCTTAATAGCTCTTATTTGAATTTTGAAATCCCTTTAAAGCTTTTCCAAGAACTCTTTTTTAATTGTGACTATTTTAGATTTTTCTTTGAAGCTTTACAAGAAGCTGTTTTGTCTTCTGAGTTTGAACCCTGATTTTCTATATCACCATAGTAGCTATCTATAGTTGGACTCTTTCTCCACTTTTTTACTCAATTTTAATGGCCTATTTTTGGCTGTTTACTTTATGTTAGAGTTGGGCTCTGCTTTTGGATGTTGGGGATAATGTCCCACACTTCAGGTTTTTAATGCTGTTGTTTTTTGAGGCCTATCTGGGGGCCTTTGACCTCTTGGTTCTTCCAGTGTTCTGTAATCCAAAGCCAGGTGTGGTCACTGCTTCTCCAGCTTATGCCTTGGTCTATGAGTGATCTCAGGCATTCCTTTCCACTCTTGAACTACACTAGGGTACCCAGCACAGCTACCACTTCAAATGCTCTTGCTTCCTGTGGTCCCTTAGGTGGCTGCAAATGTCACCTCACCCCTCTGCCCTGGAACCAAAGTCAGGGATATTGCTCTCCTGTGGGAAACCACAACCAGCAGTGTCCCTGTGCTTCTGCTACTGCACTCATCCCATGTGCTCACTCCTCCTCATCTGCAGCCACAGTCTGGGACCCCATCTGGTCAGTGCATCTGAATTCCATGTCCAGTTCCAGCAGAGGGCTACCACAACTTTCCTCTGATCAGCCACCCAAACCCAATAACGTTTTGGGGCAAAGGCTGTCAAAGCTAAGGCACAGCTTAGGCAAAGCTTAGCCACAGCTACCCACAGGGATTGCTGTTTGTTGACTCACTGGTATCTGCCCAGAGGTATCTGCACTTCAATCAAGCCAGACCTCCACCCTGGGAGGTCAGATCTTTCCTAACATCCTCCCAAGTTGTCTTAGCCTGGATGACTGCTGTACTCTGACTTTTAATTATTTCTGCTGTTCTGAAATTTACCTTGAGGCATTATTTCAAGTTATTTGTAGGGGAATTTAGGAGATCCAGGTAGTTTCCTGCCTCATTCTGCCATCTTCCCACAATTCCTCTACACCATGACTTTAACTTCTTTAGGTTAGTTCACTCTTTGGTCTCTCAGAAGAAATCTAAGAGAGCCCTATGTTCAAGTTTTAGGATTTTACTGGACAGAGTTGTTGAGTCACTCATAAAAACTAAATTGTGACTCCATTGCTCCCAAGGAGGTCTTTTATCCCCTCATGCCCCAGAATCATCAGCTTTGGAGAAAACAAGACATGCTTCCCCTTCACCTAAATGGATAGAGGAAGGAGAGAGTGGGAGGAGAAAGAGGACATCTTTCACTCAAATGGGAGGAAGCCAAGAGTGAATAAATTGACTAAGTTCCAGTGTGAAGTAAGCACATTCAGAAAAATAGCAAGCTCAGTCTTGCAGATTGCTCATTAAGCAGACCAGTGTGCCAGACAAGGCTCCAACTGCTTGTAATCATATTTAATTTGGTATAGCAAAATTTTCACATCTTCCATTGAAAATTGGCTCACTGATATGTCTACCGTGGGTCTTCTTCAGAGATCAAAAGTTCCTAAGATCCTCCCATCATGCTTCAGTCATTCCTTACAGCTGAGAAACTTACACTTGCCATGTCACCTTTCCCATATGGGACTATACCTTATTATGGTCCTCTTGAGTCAAAAGGTAAGCACAACCTAGAGACTTTGGGGGTACAATTCCAAATAGCATTCCAAAGTTGATAGGTCAGTTCACAACTCCACCAACAGCGCATTAGTATGCCTGTCCTCCAATAGATTTTCCAATAATGGTCGCTTTCCTCTTCTATCATCTTCACCAATCTGATGGATATGAGATGGAACCTCTGAGTCATTTGAATTTTATTATTTTTATTGGTAGTGATTTTGAGGACTTTTTCATATGCCTGCTGATAGCTTAGATTTCTCCCTTTGAGACCTGCCTGTTTACGCCCTTTGACTACTTATCCAATAGTGAAATTCCTAAACAGGGATTGTTCTTCTTATTTGCATCAATTCCTTTATAGCTTGTATATCATTCATTTATTAGAGAAATTTGCTGCAACTATTTTCCCTCTGTTAACTCTCCTTTCTTTTTTTCATGGAAGGAATTTGGTAAAATCCTTTCTTTTCCTATTTTTAAAAAACAATTTTTGTGACTTTGGGATTATTTTCCCCCAATATTTCATAGAATTCACTTGTTTATCTTCTTCTGACTAGGGAAGGGTGTGTGTGTGGAGGGGTGGAATGATCCTTTTTTTCTAAGATATTCTCTATATCTTCTATTTCTATTTCTCTGTTCTCTATTTCATTAATCTGGATACTTCCACATATATATTATAGCAGAAGAAGATGAGTATATATGGCACTATTGATCTCTATTGTGTACAGCTTGCTTTGGGTGGGGGTGACGTATATTAAATTCAGCATATAACTATTAAAACTACCCTGCTTATCTGGATCCCATTTTAGCCTTCCTTCAGTTCCTTTTGGCACATTTAAAAAAAGCTTCAATAACCTTTTCTTTTTCTTTCTTCCCTCCTCCCTTTTTTACAACCCTATCCCTAGCTTCTCTGTCCTTCCCAATTCCACCTCTATCCTGCTTATTGACAGAAGGCATGGGTGTGAGTTGACCAAGTTACTACTATCAAAAATGAAAAGAGTGACTGTATCACCAATGAAGATGAAAGTAAATCAATTATTAGAAGTTGTTTTACCCCATTATATGCCAATAAAACTGACAATCTAAGTGAAATTTACAAAAATATAGACTGCCCAGATTAATATAAGAGGAAATAGAATTCTTAAATAGCCCTATCTTAGAAAAATAAATTGACCAAGTCATGAATGAGCTCCCTAAGAAAAAATCCCTAGGACAGATGGATTCACAAAAGAATTCCACCTAACATTTAAGGAACAATTAATCCTAGTAGTATAGAAACTATTTGAAAAAATAGGTAAAGGATTTCTAGCAAGTTCTTTTTATGACACAATAATGGTGCTGATACTCAAACCAGGGAGTGCATAAACAGAGAAATAAAATTATAGACCAATTAATGAATACTGATGAAAAAATTTTAATAAAATGCTAGTAAGAGGATTACAGCAATATATCACAAAGATCATACACTATGACCAGGTGGGCTTTATACCAGGAATTGCAGGGCTGGTTCGATATTAGGAAAACCATCAACATAACTGACCATATGAATAACAAAAAACAAAAAAACCTACATAATTATATAAATCGATACAGAGAGTCTTTGACAAAATACACTGATTCCCATTATAAATATCAGAAAGCATGGAAATTAATGGAATCTTTCTTAAAATGAGAAGTAGTATATAAATAAAAGCAAGAGCAAGCATTATATATAATGGGGATAAACATGAAACCTTGCCAATAAGACCAGGAGCGAAGCAAGGATGTCTGTCATTACCACCATTATTCAATATTGTACTAGAAATACCAGCGATAGCAATAAGACAAGAAAAAGACATTGGAGAAATAAAAACAGGCAATGAGGAAACAAAACCATCACTCTTTGCAGATGATATGATAGTATACTTAGAGAACCCTAGAGAATCAGTTAAAAAACTAATTGGAACAATTAACAACTTCAGCAAAGTTGCAGAATATAAAATAAACCCACGCAAATCATCAGCATTTCTATATACTGCCAACAAAACCCAACAGGAAGAGATAGAAAAAGACATTCCATTTAAAATTACTGTACACAATATAAAGTTCTTGGTAGTCTACCTGCCAAGACAAACCCAGGGATTATATAAACACAATTACAAACACTTTTCAAACAAATAAAGGCTGATTTAAACAACTGGAGAAATATTAATTGCCCAGAGGTAGGCCGAGCCAATATACTTAAAATGACAATTCTACCTAAGTTAATTTCCTTATTCAGTGTCATTCCAATCAAACTACCAAAGAATTATTTTATAGATCTAGACAAAATAGTAACAAAATTCATCTAGAAGAACAAAAGGTTAAGAATATCAAGGGAGTCAATGGAGAAAAAAGCTAAGGAAGGAAACACAGCAGTTCCAGATTTCAAACACAATTACTAAGCCATAATAATCAAAGCAATCTGGTACTATTATAGAGGCACTTTTTGTGATAGCAAAGAGGTAGAAGCAAAGTAGCTGTCCATTGATTGGGGAATAGCTAAACAAATTGTAGTACATGAATATAATGGAATAATATTGTGCTATAATGTGATGAACACAGAAAATCAAAGAAAAATCTCCATGAACTAAACAATGCACACGACTACAATATAAACAGAAAAAAACCAACCACACGCACACACCCACAAAGTCAAGAGTTAATATTGCAAAATTGCAAAAAAAAAAAAGCATGACACACATGAGGGGATTGGAGGACACTCCTACCCTATTCCTTTGCAGAGGTGAAAGGTCCACAAGTGTTGCACATTGCACATATTTTCAGACTTTTTTTGATCAGTTATGTTGATATTTTCCTCTTTATCTTTTTTTTCTCTTTAAAATACTATTTACTACTGAGTTGACTCTCTGGAAGAGAGCATATCAGAGGGACTACTGGAGGACATTGGGAGAAACTATGGTGATATAAAAAAAGATATCAGTAAAAATTATTTTGTTTAAAAAATCATGCCCTTATACCAACTCCATTACATTAATTGAGGTGGGGATATGGAACATCCCAATTACATATTAATGATAGACCACATTCATCATACTCTTTGCCAATGCATCATCTATTGAATATTATTCAAGTATTCTTTGGGCCCATCCTGTAGTCAAGGAAGTTAACATATACTGTCTCTAATAATTTATTATCTTAATTGTAGAATGCATGATATGAGTTGTAAGATTCTAGGAAAATTATATATTTCTCAAAAGATTCTAGAATCAGGTAGAAGGGTCACAAATGGACTAGGATAATTTTTAGCCCAAATGAAAATGAGATTATAGATCATGTGAACATACCTTTTCTAGAAGATTCTTTTTCAACTTTTCATATTGGGAAGAAGTGTCCACTTTAGGATCCAACAGAGGTTCATTTGCTCTTCGCTTCTTCCATAACTTGGTGTGCAGATACCAGGCCCCATACTTGAACTTTACCCAGTCTGGTTTATAAGGATTCTGTAGAAAAGAAAGCAATTCCCAATATCATTTCAGGTACTCTGGTTTGTTATTACAATGATTCAAAAAGTAAGTCCTTGATTCCTTGATTCAAATGCTGTTAACAAGTCAACAATATCACTATGAGTACATTTAAATTTAGTTCTTGCCTTAGTATTTTAGGGAATATACTTTTCATTGGTTCGAGTTTATGTCAATAACCAAAATATTTCATCAATTAGATAATAGCTCCATGTTGTTTCCAGGGCAGTTTAAATTTTACACGTAAGCAAACCTCTAGACACATTAATTGTGAAAGATTCCACTATTCTAAAAAACATCCCTATCCTCTTGCAAAACTTAAATCAAAATAGCAGCTAGGAATAATGAAAATGATGATCAATCTCCTCCCAGAGTCATGTTGCCAATACTGGACTTGCACAATATTCATTAATAGACAAGTATTTACTCAGCCTGGCACTATAAATGCCAAGTTCTATGCTTTTATTTGGGAAGGAGAGGGAAAAAAGAGGCCTTAGGCTAACTCTGAAGCATTTAGGAAGAGAAAACTTGCTTACCTCTATGTCAAGCGTTCTTAACTTGGGATCTGTGACTGTTTTTTATTAACTGATAACTGTATTTTAATACAATTAGTTTCCTTTCTAATCCTATGTAGTTCACTTTATGCATTCAAATGCACTATTCTGAGAAGGGTTCCATAGGTTATAGCAGACTGCTAAAGGGATCCAAGGCACAAAAAAAGATTAAAACCCCTGCTCTTTGTATATGTATGTGATTATAATAACCATTCATTGTTATTGAATGAAGTCCCCAAAGGGCCTGACTCCAGGGCATGGCAGAAGAACCAAACACTATTATAATCCTAGCAGCTTTCACAAATATTCTTTCTCTCTATAACAAAATGATACATTGATGGCTCTCTTCTGGATGTTGCAAAGTGGAAAAAAATATTTATGGGAAATCAGGTGAGACATTCTCTGAGTTTGATAATATGAGTTGGAGAAGTTGCAAAAGTGTTCTTCTCATGCCCTTCTCAAATATGATCAAAGATCATCTGAAACCAATATATTTTATTACTTGCAACGAAGAAACACCAGAAGGTTACTCAGTCCAAAGAGGACATCCCTTCTGCCTACTCTCATTTTAACATAATTCTAGAAATGCTAGTTGTAAATGAAACAAGAGAAATGAAATGAAATACAATGAAAGGTATGAACATAGACAAAGAGACAAAATTATCCCTATTTGTATATAACATGATAGACTCCCAGAGAATCAACAAAGAAACTAGGGATGATTAATAGTTTTAGTGAACTTGAAGTGTACAAAATAGATTCACAAAATCCATCAATATTTTGCATAAAGAACACACTAAGCCTAAAAGACAATATGATAAAAAGAGAAAGTCCATACAGAATACAGAGGAGAAGTTATTTGGGAGGTATGGATCAGACTACAAAGTTGCTGAGGTTCCTTCCAACACTAAAATTCTGATCATGTGAAAATATCTGGGAGCTTAGCTACAAATGGATAATATTCCCGCATTGTCCTGTCCCAAAATATATATTTGCTAAAGTTCTATGTGGCATTGAGAAATATGTATATTCTTGAATGATTCCCATTTAGAAAATGCCATAAGCCTTACAGCTCTATACAAATGACTACCAAACACTCTTTACAAAAATGAAGGATGACAAATAATTGGAAAGATATGCTGCATTCATCACTGTGTCATGCCAATATAGTAAGACTCACATGACCTAAATTGCTTTGCAGGTTTAGAGTCATACCAATCAAATTACCAAGGGCAAATGTTACAGACCTACAGAAAAGACTAACAAAATTCATTTGGAGGAACAAAAAGTATTGCAATGATGAAAGAAAAAGTAGGAATGAAGGGAACAGAACATTACCACAACTCAAACTATATTACTTTCTTTTCTGGACTTCACTTTTGAATTTTTTTTACCATGTGCCAGAAATATCTTCTTCCTGGAAGGTCACTACAGTCCTGGAATTCACATGTTGGAAGTACCCTCTGACCCTGTAGCCTCTCTGTCTGATCCAGGCAATCCATGTCTAATTATTCTTCACAAAGAATTAGAATTCTTCTTCTGGACTTTTTCTACCATGCCCTTTCACCCCTTCACCATATATATATATACCTTTGCCCACCCCCTTTTCATCTTCTTTAAAATGTATTGTCTTCCGCCATAAGAAGGTAAGTTCCTTGAGGGTAGTGGCTAGCTTTCCTTTTTTTCTGGTATTTTTATTCCCTGGTATTAGCAAATAGTAAGTACTTAACGAATGCTTGCTGACTGACCAACAGATATCACAAAGTAGTAATCATCAAAACTATTTCTAGCCAAAAAAAACCCCAGAAAAGTAGAACAGTGGTATATACCAGATAAGCAAAATAGCAAATACAGCTATTTAGTGTTAGATATGTAGCCTGAGCCACAAAGCCCACTGATACAGGACTCTCTCTTCATTGATGAAGGTCAGTCCTCTGCACCTGTGTGAGGGATGGGGCAGAGTTGGCAATAGTGGGATAGAGAAGAGTGCTAGACTATTTAAGTCTTTGTGAGTTTCTTGGGGCTCTTCACCTCCTAGCTTCAAGAGTGAAGATGGAAGATGCCAACTCCACTTCAGGTTGCTGAAGGAAAAATAAGACTGGGAAGAAGCCAACATGAGAGGAGCTGGCCCTATCCCCAGCTTGCTACACTAGAAACATCAGAGAATTTCCCCTTGCTCCCAATGGAAGAGTTCTTCCACTCTGTATCTGGTACATATTCTCCTATGTATGCAGATTTCTCTTTTGCTATTGGATAAATAGTTATCTTTGCCAGTTGCTATGTTTGTGTGTTCATTGTGGAAGTAGTATTTGATGAGAAGGAAGTAAAGTGTTAGATGTAAAACTCATTTTCCTGTTAAGAAACAGTGATTGGAAGATTAGCTTAGACCCGAAAACCATATCCACGAGACTAATAAAATTTAAGGGAGTAGGTAGATATAATTCTAGCCTGATATCCCCCTCTCTCTGAGGAGAGCAGAGTGCTATGCTCATATACCCAACTTCCTGCTTCTCCTCCTGGCAGGAAATAAGAAGTTCCTTGGAGCAGAGTGGTGGGGTGAAGAGGCTAGAGATATCTATTCTGCCTCCCTTTGAGCTGCACAATACCACTCCATGCTACATGTAGGAAACAGTCCTTGCTACACATGGCAACTTTTTCCATAGCAATATAATTTCTGGTCTCTTATTTTTGCAAGAAATTGTGGGCGTTTTTTTCCTTTTTAGAGTCTTATTTTCTCTTCAGCAAGCTGAAGTGGGGTTGGCATCGTCCATCTTTTCTCTTGAAACTGGAAGCCAGAAGAACCCCAGACCTGAAGAAACTGAAGAGACCAAAGAAACTCGAAGAGACTTGAAAAGCCTGGAGCTTTTCTCTCTCCTATTCTCACCAACTCTGCCCCACCCTTCATGCAGGTGCAGGGCATTGGTTTCCACCAATGAAGAGTGAGTGCCACACCAAGGGGTTTGGGACTTGGGATACAGATAGAACCAAGAACAACAATTTCTGGGTCAAGGACAAGAACTTCTGGGAAAACTGCAAAGAAGTCTGACATAAATTATATATAGACCATCATCTTACATTACACACCACAATAAACTCCAAATGGACACATGGCTTAAAAATAAAATGTTTCATCATTTAAAAAAATAGAAGAGAACAGGCATTAACCTTCATATCTATGGCTAAGAGGAGAATCTTAAGCAAGCAAGGGATAGAGATCAAAAAAAAAATAAAATAATTTCAATTACATAAAATTTAAAAGCTTTTGCAAATACAAAATTAACATGTGAGTCAGAAAAGAAACTGTTCTTTGGAGGCAAAGTCTTTGCATTAAATGTCACTGATAGAAGTTTGATATACAAAATATAAAGAAAATCGATATGTATAGACCAAAAGTCATTCCCAATTAGATGTGTTCAAAGAGCAAGAAGTCTTCTAAAGATCTGCAAATTCTATACATGATAAGAAAAGATGCTCTGAATAACTAACAATCAGAGAAATGTACATTAAAACAACCTGTACTCAGAAAATTGGCAAAGACAAAAAGCAGTAAGTCAGTATTGGAGGAACCATTAGAAAATAGGCACTTTTTTTTTCCAGAACTCTGTTTTGGTCCAAACATCTTGGAAAACAATTTGCAATTATGGGAGAAAAATTACTAAAATGTTCATACCCTTTGTTCATTCCCACTATTTAGCACAATACACCACACCTAACAAAGATACCATAGGAACCAAAATAATTCTAGCAGTACCTTTTATGGTAGTAAAAAAGTGGAAGCAAAATGTGTGCCTATTGATAGAAAAAGTTAAGGAAAAAAAAAACCTGTGGGATATGAAAGTGCAGTCAGAAATGGAGACTATGAGGAGTTCTGAGAAACATAGAAATGGGAGGGTAATTAAGAGAAGAAAGAAGAAAAAGAAAAGGGATATAAGTAGACAGAAAGAAATCCTAACCAGTACCTGGGGATGGAAGGTGAAACAATGTACCTTTGGGGAGTTAAACCCTTCCGTTTTGGAGCTCCTTCCTTGGAGCTAAATAGTTATAATTAGTGAGTACAAACTTACCTAACCTGTTGTATTATTGCACCCCATACAATCATCAAATAAGGCATCTTGCGATTTGCTCACAATCCTTCCCCACCCTGCCCCTGCTTTCCATATCTTGCTATGGAAACAGTAATTAAATAAAAATTACCATTGGAACTAGAAGAGACATGACAGTAGAGTGTTTCCTGGTTCCACTCATCACCTTTGTAACTTAGAAAACCAAAGTTCCCTTCCGTAGCCACTATCCCCTAATATGTGTTCTCCCTATTAGAATATAGGGTTCTTGAGAACAGGGCCCTTAAGGCCTCAGAATTTTAAATACCCGAGAATTAAAACACAAAGAGTAGATAACTGCTCAAAGCCCAAGGATGTAGAAAAGGCTCAGACATTTGCCAGGTCTTCTTTTCTCTGGTACTTATTTTTCCTCCTTGAAGATTTTCTAAGTGGGAGCTTACCTTCGTTCGCTTCATTCTCCTTTCATGGTCGATCTCCTCCAGGACATATTGCATCTCTTGCAGTGTTGTTAGCCCCACACCCTGCTTTAGGTCCAGTGGCATCTGATTCATTTCCATCAAATGGAGGACGTTGTAGCTCTTTGGACATTCGTAACTAGTTTCAAACAGTTTCAGGATCCTTGGCACGTCCATTTTGTCACTCTCTCCCTGGTGCATCAATATCATATCATAAACATTGCTGTTATGCAATTGAAAAGCCAACAATTTCCTGCTTTTTATCTAGGGGAACAGTTCAGGGCTCTGGGATATTTTGGAGAGGAAGTGGAAGTTGTTGAGAGAAGAGTTCTGATCAATGGACAAGCATTTATTAAGCATCTGCTCTGTGGTGAGCAGCTAGGTGGAGCAACAGATAGCGTTGATTGGGGAGTAAGAAAGACCTGAATTCAAATCCTTCCTCTGATATTTATTAGCTATATGACTCTGGGTTAGTCACTTAACCTCTGTCTCAGCTTTCCCATCTGTAAAATGGAGATAATAAGAGCTCCTATGCCCCAGGGTTGTAGTGAACAATTGAGATATGCAAAGTACTTTGCAATCCTTAAAGTGCTGTATAAACATTGGTTATAAAAACAAGAGTTTCTGCCCTCAAAGAGCTTACATTCTGCCTAGAAAGACAACATATGGGTATATGTGCACACCTTTCGTATGCATATATACAAACTAAATATAAGCTAATAGGGATGGTGAATGGACTACTGACATTCAAGAAGATCAAGGAAGTCTCCATGTTTCATCTGAACTGAGCCTCAAAGACAGGAAAAGAGGAGAGCATTCATTCTAGGCATGGAGACAGATGGAGTGTTGTGTGACAGAAACCACAGGAAGGTCATTTTGCTGGACCCAGGAGTGTCCAAAGGGAAATAGCCTTAGAAAGGCAGATTAGAGCCAAGCTGTATAAGGCTTTAAATATCAGACTGAGGAGTTGGCATTTGATTCAATAAATGATAAGAAGCCACTGAAGTTTTATTGAACAGAGGAATAACATTTCAGATGTGGATTGTTATTTCTCAGTTCCTAAGTGCTGCTTTGGTGATGTGAACAAGACATAGTAACATGGTCTTAGAAATCATAGCGTAACTGGGGAACTAATTTTCTGTTTTAACAAAAGGTCCTTACTCCCTTTTTGTAGAGATGAAACTCTTAGCAGTGCTGGAAAATTGTTTTAATATGCCGAGGACTGGTTCTTGCAGAGAAAACAAGACCCATGACTCCCTCTACCAATATCTTCTCTGCAACTTTTAATCTTAGAAAATTGTCTGGATCCATGAGATGTCAAATGATTTGCCAGGAGTCTGTGTCAGTGCGGCACCAACCCTGCTGCCTCTAAATGTCTGTAATTCAATGATTCAATGAATAAGACTTTGCATTTCTAGAACATAGGGCTAATAAGACAACTCTATCCAGGAGCCAGTGACCAAAGTCTTTGGCATCAGCTTCACCATCTTGGCTGCCCCATTCTGGATGCTCTCCTTCCTAAAAAGTGGCACAGAGACCTGAGAATAATATTCCTCACATGGTCTGACCTAGGCAGAGTAGAACAGAAATGTTGCCTCTCCATGCCTGAATGGCACATTCTCTTTATGTATTCTGACTCCACTAATTTTCTTGGCTTTCCTATCACCCTATTGCCTTGTATTGAGTTTCAAGACCACTAAACAACCCCCCCCCCCGAACGTTTTTTCATACAAACTACATTATTCCTTCTCTTGTACTTCAGAAGATAATAATCTGAATTCTAGTGTAAGAATTTACCTTTGTTCCTATTAAAATTCCTGTTTTGGTTCAACATTCCAGCTTTTTGGATCTTGACTCCATTATTGTGTTCTAGCTCTCCCTCCCACCTTTGTGTCATCTGCAAATTTGATGACTATGCCTTTATCTATTAAAAACCATTAAAAATGTTAAGTGGCACAGCACGGAGCATAGATCCTTGGAGCACTCCACTGGTGACCTTCTTCCAACTTGACATGGAATTGTCAATGATGACTACTCTTTAGATCTTTCCATCCCAGTAATCTGAATCTATCCAATTATACTGTCATCTAACCCTATCTCTCCATCTTTTCCCCCCAAAAAGAATAGCATGAGAGACTTTGGCAAATGCTTCCACAGAATTTAAGTATATCAATAGCCTGCCACCTGATCCATCAGTCTAGTAACCCCATCAGAAAAAAGGAAATGAGAAAGACCTGTTATTCTGTATAGGTCTGTGGGAAAGGTAGGGCTAACTGGAGGGGTGAGTTGCTTGACAATCTAAAAACTCTTAGTAATGGTCTCTTGAAAGAATTGTTACAGTTCTGAACTCCTTAGGGAGGTTGAGTTCCCTGTAGGGATAGATTTCTGTGGTGAGAACAATGTCCTAACCCCTTCTTCCATACAGGTTTAACTGGTTTTCTCTGAAAGGCTACAAATCTATTCCCAGAATCTGATTAGTGTAGGGGACTAAATACTAGTTGGTTTCCTGGTCATGTAAGGGCATGAAAGGCCTACTCTCTTGGCATCAGGGCTCTTCAGACTTGGCAGATGTACTCAAACCTTGTGTGTCCCCACACCCTACCCAGATGACCACACATATTTCCATATAGAGGCAAAGAAGGCAGTATCTCGCCAAGCTATGTGCTAAGTCTCCTTGAATATTCTTTCTACGGTATGGCTAAGTAAACTTCCTTTGGTTAATGGTTCAATGACCTGTGGGCGAATTATTTTGTTCCTACATTTAACCTGAATGAACAGGGTTTGAGCCTGAGTTAGGTCAGGTTCCTAATAGTTTCTCAGATCCCCAGCAAGACTAAGTGCTTTGCTTTCCATGTACATATGCACGTGTGTGTGTGTGTGCATGTGAAGGATGGGTGTGTGTGTGGGGGGGAGGAACTTTAATCCCACTGTAGAACTATAATAAGCCTAGAGGATTGGATCAGTCCCCAGGGAGGTAGAAGCCCAGAAAAGATGGAAGGAGATTTGTTTCCACTGTTTATAGCCTTAGACATGAATCTTCTGTGTTTTGGAAAAAATATCAGGTTAAATAAAGCCTATTCTTTATTCGATATTTTGTTAGCCTAAGACCTTTCTTCTTTTTGCAAAGACTAAGACATAAATCAGATTTTGATCTTTCTAGGGGAAATTCTGGGTGGGGGTGTGAGTCAAAAAGGTAATGATTGAGAAGCCTTCAAGCACGAGCTTTATTGTTGTAAACCCAGAGCTTCACTCCTGGCATATGAGTTACAACAGTTATTTTTATATAGCCACATTTATCTGAACATAGTTGATTAGATGCTCTCTGATTAAACGATAAGAAAGTCAACATAATGCAGTTGAAAGAACAATGGACTTGGTCTGAAAAAAGACTTGCATTTGTATCTCAGCTCCATCACTTAACACTTGTGTAGCCCTGGTCAAGTTCCTTTATCTGAGCCTCAGTTTACCCATTTATCAAATGGAGGCAGTTTGGTGGCCCAATGGATAGATCACTGGGCTTAGAATCAGAAAGATCTGAGTTGAAATCTGGCCTTAGACACTATCTGAGTGACCCTGAGCAAAGTCATTTAATTGTGACTCAGTTTCCTCAACTCTAAAATGGGGATAATAACACCACCTACCTCTCAGGGCTGTTGTAAGGATAAAGTGAGATAATAAGTTCTTTGCAAAGCACTACTGAAATACTGAAAGTTATCATTATACTTGCACTATTTATTTTACCAGGTTGCTTTGAAGACGGTGCTTTATAATCCTCAAAGAATTATAGAAATATAACTTCTGCGTTATGTAAATTGTTGTTAGGAGAAAATTCATTTGGGAGTCAGGGAGGGGTTATATGCTAAATCTGGTGATTTCCCTTAGATTTTGTCCCTAAAGTGATAAAATTCACTTTCTAAGTTGACCCCGATCAAGGAAGTTCATGGGTGGCTGCCAACTTACGAAAGCAGAAACCCAGTCACAGAATTCTTTAGCAGTCTGCCGTATGTGCTCTTCCAGCCTTGGGAGGTAGCTGAATTCTTCCTCTTCTATCTTTTCTTCCCCACGGAAAAACCTGTATGGGTTCTTCACTGGTAGTGGCTTGGGGCTGAAGAAGAGCAGATGAACAAATAAAAACACAGAGCAAGTCAGTCATGGAGAAGCCTGGCACCAAGAGAAGCCGTGGTACAGGACAGGTGGGAGGTCTAAAGCCTGGAGGCCTCACAACAGCACCTCTCTCTCAAGGTCACAAAGTCTCCAAGGAAATCCTTCAATTGTACTGTTATTATTAGCAATAATTTGGGACAGAATCAATCTGAGCTATGATGATAATGTACTCTTAAAATGAGAGGTTCTTAGCTTTTCTTTGGTGTGGGGAACCCCTTTGACACTCTGGTGAAAAGTGTAACAATAATAATGTTATTATCCATAATAATGTTGTTGTTGTTGAGTCATTGTAACAACAATGCTACTTGCTGCTACTGTGGCTGTGCAAGGCCAATACCTCCAGCAAATAGAAGGGCTGCTAGCACAGGTTCTTTGATCTGCTTTTCTAAGGAAAGCAACTTTAAGAGGTTTACAATCTCACTTTAATTAAACATATGTATATCAATCACTTAGTTCAGGGGGAAAAGTCAGCACCCTGAACTTCAGAGAGAATACAAACAGAAATTACAAGCAGAAACTATATAAACAGAACAAAAAAACACAAATCAACAGACAGGCTTCTATCTGTCTGACCATAGCAATATATACACAGTTACCAGAGAGAGAAGCACCAACATCTGGGTTTTCAAAGCCGGGGGCTCCAAAGACTACCCTAGTCTCATCTGGCCAAGTCACAGGAACACTCTTTCATTGAGTGCATCCTCAAACAAAATTCCAACCTCAGAGTATATATATACTTCTTCGGGTCAGAGTGCTTCACACCTCTCAAGGGCTTCATGCCTCTCATGACCTAATTAGCAAAAGGGTGTGGGCCTTCCTACAAACAAAGGCAAGACTCAATCAAAGGTGCTTGATTGCCTTGGTGCTGAGAAGTGTTCCAAAGGAAAAAACAGTAGAAAGTTCCTCTTTGCTTGCCCTTACAATCATTTCATTTGTGCCCAACTCTTCCTGATCCCATTTGAGGTTTTCTTGGCAAAGATACTGGAGCAGTTTGCCATTTCCTTCTCCAGCTCATTTTATAGATAGAGACTGAGCCAAATAAAGTTAAGTGACTTGCCCAGGGTCACACATTTAGCAGCTGTCTGAGGACCGATTTGAACTCTTGAATATAAGTCTTGCTGACTGGCACTGGCACTCTATCCACTGTATCCCATAATAACATATACTGCTATATATTATATATCATAAATAATAGTGTATACTATATTGTTATAATGACATGTGATGCTATTGTATAATATATTGTATGTATATGCATAGTAACATATAATTATATATGTATAATTTTATGCACACAAGAATAATGCATTCTTAAAACCAGGAGTTCATAACCTTTCTTTAGTTTTAGGTACCCCTTAGGCATTCTAGTGAAAAGTATAATAATAATAATAATAGCAATGTTATTATATATAATGACATACTATTATATATCACAGCATATAATATTGTATACAATGACATAATATTATACATCATGTTGTAAAATATTATACACAATAATATATCATGATATGATACACACAATAATGATATATATATATATATCATGATATAATCACAATAATATGTATTGTGATATATAAAAACACAACATAATATATATCATGATACACATTACTACACAAAAACCACATAATTATACACACATACATATATATACACATAATTTTATATACAAACAAATATAATGCATTCTTAAAACCAGGGGTCCTTAACCTTTTTTGTGTCATAAACTCCTCAGAATAATGTTTTTAAATGTAGAAAACAAAATACATAGGATTATAAAGGAAAAAAGTCATATTGAAATACAATTATCAACATATTGTAAAAAGACAAGTTCATATTATCCAGGGTAAGAACCCCTGCTTTAAAGCAACAAATTATGGTTTATGATTGAACCCAGAAGCAGACAAAATGCCCACTGCTGTTCATCTCCAAACACTCATTATGAATGTGAAATATTGTTATTAGAAAGATTCTGTTTACCCATACAACACACCCAAGTTCAACTCAGTGTGGTAGTCATCAGAAGAGCAAGGCAAGGCATGATGGTGTTGTAAAGTTAATGAAATCACAGGCCTCTGGAATACTGAAGTGTGACTCCAATTAACCACCTTGTCTTAACTGTTCAATTCTCAAACAGCTATTTGGGAGTCCTTTGGCTGGGTCCTTTCCATTCTGCACAGTTAACACCTCCATCTACCTAGTAAGGGAAGTGGCCACTCCATTGGCCTGGGGAGGTGCTTTCTCCTTTTCATTAGGAAGGGATGTCATTTAGAAGCATTTCCGTGCTTCTAACGTTCTAAACCTTACTGTGTGGCAACCTTACTAAGGCAGTTTGGGAAGTGAACCAACAAAATGTCTTGCCAACTGATCAAGAGTGTCCTTGAGGGTCCCTAGAGAAATACTCACCCTTCCAATGGCAAACACTCATGAGTTTTCATCATGCCATCCCAGGGTTTTCTCTTTATCTCTCTGCCATCCTGACAGTATGCCCATTCATCCTCCAAACACTTCTCTGGATCAAGGACTTTCAGAACCTGCTTAAGGAGCTACAAAGACAAAGTACACACTTTCAACAGGAGGAGAAGCTACGGTAGAATAAAATGGGCCCTACTTTTAGAAACAAAACAAAATTAACCCATTCCCTCTACCTTGTTGTATTTATTATGCCTTGTCAGTCAGTGCCATTTATTGAATTAAATGTGGAACTGATGCAGGTTGGTCAAACCCGGTCCCTTCTCCACAGTGGAAGGAAAATACACATGACTCCAAGTCAATTGTTTTTTACTCATTTCACATTATCCTTCCTCCACCACCATGAACTCTACATTCTAGTCAAACTGGCTTACTTCCTAGCTCCATATCAATATTCCATCTTATATCTTTGCTGTACCGCATATCTGGAACACTTGTCTATCTCCCTGCCATCTCTCAGGGTCACTAACTCTCTTCCAGGCTCAGATCATGTGCCATCCCTGATTCTGTCAGTTGTTAGTGTTCCCTTCTGCCTACAGAGCAATAGAGGAAGTTATGAGTCATGTGGCAGCCAAAAGAGGGAGTATGGTGCTCAAGAGCCACCCAAGCTGGTTGCCAATCCTACTCGCTCTGTGGTTGGGTGCAGCTCTTCCTGACTCCTGAAGAAATGCCTGCTGATAGCTAAGCATCACACAGGATTTCTAGTCATCCAGTTCTGCCCCAAGCATACTCCGAATTCATTTGATCTCATTTAATTATCTCATCCGAAAAATTAAACAAGCCAACTAAACCAGAAACTTCAAGGACAGAAAAAATCAATCATTGATGCTTCATTTTTTTTCTTTTCCTAATTCAACGAATATTAATTCAGGATTGTGGAGACAGAGACAGAAGGGCCTTGTATTTTTCCTCTCTTAAGAGGAGTAACTTGGTTTTAGAATTAGTTTCCATGTTGGTGTAAATTAAGCAAGTCATGTCTACTGTGACCCTTTGTGTTTATCCCCTCGCTTCCCAGTTGTTTTTGCAAGGCCTTTCAATATTGTGTTCTAGTCCTCACCAGGGTCCCTCTCATCACTATGATCAAGAAGGCTGTCATATCACAAAACTGTATCAATACTAGGTCTGTGTACTCTGTTCTTCTATGGGACATTGTAACCCTATGCCTGGTAAGATTCTGTGGTCCAGCATAACTGATTCCTGCTTTATGTGTGTCTATAATATTTTTTGAATATGTACATATATGTACTTAGATCGTCATAGTTTACTGTCATGTTGTGTTATGTTGAATTGTGTTATGATGTGATATGATGTTATGTTGTCTTGTGTTGTGGTGTGATGTTACATAATCTTGTGCTGTGATTTGAGGCTATGTCCTGTTATATTGGTGGGAAAGAATTTGTATGGAACCCACTTGCCTGACAGGTTTTCTTTGTCAGCTAAATAACCTCTTTGTGCCATGGGATGAAATCTTTTTTTAAGAATTCATTTATTTTAAGCTTAAGTACTAAAACTTGAATATACAATAAGAAAAGATGAAGAAACATTATAAACTTAAATATCAAAACTTAAATACAAAATAAGAAAAGAAAAAAGCATTGCCATGTGCACAGCAGAACATGGGATAAAAATCTTTTTACTGACTTGCACTTAAGATTTTAAACAGTAGATCTTTCTACTATGACAGTACCTATCTTATGGAAGAATCAATGATGTATAAACCATGGTCCCTGGCCTCCAAGAATTTATAATTCAGTTAGGGAAATATGATGTAGATATAAATAATATTACAGAAAGAATCTAGAAAGCATTATTGGGGGAATTTGAAGTCCCAAGCAAGAAACCAAAGATCTTTGGAACAATAGTGGTATTTTTATTGAAAGTAAGGGCTATAGATGGCGACTGGAAAGCAGGGACTACCATGAGCTTCCCACCAAGTCCCTCCAAAAACCTATAAAAAATGGCTCTGAACCAAGTCTAGAACTGCAGAACCCACAATGTGGCAGAGGGAAGCAGGGCTCTAGCCCAGGACAGCCTGGATGGTCTCTGGGTAAGGTCTATCCTGCATGGAGCTGGGACCTGAGGGGAGCAGAGCTGAGCAGAGCAGAGCCCAGAGTGGGCGGTGCGGACCAACCAGACCAGGAGCCGGGTGGAGAGTGCCCTAGCACCCTGAATCAGTGAGCTGTGGCATTTACCAGACCTCTCAACCCACAAACAGCAAAGACAACAGAGAAGGTTAGTGGGAAAAGCTGCTGGGAACAGGGAGTTTACGGTTCAGCTACTGCCCCTGGGGCAGCTACAGAACCATAGCTGCAGTTGCTTCCTGCCCCAGGCCCACCTGGTGGGAGGAATTAAGTGGCTGATCAGAGCAGGAGTGAAGAGCCTGCTGAAGATCTAAGCCCAGTCCTGGTTGGTGGTTCTTGGGGAAGGAGGAGTGCTGGTGAGGCAGCGCATCCACCCAAGTGTGGAACATAGAACTCTTTAGTCTACAAGCAGTCATACCCTGCTGAAAAACTCAAGGGTTAAGTAAGTTGGC
>CM053623.1:307968194-307986649 GCA_028646595.1 Phalanger gymnotis
AGGTGTAACATTAACATTATTATGTAATAGTAATTAAGGTGGGACATTTTGCTTTTCTTCTCTTAAGTGCCTTTAATGATTCTGGGGCAGATAAAGTGGGATCTTTTTGTCTTGGAGCATTTCTCAGCACTGAGACAAGTAGGAGTCATTGATTTGTATATGATGTGATCCTGGGGATGGAGAACTTTCCCAGACCCAGACTAGGTGAGGTCAAAGCCTTCAGGGCTCCAAAAACTGGATATAACTGGGGAGAGCCTGGCATTTGATTTTTGGGGGCACACTCATGGAAGGAGTGTTGAGACTCTGGGCAAGCTGCAAACTGCCCCCCAGCTTTGAAACCCAGATGTTGGTACTGGTAACGATGAATTGTATAGGGTCTGTCTGTTTGTAATTAGTTTAAGGGCTCTTGAGATGGTGTTGATGTTGAGACTGCAGGCAGCTGTAGCTAAGGAGCCCTCCAGCTTGTAAACCTGGATGCTAAGACTTTGTTGAACTCTGGTAACTATGTATTGGGATTTGAATCAGACAAGGTCTGTCTGTTGATGTTTGTAATTTGCTTGTATTTTGCTCTGAAGTTCAGGGTGCTGGCTTTTTCCCTTGAACTAAGTAAATGATATTTGTGTGCTGAATTAAAGTAAGCTTGCCAACCCCTTCACCTTGCTCTCCTTATTAAGGCATATCAAAAGAACCTGGGCTTTCTGGCTGTCCACCAGCTTTCTGGGTGCTGGCTGTGGGTGGATCCCCCCCACCCCCGCCACAGAAGCTGCTAGCCAGATTGTTGAAACAAGGAGTCAAATAGTGACATAAGACAAATAGACTCAGAATTATATTGGGAGCCAAAAGAGGGAGGCAAAATGGAAAGCATTTTGGAGACCAACAGGGAAAGAATGAGAAGAAATATTGTCCACAGAAATTAATAAAATGCTATAGACTACCTAGATAGAAAGAGAAAATACATGAGGAGTCAGTGAAATGATCACAAGTCTAGCACAAAGGCATGAGTATGGCAGAAATGACCATTCCATCTTGTTTTTGAACAAGAGGAAATCTGAACATAGTGTAACATGAATATAGATTTTTTAAGGGTTCAGAGGAAGAATAGATAGAATCCTATGGCTTAAAATTCTACAGAAGTCAGTCCAGGAGAGAAATGGGAAACTCTCAACAATGAAATTCTGAGAATACGAAAAGAAAAAACAATTCTGGTGGTGAGGAAAGGAGCAAATTGTTTAAAGAGACCACCAACATGCAAGGACAAGAAACACATTGGTCAAGTTAACATTTTTACAACAACAAAATGGGATCAAGGATAGGTATATGAAGATTATTAGAAAAGTGTGGCACAGTTTTTAAAGAATAGTATAAGGAACATTAAAGATACAGATACATAAAGATACATTAAAGAAACATAAAGGAACATCAAATTGGAAGGTGGTTGTTCTATGGTGGAGGGTTCCAGGGATATGTGTGTGACTCTGTGTTAACATTTTAATCAATGATTTGGAATAGAGGCGTGAATAGCACATTTATCAAATTTGCAGATATCACAAAATTCAGAGAGACAGCAAACATACTGAATGACAGAATCAGCATCCCAAAAGACCTTAACAGGTTAGGGCATTGAGTTAGATCCCCTAAGGTGAAATTGAAAAGGGATATTATGTCTTACGTCAGATTCAAAAATCAACTTCAAATCTATTTAATGGGAAAAGTGTGGCTAGACAGCTGTTCATCTGAGAAGGGGGGATGGGGTGAGGTGTTAAGAGGACTGGCCTCTCAGAAAAACATAAGTAAAGAAAAAGTCTGAGTACCATATTTCAGGAAGTTATCAAAAATATGTAGAAGAAACCAAGTGGTGCAGTGGAAAGAGCATTGGGCTTGGAGTCAGGAAGGGCTGAGTTCAAGTCTAATCTTAGACACCATGTGACCATATGCTAGTCACTTGACCTCTGTCTGACTCAGTTTCCTCAACTGTAAAATAGGGATAATAATTGTACCTCCTAGGATTATTATGAGGATTAAATGAGATATTTATATTAGCACAATGCCTGGCACATAGTAGGCACTTAATAAGCCTTTCTTTCCTTTCAACAGATAATAAAGTAAAAAGTCTATAGAAGACATAGGATGTTACCCAATAAGAACTATGGGTTTAACAAACTTAGCTAGGAAATGCCCAACTGAAGCATGTCTAGGCAAAAAAAAACTCAAAATACATACATGCGTGCATATATGCAGCTGTGTGTTATGTGTATGTATTTGTATTATGTATGTGTATTGTATATGTATGAATGTATTGCCAAAAGGAAGAGCAAGATTAGGAAAGAAGGAATATCAGTCAGAATCACTCAAGACTGTCATGAGAAAAGAAAGGAAAACTTTAAATATGAGTTTTAAAAAGGAAAATTACTTGTATCCAAGGACAATATATCCTTCTAAATTGAATATAATCCTATAAAGGAGAAATAGATTGTTAAAACAATTTATGACCTCCAAGTATTTGGTTCAGTCTTTGAAATACACATACAGCAGATAAAAGAAAAGTAAGAAAGGTAAATAAGTATGGATAGCTTAAAAGAGCTAGGTGATATTCCAATGTTTACATAATGAAAAGAGAAGAAAACACCATTATAAATTGGGAGTTTCACCTTGTGTAAGGATCATTGATGGAAGAAAAAGAGACAAGATATGGATGTGAGTGTTCAAAAAGAAATAACATAGAAAAAGGAAGAGGAAGAGAAGGAAAAGAATTAGCATTTGTTGAAAGTGGGATGCCACAGCTGAAAGTATTTCAGATATAGATAAGGAAAGAAGGGACCTTCATGAATTACTCCCTTACCAGGATTAGTCAAGGCAAGGTTAAATAGATTATGAAATAGAAGTTAAATAAAATGTGTTGGAGGATGGGATTGGGAAAGGAAATGGCTTAAGCAAAATGAACTAGCTGTGGAAACTATGAATATATGATTACTAATAACAAAAATTTGGATTCAAAATTCAGCGACCTGGGTCTGGGCAAAGAGGGTAAGGGAAAAGGAAAGGAAGATAACTAGAATAAGACTGCCCAATGCAATACAAACCACAGTTTCCTAATGCTAATTTCTTATTTTTTCAATTAGGAAAAAAAAGAAAATTATATAACAGAATTTAATGAAGGAGAAAATACTTATCATGACCTTTGATATTAATATCACATATTGAAAGAGAAGATGGTGGAAGGATGGTTTAGGAAAGCACACCCCAATAATTTACTGTGTAAGAGAAACACATTTAAAACATAAAGATTCACAAGATAGAGATTGGAGCTGAGATTTCACTGGTATAGGAAACTCCCAGGTGAGGCAACTCTGTAACAATATAGATCAGCACCTTCTCTGTGATTTAGAGACTTAGAGAGTTGCCTGGAGAACTGAGAGATTAAGTGAATCTCCTAAGATGACAAGCCAGTATATGTCAGAAGTAGCACTTAAACCCAAATCTTCCTGGCTTCAAGGCTGGCTCTTTAACCACTATGCCACGGTGAGTTAAAATGTAAAGTTGAAATAGAAAGAGAAAAAAAAAAACCTCCAGGACCAGATGGATTCACAAATAAATGGTCAAACAGTCAAAGAACAATTAGTCAAAATATTACATGAAATATTTGCAAAAATAGCAAAAGAGGAGATCCTACAAAATTCTTTCTATGATAAAGATGTTTCAAAACAGAAAAAGAAAACTACAAAAAATCCCTAATGAATATTGATGCAAATATTTAAAATAAAATACTAGCAAAAAAGACTAAAACAACATATCAGAAAGATTATGCAATATGCCCAATCTGGATTTACACCAGGAACGCAAAATATTTAATAACTGTAAAACTATAAACTTAATTAACCATATTAATAATAAAACAGTAAAAGTTATGATCATGTTAGTAGATTTTTTAAAAAAGCTTTTAACAAAATACATCCATTTCTCTTGAAAACACTAGAAAACAGGAACAAATGAACTTTTTCTTAAAATGACAAATAATATCTATTTTGTAGCATAATAGTATAAATGGACAACCAAGAGTTAACATTATTTATTAAGAGGATAAGTGAGAATCCTTTCCAACAAAACTGGGGAGGTGAGACGGGGGAAGCAAACAAAGGTATTCATCATCATGACCTCTATTTGACATAGGAGAAGGAATATATATATATATATATATATATATACATATATATATATATATATGTATATATTATTTATATACTACTTATTATGTGCTAGGCATGGTGTCAAGCATGTCTCTACCTGAGAGGTAGGTACCATCATTATCCCTATTTTATAGTTGAGGAAACTGAGGCAAACAGTGATTAAGTAACTAACCCAGGGTCACAGAGCAAATAGGTTTCTGAGGTTAGATTTAAATTTAGGTCTTCCTGACTCCAGATCCAGTGCTCTGTCCCCTGCATTATCATCTGCCTATATTACTATTATATAGTAATATAAATTACTATGAATAATTACTACTACATGGTAATAGAAATGACTATGAATAATTCATTACATAGTAATAGAAACGCTGCTCTAGCAATAAGACAAGAAAAAGAAGCTGAAGGAGCAGATATAGGTAAAGAAGAAACAAAATGAACACTTCTTACGGGTGATATAATGGTGAATCCTAAAGCATCAACTAAAAAATTAATTGAAACAATACTTTTCAGCAAAATTGCAAAATATAAAATAACTTACCAGGAAGAGCCAAAAATTACAGAGAAAGAAAATTACAGACCAATTTCCCTAATTAATATCAACATAAAATTTTAAATATTAGCAAAGAGATTACAGCAATTTATCACCAGGATAATACATATGACCAGGTGAGATTTATACCAGGAGCTCAGGGCTGGTTCAGTATTAGGAAAGCTATCAGCATAATTGACCATATCAATAATGAAACCAACAAAAATCATATGATTACCTCAATAGATGCAGAAAAAACTTTTGATAAAATACAGCACCCATTCCTATTAAAAACACTAGAAAGCATAGGAATAAACAGAGCTTTCCTTAAAATGATAAGTAATAGCTATCTAAAACCATCGGCAAGTATTATCTGCAATGAGGATAAACCAGAGGCTTTCCCAATAAGATTAGGGACGAAACAAGGATGCACATTATCACCAACATTATTCAATATTGTACTAGTGGACAGAAAAATTGTTTTAATTATTTGAAATTTTTACTATATACCAGGAAAAAATCATGCAAAGTGAATAGATAACTACAAAAAAAAAAATGAAATGCTCAAATTGAACAAAGAAGGAACTAGATAACCTAGACAATAGAATCTGAGAAAAAAATTGAATAGACTATGTCTAAAGTGTTATGGAAAAACTCAACAGGCCTAGTCATATTGACAAGTGAATTAAATGCAATATTGGCAGAAAAGAATCAATTTCTATGCTATATAAGATGTTCTCAAAAGTAGAGAAGGAAGACACTACCTAATTAATCAAATATTGACCTCATGCGAATACCAGGGAAAGATGAGGAAGAAAAAGACAACTATAGACCAATGTCACTAGTGAATAATGATAAAAAATATTAAATAAAATTTTAGCAAATAGATTAGAAAAATATTTCCTAAACTTTTCATTTTAGCAAAGTTGGACTTATTCCAGGAAAAAGATTGTTCAGTACTACAAATACAACTATCACAAAAATCACATTAATAACAAAATTAATTACACCAGTAAATGCATTAAAGCCTTTGATAGAATATGACATTAATTTATATTTTTTAAAATCAAAATCATTTTTCTTTAATATAGCAAAAAGGAATTTTATTAAGTAAATATATAGCATTATTTGTAATGAGAAACAAATGGAAACTTTCCCACAAACAATCATGAAGCAAGAATGCCTGCTGTCATTGTTATTATTCTAAATACTTCTAGAAATAAGACAAGAAAAAGAAATAAAAGTAATAAACATTACCAGAAAAGAGGATAAATTATCTCTATATACAGATAGTACAATGGTTTATTTAGGAAATGCAAGAGAACCAACAAAAACCAACCAAGATTACGAATAGTTTAAGCAAAGTAACAGGATACAAAACATTTTAAAACTTCTGATTTATTAAAATTCTTCAATGGACTTGTGATCTCATCAATATGGAGCCTCGCTTTCATCAATATAGAACACAACTAATCTATGCCTTCTCATCCTGTATGTTTTCTCCATATTCTTCCATATGTCCTCCAGAAAGGATTCAAGCAGTATGTTAGATAGGGTCATTGTGAGGACTAAATGAGATAATAATTGAAAAATACCATTTGAACAACAACAAACTATATCAAATAGCTGGAAGCTAATTTCTGATGTGTTCCTTGTTAATTTCATCTTTTATGGATTTCATTATTTTCAGAACCATTCTGGAGTTTTTTTGTTTGTTTGTTTTATTCCACAATCTCTGAGGAATTTGCAGGATTCCATCATATCAGGCATTATTGATTCTCATTCTTTTATATTATACTATTAAGAGAATTTTGCATCCTCTTTGTATGCTTTCTTCAGTTTTAAGGCTATTCTTTTGAATTATCTGCTTACACACTTGGCATTTATTCAGACTTTTTATCTTGATTTCTTTCCTCCTTCTCTAGCGAATGGAGCCTTAAGGCTGGCACATACTGAGCGACTAGCATGGGTCCTTGCCCCGAGTAACCTCAGGGAGGGCTGATCCCAGCTGAACATTACATATTTTTTCAGGACTGACACAAGTGCATGCACTGGCAACCTGTATTTCTCTCCTTTCCTTCACAGGACAGAATCAGCATATGACAGGGTAGAAAGACAACAGGGATGTTTGTACAGAGAGTCATTGCAGTAGCTGATGGGCCAATCCCCACACCATAGCTAGGTCACACACAAGTTTACAAGTTTGCTTGTGCTCCCTGCTTTAGATACATAGGGACTTATTAGGAAGAGATGCTGAATGAGTACTCCAAGTATGAGATTTCTCTAATATCAATTCATAAAACATTTCACATTGTTGAAGATTGTATCTGATGCCACTGTAAAGTATCTTGTAATTGGTGTTTAATTCCTTATTGGAGGGTTTAAAGGGTTGACAAGGTTTAGAGAAAGTGACTCCTCTGTTGTCTTGCTGATTACATGGTATACTAATAATCTTTTAAAAAATTTTGTTGATATAATTTGCTTTTCCATTGTTTACATTTTCTCCTATGTCTCCCCCCGCAACCCCATTGCAGAAAGCTATCCTTTAAAAGGAAGATTTTTTCAAAAAAAGAAAAAAGAAGATGAAAAAATCAGCAAAAGCAATCGATATACCTAAATTTTTTAATATATATGCAATGTTCCATACCATGGATATCAAACATCTACAAAGGGATAGAAGGCAATGTCTTCTCATATCTGTTATTTGGAACTCAGGTTGTTTTTTTATGATTGAATAATTCTGTTTCAATTGTTTTGTTGTGGTTGTTCTCTTCATTTCCATTGTTATTGTCATTGTGTATACTGTTTTCTTGGCACTTTATCACTTGACTCTTTATCACCTAGATCTTTCCATACTTCTCTGTATTCATCGCATGCATAATTTTTTATAGCACAATAAAATTCTATTACATTCGAGTACCACAATTTGCTTCATTCTTCCCCAAGTTGCACCACAAAAAGTGCTGTAAATATTTTCATGTATTTGGTATTGGAGCCTTTCTTTTTGCCAATAGTGTCCATAGGATATATGCCTAGCAGTAGACTCTGTGGAGTAATGAGTATGGACATTTTTGTTACTTCATTTGCATAATTCCATGTTCTTTTCCAGAGTGGCTGTACCACTTTATAGCTTCACTAACATTGCATTAGCGTGTCTCTTCACAACCCAACCAACATTTACCGCTATCCTTTGTCATCTTTTCCAGTTTGGTAAGTTTAAGGTAAAACTTTAATGTCATTTTGATTTACGGTTTTCTTATAATTAGTGATTTGGAACATTCTTTCCTATGGTTGTTAATATTTGCACACCTTGTGAGAACTGTTTATGTTATTTGATTATTCCTCTATTGGGGAATGGCTTCTGGCCACATATATTTCTGTTTTCTGTCTATACATCTTAGATATCAAACTCTTATTAGACTTAACAAAAATTCCACCCCCCCCAATTTGACAGATCCCATTCTTATCCTGCATATGTTAAGTTTTGTTCATACAAGGTTAATATAATCAAAATTATCTATTTTATTCCTTGTAATTACCTTGATCCTTTGTTTGGTTAAAAGTTCATCTCATACCAGTTGCTGTGAAAGGTAGAGAATTGATTTCTTTTCTAATTTGTTTATTATAGAATCTTTAATATTCATATCATATATCTATTTTGATTTTGTTATGGAATACGATATAACCTATCTCCCCTGACATATACTCTTTCATCTAGTGACACGAGCCTACTGGCTGTTCTATGAACAAGACACTCCATCTCTCAGCTCTGGGCATTTTCTCTGGCTGTCTCCCATGCCCAGTATACTCTTTCCTCCTCACCTCTGCCTACTGGCTTTCCTGACTTCCTTTAAGTTCAACTAAAATCCTTCTGCTAGAAGCCTTTCCCAACCCTTCTTTTCTAGTGCCTTCCCTCTGTTGATTATTTCCTACTTATCCTGTGTATAGCTTGTTTGTACATAATTATTTGCTTAAAGTCTGTCCCCATTAGATGACGAGCTTCTTGAGGGCAGGGACTGCCTTTTGCATCTTTTTGTACTCCTAGCATTTAGCACAGTGCTAGGAAAGGAGGTGCTAAATAAGTGTTTATTAGACTGATTAACTGAGCCTCAGTCCCCTGACTAAGCCAATTAAATCTCAAGATCAATTTCAATTCTTTTTAAGTATAATACCTCTTCTTGAGGGGAGAAGTGTGTGGAATGGGTGCTTTGTATCTACATAGAATTCTGAGATTTAGAGTTTTTCACTCATCTCATAAGACAAGAAAATATCAGATTATTAGGAATGGGAGAAGATTAAAATGAGAACATGAAAAAAGAAAGAGATTGTTAAAAAAAATCTCTAAACCAACTAAGTCTTGAAGAATGTTTATCTTTTTTAGGAAAAACTAGCCTAACTTGCATGGGAAGAGGGGTTAGGCTGTTGCTTCTTCCATAACAGAGGAGGAAAAAACAAATGAAAATATAGTAGGGGGCAGGTGTGCAAGGCCTCCCTGGAACTGAAGGAAAGGGGACTGAAATCTAGCTGGAGCTTAAGAAGCTGCTTTAGGCAGAAACCAAGCTAGGAAAAAAGTAAATTCCCAAACTCTAGCATAGTAGAAAAACTATAATCCACTTGGATAGATCTACCTGGTGACATATCTAGGATGAGTATGTCTGAAAAAGAGAAAGAGAATAACTGATTTGGAATGCAAATATAACTGAGATGAAAGACAATCTGGAAGAAGAGAAGCAAAAGGCAATAAATCTAAAAGAACACATGATTTCTATACAAGCAAAGACCATTGATCTAAAATATGCAGAGACAATTTAAGGATTATAGGTTTCCCAGAAGAATACGACCAACCTGAAAACCATAATGCTGGAAATACTACAGGAAAACTGTTCAGAACTTCTGAATGCAGAAAAGGAAGTAGGGGGAAAAACCCCTAAACTTTATACATCAGACTCCGAGCCATAGAGTTGTTAAATTTATTAATCTTAATGATAAACAACTGTTTCTGTGGACACCCAGGAAAAAGAACTTCAAATAAAAAGGAAAGAAAACTCTTTGGAGTATTTTGTACTTACTAGAAACCACAGGAAGCATGGAATAATTTAAAAAAAAAATCAAAGGAGCTCAAGATGCAAACCCAAATAACATACCCTGCAAATATGAACTTAATAAACAATGAAAGAATAGACATTCAATAAACAAGAGGTATTTGAAGCATTCCTGCAAAAATAACACCCCCCCCCAAACAAAAACAGAAGTGAGCAAATGATTCAACTTACAAATACCTCAAGCCATAGAAACACAGGAAAGGTAAACAAATAGAGCTAGCAAAGTAAGAAAAAATAATGAAACAAATTGCCCATTTATACTCACTAATTTTTTTTTTAGACCAAAAGAGAAAGGCTAACCTATGGATTTAAAAAATAATAACAGAGAGACCATTAAGAAAAAAATTAGGCACACAAAGGTTATGAAAGCAGAATTTAAAGAAATTGGAGCAGACAACTAGTAGAAACAGGTCTGAAATACTATTTTTAACAAATCCCCACAATTCCTCCAACTGGTAAATCAATGTATTTTGTGGAGTTAAATTGTAGAATGGACAACTAGGTGGCACAGTAGATAAAGTGCTGGGTCTAGAATCAGGAATACTCATCTTCCTGAGTTGAAATTCAGCCTCAATCACTTACTACCTGCATGACCCTGGGCAAGTCACTTAACCCTGTTTGCCTTGGTTTCCTCATCTGTAAAGTGAGCTAGAGAAAGAAATCACTCAGGATTTTTGCCAAGAAAACCCCAAATGGGTTCCCAAAGAATTGAATACAATTGAAAGAACTGAACAACAACTACAAAAATTGTTGAATGGGAGGGTGCATAAGTGGAAAGTGGGGAAGTAGAGGATAAAAGAGAATGTGTAAATGTATGATCAAATTCATGGGTGAATAATGCCAAAGATGAACTCTTACAGTCTCTCAGCAAGAGGAAATACTACAGGAGAATGGAAGAGATCTTATAAGAGTGAGACTGAAGCAGGGGAAATGAAATAGGGAGGTCTTGTCCTGATAAAGGAGAGGTGAATCCAATGAAAATCAATCTTGTGAGCTGGCAGTAGTGGCATACTCCTGTAATTCTTGATAATGTGTAGGTTGAAGCTAGTGGATCTCTTGAGCTCATGAGTTATTTTTTAATGAGCTTTTTAAATATACAAAGTAAAAGAGAAAAAGAAGATTGCATATGAAACCACATATCTCTTTTATAAAACTTGCCTTCCCACTTTTAGTTATTAAAAATTAAATTTTTAGTAAACAAAAATCTATTTTATCTCTCTCTCCCAATTCCTATTAAAAAACCAATGTCTCATAATAATTATGCATAGTCAAGCAAAATATTCCCATATTCATGTCCAAAAATATCTGTGGCTCATTCTTTTTTAAAAATAAATTTTAATAACTAATAATCAACAAATATTGAAAATTTGCTGTTTGTTATTTTGAGTAGATCTAAAGAAGGATTTTTTCTTTTTTTTTTTTAGTTTTCAACATTCATTTCCATGAGATTTTGAGTTACAAATTTTCTCCCCATCTCTACCCTCCCCCCCACCCCAAGATGGCATGTATTATGATTGCCCCTTTCCCCAGTCTGCCTTCCCTTCTGTCACCCCACTCTCCCCCTTATCCCCTGAGCTCATGAGTTATACAGCAGGTTACAGCAATGATCTACACTAAGTCTGGCATCAATATGGTGAGCTCCAAACCACCTTGCCTAATGAGGGGGCAAACTAGCCCATATCAGAAATAGAGCAAGTCTAAGCTTCTGTATCAGGCAGTAGAGGATTGGGCTCATAAATCACCACTGTACATCAAGCTTGGGTGACAGAGAAGTCTTAACTTTTTTTTTCTCCAGTCCCAGGAGAGAAAAGGTGTATGTTTTTAATGAGAAATAGAGACTTTGAAATGGGTCTAATCTTGGGGGGAGTTGGTTCAGAAGGAAGCCACTTTCTCTGAAAGTGTTGTGCCCGCACAGACAACAACTTGCCTGAAGAAAGAAGAAATTTGAGCTCTAACACCAACTGGCAACCAGAGGGGTGGAAGGACATGGGTCCAAAGAGAAGATTACATGGCAAATGAGAAAGAGAGGAGGGCAGAGAATGGAACTGGACCACATGATTTGGGACATAGGGTAATTTCAACCATGGAATATATATATATATATATATATATATATATATATATATATATATATATATATATATATATATATCTTTTTATCACTTTCCTCATGCTTCTAAGAGTGAGGCACAACAAGAAAAGAGATGAGTCAGCAAGTTCTACAATAGCAATAACATGGAAATTGGTTAAAAGAAGATGCTCAAACTTGTCATCTCAAAAATTTTAATTCCATGAAGAACACAAAGAGATCAAAGAATAGATAAATAAGTATATGGATCATAAATAAAAAATGATAGTTCAGAATAGAAAGAATTGGAAGGAAATTAATAAAGGGAAGAAGATAAATAAATTCTCCTTAGAAAAATGAACAAGAAAAGAAAAAACTGAATAAAATTTGTTGGAGGGGAGGAGAGGAGGTGGAGATTTTTAACTAACTAAAATTAACTAAAAGAAGGGAAGCATGAGAAGAAGAATTAGATGATTAAATAGAATAAAGAAAAGATAATCAATAAAGTAAAACTCCAAAGCTACTGGAAAGATTGACAAACAAGGCAGGAGGTGAGGGGAGAACAGAATCTGTGGAAATCACTGATTAAGCAAAATTAATAACAGGGAACTACTTCTTCACTTAATACTTGTGTAGTTTCAATTACCAAATGTTCCTTGAATAAATGAAGAACAATTTAAATAGATGAAGGAATATTTAATGTTTATGGCTATACTGAAACAATTTAATAAAGAGGAAAATACTACCCAAGTTATAGATTAATGCTATACTAATCAAACTACCAAAAATATTCTTTTCAAAGTTAGAAAAAAATAATAAAATTCATTTGGAGGAACAAAGAATATACTATATCAAAGAAAATAGTGAAAAAGGCAGAAATAAAGAAGAAAATGAAACTTCTAGGTTTCAAGCTATACCATTTGGCATTGGTTAAAAAAGAGAAAAATAGATAAATGGAGTAGACTAGATAGGAAAGAATTAGAAATAACTGAACTCAGTAACTCACTATTATGTAAACCTGAAAACCTATGTTATCTCAGAAAAAGCTGCCTATTTGATGAGAACTCATAGACAAATTGGAAAGTGATCTGGAAGAAATTAGACTTACACCAATATCTTATTATTGGTCTAAGATCTGACAGAAATTAGACTTAGACTTATTCCACATTAAATTCAAATGGTTACATGAAATGAATATTAAAGATCATACCATAAGGATTAGATGAGAGCAATTTTGGAGCAATGGGTATAGGATGAAATTTTAACTAAAGTATAGAGGTAATTTCAAAAGATAAAATAGACTATTTTGATTACATAAAATAAAAAAGCCTTTGCACAAACAAAATTAAAACATCTAAGATAACAAGGGAATCTGTCAACTTGGAAAAAATCTTCGTAGTTAAATATTTCTTATAAGCATTTGGTATCCAAGATGAAAACATAAATACTAGAAATATATATAACCAAAAACTATTCTCCAATAGATAAGTAGCCAAAGGATATAAGCAAACAGTTCTCAACAGAATTGCAACAACCATATAAGAGAATGATCTAAATCATTAATAATAAAAGAAAAGGAAATAAAAATATCCCTGAGATTACACCTCAAATCCAGCAAGTTGGTAAAGATGATGAAAGAAAGCAATAGTAAGTGTTGGAGGGATTGGTGCATTGTTGGTAGAGCTATGAAGTGGTACAACCATTCTGGAAAGTAACTTGGAATTATGCAAAAGAAATGACTAAAATTTCTATAGTTCTTCACCCAGAGAGTACACTTCAGGCATATTTAATATGGAGGGGGCTGATAAAAAGAAAGGCTCCATTGTCAAATACCCCACAATATTTATATCACTTTTTGTGGTAGCAAAGAATTGGAAATGATCTAAATGCTCATCAGTTAGGGAGTGGCTAAGCAAATTATGGTTCCTGAAGGTAATGGGATACAACTGTTATAAGAAATGACAAATATAGGGGCAGCTAGGTAGTGCACTGGATAGAGCACTGACCCTGGAGTCAGGAGGACCTGAATTCAAATCTACCCTCAGACACTTGACACTTACTAGCTGTGTGACCCTGGGCAAGTCACTTAACACCAATTGCCTCTGCTTCACCCCTCACCCCCCCACCAAAATGACAAATGTGATGAATACAGAAATGCATGGAAAGACCTATGTGAAATGATGCAAAGTGAACCAGAGCCAGGAAAACAGTATACACATGACTACAACATGGAAATGGGAAGAATAGCCACAAAACACTTGAAATAAAATGTTATGAAAGTAAAAAGAAATATCTGGATCCATATATATATATATACATATATATATAATATTGGTCTGAGCCCTTTGTAGAGTTTGGGGACCCAAAGGGTGGAACATTACGTATGATATCAGATTTTTTTTCTGATGTATTGATTGGTTTTCCTGATTTTCTTCCCTCCTCTTCCTCTTTTTCTTTCTTTTTAAAAAATCTTTGTTATAAGAGATGGCACTCCAGAAGGAAAGGAGAGAGAGATACAAGGGGAAAACAAAATGATGAAAAAGAAAAAGATATCAATATTTTATTTTTTTAAAAAAAGAAAAGAAACCTGGTTATTTATTATTTAAGATCTGTTACCTGGTTGTTGTGAGGGAAGAGCTTATAAAACATAAAATACTATATAGATGTCAGCTTTCAAAAAAGTTGTAGGAAAAATATGCCTCCCCTCCCCTCTCCCAGTCAAATAAAAAAATTGAACCTTTTTTTTTTTAAAAAAAAGAAAAATCTACTGGTCTGCCACTGTAACTTTATGGCCCCCACTAACCCTTTCAGCAAAGAGGAGCGAAGAGTGATTGCTGCAAAGAAGACTATGTGATCCAACTTGTCTTAGGACACTATTTTTCTCACTCCCCTGAATTCTGTTCCCTTCAGGGAAATTGGCTAGCCATCTAAGGGAGTACTAATGTCTATGGCCATGGTAACACCCTGGCACGTTCAAAGCAGTAGGAAGAAAGCAAGAATGAGATAGTTACCTCCAGAGGCAAACTTTCTTCTAAGTTGGGGTAGAGAGCCAGAGGGTGTTGAGCCAGGAAATACTCAATCTTATCGGCTTTCTCCCTTTGAGTTTTCTGGGTCGGGGAGAGCCTTGAAAATAACTCTGAGACCTCTATTGCCTTTGGCTGCCCCTGCTGGACAATAAGATCTTTTTTGTGGTAAATGAGGGGGAAGAAGGGCTCTTTTGGCTGCTGGGTGATGATGTCCTTACAGGGAGGGGCACTGCCTTTCCGGAAGTCATCCATACCACTTTTGAGGAAGACCCACCGCTGGCTGTTGAGAGCATCTGGGAACTTTAGACCTTTTTTGGAACTTCTGAAGCATTTGGAAGGCAGTCTCTCTTTGTACCTGGAAAACATGCCACCTGATTACTATGTACCATAAAGGTATGGGGGGAAGGGAAAAGAATGGGAGATGACAGGAGGGGGTGCAGTGAGAATCTAAGGAAGATTAGGTGGCCTTCTTGTTCCCTGCAAAATGTCTCTCTAGAATGCTATATTGAGAGGCATTATGGACAGAGTGGAAGTAAGGACACCTGGTTTAAAACCTTCCTTCAGGAATTTACTGTTTGGCCATGGGCAAGTCATTTAACATCCCGGAGCCTCAGTTTCCTCTTCTGAAAAACTAATGAAAATGTGCCACAGGCTTGTTGTGAAGAAAACAGTTTACATACAGAAATCATGAAATGCTATGTGAATACTCAGATTTTTATTATGTTTATTAAGCACCTGTTATAAGCAATCACTGTGTTCTGTATTAGGGATGTGGAAATAACAATCTGGACAGCTCCCATTTATATAGCACTTAGAGGGTGATAGAGCCAGCTAGGCTGTATAGTGGATAGAGCACTGGACCTCAGCTGGAAGACTGGGGACACTTAGCTTCATGGCCCTGGCAAGTCACTTCACCTCTGCTTACCCTAGTTTCCTCATCTGTAAAATGAAGATACTAACAGCAGCTAACTCTTTGGGTTATTATGAGAATCAAATGAGATAAGATCTGTAAAGAGCTTTGCAAAAAATGTTATAGCATTTTAAATGCTATATGTTATTATAACTCCAATTCATCTATTTGCTTCTCCTTCTCCTCTTCCTCTTCCTTCTCCTCCTCCTTCACCTCTTCCTCCTCCTCTTCCTCCTTTTCCTCCTCCTCATCTTTCTCCTCCTTTTCTTCTTCCTCCTCTTCCTCCTTCTCCTCTTCCTCCTCCTCTTCCTCTTCCTCCTTTTCCTCCTCCTCCTCCTCTTCTTCTTCCTCCTCCTCCTCTTCCTCCTCTTCCTCTTTCTCCTCCTCTTCCTTCTCTTCCTCTTCTTCCTTCTCCTCCTCCTCCTCTTCATTCTTCTTCTTATTATTATAGTACTAACTATTATTATTATCTCATTTGATCCTCACCACGACCTTGGAAAAGTCAGAGCTATTGTTTTGGAAAGATGAAAAATATTCCTTACAAGGCTTACAATCTGATGCGGGGCTGGTGAGGGAATGTCACATAAGCAGTGTGATGCAATGGATTGAGTGTTGGACCTGGAGTCCTGAAGCCCTGAATTCAAATCTGGCCTCATTTCTTAGTGGTGTGACCTTGGGCAAATCATTTAACCTCCCTCAACCTTAGTTTTTTCATCTTTAAAATGAGGAGAAGAGCCCCTACCTTCCAGGGTTGTTGTGAGGATCATATGAGATAGCATATATAAGGCTCAAAGTGTTAAGGAATAATATGTGTTCAATATTACTATCGATGTATGTAAAATACAATAAAAGATGAGAGTGGCAAGAGTAAAGAAGAGAGCCTGACAAAATATTTCAGAAGGGATGGATGATTTTCAGTTTGCAGGATCTGAGATGAACCTTGAAAGAAGAGAATTCCAATGGGCAGAGAGAAGTGGGGAGGGGATTCCAGCAATAAGGGCTGGCTGAAGCAGACTCAGGAGCAGATGAGGTTAGGTGAGGGAATAGTTAGCAGTATAGTATATTCGAAACAAGGCTCAAAATCTACATTGGAGCCAAATTTGGGAGCAGAAGGCCTTACGTTCCTGAGCAGGGCAACAAAATTGTCAGATGTGAGCCTTAGGAAGATCATTTTAGCAGCCGTGTAAGGGGTAAATAAATAGGTCTGTGGATAGACTATGTTCCCACAAGGCTTGGGGATGATTTTACTTGTTGGGAGCAAATTACCCAGACTCCATTTCTCAGAAGGATAGCTGGTTTTTGTCCTTTATGCTTGAAGAGGACCTAAATGATTCCACTATGTTGGGATCAAGGTAAAGTGTGTCCAATTGCGGCTGAACAGACCAACAGAAGCTTGGAATGCTCTACCACAGGTCAGGCACAAATAGTCCATAAGAACATTTGGACTCTAAATTTGCACATCTCATGTTTCTTTTGTGCTGCTGCAGTACTACTTTGCTCATAGGGCACAGCACCTTCTCTGATGTGGGCACTCCATGGTAGCGACTCCCGTGTCTCACAATAGATTTCAAAGTTCTTCATAAAGACCTTGACAGGGTCCTTGTATCACTTCTTCTGACCTTTGTGTGAGCACTCACCTTATGCGAGTTCTCCATAAAATAGTCTTAGGCAAACATACATTTGGCATTTGAACAACATGGCCAGTTCATTGGATGTCTGGTACCTTATCTTGTCAGGTGATCTTCAGAATCTTCCTAAGACAACTTAAATGGAAGCGATTCAGTTTCCTGGCATTGCGCTGGTAGACTGTCCAGGTTTCACAGGCATGCAACAATGAGGTCAGCACCACAGCTCTGGAGACCTTCAGTTTGGTAGTCAGTCTAATACCTCTTCTCTCCCACATTTTCGTTCAGAGCCTCCCAAACACTGAACTAGCTCTGGCAATGGGTGTGTCAACCTTATCATCAATGTGTACATCCCTGGAAAGAATACCGCCAAGGTAAGTGAACTTATCCACAGCATTCAATATTTCTCCATTTGCTGTAACCTATGGTTCCATGTATGGATGGTGTGGCACTGGCTAGTAGAGAACCTGTATTTCCTTGTTGTTATTCGTTAGGCCAAAATTAGTACAAGCAGCAGAGGATCAATCCATCCTTTGGTGCATCTCAGCTTCAGAGGCTGCATTGAGTACACAACCATCTGTGAACAAAAAGTTATACACCGACTCTCCCTCCACTTTAGTCTTGACTTATAGCCTTGAAGCCTTTTACAAAGATATGCATGAGCTGGCCATTTGTGTTGGTAAGCAAAATGGGCTCCCTAGCACTTAGTTCAACAAGTGCCCTTGAAAAGTTTGGCTTTTGTTTGCTTTGAGTAATTCAGCTATTTCATTGAATCTTACTAAGTGCTAAGCCCCAGGCCCAAACCCCTATTAGGTGTAAAACCTATGTGGGTGTGGATTGGCAACTAAGGTGGGGCCCAAGGTGGGGCTAACTCCAGGAAGGGCCTAGTTTACATGTCTGGGACAGCAGAGGCTCTTAGACCGCGTGGGTTTAAGTCCACCTCTTTGTGACAATTTTAGGTCACGTGGGTGAGTCGCATGTGTGGCTCACCCCTGATGCTGACAAAGATAT
>CM053623.1:307987149-308058450 GCA_028646595.1 Phalanger gymnotis
CTCCAGCTTGTAAACCTGGATGCTGAGACTTTGTTGAACTCTGGTAACTATGTATTGGGATTTGAATCAGACAAGGTCTGTCTGTTGATGTTTGTAATTTGCTTGTATTTTGCTCTGAAGTTCAGGGTGCTGGCTTTTTCCCCTGAACTAAGTGAATGATATTTGTGTGCTGAATTAAAGTAAGCTTGCCAACCCCTTCGCCTTGCTCTCCTTATTAAGGCAGATCAAAAGAACCTGTGTTTTTGTGGCGTACTGGCAGTTTTCTGGGTGCTGGCTGTGGGTGGATCTTACACCCCCACAGAAGCTGCTAGCCAGATTGTGGAAACACCATTATCAGATGCCACTCAGTTAATAGTACTCTGATTGGGAAGGAGCATTTCTACCATGAGCAGTTAAAAAAAAGAAATAGGAATCTCCTGATGGTGCAGAAGGAGACAGAGATGGTGTTAGCCAGGAAGCACAGGTACAGGCTTGGGGAATGAGAAACAGAGAAAGAAATGGCATCCAGATCTGGACTGTGCAAAAATCATGGACACAGCCTGGGCAAATTGGGTTGGCATAGGAAGAGATGGCAGAGACAGGTGTAAGTGGTATGGAAACAGGCCAGACGTCTTAAACCTTCAGGGCCCAAGAAGACGACATACACCAGCTGCTAGACTAAGATTCAAAGGGCAATGACTATGCAGAGATGGTTATAGTTGACATTCTCTAACCTGACTATGTTTCTTCTCACTTTACTGAAGAAACTGAAGAATCAGGAGATATCTATGACCAAATTCAATTTCTTCTTATTTACTTTGCTTACATTAATTTTTTTATTCTGAATTTGATGAACTTCAAAAAAAAGAGAACATTTCCATGTATGAAGTAGACTAGGAAATAACAGTTATATTGCAACCATGATTCTTTAGTAAGCTTGCTTTTTTTAGTGTATATAATAAATTCAACATTTGCTTTCAAAGCTGTCGTGATTGTGTTTCCTTCTGGACTTCTTAGTGTTGTTCTCTTCTGTGCCTTTCTCAAAAAAAATAGTGGTGTGTTGGAGTGGGGGGAGGCAGCATTGGCAGCACTATCAATAGCTTCCTTCTAAGTTTTTCCCATCCCCCAACTACTAAAAAAGAAAATTGCAATCCTTGTAACTGTAATGAGTTTAAACTCTGGCCACAGGGACTCAAAGTGGCCTGTGTTAGCAGGGATATATTTAGAGAAATAAGAGCTAGCTCTGTGTCTCTAAGAGAGACTGTGAAATCTACCGTTGATTGGAGTACAGAGGACTTTTAAGCAATCCTGATGAAAAGACCAGCACTTAGTAGAAATGCAAACATAGAAGTCAAGAGAAACTGGAAAGGTAGATACATTTAAGTACTCAAAAGAGTCTGTAATGATAAAGTCAACAAGTCAATAAATATGTATTAAGCACCTGCTACATACCATATAATATGTCATGGTCCAGGGATACAAAAAAGGGAAAAATAGCCCCTGGCCTCAAAGGAGATCACATTCTAATGAAGGAGACAACATTTGAATAATTATATACATATATACACATATATATGTATATATATATGTATGTGTCTATTAATATATGGACAGCTAGGGGGCACAGTGGATAGATCACTGGGCTTAGAATTAGGAAGACTCATCTTCCTAAATTCAAATCTGGCCTCAGACATTTAGACATTTACTAGCTGTGTGACCCTAGGCAAGTCACTTATTCCTGTTTGCCTCAATTTCCTCATCTCTAAAATGAGCTGGAGAAGGAAACGGCAGACCGCTCCAGTATCTCTGCCAAGAAAACCCCAAATGGGGTCATGAAGAGAAGGACATGACTGAAATGACTAAAAAACAACAATAAATAGTGTATATATATGTATATATGCACATATACATATATGTAATATGGATATGATATGCATGTATAGTGATCTTCCTAAAGCTCAGGTCTGACTATAAATACTTGGTTTGATTTTTAAAACTCTCCATAACCCAATCCCTTCTTATCTTTTCAGTCTCCTTATACTTTTCTCCCCTTTATGATACAGTGATAATGTCCCCTTGGCTGTTTCTCAGCAATGCACTCCATTTGTGGACTCTGTGCATTTTCAATGGCTGTCTCTCATGACTATAATGCTCTCCTTCAACCCCTAGTCTCCCTGGATTACTTCAAGTCTTATCTAAAATTCCACCTTCTAGGTCCCCCCTTAATGCTATGAATATATGTGTGTGTAGGTATACATATAATGTGTGTACACACATATTGTACATATATATATATACATTCCACACATATCAATAACATGTATACTCATATGTGTGTGTATTAAGAGCATGAGAATGCATATATGTATGCGTATGTGCATATATGAGAAAGAAAGACCAACAACCTTCATCTGCAATGTGTCCTTTGATTCCCAGGACCTGCACTCTCAAAGCCCACTTCCTTGGTTGAGATCATTCTCTCCACAGAGTTGGAATTTTATTTTGTTTCTGAACCAGAGCCCTTTTACTCTTGAGTATTTTATTATGTATCCTAATCTTTATAACTTCCCTGAGTTATGCTTTATTGCTTGCTTGGATAAATAAGTTTGCTCTCTATCTGCTGTCTTTTGTCTAAGGAGCATTGGGTGGGAATTATGTTGACCAAGAATGAACTAGTTGTTATCATCCCTTTGAGAGCATTTATGCTAGATTCCTAAAAGAACTTTGTACTCCTAGAACGTACATGTCTGATATGTATGAGAGATATCATTCTAGCCCAACAGCCCTCTTGGAGATAAGAATGTGCCCACAGTCCTCCCCAAAGTGGAAAATGCACTCTCCCCTGGAAACAAGAATTTCAGATCTCATCTATGTAAATATATCCTTACAGCAAGTTCTGCCCAGTCCCTGAAGTGGCTCTGGAGTTTAAGAAGTATTGCAGTTACAGTTATAAAAATTCTATATTTATAAATCGTTTAGTTTTCAACATATAAAAACGTTTTCCTCACAACAACCCAGGAAAGTAGAGAGAATGAATACAATGAGGACCTCCTCGTTAGAGATGTCTAAAAGTGAGAGACCACAGGCTGCTCTTCTCATGAGGTTTACAATCTGAGGCTGGGTGGCTGCTTCCAAGACAGAGAGTCCTACTCAGTTACAGGATGATTAGATGGATTCAGATGAAAGTGTGGTAGAAATGTCTGTTATTACTGAGATTGTTACTGTCACTATTATTTCCAAAAGCATCGACTATTAATAATGAAGAATCATTAAGTCAATTACTAATAATAATAAAAAGTAACTTGCTTCAGCGTAGCATGGAGGTAAATGGAAGGATAGGTTGTTGTAAGAATAAAATGAGAAGATATTGATAAAGCACTTTTTAAACTTTAAAGTGTTAAATAAATTCAAGCTATTATTATTATTAAAACTAAGTGCTACAGCTCCAAGCCTAGTGTCCTTTCCACAATAGGATCATAGAATCATAGATGTAGATCATTTTAACAGAAGAGGAAACGGAGACCAAGGGAAGTTAAGTGACTTGCCAAAAGGCGCAGAGGTTAAGTACCACTGGAGAGATTTGAACCCAGGTCTTAGGACAGCAGAGCTTACTTTTAGTGATAGCATTGTCATAACCCCGAGGAGAGTGACAAACAGGGAAGTCTGTCTCCTGATCCCCTAGCTAAGGAGCGTCCTGTCCCTCCCCTTCTCACCCCCACTCCCCCAAACTCCCCCACTCCTGAGCCAGTGTTGGGCTCCGTGCCATCCTCATTTCTCACCACCTAGCCTTAGAAGTTACTTTGCTTACCAAGGCTTAATGTCCCTGCCGTCGTGGATGGAGCACAGAGACTGCGTTTTGGGCATCCCCCTGTCATTCATTGCCGCTCCCCTGCTCTGAGCCTAACCCTCTTCCTTCTTCCCTTCTTCTCCTCGTCCTTCACTCCCCGCACCTGCAGCAGCAGCTGGAAACCCTTCCTCCCTGGCTGAGGCAAAGCTCACGTTCCTAGCTGTTTCTGACCCTTCAGCCACCGCTGAGCCTAAGTTTACCACGAGGAGACGAAAGTTGGCTGTCGCTAGGACACGGTTACTACAACAGTAGACGACTACTGGTTGTTCTAGTTCTTTGAAGGGAGAGGTACTCGGTTCACTGTGCTATGCTTTCCTTTCCCCGGGGCTGGCTGGATGTTTTTCCTGGTCCCATTTTTCCTTCCTTTCTTCTTCATCGGTCCGTTGTTGGTTGTTGCAGTGATTGCTAGAGTTGTTTTAGTAGTAACGAAATTTAGTTATGTTAAAAAGTCATAGTTTAGTTTTATTTATCGGAGTTTTACTGTGGGAGCAGGGGTGAACGCTTGGAGAGCATGAATGATAAAAATTAAGACTATAGACTGAGGGCTCATGTAATCCAACTGCCTCAGTTTATAGATGAGAAAACCAACAACTAGAGAATAGAAATGAGGCTCTCTGATTCCAGATACTGGGAGCTGTTGTTGTTGTTTGGGGCGGGGGGGGGGGGGGGAAGGGCAGAGAATGTTGTTGTTGTTGTGTGCCCGTTTGTTTTTACTGTACCATACTCCCTGGCCACACACCAAGCAGTGACAAGAATGGGAATTCTGCTTAGAAGAGCATGCCACTTTTAGATGTTGTGAAGAATTGTCGTTTCATGGATTGGAGACTGGATTCCATCTTCTTTTGCACACATTCCTTTTTATTCTCCATGGTGAAGAGGAGAAACTGCTCCGTGAGTATATTTGGTGTCCTATTTCAAGACTTAAATGAAATCTTGAATCCCTCAGCATGTGCGAACACGCTGCCTCTACCAATGCACCCCACCATATACCAAGATAAGCTTCAAATGACTTAGATATAAAGGGTGATATCATAAACAAATTAGAGGAACAAGAATCTAGTGTGTTTTTTTTTAACCTCATGATGTTACAAGTCCACAAATTATGAAACATCACATTCTTTGATGAATCAAAATTGCAGATCATCCAAAGGGAAGTGTGGGGACATATGGTGGGCATTAATTGGCTGAAGCATTTTGACAATGATGATTTATTTCCCAAGGATGACATAAAAGATCTCACATGAGAAATGTACAATATAAAGGGGAGGTGGTCCAGACATGTAGAGAGAGCAGGCAATAACCATAGCCTAAAGGCTGAATGTTCAAAGACCTAGAGGAAGTCTTCTAGCACATTGCGTGGCTCCTATATGGAGGATTTATGGAAAGACATGAAGAAGAATATGAAAGAGTAAGAAAGCGTGGATGGATCATGATTTGTACCATTGGAAGAAATGCTTACACTGATGTGATTACAGATCTCTTGAAGTATTATAATATAGACAGAAATCATGAAGTATACGGAGGCACAGGTGGGTTGTGGTCTACACCATTGGAGGAAACAATCATATTAATTAGATTACAGATCCAATGAAGCATTCAAGTATAAGGGAGTGGATGGATCTTTTACCAAGTTTGAATGATATCTTCAAAGGTCCATGATAATATTTATCAATTGAGGTCATAAATGATGTGTTAATACTTCTGCTTTCCTGTGTTTGTGAGGTTTTAAACCCTGCCATGTGGTCAGTTTTTGGACAGGTGCCATATACATTTGAGAAATATATCTATTTCTTCTTATTTCCATTCAGTCATTTTCAGAGTTATCATATCTCTTTTAACTGTGTTCTTGCCTCATATGGAAGCATGATAACCACCCTTGGATTACTACCTCAGGTTTCACCTAAGGCATAATAAACTCTGCTCCCTCTCTTCATTTCAATATTATATAGATCTTTGTTCCAAGTGTGCTTTTTGTAAGTAAAATATTATTAGATTCTGCTTTCTAATCCAGTCTACTTGCTTTTCTCTATTTTGTGGGTAAGTTTGTCATATATATATATATATATATATATATTCATAATTATAACTGTATTTTCCTCCATTATAATTTCATACATTTTCCTCTTACCATCATGTTTATAAAGATGAATGGGATGGAGAAAGAGAAGGGAACAAATTACCACTGATTATGTATAACTGAAGTAGTCTGGACCTACCCTTTGCCCCTCCTCGCTTCACCAACTCCAGAGCTAGGTCTTTGGGTTTTACATTTATTTTCTCTCTTTTAAATAACTCTTTATGATCAATCCTCTAAAGCTGAAGTTTGATTGCTTGTGAACATCCCCTTTTCAAAAATATTTTCTTTTTTATATCTTCCCTTTTCCAATACCACAAACTGTGTGTTATATGTGGGAATGCTCAATTTTCCTTTATTCTATTTAGATTAGAGTGAGGCCATGAGATGCCTACTCCCTACAACCTTTCCTCTATGTTTGTAAACCCTTTTTTGGTATCCCATTTATGAGAAATAGTTCTTCCCTAATTCTTTCTCATTTTTTCATCAGTCTTTTCTCTTTTAAAACCAACCAAATGGAACAAAGACATACTCATTTTCTTGTTTGTCACATTTAACTCCCTCTGTAACTTTTGAAGACAATAGGATTCTAAATAGACATTAGGGTCTTCTTCCCCTATTAGAATGTAAGCACTTCATTATTTAACCCACTCCAATACTCAAATATATTTACATTTTTGGTTTTCTCTTAACTCATATGTTTGCATTTCAAAATGTCTATTCAGCTCTGGCTTCTTCATCATGCTTGAATTCATGAATGCTTGAAAGTCCTCTACTCTATTAAATATCCATTTTTTCATCTGTAACATTTTATTCAGTCTTGAAGGGTAAGTCAATTTCTCTAGGAGAAAGGTAAGATCCCAGAACTAACTATCAATGCTCCTCAGGAGCTACATTTAGATAACCCAAGTGGACATATATATCTTATGGGCAACATTCAACCTCATGTTGTATGTTGTATTTGTGGGAGAGCATATTACTGACTTTAGGAAAAACATTCCCAAGGTAATTTTCCCCAAAGATTTTACCTCTCAGAGTAACGACTGTTCTTACTATAGCACTTTGGTAAAGGCTTGAGATTTTCCCTGCTCAGACCTCTAGATAGCTAGTTTCAGGACTGCTCTTGTGAAGCATGCTGGCTCCCTTGGCGAGGAGTTCCTCTCCCTGCCCCCTCTGTCCTCAGATCTATTTATCTGCACCAATTGCTTCTCTCCTGGTCTTTGACAGCTTCTGTATTTAATCAGCAAGCATTTATTAAAGGTGCCAGGCCCTGCACTAAGTATTGGGGAGATAAATGTAAGAGTGGATATTGATTAAGCCAAATTGCCCCCATTCTACCTACAGTAAATGTCAAAATTTTATTCTCTAGTACCTTAATCAGTGTGAATAAACTGGGTCATATCAAATAAAGACATTCTAACTAAGCATGAAAAGACCTTGTTCAATTTAGATGTCTCTAACAGGCCATTGGCTGAATTGGCAGTGATTTTGCACGGGACAAGTCTTCTGATTGACCAAGGAAATGTGGCCACACCCTAGGGGATCTGTATAAAATATTGTGCCAGTATGGCAGAAAGAGAGATTTAGAAGCAAGTGAGCATCTGGTTGTGGAGAGGAGAAAGATCAGCCTTTGAGAAGGAAGCATGCAGGGTGAGGAGAACACCTCAGGCTTTGGCCTCAACTTTCTTCCCTCTCTGTCCCATCCCACTTTGGCTAGAGGAGGATTTTTCAAATTTCAAAGTTTGGGAATTTTTCTCATCTTCCCAATGGAATCCTAGCAGGGTAATGCAGCTAGTGTCTGAGGCGGTATTCCAACCTAGGTCCTTCTAATCCCAAGTCTAGTTCTCTATCCACTATACTACCCTACCTCATATGTATGTATGTATGTATGTATGTATGTATGTATGTATGTATGAGTAAAGCCTTTTAAAGTTTTGAGTCTACCCTTAAATACAGATGGGGAAGCAGGCTCAAGGAAGAAATATTACTTGCCAGAAATCACACAGGAAGAAAGTAACTTTTCTCTGCTTTCAGCTTCTGGATTCAACTGCAGTGCCTACCTGGGTGCTATCTCCTGGAAAAAGCCTGATGACTCAATCCACTCAAATTCAATTCAATAAGCCTTTATTACATACCTATTCCCATGACGAGCACTGGAGATTCAGAGACAAAAATGAAACACTCTCTGCCCTCAAGAAGTTTGCATTCTGCTGGGAGAAAACATTATGTACATAGATGAGGAAATACAAACTAAATATGATATAATTTCAGGAAAGGTGAGGAACACTAATAAATGGAACAATCAGGAGAGACTTCTTATAAGAGCTAGCATTTGAGCTTATTCATAAAAGGAAGAAGAAGTTCCAAGAAGGAGAGGTGAGGCAAGAAAGCATTCTGGTGCTTACCTATGCTAACTGTGAAACTCAGGGCCTTGTAGTTGTATAAGAAGTACAAATCAACTAGAGTGCTATCTACAGAAAGGGTTTCATTGTACTAATTATCCATTGAGGGAGTGTGCTCAGTTGTCCACAAGGTGGCAATATTTTAGAGTCACCAAATGATATTCAAGTCTCTGCAATCATAGGAAAACCTCCCAAAAATATCCCTCCCAACACATTCCTCTACACTGGCCACCTGCAAAAGACCAACCACACATTGACAACCAGATGGAAATGAAATGAAATACTTCTCAGAATTTTTTTAAAGGAATGAGAATTTTCCATTAGATTCTGTAGCTGGATTGTTCTGTTGAATGACCCTCCTCATCTGCCAGACAGAGCCAATCAAGAATCCGTGATTAAGTGGATTATTAGGATGGAAGAAAACTTGCTAAGCAGTCCTCCCACAGAGTCTGAATATGTAACTTTGAGGGACATATGTGTGTGTGTATTTATATATGTGTATATACACATATGTATATACATACATGCATGTATTCGTATGTGTATATACATATATACAATGCATTTGTATGTGTTTACATATATACATATGTATATATATACATATAGGTATGTACATACATCTATCTATATATATACATATATGTGGAGAGAGAGAGGAAGAGAGAGAGAGACAGAGAGAGAAAGAGAGAGAGAGAAAGAGAGAGAGAGAGAGAGAGAGGGAGGATAGTTGAATTCATGTGAGGTTATAGGTTTACTGAGTGAACTCCACAGAGAGAAAGTATAGAGAGAGAAGAGAAGAGGACCTAGCACAGACTCCTAGGATATTCCCACACATTTGGGGCAGGACATGAGTCATGATCCAGGCAGCTAGGTGGTACAGTGGATACAGCACTGAATCTGGAGTTAGGAAGATCTGAATTCAAATCCAGCCTCAAACACTAGCTGTATGACCCTGGGCAAGTCACTTAACCCGTTTGCCTCAGTTTCCTCATCTGTAAAATGGGCTAGAGAAGGAAATGGCAAACCACTCCAGTATCTTTGCAAAGAAAACCCCAAATGAGACTATGAAGAGTCAGACACAACTGAAATGATGGAATAACGACAAACAGGTAATGATCCAGCAAAGGACAAGAAAGAGGAGAACCAAGAGAGAGAAACGCCATGAAAACCCAGCGAAGATGGAGTATATAAGAGAAGCAAGTGGAAAGTGGTGTCAGACACCACAGAACTAACAATCCACTTAAAGGCCGAGAAAGGGCCTTTGGCTTTAGTAATAAAGACATCATTAGGGACCTTGGAGAGCGTACTTTGAGCTGGGTGTGGAAGTGGGAAGCTAGACAACAAGAAGATAAGAATGATTAAGTGATAGATGAGAAAATAGAAGTAGAATTTCTAGCTAAGATGACAATGTACACGGCTGTAGAGAAGCTTAATTGTCCCTCCCCTCCTCCCAACAAGAAAATATTTGCAAAGGAACACAGAAAGACCAATGACAATCATAAATCATCTCAATACCACCTTAACTGCTCATACACGCAAAAATTAACTGAAAACAGTAGTGGAAGACAGGGGTATCTACCCAGGGAAGCCAGCATGAGCCTCCAGTTCTAATCGCTTACCTTCTGTTTGCTGCAAGGCTTTCCCGGGGACCCCTACATGAGCCCTGCTAAAAACCACCCACCTCTTGGTCTCTTTCTTTGTCTCAAGGGCTTCAGTACTCTGGAGGCTGTCCTTACGTCGCACCTTGAGCTGCCAGCTCCTGCCTCCTGTCTAGTCTCCCCCAGGTCACACCATTTTCAGTTTCGGCCTGCTCTGTCCGGCGACTTAGGTCTCACGGGACTCAACATCACTATTTGTTATTAGTTTGGATCCTGAGGGAGGGTCTTGAACAGCCTGATCACCTGATGCCTTCAATAGACCTCCTTCTAGCCGCAGAGACTCTGTACAGACTCATTCTTCAATGGTTGTCATCCACCCATTTCAACATATTCTCCCAATCCTAGTAATTCTGTACATTCCTAGTACAGCTGCCATTGTACAAACTCCATTCCCCATGCCCCCAGTGCCCACTCTCTTCCATTCACTTCAACTCTACTCCACCACCCCAATCCCCATCTTTCCCTCTGCTTTATGCCCACCAACATGGTCTCCGGTCCGTCCGACTCTCATTTCTTTCCCAGTCCGCTCTGCACCGACTACAGTCAACCTCTCTCAATGCTTTGGGGAACTGGCTTGGCTCTGTGCTGTCCTCCACATCCAAATACTGCCTACTCCTATCACTTGTCCAATGCCTTGCCAACCCCCAACCTTGAATTATTTCCCATCACTGTTGTGTCTTTTGCCTCTATTCATGTACAGCTGGAGGAAATCTTATATCATTTCACCTGGACCCTCTCTGCAATAACAAAATTACTTTCTACTTCCCTAATTGATTTGGTTTCCAGCTAACTCACTAAGTCACCACAGAGGTCCTTATAAGCATTTTCATTCCTTCTCAATCTGTCATTCCCCTTTGCTATGCTGTCTCAGCTGAAAACCTCACCATGCACATCGAGAGAGAGTGAGAGAGAGGGGGTGGGTTGGGGTAGGGCAGAGACAGAGACAGGGACAGAGAGAGAGAGGCAGAGACAGAGAGACAGAAACACAGAGACTGAGAGCTCTCTGTTTTCCCCTCCTCATGTCACTTGGATATATACCTTCATTATCTCCTCCTCCGTCCAGTCTATTTTGAGTCAATTGGCACTTATTCAGTTCCTACTATATGCCAGGCATGAAGCAGCTAATAGCTCAATGGAGAGAGTGCTGTGCCTGGAGTCAGGAAGACCTCAGTTCATATTTGGCCTAAGAAAGTAGCTCTGTGAGCTGGGACTAGTCACTTGACTTGTATTTGCCTTAATCCACTTGAGAAAGAAATGACAAACCACTCCAGAATCTTTGCCAAGAAAACCGCATGGGATCATGAAAAGTGAACACAACTGAAATGGCTGAACAACAATATGCCAGGCACTGTGCTAAGCAGAGATAATGCAAAAAAGGGCAAAAACCCAAGACAAATAACAAAAACAATCCAAACCCAGTCCCTGCTCTCAAGGAGCTCACAGTCTTATAAGGGATTCAACAAGCAAAAAACTATTACAAATAAACTGGCAATAATCTCAGAGGGAAGTCACTAAGATTAAGGAGGAAGACTGGGATAGGCTTCTCACAGAAGGTAGAACTTTAACTGACACTTGAGGAAGCCAGGGAAGCTGGGAGATAGAGATAAGGAGAAAGAGTGCTCCTGACATGGAAGATTACCAGTAAAAGCATTCAGGGGCAGGAGATTGAGTACTATGTACAAGGAACAAAGAGGCCAATCTCACTGGATTGCTGAGTATGTGGTGTGTAGTAAGATAAGAATACTGGAAAGGTAGGAAGGGCCTGGAAAATCAAACAGAAGGTTTTATATTTCATCTCAGAGGTAATAGGAAGCCACTGGAATTTATTGAATAGGGGAGCAATAGGGTCAGATTACATTTTATGAGGATCAGTTTGACAGCTCAATGAAGGATAGATTAGAGTGATGAGAGATTTAAGGCAGGGAGACCAACCAAAACTTTCTCCAGATCATACTGTTGTGTAAGCCCTGAAAATGTCCAAACTCCAGAATTAGCTCTGCAAACAGCACTGCAAAAAAGTCTTAAGCTTGAGACAGTGCCCCTTCCCACAGAGACTGGTAACAGAGTCCAATTTTAACATAAAGGTCAAAATCAAGAAATAACACAAGAAAATGAGCAAAACTAAAAAAAAAAAAACACCTGACCATAAAAATCTGCTGTGGTTACATGGAAGATCAAGACACAAACTCAGAAGAAGACACTGAAGTTAAAATAGCTACCAAAAAAGGCTAAAGAAAAAAATGTATATTCGACACAAGCCTGACAAGAATTCTTAGAAGAGCTAAAAAGTGATTTTCAAAATAAAATGAGGGTGGTGGAGGAAAAAAATGAGAGTAAAGGAAGAAAATTATAAAAGACAATTAACAGCTTGGTAAAGAAGTATAAAACTTGTAAAAACAGAATTGGCTAAATGGAAAAGGGGGTACAAAATTCACTGAAGAAAAGAACTTAAAAAGAAGATTGGTCAAATAGAAAGTGAGGTACAAAAGATTGCTAAAGAAAATCATTCCTTAAAGATTAGAATTGGGTGAGTGGAAGCTATGATAGCATGAGTTATCAAGAAACAATAAAAGTAAAAAGAATGAAAAGAGTAGAAGAAAATGTGAAATATCTCATTAGAAAAATAGCTTATCTGGAAAATAAGTGGAAAGATAATTTAAGAATTATTGGACTACCTGAAAGCCAGGATCAAAGAAAAAAGCATAGATATCATATTTAAAGAAATCAAGGAAAGGTGCCCCAACACTCTAGAACTAGAAGGTAAAACAGAAATTGAAAGAATCTGCCAATCACCGCCTGAAAGAGATCCCAAAATGAAAACTCCCAGATATATTACAACCATATTCCAGAGCTCTCGGGTCAAAGAGAAAATATTTCAAGGAGCCAGAAAGAAACAATTCAAACAACATGAAGCCACAGTCAGGATCACATAAAATTTAGCAGTTACCACATAAAAGGAGCACAAGGTTTAGAATATAATATTCTGGAAGCAAAAGAGCTGGAATTAATACAAAGAATCACCTACTCAGCAATACTGAGTATAATCCTTAAAGTGAAAAAAATCTATTTAATGAAATAGAAGACTTTCAAGCATTTCTAAGGAAAAGACCATAGCTGAACAAAAATTTTAACTTTCAAATACAAGACTCAAGAAAAGCATAAAAAGGTAAACATGGAGGAGAAATCCTAAGGAACTCAATAAGTACCTTCCTATGTAGGAAGAGGATATATGAAATTTCTAAGAACATCATTATTAGGGCAATTAGCAGGATTCTATGTAAAAAGAAGGTGGAGGAATGAGTCGATTGTTGGGATGATGTTAAAAAAATGGATAGGTGAGAAAGAGGGATGCCCTGGGAGAAGGGGAGATGGAGAGAAAGAATGCAAGAAATTATCTCACATAAAAGAAGTGTGCAAGGAAGAGTTTTTACATTGGAGGGGAAAATAGTAGTGGGACAGGTAACATTTGAACCTCACTCGCATCTAAATTGGTTCAAAGAGGGAAATATATATATATATATATGTATATATATATACAATTTATACATACATATACACACTATATATACATACACACACACACACATATACACACACATACACACACATATTCATTTGGTAATAGAATTCTATCTTACCCAACAGGGAAGAAGGAGAGGAAAGGGATAAGGGTGGTGGTGGTGATAAAGGGGAGATCAGATTAAGGGAGGCAGTGGTCAGAAGCAAAACAGACTTTAGAGAAGGGATAGGATAAAAAGAGAGAGAGAAGAACAAATTGAAGAAACTAGGATGGCAGAAATGCACATCTAGTAATCATAACTGTGAATGTAAATTAGATGAACTGAGAGTAGCTGAATGGATTAGAAACCAGAATCCAATATCGTTTACAAGAAACACACTTGAAGCAGAGGGATATACACAGAGTTTTTTAAAAAAGAGTGGTGGTGGTGGGGAAAGGCTGGAGCAGGATCTATTATGCTTCAACTATAGTAAAAAGGGCAGGGGTAGCAATCATGATTTCAGACAAAGCAAAAGCAAAAATAGGCCTTACTTAAAGAGGTTAAGCAGGGAAACTATATCATGCTAAAAGGCATCATAGACAATGAAGTAATGTCAATACTAAACATATATGCACCAAATGGCATAGCTTACAAATTCTTAAAGAAAAAATTAAATGAATTACAGGAGGAAATAGTAAAACTATACTAATGGAGAACCTCAATTTTCCCCTCTCAGAATAAGATAAATATAACCATAAAATAAATAAGAAAGCTGTCAAGGAAATTAATAGAACCTTAGAAAAGTTAGATATAATAGACCTCTGGAGAAAACTGAATGGGAATAGAAAAGACGATACCTTCACAAAAAGCATATGTATTAGAGCATAAAAACTCACAACCAAATGCAGAGAGGCAGAAATATTAAATATGTCCTTTCCAGACCATAAAGTAATAAAAATTACATTCAATAAAGGGCTATGGAAGCATAGATTAAAAATTAACTGGAAACTAATTATAGAATACAAGTCATTCCCCACTCAATAAATGGTCAAAGGATATGAACAGGGAGTTTTTTGATGAAGAAATCAAAGATATAGATATAGATACATATGTATATAGATAGGTAGAGAGTCATATAAAATACTCTAAATCATTATTGATTAGAGAAATGCAAATTAAAACAACTCAGGTATCAGCTTATACCTGTCAGATTGGCTAAAATGATAGAAGGGGAAAATGACAAAGATTGAAGGGCATTTTGAAAACTTGGGACACTAATATATTGTGGTGGAACTGTGAATTGATTTGACCATTTTGGAGAGCAATCTATAATTATGACCAAAGGGTTTTATAATGTTCTATGTATACCCTTTGACTCAGCAATAATATATCACTATTAGGTCTGTTTCCCAAGGTGATCAGGGAAAAAGGGAAAGAATCTATGTGTTCTAAAAGTTTAGAGAGTAAGAACTCACTAGTTGGCAAAAATTGCTGGGAAAACTGGAAAACAGTTTGACAGAGGCTAGGCATAGACCAACATCTCACAATGAATACCAAGATAAGGTCAAAATGGGTAAATGATTTAGACATAAAGTGTGATATAATTAGGAAAGAATGGGGGGAAATGCACTTGTCACATCTATGGATAAGGGAGAAGTTTATGACCATACAAGGAGATAGAGAAGATTACAGAAAGTAAAATGGATGATTTTGATTGCATAAAATAAAAAAAAAACTTTTGCACAAACAAAATTAATGCAGCCAAAATTGGAAGTAAAGCAGGAAAATGAGACAATATTTTCACAGCAACTTTCTCTGAACAAGGCCTCATTTTTTAAAAATATATGGGAAACTAAGTCAAATTTATGAAAATAAGAATCATTCCCGAGTAGATAAATGGTCAAAAGATTTCTTCAGAAATTTCTTCAGAAGAAGAAATCAAAGTTATCAATAGTTACATGAAAAAATGCCCTAAATCACTATTGATTAGAGAAACGTAAATTAAAACAACTCTGAGATATCCCATCATACCTAGTAGACTGGCTAACATGACAGATAAGGGAAATGGAAAATGCTGGAGGGGATGTGGAAAAATTGGAATACTAATGTACTGTTGGTGGAGTTGTAAAATGATCCAACTGTTCTGGAGAGCAATTTGGAACTATGCCCAAAGGGCCATAAAATTGTGCATACCCTCTGATCCAGAAATACCACTGCTAGGTCTGTATCCCAAAGAGATCAAAGAAAAGGGAAAGGTTCCTACATGCACAAAAATATTTCTAGGAGCTCTTTTTGTGGTGGAAAAAAATGGAAAATGAGGCGATGTCCATCAATTGGAGAATGGCTGAACAAGTTGTTGTATATGATGGTGATGGAATATTATTGTGCTATAAGAAATGACAAGTAAGATGTTTTCAGAAAAACCTGGGAAAACTTATATGAACTCATGCAAAGTATAGTAAGTAGAATCAGGAGAGCATTGTACACAGTAACAGCAATATTGTAATGATGAACTGTGAAAGACTTACCCGCTGCGATCAAGACAATGATCTAAGACAATTCCAAAGAACCCATGATGAAAAATTCTATCCACCTCCAGAGAGAATATAAACTCTGAATGCAGATTGAAATATACTTTTTTACTTTTTTATTTTTCTTGGGTTTATTGTCTGTTTTCTTTTGCAACATGTCTAATATGGAAATACATTTTGTATGACTTTGCATATATAATTGATATCAAATTTCTCGCCTTCTCAAGGAAGGGGGAGGGGAGAGAGGGAAGGAGAGAATTAGAAATATAAAATGTTTTTAAATGAATGTTAAATTTTTTTACATTTATTTGGTAAATATTTAGTGAAATAATTAAAATATATTTTAAAAATAGTTATAAAAATACAAATAAAATGTATTGTTCAATTATTGTGAATTATTTTTCATTTTTAATTCCAGTAATTTGGTTTTCCTATTATTTTTATTTGAATTAGCTAATGGTTTGTTTTATTTTTAATAATGCCTAGTTTTATTTATTAAATCCTTTTATTTTTGCTTTCAATTTTACTAATCTCTTCTCTGATTTTCAGAATTTCTAAGTTGCATGTCCAGTTTGTTGGTCTGTGCTTTCTTTCTCTTTCTGGTAAAAGTATTTAGAGAATAAAATTTCCCCTAAAGATTACTTTGGCTGCATTCCCAAACTTTGGTATGTTATCTGATTGTCGTCATTATTTTAATGAAATAATTTGTAATTTCCATAATTTGTTGATCTTTGATCCACTAATTTCTTAGGATTAAGTTATTTAGTTTCCAGTTAATTTTTAATCCTTTCTTCAATGGCCCTTTGTTAAATATAATTTTTATTGCATTGTGGTCTGTAAAAACCATATTCAGTATTTCTGCTTTCCTGCGTTTGCTTGTGAGGTCTTTGTGCCTAATCCATGGTCAATTTTTCTAAAGGTGCCATGTACAGCTGAGAAATATGTTGCCACTTTCTCTTTTCATTCACAAACAGCCAGAACGCTATCACTTAATTTTTCTGAAAGTCTGTTCAGATTCTTAACTTTCTTTTTTTTATATTTTGGTTAGACCTATCTAGGTTTAAAAGGCACTATATATACATATACACAAATATGGAATAAACAGAAATTAAGAAGAGTCAGGGAAGGCTTCCAGTAAAAGATGGGATTTTCATTGAGACTTAAAGGAAGCCAGAGAGGTCAGTAGGCAGAGCAGAGGAGGGAGAGTGTGAGGCATGGGAGACAGTCCAATAAAACGACTAGAACCAAGTCTGTTGAACAGCCAGGAAGTCAGTGTCACTGGATCAAAAGGAACATGCCTGGGAGAAAGGTATAAGATTCAAATGGTAGTAGAAGTATAGGTTATAAAGGGCTTTGAGAATCAAATGGAGCATTTTGTATTTGATCCTGGAAGTGACTGGGAGCCATTGAAGTTTATTGAATAGGAGAGTGACATTGTCAGACCTGTGTTTTAAGATAATCACTTTAATGGCTGAATAGTGGAGAGGTTGGAGTGGGAAGTGACTTGTGAGGCAAGCAGACCCATCCGCAGACTATTGCAACAATCTGGGCATGAGATGCTGAGGGCCTGGTCTACAGTGTCAGAGAAGAGAAGGGTGGCATATTGGAGAGACATTGCAAAGGTGAAATGGGCTCGCCTTGGCAACAGATTGGATGGGAGGGAGTGGGGAGTGAGGGGTGGTAGAGGGAGTTGAGAGACTGTGGGGAGTCCTGGATAACTGGTAGATTGGGAGCTTGACAGGACTAGGAAGATGGTAATACAGTATGCGTGATGATGCTGACAATTATGATAATGATCTATCTGTGCAGGCCCACTTGTAGTAGGAGGAAATTAGATGAGACCATAGGGAAAGCAAACTTTCCTGATCATCAGTGCCCTGATAGCACTTGCACTTCTCTCCAGCACTTATGTGTTATTGTGCTTTATATGTATTGAGCAATCAGTTAATCAAAAAACATTTTAAGTATACTATGCACCAGGCACTGTATATACATAAATAATATATCTGTGTGTATGTTTGCGGGTATGTATACATATATGTACCATTCCAGCTGGCACGGAGTTTACTTTCTTTTGAGGAAAAAAAACACATATTCATATATTGATACATATGAGATAAATTCAACCTTTCTTTCTTTCTTTCTTTCTTTCTTTCTTTCTTTCTTTCTTTCTTTCTTTCTTTCTTTCTTTCTTTCTTTCTTTCTTTCTTTCTTTCTTTCTTTCTTTCTTTCTTTCTTTCTTTCTTTCTTTCTTTCTTTCCCTGCATTTGTAGTCAGAGGACCTGGGTTCAAATACTGACAGTTTCTCTGGGGACCTGTTTCCCATCCGTAAAATGAAGACTAGATGATCTTAAGGTACCTTCCAGCTCTAAATGTATGATTTATAGATTCTATGATAGGGATAGAGACTAGGTCAGTGATTTCCTAATTATAAGGAACTCCCAGGTGAGGAAATACCTTCTACCAATGCAGGTTGGCCCCTTCTCTGCCACTTAGCATCTTAGGACCTGTAATACGAAGTACAAAAGTCGTGAGGAAGGAGGGTGTGGGTCCGTTGGTCTCAGCAGCCCCCTTTCTCCTCCCAGAGCCACACCCACGGTTCTTTGTTCAATCCTCGGACAGAACGGCGGTCCCCGGGCTCGGAGCACTAGGACGGGACAGTGGAGGGGGGCAGCCTGGCAGGCAGGGTGGGCAGGGCTAACCCGCTAGTCCCAGCGGCCCTGGGCAGGTGCAGGCCGTCACTGCGGGGCACATGACTGCAAGCTCAGCCTCCCAGCCTGCCTCCCAGCCCGCCTCCGGCCCTCCCCCGCCGCCGCCCTAGCCGCTGCTCGGGGCACAGCCTCGGCTCGCTGCCTGCTGCCCGCTGCCCTCTCCCCCGGCGCGAGGCGGAAGCCTTTGGGGCCAAGCTGCGAGGCCGGCCTGCTGCGGGCTGCCCGCCTCCTGCGCGTCCTCTGGGAATGCCGATCATGCCCTTTCCATCAGGGCTTTTCTAGGAAACCGAAACCAAGAACACAGGCGTGCTCGGCCCCTGCCACCCTGCAGCTCACTCCAGGGGCTCCCTGAAACACCAACTCAGCTCCAATCGGCCGGCCAAGGGAGCGTGGGTGAGGTCACCGTGCCGGGCCAGGAGGGGCCGGAGGGGCCGGGAGTGCCGGGGGGCCCGGGGGTGCCGGGCTCCATCCAGCTCCCGGCCACCGGGTTCAGAGGACGCAGCGGCTTGGGGCGCTTGCGGCAGACGGCTGCCGGCACACGGGCTATGGCCAAGTGCTGCTTCTATGCGGTGGGGACGCTGTCCCTGCTCCTGCTCGTCTGCAGTGTCACCCTGCTGGTGGCCCGTGTGTTCCAGAAAACCGTGGACCGAGCGATTGAGCAGGTGGGTGAGATGAGATGGGCTCTGGGGGCTGCGGAGCGAAGTGGTGGGTTGGTCAGAGCGGATCCCGAAAGGCGCCTCCTACTCTGCTCCTGCCTCTGTAGGGCAATGAATGGCCCTCTGTCCCCAGGTCCTGGTACTTCTGTAGGGGGCATGACTGTCCCTCGATCCTGGTGCCCCACTCCCTTCTCAGCAGAGGACGGGAGTGTCCCTCTGTCTCCAGATCTTAATATCTCACACACACACACACACACACACATCTCCTCCTCCTCCTCTACTCCCTCCGCCTGATGCTACAGCTTTACTGCATGACAGTATGTTTGTGGCAAGCCCCAGAGGTGTGTTGGTGAGGGATGGATGGTAAGGAACATCCAAAGGCCGGTCTTGTTCTACCTCTATGTCCTCTCTCGCCTTGGGGGGTCATTGTCAGACTCAATGGAGCTGAGGGTAGTGGTGGGGAATGATAGAAATGGATGTTTTACACTTTTTCAGAAAGCACACTCTCATTGGAGTTTCCTCTCGGCTCTGCTAACCTTCCCCGGCCCCCGCCTGCCACTATACCACTCCCACCCTCCCCGCCCCCCCACCCCGGCCTTACCCTAACGTCAGCCTTCATAAAATCCCGAAAACAACAAAGGAAAGAAATCTAAACACAACAGTAGGCTGCGGTTGTTCTGATGGCTAACAGGCCTTTCGACTTGGGGTGGAGGAAAGGCTCCGAACGCTAGAGTATTCTTGTTTTTGTCGGGAGGGTGGGGAAAGGGTGAATGGGGGTGGGGTTGGAAGAGACCTGACCAGCGGAGATTCAGCCCCAAAGCAAACAAGTAGAACTGGGATGTGGGGCTGTCTCGTGTGACTCCTCCTCTTGGCTCTGGGAAGGGAGGAAGGACTTTTGTCCATTCTTCTTGACTGTTGACCTGCGTTAACATATCCTATCTTTTGTCAACAATAGCCCTCTTTCATCCACTGTTCCTTGTGGCTCTTCTCAAAACTCTAAAATTCTTAATAATGACTCAAATGCATAATCTAGGGCAGGGGTGGGGAATCTGCGGCCTGGAGACCACATGTGGCCAGTCCTTTGACTGAATCCTGAGGGCTGCACTTGAGGACCTAGAGGGCCACACGTGGCCTTGAGGCTGCAGGTTCCCAACCCCTGATCTAGGGTTTACAAAACTTAGGATTTCACGAAGTCATAACTTTAGAATTTGAAAGGATCTTCCAGTTCATCGAGGCCAGGCCCTTCATTTTACCTGAGGAACGATTTCATTAAGTAATTAATTGCCTGAAGTGGGATTTGAACTCAGTTTTTCCTGACTCCAAGTCTCTTGCTAACTAGTAGCCTGTACTGCCTCCAAGGCACACCACGAAGTAGGTAATATATGCATTTGTCACACCCAACCTGATAAATGGGAAATTATATAAGGAAACTACCTCCTACCTTGGGTAAATCACTTACCTTACCTGAGTGGCACTTTCTCCATCTTTCATACAGAAGAGTTGGGCTCCATGGCCTCAAAGTTCCCTCTCTGTTCTAAGTCAGTGATGCCATGATTCCCTCAGATAAGTGATGTTACCAGACTTTGGTCAGGTAGCCAGTAAGTGGAGTCTGAGCTGTAAACTGAGGTTCTTAACTTCCAGTTCCCAAGCCTCAAAGCCTCCCAAGACCTGTTGGAGCAAGCACTTTGCTGACATATTGCACATAGAAATTGGAAAGAAAAATTCTTAAAGGAACTTGGAAAAAATCTTATTTTTATTGGGCCTTTTTCTTTATAAGTGGACTCAAGAGATGCTTGGTTGCTTTTGAGAGTTTTTCGTGATGGGACATTTCTTAAAGCCCAGTCTCCAGAGCAACTGTCCAACACCTCTGTTGTGTGGCAGTCTTTTCCATCTGGTGGTATGCATAAGGTGTGGGAGAAGTCAGACTCCATGAGAGGGGTACCACAGTGATAGGGAGGGTGGGAAGTGGTAGCTGGGTTTAAGAGAGGGAACAGAGAAACCAAAGCAGTATCAATGTTGGCATCCTGGAGCAAAGCTATCAAGTTTGAAATACTAAAGGGACAACAGAGGAACCTTCCTTTACATACCTCCATCTTCTCTACAAACATTCACTAGAAATCACAGATCTGAGTTTTCAAACTCCCCCAAGGTCAATTAGTTGAGGAATCCCTGCTATAATGTACCCATCGAATATTCATTTAGCCTCTCCTGGAAGACCCACTGCTTCCCAAAGTAACTCACTTTACTTGAGGATCAGTCTAATGTTCAGCATCTTATAGCAAAGCTGACTTTCCCTCTCTTTGCAACTTCTAACTGTTCTTCTTAGTTCTAGCCTCTGAGGCCAAAGAGAATAAGCCTCGTCTCTTCTATATAAAAACCCTGAAAATACTTGAGGTCAACAATCATTTCCCTCTCAAATCTTTTTCCAGACAAATCATCCCTGGTCTTTTTAATCTTCAGTTCTCTCCATGGACTCTTTACCATTGTGATCTGGCTATTCTTTAGTTTGTCAATATTCTGTTTAAAATTTGGAACTCAGATCTACTCACAATACTTAAGATGTAGCCAAGAGAGCCAAGAGACAATTGTCTCCCATTTTCTGGACACACATGCTCTAAGATCACTTGGATTTTTCTGGTTGCTGTATCAATTCTTTTGACTCACACTGAGCTTATGGCTCTCTGAAACTCCTAGGTCTTTTTCATGAGCTTTGTTTTTGTGAAGGCACACCTTTCCCATCTTTGTAAAGGGCTTAGCACAGTGACTGGCGTATAGTAGGTGTTATATAGATGCTTAGGCCCTTCTTATTCCCATGGTGCATTTGTGAAGTTTTGTCTTTTTAACCTAATAATAAAACTTTGCACTCATATTTATTAAATTTAATCTTTTAAACTTTGGCTACTTAACTCTGTGGTAGCTAACTCTTAACTACCCACTGAAATCTTTCTGGATCTCGACTGTCAACCACCACGTTAGCTTTCTGTCATTTGCTCATTTTGTAAGCATCCCACCTATGCTTTCATCCAAGTTCTTGATAAAGATGTTGGACCAGTACAAAGTTAAGGAATATCCCTAAGATATTCCGCTAAGTAATTTGGGCCCATTTTATTAGTGAGAAATGCATGACTAAGGAACAACTTTCATGGGACCTGAGGGATGCAGTATTGAGAATCAGAAGACTTTTTTTTTCATTCTTTGTCTCACCAATGACTCTTCAAGATGCTGGGCAGCCCTCTTAATTGTTTTATGCCCTGATTTTCTCATTTACCCAAAGGACATAATATCATCTCCACCTACATCTGTTTCATGGGGATACCCTAAGTATCAATGAGGCCATTTTGGTGAAATGGTTTGAAGATATTATGCATCTTTATTTCCCCATTTTTCCTTTTATAGTTAAGCTGGCTTTCCATCATCATCTGGTACTTTGGTGCCTAAAAGAAAGTATAACCAGGTAACCTCCAGCAGCACCCAGTGCCCAGGTGTGGAGGTTGAGAAGAGAGGCTAGCCATAGATGGGAGAAACACTACATCTACACCAAATCTACACCATCTACACTGCATCTACATCTACACCATCTACACCAAAGCTTCTCACTGGCCAGCTTCCAGAACATTAAGAGGCCAAGCCCTTTTTCTAGGTTTGGTAAAGCCAAGAGTGGAAATGTCCTAAATTTCTGGGGCTAAAAAAACCCAAGCATCAACAGGCAGCTACATGGCACAGTGAGTGGAGTGCTGGGCCTAGAATCAAGAAACACTGAGTTCAAATGTAGCCTCAGATACTTTAGCAGCTAGGTGAGCCTGTGCCAGTCACTTTAACCTCTGTCTGCCTCAGTGTCCACATCTGTAAAGCCATGATAATAATAGTGCTTACCTTCATGGGTTGTTGTGAAGATTAAATATAAAAAGGACTTTGCAAACCTTAAAGCTCTACTGTATCTGCTCATCATTATTATTAAATGTAAGATGAGGGAAAAAGAAGTACTTTAGATACAAAATAGACATTTCCTACCTTATAAATGGAGACTTGAATATTCTTACTTGCATAGTAAGAGGCTAGCAAGACAATTAACTTGCCTCAAAGGCACAGCTTACATTCATACATTTTTCCCCAGATACTCATCTTTTTTATTATCCCTGAAACCCTTTGGGTTTGTGGCACTGACCAATTGAAACTAAACACCCTAGCTTTATGTGGCACCTTCACAAAAACTGACCATGTATAAAGGCATAAAAACCTCCAACCAAATGCAGGAAAGCAGAACTATTAACTGCATTCTTTTCAGATCATAAAGCAATAAAAATTAGTCAATAAAAGGTCATGGAAACATAGGTTTAAAGTTAATTGGCAACTAATCTAAATCTAAAAATAAGTGGGTCAAAGAACAAATGAGAGAAACAATAATTTCATTAAAGAGAGTGATGACAATGAGACAACATACCAAAATTTATGGGGTGCAGCCAAAGTGGTACTTAGGGGAAAATCTATATTTCTAAACTTACTTAGCTTACTCTAAACTTACATCAATAAAATAGAGGAAGAGTAGATCAATGAACTGGGCATGCAACTAAAAGACCAGAAAAAGAACAAATTAAAAATCCCCAATTAAACACCAAATTTGAAATCCTGAAAATCAAAGGAGAGGCAATAAAATTGAAAGCAAGAAAACCAATGAAGTAATAAATAAAACTAGGAACTGATTTTATGAAAAAAAACTAATAAAATAGATAAATCATTGATTAACTTAATTTACAAAAGAAAGAAGAAAACCCAATTGTTGTTGTTCAGTCATTTCAGTTATGTCCTACTCTTCATGACCCCATTTGGAGTTTTCTTGGCAAAGATACTGGAGTGGTTTGCCATTTCCTACCCCAGTTCATTTTACAGATGAGAAAACTGAGGTAAACAGGGTGATGAAGTGCCTTTCCCAAGATCACACAGCTAGTATATATCTGGGCCAGATTTGAACTCAGAATGATGAGTCTTCCTGATTCCAAGTCTGATGCTCTATCCACTGCCCCACCTAGCTGCTTTGTATCAAAAGTGAAATGCATGACTTCACCAGCAATGAAGATGAAATTAAAACAATTATTAGGAGCTATTTTGCTGAATTACATGCCAATAAACTTAACAATATAAGTGAAATGGATAAACATGTACAAAAATATAAATTAAGCAGATTAACAGAAAAGGAAATAGAATATTTAAATAACCCTATCTTAGAAAAAGAAATGGAACAATCCACAAATGAGCTCCCTAAGAAACAATCCTCAGGACCAGATAGATTCATAAATGAATTCAATGAAACATTTAAGAACAGTTAATTTCAAAATAAGCAAAGAAGGAGTCCTACCAAATTTGTTTTATTGCACAAATATCATTTTGATACCTAAACCAGGGAGAGCAAAAACAGAAAGAAAATTGTAGACCAATTTTCTTGGTGAATATTGATGCAAAAAATTTGAATAAACTACTAGCAAGGAAATTATAGCAATATATCACAAAGATCATACACTATGAGCAGGTGGGATTTATACCAGGATGGGTGGAATAGATTACGTACACAATACATAGTAGCAAATGACCAGAATAGCTTAGTATTTGATAAATCCAAAGATCTAAGGTTTTGGTGTAAGAACTCACGATTTGTCAAAAATTGTTGGGAAAACTGAATGGCAATTTGGCAGATACTGGGTATAGACCAACACCTCACACTGTATGCCAAGATAAGGTCAAAATGTGTCCATAATTTAGACATAAAGGTAATATCGTAAGCAAATTAGGGGAGAATGGAAAATTTTACCTATCAGATCTATGGATAAGGAAAAAAAATACCATACAAGAGATAGAGGGCATTATGGGATGTAAAATGGATAATTTTGATTACATGAAATTAAAAAGGTTTTGCACAAACGAAATTAAAGCAGCCAAGATTAGAAGGAAAGCAGGAAACTTGGGAGAAATGTTCATAGCAAGTTCCTCTGATGAAGGCCTCATTTCTCATAGAGAATTGAATCAAATTTATTAGAATATAAATCATTCCCCAACTGATAAATGATCAAAGGACATAAACTGGCATTTTTTAGAAGAAGTCAAAGCTATCTGTAGTCTTATGAAAAAATGCTCTAAATCAGTTTTGATCAGAGAGTTGAAAATTAAAACATTTCTGAGATACTACCTCACACCTATGTCTAATATGATAGAAAAGGAAAATGACAAATGTTGAAGGGGATGTGGAAAAATAGGGACCCTAATGTACTGTTGGAACTGTGAACTGATTCAACCATTCTGGAGAACAATTTGGAACTATGTCCAGAGCTATAAAACCATGCATACTCTTTGACCCAGCCATACTATTACTAGGTCTATATCCCAAAGAGATCAAAGAAAAAGGAAAAGGACTTATGTACAAAAATATTTATAGTGGCTCTTTTTGTGGTGGCAAAGAATTGGAAATTAAGGGGATGCCCATCAATTAGATAATGGCTGAATAAGCTGTGGTATATGATTGTGATGGAATACCATTGTGCCATAAGAAATGATAAGCAGGATGGTTTCAGAAAAACCTGGGAAGACTTATATGAACTGATACAAAATGAAGTCATCATAATCAGAAGAACATTATACACATTAATAGCAATTTTGTACAATGATGGATTGTGAATGGTTTAGCTCTTCTCAGCAATACAATGTTCTAAGATAATTCTGAAGGACTTATGATTTAAAGTGCTACCCATCTCCAGAGAGAGAACTGATAGAATCCGAATGCAGATTGAACCATACTTTTTTAGTTTTCTTTATTTTTCTTGGGTTTTTTTTTGGTCTGTTTTCTTTTGCAACGTGGCTAATATGGAAATATGTCTTACATGACCACATGTATAATCAATATCAAATTGCCTTCTCAAGGAAAGGGAGGGGAGGAACTTGGGACTCAAAATTGTTTTTAAAAAAAGAATATTAAAATTGTTTTTACATTTAATTGCAAAAAAAAATATAATAATAATAATAAAGAAATTAATGACCCTAAAGCTATATGGAATGGTTTACTGAGGGAAAAAGCTTTTGAGCCAGGACTTTTTATGGCAGAGGAAAGTCAAGACTTCTCCCACATCTCTGGGGATGACAAAAAAGACTCTGAGAGACTCAAAAGGAAGAGGCTTATGCCAACTCTAAGGTAAGGGTCATTGGTTACCCTAAGTAAAAGCACAGTAACACTATTGCTGAAAAGAGCACACACTCAGGTTAAGAGAGACAGCAGCTGAAAGTGGAAAATTCTATAGCTGCCCATTGAAGATCAAGAAAGATGGAGTACCCAGTGGCCAAGGAACCCACCTAGCCCAGCTGGCAGTAGCTGAATATTGACTTATCCAGTTAAGACACTGTACCCTAGAAACAGTATGCCCTGAGAAATAGAGCAAGCATCAGCAATATCCTGCCCTGCTTCAGAGGCAGAAAAGATGTTGAGGTTATGGAGTTCCAGAGTTATGAGTTGCTCTGGTCTTATGTGTACCCTACATGTTTGCTTCACCACCATGTACTTGAAGCTGAGGTCTACCCTTTCCCTCTCACTCCTAGTCTTTGTGTGTATTTGTGGGAGATTGTGACCCTAGTTTGGGGAAAATGCTTTTTAACCACTGTTCTTGCTATGCCATTTGAGTAAATGCCTTTGGGAAAAAATTGAGTCTCCTGGCTGATTGTCAAGGAGAAGCACTAATGGGAGTTTGTGATCTAGTTTTACAAGGATAACCACCTACAGAGTTATCCCTAGATAGGTATCCTGAAAGTAGAAGGCAACTACCACCCTGGGGACCCAACCAACCATCAGCAGTAAGAAATAAGCAAGTGATCTCTGACAGGGTGTTATAATATAGCAATATTATTGTATAGCACTATATAACAATAATGGTGATAATAACAGTAGTAACAAGAGGCTTGCCCAAGGTAACATAGCTAGTAAATAAGTGGTGAAGCCAGGCTTCAAAACCAGGTCTAATTTCTGGACTTTTTTGGACTCTTCTGTCCAAAGCTCTTTCCTATGAACCACATTTCATCTATGTGTCCTCATTACCTTTTTTTCTTCCCAATAGAATGTAAGTTCCTAGAGGGCAAGGTACTGTTTCTTTCTGTCCTTGTATCTCCAGTACCTTATATAATATCCATCATATAGTAAGGGTGTAATAAAGACTTGCTGAATAAATCAATGAACTTACTCTTCTAAATTCTAAGAGATAGTTGAGTTTTATATTAATTACTATGAATATTTGTAATTCAATAAAAAATAATCTTGTAGCTTTTTCCCCTCTAATCCTAACTTCTGACTGCAATTCTCATCTCCATCCAAACTACTTTCCCTTGACAAACGAGGCAGGGTTGACTCTAAGGACAGGAAAAGGAGGCCAAAGATGAGGGCTTCTGTGCAAGCTAGTGATCTAATAAATTCCAAGATTTTAGTTAAATTAAGATTGGAAAACTGTACCCTAAAAATCTCAGTTTTTCTCTTGCTCTTGCATATTTTTGTTTGTTGTTCCCTTTAAAAAAAGAAAGTCCCTTTTGAAAAGCTCCAATTTTGCCTCTACTAAAGTTGGGAAAGAGGACAAGGAGGAGGGAGGATGGAAGTAGATATCTGTCTAGAATCCAGGAAAAGTCAATGGATCTGGGGGACAGAGAGTGATGAAACATTCAGGATGACAGAGGCCAAGACAGCTGGGGATCTGGAGCTTCTTCCTTACGGGGCAATCCTTTGCATAAGATGTTCAGTCTGATCGTCACAGCAGCATGACATTGTGGCGCTAGCACTATGCTGGCAGGCAAAAGACTTGGGTTGTAGTCTCAACTCACTCATTAACTAGTTATATGAGGTCAGACCATTTCACTTCTCCAGCCTTCAGTTTTACTATCTGGCATATAGTAGGCACTATAGAAATGCTAATTCCCTACACTCCTAATTGCATTGATATGGTTCTTGTGTATGTCTTGGTAGGTAGATTCCCCCCAAATTTTATACATTCTATCATTATTTTAAATGAAGTTCTTCTTTCTATTTCTTTCTGCTAGGTTTTATTAGCATTATAAAGTAATGCTAGTGATTTATGTGTCTTTGTCTTCTGTCTTGCAACTTTGCTGAAGTTATCGTTTCCGTCTTCTAAGTTGACTCTCAATGCAGCAGCATCTCTGCTGCAAAAAGGGATAGTTTTGTTTCTTCTTTACTTATGCTTATTCCAATTTCTTTTTCCTATCTTATTTGCTATAGCTAGCATTTCTAGCATCATGCCATTTAAAGTGATGATGAAGGTTGTCCTTGCTTTATCCCTAATTTTATTGTAAGGGATTCTAGTTTGTTCCCATTACATATAATACTAGCTTTTGGTTCTAGGTATATACTATTTATCATTTTAATGAAAAGTTCAATTAATTTATATATTTTCTAGTTTTTTTAAATAGAAATGGGTATTGTATTTTATAAAAAGTATTTTCTATATCCATTGATATTTTTAAAAATGGGTATGCTTAGGTGAATTTTTAACTGGCTGGACAGCCCAACTAGGACAATATTAATTAATGGGCACATATTAACCTGAAGGAAGATTCCCTGTGACATTTGTTCTAGGACCTATTCTTTTCAACAATTTTATTTATTATTTGGATGAAGATCAAATTTACAAATGAAGTATATGAATGAAATGAAATATGAATGAATGAATGAAAGGGATAGCTAATATCAGATGGGTTGAGATGGGGGCCACCTCTGAATAATAGCTATACCCATGGAAGGTGGTATCTATGAAAGCAAAAAATGTACAATTAGAATTTATAAGGATAAATTTAAAATATAATCACATTTATAGAATGTGATTATATAAATATATCATAATTTATATTTAAAATTATACATCAAAAATACACAAAATTAATTTTAAGATATTGGCTACGAAATCATTTTTATATTTTTTACATTGAATTAATTATACTTTATTAAAAATATAATATAGGCATGTGATAGATGCTTCACAGCATCTCATGCACTTCAGAATATTAAACTTATATTTTTTCATCTTGGCATATTTGCTAACAACCTAGATTCAGAAGTATGAGAACAGAGCCAACCAAAGTCAAAGAAGGAAGGATAGGCTCAGGAGCCAGGGGTGAAAAGAAGGGATGGTTCACTTTTTTTTATGCTGCTCCTCCATCAAACAAAGAACACATCATGGTAGCCAGAGGGGAGCCTTATTGCAGCGGACTGTGGGTATCCCAGTGGAGCTTATGATCCCCGAGTGCTCCAGATGTGTAATTTGAGTTCCATGAAAGATTTTACAGTTGGGCTCCTTCTTCTAAGTCAAGCAAGCAGAAGCCTGACAGAACAAATGGTCTTCACCAAATCCAGCTATAGTTGCCTTCAAGTTCTATTAAACAAGGAAACAAAATTACTTCCTCATTAACAACTCTCTCTTTCCATTCCCCATACCAGAACATACTTTCCTTGGTCTCTTTTAATGGAATCTTTCAGTCCATTTCAATTCAACAAGCATCTATTCAGCACCTACTTTATGCCTGGCACTGTGTTAAATGTCGAGGAAGGTACGAAGACAAAAAGAGTCCCTTTCTTTAAAGAGCTTATAGTTTTGATTGGGGCTGGGGTTGGGGTGGAGGAGGGTGACTGTGTACCCACAGATAAGTGAGTAGGAAATATATAAAAAGTCAAGGGTGAATTAATAACTGCAGAAATTAGGAAAGGTGGCATTTCAACAGAACCTTGATGATGCCTGGGAATTTCTAGGAGCAGAGGTGAGGGGGAAGGGTTTTTAGGTATGGTGCATGATTTGATTAAAGATACAAAGACAAAAAATGACATATTGTATCCAGAGAAATACCCATTGGAGCCAGACTGTGAAGGGCTTTATAAATGCCAAACAGAGAAGTTGATATTTTATCTTGGCAGAAAAAGGGAGCCACTGACTCTTCCTAAGAATAGGAATGAATATGGAAATGTTTTGCATGACTGTACATGTATGATCTATATCAAATTGCTTGCCTTCTTAAGGAGGAAGGAGCAGAAGGAGGGAGGAGTGGAAGGAGGGAGGAAGAATTAGGAACTCAAATTTTTAAAAAATGAATGTTAAAAATTTTTGTTTACATGTAACTGAGAAAACAATAAAATAAAAATTAAACATAAAAAATCTTATGTTAAAAAGGGAAATGATATGGTTTAGTAGTTGGAATTATAGAATTTTGGAGCTGAAAGATATCTCAGAAATTAGCCTAGTGCCTTAACTAGTCTCATCTCTTGCAGTGATCAGTGTCCAAGACATTATCTTATTACCATCATTTGTCTGTCTGAATTAGTAAGATGCTACAAGTAAAAGCAATAGTTCTTTTTTTTAAAAAAATATACTTTTTGTTTTTATATACCTTCATTTCCAAGCCTTACCTCTACAGAGAATATATCTGCCCTCCTGTCATAACAAAAATTTTGAAAAGACAGATTCGGCGAGAGCAGTTTAGCAAAGCTAAGCAACACATCAACCTAGATAGATTGCAATGTTCCAAATCCATTGTGCCCCACCTTTTCAAATAAAAGAGGCATATTTGATCCCCCTTTTTTGGTTAGGGCCAAGCTTGAGCATTATAATTACATGGAATTCAGTTTGAGTTTTTGTTGTCATTGTTTTCATTTCCATTGTTATAGCCGTTTCCCGGTTCTCCTTTCTTTCCTCTGAATTAAGTCATATAAATCTTTCCATGTTTCTCTTCTATATATTTGTCATTTCTTATAGCACAGCAATATTCCATTCCATTCATGTACCATAGTTTGTTTAGCCATTCCTGATCAATGGGCATGTACTTTTTCCATTTCTTTATCCTTGGAAAAACAGCAATATAGTTCTAAAACCATAGGGCCAGATCCATGGAGTTAGACAACTTTGCATAAGAGAGTTTATAAACTTAAATAATGTTCTTTTTAAAAGATTTAAATTCTGTGTGTGCTCCAAAGAGATCTAAAACTTCCAATTCCCATAAGTTCAATGTTTCCCAACCTTTTCAAGTCTGATGACCTCTTTCTGACAATGAGCTTTTTCACTAGCTTCTGTTCTTTCACTAGTCTGGAATTTTCTCCTTCCTCATTGATGTATCTTGGCTTCTCCAGCTTCCTTTCAAGTCCCAGCTAAAATCCCACCTTCTACAAGAAGCCTTCCCTGATTCCCCCCCCACCCCAAACTAGTGTCTTTCCTCTATTTAGTGTCTATCTCCAACTTATCCTGTATGTACCTTGTTTGTATGTTGTTGTTTGCGTGTTATCTTGCCTATTAGATTGTGAGCTTCTCGAGGAGAGGTCCTGTCTTTTGCCTTTTTCTATACTCAACTGTTAGGACAGCGTCTGGCACAAATGCTTGTTGGCTGTCTGATTTAGGAGTGGGTCTAACATTGGTATCTTGTTAGTTCAGGATCAATGTTGGGATGAAATGAGGCACTAACGCATTGATGGGCATTTTTTTTTTAAAAAAGGACTTTTACTTAGCACTAAGGAAATATGCAATAAGGATATGCAATAGGGATATAGTAACACTTAGCTGCTCTCCATGTGAAAGCATGTTGGGTCAGCTGGGCAGGGTATGGTGACTCACATGGCCTTTGGATATCCACCATGTCTGAAGGGCATCACAAACCCAATTTAGATGGGATCTTTTATGCCCTTGACTATGCCTATGACTAGAAAGCCACATCATCCCAGCCAGAGGCCACCAGGAAACCATCCAGAGTGGCCCAGGTTAAGCCTTGCCCCAGGCCTGGGCCAACCAAGTCTTGTTTTTCTTGCCCTTTTGGAAAAAAAATCTAGTCTAACCTATGGGCAGCTAGATAGAGCAGTGGATAGAGAACACTAGGCTGAAGTCAGGAAGACTTGTCTTCATGAGTTCAAATCTAGTCTCAGACACTTACTAGCTGTGTGACCCTAGGCTAATCACTTAACCCAATTTGCCTTAGTTCCTTATCTGTAAAATGAGCTGGAGGAGAAAATGGCAAACCACTTCAGTATCTTTGCCAAGTATTCTTTTGCCAAGAAAACCCCAAATGGGGTCACGGGACAGTCGGACACAATTGCAATGACTCAACAACAACAACATAACTCATGTTGAGGGTGGGGGCCAGGGGAAAGGGAGAACTCCAGTAAATACCAGTCCTATCACAAATGGGAAGAGTAGCTGTACTAGACTGAGCCCTCAAGCTCCTCCCAGAAACAAAGGACCATCTTTCAAAGTTTGAATTTCTTCTGGTAATGCTGTATGGCTTTGAGTCATACAATACCATAGTCTCTGAGCAATTAAAAATGCTGGTCATCCAAAAGACAATGCAGTGTCTCATGGTGAACATGAATAGGCTGTAACATATTAGCAGCAAAGATTTGCAGAGGAGAAGTAAGGTAAGGGGCATCTTCAGGAGACAGAGAGCTGGCCACCAAGGCAGGAAGAAAGCAACCCAAATTATTCTACTTCTGCTATATCCTGGTTGTGTTATTCTGGCAAGTTATTGAACTTCTCAGGGACTCCAGCCCACCCCTGGACTAGAAAATGCAAAGCAGGTGCTGTTCTACATTTCATTTGGGAGTTCCTCCCAACAGTGAGAGTGAGATCACAGCTCTCTCTCTCTCTCTCTCTCTCTCTCTCTCTCTCTCTCTCTCTCTCTCTCTCTCTCTCCATCTCTGTTTCTGTCTCTCTCTTTCTTTTCCTTCTTCCCTCCCTCTGTCTGTCTCTCTCTGTCTCTGTTTCTCTCCTCTATCTCTCTTTGTGTCTCTGTCTCTCTGTGTCATTCTCTTTTTATTTCTGACCAGGAAAGGAGATGTAGTGAGAGAGGGAGAAGAGATAGACAAGCTGAGTGTGTCATCAATATCCATTTAATGTCAAAAGATAGAGAAAAAGGCTCCTTACTGTTGGAGTGGACCTCTTGAAAGATTTCTAGAAGGACATGGAAAGGCTCGTAGAATGAGAATGTATGAATGGGATCTGATCTGGACCCGCAGAAGAGAAGTGCCTATGTTACAGAAATCACAAATCAATGGAAACAATTCATATAGATGAGATTTCTATCCTATAGAAGGTATGTTTACTTGTACATGGATTCATATTTCTATATTTTCTAAGATATTTCTAGAAGTCCAAACTAATTCCAACAATAAATTATCAAGAGAATCACTATATGCTGCCAGATTTATAGTCATCAGCTAGACTAGAACATCCTTCCCAGAAGTACTATTTAATCAAATGCCAAAGATTGGTATAATTCCATATAATCCTCTTGACAAATCCCACTTAACCATGTACTATTTCCTGCCTCATAGTGAAATAGACTGTAGTACAGCCTCCAGACAAAATCCCTTCCCTACAATGGCTTCCAGGCCAGTTTCCATCACTCCTTAAGCAACTTTATGTGATTACGGCCAAAGATTGATACATTAGGTTTTTCAGATTTCCTCCTTGCATTGCTTCTGAGTTTCTTTTCCCAATAAAATGTCCTTTGTAAAACAGAGCACATAGTAGGTTACTTTAAAGTGCTCCTTTATTTTATTAGGATGAATGGGAAACCCAAGTCAGGTCAACAAGCATTTGTTAATAACCACCTACTATGTACTAAGCCCCACGGATATGCAGAAAGACAAAAAATAAGCTCTGCTCTCTAAGAGTTCATAGTCTAACAGAGGAAACAACATACAAACAACTATATAGAAACAAGATATATATGTGTGTGTGTGTGTGTGTGTTTTATTTAATTTAACATTAAATCTAATCAAAGCCATTTCTACCAAACTATCATAGTTCCATTTCCCTCCAACATGACTGTTAAATATTATTTTATATAATATCTGTAGGAATATTGAGCGATGAAAAGATATCTTATATAGACATTCAAGAATTGAGCAACCATATTTCTCTTCCCATCTTCCAGGGAGGTTTCTCTTAAATAGGTCAGTAGATGGGTACTGGAAGAAGGGCAAAACTATTTACCTCTGACTAGACATCTTTATCTTGGTTCAATTTCTGGTTGCCACCTTTAATCCATTCGCTTAATGAAAGCCTTCCTTCACTGGTCATCTTGTGAGAAAAATCTCACTTCTTAATTCTTTTGGTTTTACTAAAAATGAGGTTGATTTTAAATATGTTTCCACAAAACTATACAAATTGAATAATTTACAGGGATATACTCTCCTGTTTTTTAATTAACCTGATTAGTTCTTCTGAACATTGACAGCTTAACTCCCTTCAAGTTAGTGGGCTCCTGTCCTCTTCCCAAACCTTGGAGTCACTCTTTCTCTGAGCATTTTCACTGGCTGTCCCTGAGGCCTGGATCACTCACCCTCCTCATCTCTACCTCCTGGATCTCCTGGCTTCCTTCAAGTCTCACCTTCTGCAAGAAATCTGTCTTCCTTTTGAGGCTACCCCCAATTTATACTTTATATGAAGATTGTCCCAAAAATCTTCTATTAAAGCTTAAAACTGCAGTAAGACTTAAGACTTGGAAGACGTGGAAGCTATATGGGATTCCATGCCATCTTGGGGAGGGAGGAGAGGAGGGAGGGAAGAAAATCTGGAACTCAAAATTATGTAGAACCGAGTGTTGTAAACTAAAAATAAAAAAATGCTATAAAATAAAAAAAGACTGAAGACTTTAGAGACAACTAGTATTTTATTTATACATAGTTGTTTGCCTGTTGTCTTCCCCCCCTTTCTCTGTGTCTTCATTGCTTGGTATAGCCTGACCCATAATAGGTGTTTAATAAATGTTTAGATGATGATGATGATAAATTAGCTAAAATTGAATTGCTGGCTTAAGAGGTGTAGTGAGTTTAGCTGAGGGAAAGTCCTAGAGCCGAGGCTGAATACCATCTTTTTTTCTTCCTGCTTAATAGTATTTTATTTTTTCTAATTACATGTAAAAATAGTTTTCGACATTCACTTTTATAAGATTTTAAGTTCTAATTTTTTTCTAACTCCCTTCCCTTCTCCCTCCCCAAGATGGCATGCAATCTGATATAGGTTATACATGTACAATCATGTTAAACATATTTCCTCAATAGTCATGTTGTGAAGAAGAAATAGAACAAAAAGGAAAAACCGTGAGAAAGAAAAAACAAAAAAATGTGAAGATAGTATGCTTTGATCTGTATTCAGACTCCACAGTTCTTTTTCTGGATGTGGATAGCATTTTCCATCATGAGTCTTTTGGAATTTTCTTGGATCATTGTGTTTCTGAGAACAGCTAAGTCAATCATAGTTGATCATCATACAGTGTGGCTGTTACTGTGTACAATGTTCTCCTGGTTCTGCTTGCTTCACTTAGCGTCAGTTCATGTAAGTCTTTCCAGGTTTTTCTGAAAGACTGGATGGCATCTTATTGGTGAACTACCCTTTAACTTTGAGGGGCTGTGATTCTGGAAAGAATAACGAAGTTTAAAAACCCGAATTCTTCTGTAATCTGTCTACACTTCTTAGGCAAAGTTCTCCCAGGATATCAATGACCATCTTGAATCGTTTGGCCCTGTGGGTGACTGCATGAATTCTCAATTTATATTTAATTATTTTTGTACTCTAAAGACTAGAAAGAACACTTCATTGGTACCCTTGTGGCCTGAAAGCTCCCCAAGGACCAGAAGCAACTGCTCTAAATGCTTAATGCAGTTCCCCCAAGGGATTACTTTTCCATTGCGAAATTACATGAACAGAGAAATTCAGGTTCATCAGCTCAGAGAGTAGCTGCCCTTGAAGGCTGCCTAAAGTCAGGCTGCAGATTAATCCAGAAGGGTCCAGAGCCCATCTGAGCCATACCATTGCCTCACATGAGGAGACATATTGTAAGAGTCACTGTGGGATGGCTATCAGTCTTTCTTCCTGAGGATACACTTTTGTTACCACTCTAACAAACATAGCCACAGAAACTTTACAGTAGCCAGAGAAGCCTTTCTCACCAATGTTTAGAAATGCTTTGCTCTACACAGAATTAAATTTGAGTAAGGCACTTAATAATAGCATTTATGGAGTACTTTAAGATTTGCAGGATGTTTTACATGCTTTATTTCATTTTATCCTTACAACTACCCTGGGGTAATACATGGTACATTCATGAAATCGATTTATCATTTACTACTATTATTATTCTAATAAATGTTATATATGCTTATTAAGACTGATGGTACACAGAGAAGGCTTGTAGTCATCAATGTATGTGATTGAACTTTGTAGACTATTCAGTAATATGAACACGAACCTTTCTGGGAATAATCCACCCACCTGATTCCTACAGGTTCCAAGAGGCATCTCCTCGACAACGTTCATTCTCTGCCTCGCCTCTGGCTTTGTGTGTTCCTCCAAGGTGGCTTTCTGACAAGTTGTCATCAGTCAGCACTGCTCTCAAAACAAACACAGGATGCTCTATCCTGATCCCCACCCAGGAATATGCTAATGATGACTGGGGTATTGAGGTGCATTTTTATGGTTCTGGCTAAGGAGATTTACAAGTTGCATCTGAATTCTTATTTGTGATCAATTACCTAAACTTATGATAAAAGATAACTATCAATCAAAGCCTTCATCATTGGCGTTTATCAGTTGTTTGCCAGATTTGGGAATCACATGCATCATTAGCAACTGATTACTAGATTTGGGGGACATATGCAGATGGTAGTTATTTACTAAATCTGGGGGGCACATGTTATTAGTAGCTTAACAAATATGGGGGACATGCATTATTGCCAAGCTATGCCACTCAAGTGTTTATCTATCATAGAAAAACATATAATAATTAGTCATGAAATGTAAGCTTAAAACAAAATGGAGTTTAACTTCAGTTAACATTTACATTTATTCCCACTATCCCTTGGAGGTAGATACCATTAATATGATACCTATTTTGCAGATGAGGAAGCTGAGACTGAGAGAGGTTAAGTGTCATGTCCAGGGTCACAAAGTTAGTAAGTATTTGAGGATTTGAACTCAGGTCTTCCTGGCGCCGAGTCTCACCTTCCCTTCCCTTTCCCTCCTTTCAAACCCCATGCACCTAGACTTTTTGAGGCGGCCAAGTGGGAAGGATTAACAAGACTGCTCACAACCCTTGGGTAAGCTGAGAGTAAACAACTGTAATCCTTCTGGTGAAACTGAGGACCACTGGGCCTTCTCATCTGTCCTGCCATTGTGGTCTTACCATCTGCTTTGTCACTATACCCTTTAGATCCCAGGAATGGCGCCTGGGCAGCAAAGCATTTATTGCTGCACCCTTTGGCCTAAGGAGACTTTCCACCTGCCCTGGAGTCGAACTCTTATGTATGGTCTCTTCCATGAAAACTGTCAGCTCCTTGGAAGCAGAGACTGTCTTAATTTTTCTATTTGTATCACTGGCAGTTAGGACATAGTAAGCACTTAATAAATAACTTTTCACTCATTGAAAATGAAAGGGTTGGACTCCGTAGTCACTAAGGTCCTTTGCAAGTATAAATCCTTTCAGTGCAATGCCATGGTATTATACCTGAGTAATGCTTGTCATATCTTAGAAATTCACAGATGTCTCATCTTGGTTTTTAATTTGCTTTTAAACTCTTGAGCTTAGGTGCTGTGTTGGAAAAAAGCATCAGTCTTCAAGGTTAGAAAAAACTTGGGCTATAATCCTGCCTCTGGCACTTAGTAGCTATGTGACAAGTCAATTCACTGTTCTAGGTCTCAGTTTCCTCGTCTGTGAAATGGGAATAATAACATTCTCTCTACCTGTGAGTGGAGTCATTGTGAAGCTAAGGGTCCTTGTGAGATTATGTGCAAAAAACCTTTCTGAGCCATATGAGGGTTCACTACTATTATTCTTGAACCCCAACATATTCCCCCTCCAGTGTCTGACATTACTTAAAGTTCCTTGGATGTTCTGGTTTTCCTTAACTCTTGCATCTTTCTCCAAAGACGTTAATTCATCAAAAAGGAAAAAGAAACTGGCTTGTGATAATGGGTAGAATGATTCACTTTTTACTACTCATGTCGGAGTGATCCAGGCTTAGAATAATTAAGTATTTGTTTTAGCTTTCTTTTTTTTTGCCATAATAGTCTTGGGCAGGTATGCTTAAAACCTGTTTGGCTTCCAAGGCTTGTAACTGATGACACAAGCAGAAGAAAATGATTCCTTCTTTGTTTAAGTGGCTTCAAGCCAGAGGCATAAAACCAGTTTGGAAGTTCTTGAACTGAGTCCTCAGCTCTTTGTACTGCCATTGGGTGAGTCTGTGACCTAGGCTTAGCCATCTCATTCCTCTTCAGTAAAACACAAGAGTTGGTTGTCTAGAGATGCCTTGATTTAAAAACAAAGTTTTTATTCATTTTGAACATAAATATAGAAAGAAAAGAAAAGGCGTTTCCACGTATGCAGAAAGAGGACTCAGTGTGAAACCGTGAATTTCCATATGATCTTGGCAGTTTTCCATGTCTAACTAAGCTCTAAGCACTCCTCAGTACCTGCTTTATCTGTCTTCAAGGCCGTTGGACAGATTGTTCTCATCAGCCCATTCTGAAGGAAGTCGTCATGTGCTTGGGGTAGACAACCCCCAGCTCCCGCACAGGGTTCAAGGCCTGATAGATGGACACTAAAGGTGGATGAGGACCCCTAAAAAGAGCTTGGCAAACCACCTTCCTGAATACCCCATATGTTCTCTTCTGGGGAGGGAGGAGGGCAGAGGGCACACTGACTCCCTCCAAAGGTCCCTCACCCCACCTTCATGGGGGACCAAGAACAAAGAGCTTCCCTTGGGGAAGTTGTGCCTGCACACCTCGAGATTCCCAGCATGCCTGGAGGGAAACTAGACATTGAAGGGAGAGCTAAGGAGAGGAAGAGGTCAGATATTTGCTCCAGTTCAGTTGGGAAAGGCCAGTGCTCCAGTGGCAGGAAATCTGAGGCCAAACTGTCAGCTGTCGGGAGTGAAATCAGGAGACGGAAGGATGGAGTGGGGGAGGGGATGAAGGTCATAAATGACAAGTTGCACAATATCTGGGTTTTTTTTAAGGTTTTCCTTGTGATGCATTTATTTTTTTTTCTTCACTAAGAAATTAAATCTACTAAATATTTATTGTGAATCTGCAACCTGCTCTGTTTCAGGCAGGTCAAAATGTCGTAGAACAAGTTGTGGCCTAGCTATTTATAAAATGAACAGAGCAGCAGCCAAAGACTGTTCTCCTTGCTTTGGGAGCCTCCCTCTGCCTGCCTGGGCCTGCCCAAGGACTGAACAGCTGCAGCAGGAATGAGTAGCAATGACCATGTCCCAGGCAAGATGAACTCAGACCTCTTACCTTTGTGATGAATTTTTAATTATGGAAACCCAATCCGTAAAGCCTCTACCAGCTGCAGATTTGGTGAGCCAATGGTATTTTAACGAGCGACCTGCAGGAACGATAGAGGAAACAAAGCATAGCTCTCAAGCCCCCAGTTCCGGTCGCTCAAGATACTTACTAGCTGTGTGACCTTGTGTGTACCCATGTGATCTCTCTGGCTACAGTGTAACCATTTAGAGGTCAGAGCCCATTTCTTCTGCTTTTTGGTAAACCCCACTGTAGTTAATGAAGAATCTCGTATATGGTAGGTATTCAATAAATATTTGATTAGCTTTCAAGGTTTTATACCTGACAACAAAACTATTTAATAACTTCCTTTTATTGATTTTAATTATGATATAATATGATAATTGTATATAATGACTATAATATGATTATAATAATTATAAATAATTACATTTTTATTTATAAAAATGGGTATTTTCTCCCTCTCACCTTCCTGCCATTGAAAAAAGAAAAGGAAAAACAAAATCCATGTAACAAATATTTATAGTCAAGCAAAACAAAACCTGGCATTAGTCATGTCTAAAACTCTCTCAATCTTCACCCAGAGTCCATCACCTCTGTGTCATGAGATGAGTAGCATCCTTTACTGTGAGTCCTCTGGAATTGTGGTTGACCATTCATTGCACTGGACAGCATTCTTGAGTCTTTCAAAATTGTTTGTCTTCCAAATGTTGTTGTTATTATAGCAATTGTTTGCCTGATTCTTCTCCTTCACAAGTATCTTTTTAAAATAAGTTTTTGCTGACAGCTTTTGTTTTTACAAAACCAAAAATTTACCCTGTGCCCTGTTTCTGCTTTTTCCCTTCCATAGAGCCACCCCTTACAATAAGTTTAAAAAAAAAAAAAGAAAAATGAGAAGAAAAAAATCGCAAAACCAGTCAATATATTGGGAAAATCTGACTATTTAGTAGCCTTTCTTGAAACAGTTGCTTGGAAAAAAGAGACTAGACAAAAGAATATATGAGAAGGTTATGTCTGCTCTAACCCCAACAAAAACAGCTGCCTTCATTTCAAAATCTTGATTTTATCCAGCAAGAGTATGTACATATACATGCTATGACTTTTTGGTTGTTACTCAATAGCTCATGCCATTGTGTGCTGAGTGTCTGGTTGTAGCTAACAGAACCAATGTTTGGCTGGCTGCCTCTATCAACTGCGTACAGGTCAAGATGGACCTTTTGGCTGCAGCTGCTGTAGAGCTGGTATAAGAAGGCTTGTCAGGGTTAACCAAGGCACCTCACAGGTGGCATACCTTATCCAGAAAGCCCATCAATGGTTACAAGCCAAGTCTTTCATTCACCATGAAAAAAAAAAGATTTATTTTGCTATTGTCTCAAGGCACTGCCAAGCTAAGGTGGAAAAAAAAAACCCAGTGCCAGAGGGCATTAAATCAGGTCTTTTTCTGCTGTTTGAAGAATGTTTTGAATTCCTACATTGATTTAAGTTCAACCACTATTTTCTGCACTCCTGCCTCCAGGGTTTGAGTACTGCACTAGGAACTAGGGATGAGGTGGGGACTGGGGGCTTAGGCAGTGGACACCAAAGCAGACATGTTCCCCTTCATTAAGAATCTTAGGGAATGAGGTGGTTTAGTGGATAGAGTTCTGAACTTACAGTCAGAAAGTCTTGAGTTCATATCCTGCCTTAGATGCCAGCTGTGGGACCCTGGGCAAGTTATTTAGCCTCAGTTTCCCAGATGCGAAATGGAGATAATAATAGCACCTATCTCACTGGGCGATTGTGAGAACTACAAGACGTTTTGTGTGTGTGTGTGTGTGTGTGTGTGTGTGTGTGTGTGTATGTGTGTGTAGTTATTTGCAAATGTTAAAGCACTGTATAAATGCTAGTTATTATTATTATCTTGAGGAGACCAGAGATGTGAGAAATTGCTAAATACCAAGGCTTCTAGTCCAGTGCCCAAACAATTGATACAGATAGTACCACTGCTAAAGGCAGTGGTCTCCAAATTGGATTGTAGGCAGAATGATGCATGGGAGTGAAGGAGGGAAATAGAACCTCTTTTTATTTTTAATTTACAAAAGAAATAAATGAAGCTTTACTTTTATTTTCCTATGTGGATTGACATTGGTGCCCTCACTTGGTCTTGATGTCAGTCAGATGTCACTCACGGTGTGAGGAAAGTCTGACTTCTGCACCACAGGAGGAGTTGGGGTGCGGTGGAAGTGGGGAGGGCTCTCATTCCTTTGATTTCAGTGCCTTATGATATATTACAGTTTACATAGACCTGGTTGAGTGGATTTATATATTATATTATCTAGTTTTCATTAAAGTTATCCTTGAAAAATGGGCCACTGAGTAGATGGATTCCCAGACAGAAACTGGAGTTTGAAGTAGTGCTAATATTTTGAACACAAACAAGCAAAGGCAGAGATGATTCCTTTAGCATGAGCTGGTTTAGCCACACTATGTGTTCAAAACGATGGCAGCTTGATGAGATCTGATGAGAAGGTTAAAAAAAAAAAAGGAAGTTATCTAGATCAGGGGTGGGGAACCTATAACCTTGAGGTCACATGTGGCCCTCGAGGTCCTCAAGTGCTGACCTTTGACTGAATCCAAACTTCATGGAACAAATCCCCTTAATAAAAGTATTTGCTCTATAAAACTTGGACTCAGTCAAAAGGCTGAACCCAAGGACCTAGAAGGCCACATATGGCCTCGAGGCTGCAGGTTTCCCACCCCTGATGTAGATTATTTAAAATGTGGGAATGCATCCACTATCATTAACAACATACTTCCTCTCCCTAAGCATATACTGTGCTTTGCAGTATTAGATAATGATATTTTGTGTCCATTCTAACTAGCAAGGCACTTAAAAATTTGGTTTTTGTTGGCAATGACAGTGTTACCTTAAAATCTTCTCATTTCTGCATGCTTAAACTTGGAAATAGAATTTTCCAACTTAAATATTTTATAAATGAAGAGTTTCAGTGGTTTTGAACCCATTTGTGAAAAATATTAAAATGTAATTCTTTTCGATTAATTTGAAAGAACATCCAGTTAACATCAGGGAAAATGGAAAGTGACTCATTGGATTTCAGCAAAAACCTCTGCATAATTGGTGAACTGGGTTGAAAAATGAATATCAATGATTTAGAAAGTGCCAGCAATAAGGTATGTTTTCCATTTAATCTTTCTGGTGTGTCTAGTTCAGTTATGACAGTCATTAAGACAGAGTATCAAGTTAAACTGAACTTTAGACATATCTTTGAGTCATTGTATCAAAAAGTGTTAAGCCACAATTTTAAAAAATAACAAAACATATTAGATCACATTGTTCTCAGAGCAAAATGTTTATACTGTTAATAAGTGAAACAATATAAAAATTATTTTAAGATACGGTTTAATCTCTTTTTGTCCTTTTAAAATATCTGTTTTCTGTGTCCATTTTTTGTAACAAGATTGAGGCACAGGGCCCAGGAGGGCTAGGACACTCAGCTTTTTCCACCGGAAGGGTCCGTAGCTCTAGAAGGGTAGGAACCTTCGGCCTCGAGGCCACAGTCTAGGTCCTTGGGTGCAGCCTTTTCACTGACTCCAAGTTTTTACAGAACAAATCCTTTTATTAAGGGGATTTGTTCTGTGAAGTTTGGATTCAGTCAAAGGACCGCACTTGAGGACCTAGTGGGCCACATGTGGCCTCAAGGCCACAGGTTTCCCATTCCTGCTAAAGTCATGCATGTACTCAGGTCATTTCTGGGGAATGAATAGCCTACAAAGACAGAGGTCAAGCTCTTTTCCCACGTGTGCTGGCATGTGAATATATGTGACCAACTGCCATGTGACAGGAGTGGAGGGAGGAGAAGAATTCCCTGCATCCCTCTGGGAAGACCCAAAGAGAGTTCCCCATCACATGTTTTGGAAAGGGGAAGGAGAAAGTGAGAGCAGAAATGTAAAGAAATCTATTTTAAGGAAGCTGAGTCAGTAACCCTTGCTGACCAAGTGAAGTGTTTGCTTTATCATATCAAAGAATCAAGTCCTTTAGCACTGAGCTAGAATACACATGGCTCAGTTGAAGGGGCCAGTTCAGCTCCACAAATGTTTTATGGCTTTTGCTGCAGGTATTTTATGATTACTCACAGTTATAGGTATAGGTGTAAGGTATGCTATTTCATACGGAGCAGTCTGGTGATGAAAGGGGCAGAAAAAATACTTTTTGCACAAAGAAAATGAATTAAATTCGACTGATAAAGGGCACAAAATCTTACCTTTTTAGTATGGCTGAAAGAAGGAAAAAATCTTGGTTCATTATTTTTTAAGGCCACAAAGATTTATTAGGAGCCTATTGTGTCATTGGATAAAGACTTGCAGATATGAACAAAGACAAAAAAATGAGATGACGGTCCCAGAATATATCCAGCTTAGCTTGCTGTTATCAGCTGTGAGGACAGTTGCTTCTCAATCAGGTGAAGTGCCTTGGGCCTCTTCAGCATAGATTGGGGACTGCCCTGATCTAACCCCTAATATTCTTATGGCATGTAAAGTCTTCTTATGTTAAGTGTGTATGTGTGCATGTTTGTGTGTGTGTGAAGAAACATACTTCTCAGATAAGATTTGACCAGTTTGGTTAAGAAAGTGAACTGTTTTGTAAATATAAAATTTAAAATCAATTTGTAAAAGATGTAGGATGATACCCCATTTGTATGTTAAGTCTGATGGTTTAAAACTCAAATAGAAACAGAGACCCCCAAGCTGTCCATAAGGCTCCCTACAGGCTGCAGGGTTGCATGCTTTCCACCTTTGGCTCAAAAGTTCAGAGAAATAGGCAGCTAGGGAATAAAGCTCTGCGCCCAGAGTCAAGACCACCTGAGTTCAGATGTGGCCTGGGACACTTATTAGTTATGTGACCCTGAGTGAGACACAATTTCTGTCTGCCTCAATTTTGCCAACTGTTAAAATGGGAATGATAATAGCACCTACCTCTCAGGGTTGCCATAAGGATCAAATGAGATAATATTTATAATATTTATTAAACACTTAGCACAGTGTCCAGCACTTAATAGATGCGTAATGCAATCTCCCCCCTTTTCTATCAAAAACTGATAATATGAGTATAAAAAAAACCCAACATTTCAAGGACCATTCCGAGAACTGATTAATGGCGGGAGCTGCAGGGCATTATGATCTCTCAGTACATTTGCAGGTAACTGTTTTAAGATTTAGAAGGGTAAAACTCCAAAAAATGAAAAAAATCATATAACTTATCTGGAGGGTGAGAAATTATTTTAATAAGGATTGTTGATTTGATAGGGGACATTTGGTGTGTTGGTAGTTCCAGGAAGCTCCTATTTAAGCCACTGAAAGTATTGGGACTGAGGCTGAGAGCTTGGTGAGGAAATAGCCTGGTAGGAGAAGATTCCGTAACGGATTAAAAAAAAAAAAAGGAAATCGGTTGCATATTTGCTGAAGAAAACATCAGCTGCAGCAGTGGGTTGACCATAACACTTGGGCTACTCATTCCTGGTTGGGTGAAAAAGACTGGAGGTCTAGCTGTTGCCCTTCAGCGCCACCTAGAATATAAAAAAGGTGAAACATTTTGGAAATCCACCTTGTTCTTTGTGACTTAAGATGGAAAAATTGAAAAGAGAAAGGATGTTTTTGCAGCTATTTCCTTGTATAGGAAGAGATGCTTAGGTAGAATTGGATGAAGTAGAATCCTGGTGAGAGAAAAGCTGGTTAGGTTTGCTTGCCTTGCTCGAAGAACCAGTTGAGGTGCTTGGCTGTGAATTCTGTTTGCTAAAACCTGATTTTATTAGTTGTCTGTGCTTTCATTCATAGATCTAGCCTTTCTCTTTTGTTGATGAAAGTCCTTAGAAGATGAACTGATGCAGGGTGAAGTGAGCAGAACCAAGAGAACATTGTACACAGTAACAGCAACATTGTAAAAATGATCAGCTGTGAAAGTCTTAGCTACTCTGATCAAAACAATGACCCAAAATGATTTCAAAGGACCTGTGACCAAAAATGCTATCCGCCTCCAGAGAGAGAACTAACTGGTGAACTCTGAATACAGATTGAAATGGGGTTTTTTTTAACTTTCTTTACTTTCCTTGTTTTATTTTGTTTGCATTTGCTTTTGCAACATGGCTAATGTGGACGTATCTTTTGCGTGATTTCACATATATAATTGACATCAAATTGTTTGCCTTCTCAAGGAGAGGGAGGGACAGGAGGAAGAGAGAAAATTTGGAAATCAAAATTTTTAAATGATTATTAATGTTTTACATGTAATTAAGAAATATTTAACAAAATAATTTTAAAGTGAAATATTTAAATGAAATATTTTTTAAAAAGGAAATAGTTAACAAAATAATTTTTTAAAAAATGCTTAGAAATATAATTTTCCCCCATTCACAGATGCTTTGGTTGCATTCCAGAAGTTTATGTTGTCTTTCTCATTGTTGACCAACAAATAGGTGGCATAAATATGTATTGGACTTGGAGTTAGGAAGATCTGAGCTCAAATCCTGCCTCACATGCTTATTATCTGTGTGACCCTAGTGTAGGGCAGCTAGGTAGTGGTGGAGTGGATAGAGTGCCAGGCCTAGAGCCAGGAAGACCTGAATTCAAATCCAGTCTCAGATACTTACCAGCTATATGACTCAGGGCAAGTTACTGAACTCTGCCTCAGTTTCCTCATCTGTAAAATGAGCTGGAGATGGAAATGGCAAACCACTCCGGTATTTTTGCCAAACTCCAAATAGGGCCACAGTGAGTCAGGACATGACTGAAATAACTGAACAACAGAAAGACCCTGAGTGTAGTGAATATTTAGCTGGACTTGGAGTCACGAAAGAATGAGTTCAAATCCTGCCTCAAACAGGAGCTGTATGACCCCTGGGCAGTCTCTTAACCTCTCTCAACCTCAGTTTCCCTATCTGCAAAATGAGAATAATAATAATGATAGTAACTACCTTACAGGGTGATTGTGAGGATAAAAAAGCAGCACGTAGGAAGTTCTATGTAGATCTTATTTTCTTTGATGTCAGTTGTTTTTGTGATTTGTTCTTTGACTCACTAATTCTTTTGGATAAATTAGTCTCTCTCGAAGTTCTAGTCTTTTCTTCAAAAGCACTTGGTAGAAACAACTTTTGTTCAATTACATGCCGAGCAAAAGTGATAACAAATGAATGAAGAAATATCTACAAAACTACTGTATACCCAGATTAACAGAACAAGAAATGGAGAATGTGGAGAGCCAAATTTCAGGAAAAGGAACTGGCAGGACTTCCTTGTGAGCAGTAACCACTCCTCCAGGCTCCTCAGCCTCCCCCAGCCTCCTCCAGCTTTTGGCTTGCTTTTGGTCTGCTTCTTCAGGAATCTTGCTTATTTTTCCTTATCTTTGACCTTTCTGGCCCCTTTTCTGGTATTTGCTGGGGTTCATCTGGAGAGCTAGAGGCTTTTTCCTTGACTTTTCATGACCTTTCTTTAAGTCGACCACAGTCTTTTGGGGGGAAAAATATGACCCTCGCACAAAACTTTTTCTATTTTTGATAAGTAATTTCATCAGTAGGACTACAACCTAATCTATAACCTCTCTAGACCTCAGTTTTCTTATAAATAAAATGGAAATAATTCCTATAGTACCTAGATCACAGATTTATTCTGAGGATTAGGCAAGATATGAAGTTTTCAGGGAAAAAACACTCTATCATAAATATTCTTAGTAGCCTTATTATAATAGCAAAAATCTGGAAATGTGTTCAACCACAGGGGAATAGAACAAATTGTGTCATGTGGATGCAATGTAGTATTGTCATACTATGGAAATGGCAAATATGAAGGTACAAATAGATTTGGAAAGATGATTTTGAAGAACAGCAGAAATTTATAGAATCTGAGCAAAAAGGCTCACACTAATCACAACTATGTGGTAGCAGTTAAACTTGGAAAGTTATATAGAAAAGTAGTGTGGATAGATTTAGAAATAAGTAGGGTGTTTTGTTGCTATCTTGTTGAAATTAATGTGCATGTAAAAACCAAACCTCAAATAACAGAAGTTTATTATTTTAAGTGGTTATTTTTTTAAATTCTTGTTTGTGTATTTGAATATTTTGTTGCTGGTTATTAAGTTAACTATTTTAAGAAAATACATGCTTACGGCAATATAAAATGTATATAAAACATTCATATATTACACACACATACACATATTAAATATAGGCAGTCGCCGTGGGGGAGGTTTTTCTTCTACTACTTATAGCCAGCACAATCTGCAAATAATGTAAAACTCCATTTTTTTCTTCCCTTCCCCAGAACACTGTGTTAAAGAATGGTACTGGTGTCTTTGATGTCTGGGAAAAGCCATCTCCTCCAATATATATGCAATTCTATTTCTTCAATGTCACCAATCCAGATGAAATTCTCCAGGGGGAAGACCCTCGCGTGGAAGAAGTGGGACCATATACCTATAGGTAAGTCTTAAATCACCCCCTGCTTTACCGATCCAAGAAAGGCCTTGATGTGCTGGGTAGCCTTCCTGTGGAGCCAGCTACCTGTTACTGATGGGGACCTGCTCATACCGATGTAGGTGTTCATTGTGCTTATGAGAAAAGCCAGTGCCTGTCCTTAATCTTACTATAGTTCAGTCAACCACTGCTTATTAAGCACCTACTATGTGCCAAGCACTATGCTAAGTAAAGTAGATGAAAAGAAAACAAATTAAATAGTCCCTGCCTTCAAGGAGCTAATGTCCCATAGTGGGAAACAATGTATATACTTATTAGAAGCAGCTCAGTGGTAGAATACTGAGCCTGGAGTCAGGAAGACCTGAGTTCAAATCTAACCATAGACACTTAAAAAATGTAATAGTATTTTATTTTTTTCCAATTATCTGTAAAGACAATTTTTAGCATTCATTTTTACAAATTTTGAGTTTAAAATTTTCCTTCTCCCTTTACCTCTTCTTTAGACACTTAAGAGTTATATGACCTTGGACAGGTTGCTTCAACCCTCTGTTGTTTCAGCTACATTATTTGTAAAATATGGTTAATAAGAGCATCCATCTCCCAGGGTTGTTGTAAGAATGAGGTAATATTTGCAAAATACTTTGCAAACCTTAACACATTATGTAAATGCCCATATAAAGCCCTATTCTTCTTGTCATTGTTAGATATAAATACAAATGTATGCAATGTAAGCACAGGGTAATTTCAGGTAGTGTGGGAAGCACTAGCAGCTGGAGGGATCAGGAGAAGTTCAGGTAGAAGGTGAAACCTGAGCTGAACTTTGAAAGAAGCTATGTGTTCTGAAAGGCAGGAGAGAGGAGTTGGTGCATTCCAGGCAAGGGAGCTGGCATGCACGAAAGCCTTATTGTTGCTCATCCTTCCTTCTCAAAGAGGATCAAGGACGTTGGGAGGGCGATGTCTTAACTTGAAGGGAATTGGATCTAAGTGAGGTAGGCCTGTGCAAAGTCATCAGCCCTACTTTCTCCTCTGGAGCCACTTGAAGGAGATGGGAAGATGGAAAGATGGAATGGCATGAGTGGAGAACAGTACACAGGCCAGTTTGACAGCAACAGCAAGTGTGTGAAGGGGAAGGATATAGAAGGTTATAAGGAGAAGAAGAAGGCTGGAGCTCTTTACCAAATAGAAGTGTTTGTTGTATTTTACCTTAAGGCAATAGGAAACCACTGGAGCTTTTTGAGAAATGGGGTGCCATTTTTAGACCTTGCTTGAGGACTATTCATTTTGGCAGCTGCGAAGAGGATGGTCTGGAAAAAGGAAATACTTGAGTCTGGGAGATTAATTAAGAGGTTATTACACTACCCTAAGAGAGAAGTGATGTGGCCCTGAACTAGGGCCCTATGAATGCAGAGAAGAGGATGAATGCAAGGGAGGGAAGAAATGTCATGAACCTGGGATAAATAAGATTGGGCAACTAATTAGATGTGGTGTGTAAGGACCAGGGAAGAGCTGAGGTCACACCAGTGGGTGACTGGAAGGAGAGTAGGATCCTAGAGAACACTAAGAAAGTTAGAGAGATGAGTGGATTTGGGGAAAAGACAACTGATTCCATTTTGGACAGGTTGGGTGCATTAACATACAGGATTGTTTAGTGAGCCGAGACATAGTCTCGGTGTTTAAAAATGCAGCTCTCTCAATCTCGGTTGGAAAAATAGAGAACCAAGCTTTTTCTTCTGAGACTTGATCTCTCTGTTTCAGATTGGAAGTACAGAGGACACTCATGGGCCCATTCCCAATATTAACAGCACAGAAGCTTTAACCAGCTTGGTTTTTCTGATCTGGGCCAATCTGCTTCTCCTTAGGCATCCTGAAGCCCAACATGCCCAGGGGCTCATCATGTTGGTACCATACTTGCCCAACTGGCTTTATACTTTGTATTTGGAATGTGAGAGTTTTATGACCAGTTACCAATCACCAGTTACCAATCCAGAGGGCACTTCTCTGTATAGCAAGACTTAAGGATAGGGACAGATTAATTTCCAGGAAAGAGCCCTGCTAAAGGGTTTAATGCAGTATTTAGTAGCTGTGATAGCCATGATGGCTGGTGGCCTAGCTGGCGGTGGAAGGGATGGGTGCAGGAGAACTAGGGGAATCTTTAAGGAGAGTTTCAATCAGACTTAGGACTTTCCACATTTGCATTTAATCGTGGGAGCAGTTCTGGCTCTCTTCCTCTAGGAATAAATAGAAAGTGCTATGGTGACTGGTGAAGAAGTAGAGACAATTTTGGTTTTTAATGCCTCTACTACCAATAGCTCTATGAAACTCTTCCTAGTTTATAATTTGGGATCACTGACTGTGCCAGTAACTGTAGAATGAGGCCCTGGGTAAAAGAGGAAGTCATTCAGGCTACTCTCACAGGACACAAATGGAAGAAAGTCAGTGAAACAGCCAACGGGAACAAGACCAAGCCAGATTATAGAGACTTTGGGAGAAGTCGACTGAGTAGATCGATAATCAACCTGAGCTTCATAATAGCATTTTCCAAAAATGCTATGTAATGATCAGACTCCCTAGCATGGTACCTCCATCACAACAAACAAGGAGTTATTTGTTGAATGATAATAATGATACCGAATAATAACTAGTATTTGTATAGAGTACTTTAAAGTTTACAAAGCACATTTATACAGTATTTCATTTGATCCTCACAACAACCCTGTGAGGTGGGTGCTATTAACATCTCCATTTTACATATGAAGAAAAGGAGGCAGACAGAAGTTGAATGATTGCCAGGTTCACATAGCTGTTAGTGTCTGAGGTAGGATTTGAACTCAGAACATTATTGTTTTGGGCCAAAGGTCAATACATTCTATAGGACTACAAAACTTAGCTTAAGGAATTTATTGGATCATCATTGTGGTAGCTGGGTGTTCAGTTTTCCTTTTGGAAAGGTTAAAGGTAAATGGCTTATCTAGGAGGCAAAACTCCCATGTGTGGCAGGGAGTCTGGGTCTGTTTGTTTTTAAATTAGATCACCTTGGCCTTGAGAAGTGAGTTTATTCTTTTTACCAGTGCTAAGTACAGTTCTTCTTGTGTAGTAGGTCCTTAATAAATATGTAGTGACTGACCGCTCAAGAGACACGGACATTTTGTATAAATGTACAGCAAAATATCATTTTCCCAGGTATTTCATTTAAATGAGTTTTCTAGTTAATTTGAATGCCCCTAAGTTCAACACTTTGATTCCGTTGGGTGGATATCTTTCTCTGAAGGACGTTTGATGACTGAGTTGCTTAGAGTAGCCATTCAGCCTCTTCTCTGCCCTTTTAAATAAAAATTTTCCTGAATATAAATTAAGCTTCCTGCATGGCTCCCAATCATCTCATTGTATAGTGACTCCTTTGGCGATCATTGAATATAAAGACCGAGGCCGTTTGCTGGGATGGGCAGTAGCCTTTTCACTTCTTTTCACTTCACTTGAGTAAGACGTTTCTATAGACACCCAACTACCTCCCTTGCCGTCCCTGTGCCCATGACTAGCAGAAAATCCTCCACCGAGTCTGTTGTTGTTGGCCATAAGCTCTTGTTAGTTGCACCCTGGGAAAACAGGATCTCCAGGTTTTCAGAGATGAACATAAAATTAGGACTTGATGGATCACCTTATGAGTGAAGCTCATAACATTGCTATTATCTATTTTGCCCGCTCAGAGACTTTTTTTGGTGGTGGTGTAGTGGATGGAACATTAGACTTTTGAACATTGTAGTCGGAAGAACTGAGTTCGAATCCAGCCTCAGACATTTACTAGCTATATGACTCTGGGCAAGTCAGTTAGCCTGTTTGCTTCAGTTTCTTCATGTGCAAAATCAGGATAATAATAGCATCTACCTCACAGGGTTCTTATGAGGATCAAATGAGATAATAATTGTAAAACACTTAGTATAGTACCGGGCATATAGTCAGTGTTATTATTATCACTGCTACTACTACTACTACTACTACTACCACTACTACTACTACTACTATGACTACTACTACTGTTACTACTACTGCTATTACTACTGCTATTACTACTACTACCACTATTACTACTACTACTGCTATTACTATTACTACCACTATTACTACTACTGTTACTACTACTACTATTACTACTGCTATTATTACTACTGCTATTACTACTACTACCACAATTGCTACTACTACTACTGCTATTACTACTACTACCACTATTACTACTACTACTACTACTGCTGCTGCTATTACTACTACCACTATTACTACTACTATTACTACTACCACTACTATTACTACTACTACTACTACTACTACTACTACTACCTGTTTGACCTTGGGCAAGCTACTTAGCCTCCATCTATTTTAGTTTCCTTGTCTTTAAAGTGAAGGTAATACCTCCCTACTTCCCCCAGAGTTGTTATGAGGATCAAATGAAATAAAAAATGTAAAGTACTTTGTAATCTTAATACAGTATAGAATTGCTAACCCTTATCATTCCACTTACTCTCTAGTCCTCAGCTCTATTCTGGAGAGTAACCGAGGTGACTGGATCAGTGAGACAATGCTATAGTGACAATTATCAAAAAATCAGGAAGCATTTACTGACCAATTACTATTTGCCAGACATTTTGCTAAGTCACTGGAGAAGGAAATATCAAGCCATTCCAGCATCTTTGCCAAGAAAACCCTGTGGATGTTATAGTCCATGGAGTCAGGGAGAGTCAGACAACTCCCCAACAACAACAATGCGCTAAGCTCGGAGACATAAAGAAAAACAAGAAAAGTTCCTGTCTTCTAGGAGCTCAGAGTTGGATAGGAAATGAAACATACAAACAACTATATAAGAGAAATAGAGGACAAATTGAACATAATCTCAGAGGGAAGGCACTAGCATTAAGTGGGATCAAGAAAGGCCTCTTACAGAAAGTGGGAGTTTAGCTGAGAAATGAGGGAAGCCAGCAGGTGGAGATAAGGCTTGTTCCTCTAGCTGAAGCAAAATGAAGACCTATGGTCTATATATAAATGTCACATGATCCTAAAGTCAGTTGGGATCCTGTGGCCTAGTCAACTCATTGAGTTGACTAGAGATGAGTGTTCCAGGTGTGGAGGACAGATGGCCAGAAAAAGTGCACAGAGTTGGAATTGAGTGTTTTGTTCTAGGAAAGCAAGTCAGTGGGTCACAGAGTATGTGGAAGAGAGTAAAATGTAAGAAGACTGGAAAGGTAGAAAGGGGCAAGGTTATGAAGGGCTTTAAATGCCAAATAGAAGATTTTATATTTGATCCCAGAGGCGATAGTGAGCCACTGGAGTTTATTGAATAGGGGAGTGACATGGTCAGAGTTGGCTTTAGGAAGATCACTTTGATAGCTGCATCTGAGATGGGCAGGAGTGGAGAAGGACTCGGAACAGAGAGACCAACCAGCAAGATATTGTAATAACCCAGGAATGAGGAGATGAGGGCTTGCACCAGGGTGGGGGCAGTATTAGAGGAAAGAGGGGTACATATATGAGAGATATTGCAAAGGTATAATGGATAGGACTTGATGACAGATTGGATGTGGGAGAGTGAGAGAGTGAAGAGTGAGTATAACTAGGTTGTGAGCTGGACAATTGTGAGTATGGTGATAACTTCAACAGTAAATAAGGAAGTTAGGAAGATAGGAAGGTTTGGGAGGAAAGAATAAGTTCAGATTTGGACATGTTGAAGTTAAGATGTCACACAGTTCATGATATCCAAGGAGCAGTTGAAGATGTGAGGCTAGAGGTCAGGAGAGGTTAAGGTCGATCAATATATCTGAGAATCACCTGCATAGAGACAGTTATTGAATTCATGGGAGCTGATGATGTCACCAAGTAAAATAGTATAAAGGGGGAAGAGAAAGGAAGGGAAGGGAGCCCAAGACCGAGCCTTGGGGAACACCTGTGGTCAGCAGGCATGACCAGGATGAAGTTCCAATAAAGGAGACTAAGAAGGAGAAGTCTGGTCAGATAGGGATGAGGAGAACCAGAAGAGAGTGGTGTCGTGAAAACCTAGAGAAGAGAGAGAGAGAAAGGAGGATAAGGTGATCGATAGTGTCAAAGGCTGCTGAGAGGTCAAGGATGAAGACTAATAAAAGCTATTTAATTAGGCAGTTAAAAGATCATTGGTAACCCATTTCAGTTGAATGATGAGGCAGGAAGCCAGAATACAAAGAGTTAAGTAGAGAGAGGAGGAGCAGTGAGTATTTGTAGACATCTCTCAAGGAGATTGGCCATGGAAGAAAGGAGAGATATAGAACAAGAGCTAACAGGGAGAGGCAGCTAGGTGGCACAGTGGATCGAGGACCAGCCCTGAGTTCAAATCTGGTGTGAGCCACTTACTAGCTGTTTCACCCTGGGCAAGTCACTTAACCCCAATTGCCTCCCCAAAACAAACAAAAAAAACAAAACAAAACAAAAAAGAGAAAAGAGCTAACAGGGCTGGGTGGACCAAGTGAATATTCTTTGAAGAAGGGAAGACATGAGCATGTTTGTAGATATCAGGCAAACAGCCAGTACATAGAGATTGAAGATTCATGAAAGGGCATGGATAGATGGAGGGAGCAGTCTGCTGGAGTGGATGGGATGGAACAGCATCACTTGGACAGGTGGAGGAGTTTCTCTTGACAGAGGAGAAGAGCCACCCTCTGGGAGATAGAGGTGAAGGAGGAGATAGAGGGGAAACACCTGGGTGATATAGGATGAGGTCAAAGGGAGAAAAGGGAATCATTGAATTTTAGAGCCAAAAAGAACCTTAGAAATCATTCACTCTAACTCACCCACTCTATGGGTGAGGAAACTAACATGGCCACCATTTTGTGAAAGCTTTCACAAATTTGTGGGCCGGTAGTCATGTGACTTTGAAGAACTCAGGACATGGATATTTAAATCCCAGCACTGCCATTTGCTACTTGTGTGACCATGGGCAAGTCAATTAACCTCTCTGGGACTCAGTTTTCTGATCTGTAAAATGAGAGGGTTGGAAGAAATGATCTCTAAGGTCTCTTCTATCCCTAAATCTGTCATCCTGTGATCTTAAGTCACTTTGCTTTTCTGAGTCTTAGTTTTCTAATCTGCAAAATGAGTTGGCTAGATCATAGGATCCCAACTGACCTTGGAATTGTATGACATTTATATATAGACCAAAAATCTTCATTACGGTTTAGCTAGAGGAACAGGCTACATGCCTTGTTCCTCTTGCGAGTCATTTGGTCATAACAAAGACAGTTGCTTAGCTTAGCCAGTCTCACACTCAGACTGTCACGAGGGTTTAAGTAGATGGCTGGATGTGAAACCTTGGCATTGCCTTTTTTGGAGTACATTGATTTCTCAATCACTTGTAGGAGAACCTAGAAAGCTGACAGTGATTAGAAGCCCATATGATTACATTTAGAATTGTAAAACTCAAGTTCTTGAGGTACAAGCATGAAAAAAAAATGTTAAAAGTCAACCCAGAGATATGTATAAATCAGTCAATTAAAAAATGGCATCCAACCACAAAAATAGGATAGAGATTTTCCAGAAATGATAAAGTGAAATTCTCTCAGATCACCAGGAGACCAGTGACTTTGAGTTTACTTTTGATGGTTATTGCCTATGAGACCATGGGCAGGTCACAAAATGAGGATGTTGGGCAAGTTGACCAGGTCCCTTCTGATCCAATACTTGTCTATTTCTATGATGCCTTGCATATCATGGGAGTGGGAGGGGTAAAAGAAAGAAGCGATAAAAATTGTTGTGTTTTTGTCCTTCATTTTCTAAGAGGACCATGACATCAGGAAAATGGTGGCATGACTTGCAGTTGACTTTGGTTTGAGTGAGGGAGGGCTGTGCAAGGTCATTAGCCTCACTTTCTCCTCCAGAGCCATCTGGGTCCAGTGGCCTGATATTCATCAGGATGACTGGAGATGGCTCAGGATGCCTATGGGAGATGCAGCTGAGCGCCATCTTGTCTTCTTTTGTCATTCTAGCTTTCATGTGTAGTTTTTCTTCTCTCATATAATTCCTAACCCCTGACATTTTCTATTAAATCAAGAAAAATCAGCTTTCATACCAATGAAAGGAAAACTTTTGCTTCTAAAAGTGGCATCTATTATTAGATGAAACTTAATTTTTTTTTCTATACTCTAGAGAGTACCAACTTAGAGAGAATATTCGCTTTTGGGATAATGGCACAAAAATATCTGCAGTTAACTCCAAGAGCTACATCTTTCAACGGGACCTATCTTTTGGAGACCCTGAAGTTGACTTGATCAGGACTTTAAATATTCCTGTCATAGTAAGTATATTTGATATTGTTATTGAGGCAGTTAGGTGGTATAGTGGGTGTTATGGGCTGAGAGTCAGGAAAACCTGAGTTCAAATCCTACCTCAGATAATTATTAGCATAGGCAAGACAGTTTATCTTTCTCAACCTCAATGTCTTCCTCTGTAAAATGAGAATAATAACATTAGCATCTTCTCTCCAGGGTTGCTGTGAGAATCAAATGAGATAATATATGTATAACACATTGTAAACCTTGAAGAACTATGTATTATTATATTATAATAATGTATTAATTATTATGTGTATGTAAATACAAATGTACACGTGTAATATACCATTGTGTTATACAATTATTAAGTTATTACATGCAATAATTATGCATAATATAGCCATGATAATAACCATTATTTTATTATTGTATATTATTATTATTACAATATTTGCATTAGGAGAACAGCAATTTTAGACTTTAAAACATTCTTACCTAGTCTTAGTGTTATCGTAGAATTATCAGTTCTAACTTTTTTTCTTCTTTTAGAAAGGTTAAACACCAAATAGAATAGATGTGTGTGTGTGTGTGTGTGTGTGTGTAAATAGAACAGAAAAAAAAGATTTTATGTGAAACTACAGGTCTCCATGTATAACTTACTTTTCCTTCTAAAGTTCTTATGGTCTTCAAAGCCTGTTAAAAAGTGAGTTGGAGATTTTGGTTCTGCCTTCTTTTATGCTGAGGGCAGGATCAGCACTTGTGCTAAGAAATCAGCCTGTAACCTGATGTCCCCAAAGTCTTAGTGCAGTTTTAAGCTATTCAAAAGTTTCTGACAGGGTAATCAGAAACTCTAGCTGTAGAATTCCCAATTCACTTAAATTTTTTTTTGTTTGGAATTTAAGGCTGCTAAAGACATGACCAAAATTTTCCCCCTTTCAAAACAGAGATCTCAGTGTGTCTGAAAAAAACTTTTTCCCAATTGTCTTATTTGATACTGGCCAATGAGAGTTCTAATGAAGCTACAAGTTGAAGGTCAAATGACATTTTCAATAATGACTTCTTGGATAGGACTGATTTTGAGCCTCTCTGCCATGCTTCTTCCACATGATCTTTCATCAGGGAGAACTTGTTGATGTTTCCTTCTTTGTCTTTAAAAAAAAGATCTCAGCTTTAAGAAACAGATTTACAGGACCCTTCACACCCTAAGTAGTAAATTTTTATGAAAGTCCCACAGTGGCTGCCCCACATCAATGGTGGCATTGATGCATTTGGCGCTTTGGTTGTTGTCTGTTATCTGAATTTGTTTTTGTTTGTCAACAAGACTACTATGGAATGGACCAGGATCAGTCTGCTGAAAGAGATCCTGGAAGGACTGCTGAAGATATATCAGCAGAAACTGTTTGTGATCCGCACTGTTCATGAACTATTGTGGGGCTACGAAGACGAGCTCTTGTCACTCCTTAGTATTTTCAAACCGGATGTCTCACCGTACTTTGGCTTATTCTATGGGGTAAGTGGATTTTTCTTTCAAGGTACCCTTTGTTACAGTGACAAATGGCTTATCCCATTCTGCAGGGCAGACTGAGGCTTTATTGTCCTAATATAACCTAGCATAAATAAAGGGCTTCTCTATTCTAGAGTTGTCGTCACTTCTTAAGGACAGCCACCTGGGTTTCTAAATGTTTCAAATAGTAAGTTAAAAATTCCATTGATCATTAAGTAGCAGAGAACCATACAGGGATGTGCTGGTAAATGTCTAACACTCTGAGGAAGAATGTCTGCACTAAACATTTTCAAGTTAAATCTGAAATATTAACATTTTCTCCATCACTAGCTTAAGTCTAGGCAATTAACAAAACCACAACTCAGGCCTGGATTTGTGAGTCTGCTGATTCCTAAAGTGTAAATACTCACACTGAAATTTTAACAGTCGGCTCTTGCAAATCCATTTGAGCTGGCTCCAACACACCCCTGCCAGGTAATGAAAGTGGAAGGGCGATGGAGGATGCCATGTATACTTTTGAGTTGATATGACCTTTCAAAGAGATTTAACTCATGTGTAAGAATTAAGGGGCAGGGAAGAGATGGAAAGGAGGCCAACAACAGCTACTTCTCTGCATCCACTTTTGTCCGATGCTGGACTCATCATTTGCTCCAGTTTCATTATTTGTGGGATGGGGATGATGATACCCTACCTATGTCAGTGAGATCTGGTGGGAATTAAGTGTTGCTACCAGTAAAATTTTATTTTAAACAGTGTGATGATTGAAATAAAATAATCCAGGATAACACCTTCCCTTCAGTAAGCATTTATTACTTATTAAGTAGTTAATTAATTTATTAGTTTATACTTTTAGTATAATACTATTAGTTTATACTTTATTATACTTTATATATTATTATATATTATATAATATATATTGTATAATATATTACTGTATATTATACTTTATTTATTGGTTACTACTTACTAAGTATCAAGCACTGTTCCAGGTGCTACAGATACAAAGACAAGCAACAATAACCACAAAGAGACATTTACTGCTCTCAAGGAATTTACATTTTTCTATTGTGTCCTTTTTTGTTTAAAAATTTTTTTCATAAAAACTCGTGTTTTTACATCAATTGCATTTTCCCATATATCCTTCCTCTGTCTTCCTCCCAGAGAGCCCTCCTTTAATTAAAAAAGGAGGAGAAAAATATTCAGCCAAATTAATAAATGCATTGAAAAATTCTGACATTCTATACAATATTCCACATCTGTAGTCCCCCACCTCTGCAAAGAATGCAAAGAGGTACCTTCTCATGTCTCTTTTTTTGGAGCCAAACTTAGTCTTTATAATTTCACAGCATTCAGTCTTGATCATTTTTTTATTGTTATTGCTGCTGTTCTTTCCATTTCCAATGCTGTAGTCATAGTGCATATCATTCTCCTGGTTCTGCTAACTTCACTCTGCATTCATTGATACAAGTCTTCCTTCCTTTATTATTTCTCACAGCTCACTAATATTCTATCACCTTCATGCATCATAGCTCATTTAGTTATTCTCCAATCAATGGCCAATTTCTTTGCTTCCAGTTCATTGCTACTACAAAAAGTATTGCTATAAATATTTTGCAGTCTTGCAGGCTTTTCTTTTTATCATTGACCCTGGGGTATATACCTAGCAGCAGGATCTTTAGTTCAAAGGATATAGCTATCTTAGTAATTTCTTATAATTGCTTCCAGACTGGTTGGGCTATTTCAGAAGGAGCTTATGCTCTATTGGGAGCAACAACACACACATACAAAATAAATATGAAATATGTACAAATTAATTTTTGAAGATGGTCAGGAAACAAGTCTAATAGGATGTTTGTTACTGGTTCTAAAAGGCACAATGTAAGAGGAGGCTAGAGTGGAACAGGAATGCAGGAGGGATGAGGCTGGTGTGGAAGGAGATGAGGAAGTGAATCCATTAATGGTGCCCAGGGAAAGGAATTTTGGTCTAGGCAGCCTATAGTGGACACGCACACACATATATACATATATGTATATATATATATATATATACACACACACACACACACACACATATATATATATGTATATATATATATATATACATATAAATTTGTGCTTCTGATAACTTAATTCCAAAAAATCCTCAGCCATGTTGCCATATGGGACTTTGTGGAGTCCAGTACAGAGGCCACATGGGTCTGTGCAATTTTTTCAGGCCAAAATGGGTAAACTAATAACATCTTTAAATAAAAACCTTTAGAGACATCTCAAGCATCTATTAAGCTGCTTGCCTGGGGATATAGGGATTGGGACTGTCCCTGTGGTAGAGAACTCTCAATTGAGTGAACTTTCTTACCAATTTAGATGAGTATCTTCTCTGAATCTATAGCCTTTGCTAGTTGCCTAGAGTTACTTAATCTGGCCAGGAGGAAGGACTTGAACCCAGGTGTTTCTGACTTCAAGCTGTGCTGGTTGCACCACCTGTGAAGAATTGAGCCAAACAAATATTAACTGATGATGCACTGATGACAACAGATAATTAGGAGGTCCATTATTTTATAAGATCATATGCTCATACGTAACTGTTTGGTGGAGAGGGGCAAAGTTAGTCCTTTCCTAGAGACAGCTATGGGGCTCAGCGGATAAAGTGCTGGGCCATGGAGTCAGGAAGACCTGAGTTTAAATCCAGCCTCAGACACTTATTAACTATGTGATCCTGTGGTGGTTTCATGATAAGTTGTGGTGGAACTGTCTCAAAGACTTCAGAGTCAGACTACCTCTAATCCAAGTATAGGCATTTATCATTGAGATTGACGTCTCTCATGAAGTGGGCTAAATTCCAAGAGGAACCAGCAACTTCAGAGAAAGCAAGATGGATTTTTATAGGGTAAAGACGCAATTACATAACAGAAATTATGAATATTAAAAAGGCAGGAAGGGTTTGTTAAGGGATTAGGTAATAGGGGAGGGGTCCTAGTCACACTGTAACTTTGTATGCGATTACCCACAGTGCATGCAGAAAAAACCCATTGGAGGAGGTACATATGAATGATAATGATATTATAATAAACCTCTCTGTGTTATAAGTTCACTCTAAGTCAGTTCTTTACTATTATTGCGCGGGTGCCTACTTAGGGATTGTCCCTTCCATTGTTTGGGGGCCCACATTCTGCTTGGGCATCCTGGTGATGCTGCTTTCTGATTGGCTGACTATTGTGGTCCTGTCTGAGAATAGATAGATGTGGTTGTGGTTGAGTGCATGAACACACCTGCTGTTTCTGTGGGAAATATGAGGACTGGGTCTGGGGGCAGTGGCTAGCCAGAGGCAGTGACTGGGATTCCATCCCATGGACACACCTGCTATTTCTGTGAGAAATATGAGTTCATGGACACACCTGTTGTTCTAGTGAGCAGTGAGGCATATATGAAGAAGTTAGGATATTGAGTGGGGGCAGGGAGTGGCTAGGGGCAGCTTTGTTAGGATTCTCTCAATCCTTGGCAAGTCACTTAACCTGTTTGACTCAGTTTCCTCAACTGTAAAGTGAAGATAATAACTCTCAGGGTTGTCAGGAGGATCAAATGAAATAATATTTGTAAAGTACTCAGCACAATGCCTGACACATAGCAAGTGCTATATAAATGTTTCCTTCCTTCTTTCCTTTCTCTTTCAACTTAATGTTCAAAATTCCTTTTTATTCTGTGGCATCAAAATTAGGTCCTTTCATAATGAGGACTTAACTTTTGAGTGACCTTATGTTTTTACATTTTTTTATTTCTAGAAAAATGGAACTAATGATGGTGATTACCTCTTTCTAACTGGGGAAGACAATTATCTTAATTTTACAAAGATCGTGGAGTGGAACGGGAGAAGGTAAAGCATCTGACCTGTCCATCCCACCAATGGTTCTCTTGGTGTACTGCCCACAGATTTCATTAATTTAAATATGAACTAGGTTGGCTAAGCACTGGACATTTTTGTATTAAAAGGTGCTGCAAAATAGGAAGTTTCTGAAGCTACGTATTTTACATAGGCACAAATGACGTGGAATTTTTTTAAAAGCTTTTTAGATGTATTGTGACCAGACATGGGTAAAGAAGCCTTTCCGAGTCTGGTCCCCACCACTCAGTGGCCATTCACTGAGTCCTAGCTACTGCTGTTTATGGATGACTTTTGCTTATTTTGCTTTCATGGTGGTAGTAGGTGGACATTTTTCTCAATACTACACCACTTTGGAAATGAAACTCATTTGCGGGAAGGCTGCACAGTAGATAGAGTGCTGGACCTGGATTCAGGAAGATTCGTGAGTTCAAAACTGGCTTGACATACTTACTAGCTGTGTGACCCTGGGCAAGTCACTTAACCTCTGTTTGCCTCAGTTTCCTTATCTGTAATATGAAGATAATAACATCTACCTCCCAGAGTTGTTGTGAGGATCAAATGAGATAATATTTGTAAAGCAGTTTGCTAACATTAAAGAACTCAAAGAAATGCTATCATCATCATCATCATCATTATTATAGTGAATGCAGTCAGAAATGTGAACAGGCTCTTGTAATATTTGTTCTTAATGAGTTATGTTTTAATATTTGTCATGAACAATTGCATTCATATTACAGAGGAATATGATTTTAAATTTATTTTTACCTTAAAGAGAGTTGTATTTCTACCTTCTTTGTCTAATCGTTATGAAGGACTTTTGCCATTACCCAGATTGTTTTGGGGGATACAAGGCTCATCCCATAGGATTTTAGCATCAGAGATTCAGAGCAACTCTACTTTTATTACCTGGTCAAAAGGCCATTTTTACATCTCAGATGCAATTTGATACAAGTAGCCTGTTTCTGTTGAGGGAGAAAAGAAACACAGGGATGTAGGAATCCCAAACCAAAGTTCCCAGGGCAAGGTCGCCTGGAATGAATTCATGATCTCAAGCATTCTCTAAGTCAAGTTGGCAAAGATTTTATTATGCTTTACAGTGGGCAAGAGTTCTTAGAGAACCTGCAACCTTAGAGGGGTGCAGGGAGAGCTTAAACACAAGATTTGGGGGTGAAACATGTCAATTAGGTGTTTTGGGGTGAGATTAGGGAGTGGTTAAGGGGTGGTTAGTTCTTAAAGGAACATGCACTTTTTGTATCTACTGCACAAGTGTATTACTCAGAGTTCACTGGGAAATAGCCCAAAGGGGCCGACCTGGAAGTGTGGTTTTGACTGTGAAATGTCACTAAGTTAACTATTGGTCAGGGCTAACAAGCAATCTCTATGTAGCTTCTCATCTAATGTCTTGTTAGACAAAATATTATGTATAGGATACATATTAGAAAGGTCAGTAAGTAGTAAATATGGTCATGACTCAGTGTACAGTCAATTATCAGCATCTGAGAATCAGTCTATAGATAGGCACAGCTGCTTACTGAGGAAGGAGCAGAGATAAGCTGGGGCATGCTGCCCTTTAGCTAGAGGAAAACTGCTAGGGCCAGAATGTGTTTTAGAGTTGGGGTTCAGGCACAGGCACCCAAGCAGAGGCTGTTAGAGTTAGGGTCTAAGCATAAGCACCCCATCACTTCCAGTTAAACTGTGGGAAATCCTTACAAACTGAGTGGACCCAAAAGACTTTTAATTCACTTAATCATCCTTTGATCTATCCCTCATCTTTCCCTTTTCTTATTTTAATTGTAGGTCACTTAACTGGTGGACATCAGAGAAATGCAACATGATTAATGGAACTGATGGGAATTCCTTTCATCCATTAATATCCAAAGATGAAGTCCTTTATGTCTTTACCTCTGATTTTTGCAGGTGAGAATAATAAAACTATTCCTGTAGGTCAGCCTCACCAAATCTTAGAAGGTGATTTTTTTTGAGCATCATCAATTGATAAGAGTAGGTTAGATGCAACGTAAGTAATTGAATTGCTTCTGATCCATACCCATTGTGCTGGTAAATTATATGAATTTGACAGACTAGATCAGGGGTAGGGAACCTGTGGCCTTGAGGCCACAAGTGGCCCTTCGATTGAGTCTAAACTTCACAGAACAAATACGCTTAATAAAAGGATTTGTTCTGTGAAGTTTGGATTCAAAGAGCTGTACTTGAGGACCTAAAGAGCCACATGTGGCCTCGAGGTCACAAGTTCCCCATCCATGAACTAAGGCACTCACCATTTTCTGTAATGCAGAATTTATCCAGAGAAACTTCTCTAAATGCAACAAATGTCCATCTAGCTGAATATAAAGACAGGTTTGAAAGTTGTTACAATTGACCTATAAATTGTCAAGCAGAGATCAGAAATAGGAAAAGGAGAATTTCTGAATTTTTATCCACACTCCATGTGAGAGGCCAGCTCCTGATTGATTTAGATTGATTTTGTGACAAAATGAGGTACTCATAAGTCATTGAGCCATTAATAAAAAGAGGTTACTGCCCTAACACAGCAAAGATATGAAACAAGGCCATAGTGGCACTTGTCATCTTTAGAAGCTGCTAGCTTTTATTATATAGTTGTACCTCCCACATCATAGAGGTTAGGGACATGGCACCCCCATGATTTGGAAAATCCATGTAAAATTTTTTGTCCCTCTCTTCATACCAGAGAAGAAGTCTGAATGATTGTGATATTAAAAGACTGTTGATGTACTATACATATATATCATGAATTTCTGAGCTTCTAAACCTTTTCTGTGTCATCTGCTGGCCTTCACATGTCATCTGTGGCTTCTGCAAAACTCCCCCCAAATTCCCATTTAATTTCTTACATCAACCCAGAATGTATGGAAACTATGATGGGGAAAATTATGATGGGGAAGGGATAACTAATATGGAAAAGTGTCTGGTCAGCAGGTTGGGATATGGTGACTTGAATGATGTTCAGATATGCACCAAATTGAAGAGGCCCAGATTCCATGTGGATGGGACTTTTTATGCCCTTCAGTGAAACAAGAAGCTCTGGCAAATGAGGCATGATTAGTCAGATCCCAGAGACAGCTTTTTGCCTTTTAGAGAAAACTGATCCCTCTTGGGGGAAAACAGTGGAAACCCTGGTCCTATCACACCTCAAGTGAATTATTCCTACACTTGTTAGTTATAAGTGGGTTTGTATAAAGATATAAACAATTATCTTTATTAATAATTGATAGATGTGTTCAATCGGTAATCAAGGGGAGTTTTTTCTGCTCCTGGAGTACAGAATTCTGTCTTATTCCTCTTTGCTCATTTCCCCCTAACAAAATGCCTTCCTTATACATGGTAGACACTTAATAGCTTCAAATTAAATTAATAAATAAAGGGCATAATAATCAGGATTGTAGAGTTGGTATCAATTTTCTTCAGGATGCCAAAGTAGTTATCACAAGATAATAGAGGGGAAAAGGAGGAATAATTATATAAGACATATTCATAGAAACTTAAATTTAGAACAGAAAAGGCCCTGAGAGGCTACCTCATCAAATCCCCTCATTTACAGGTGAAGAAACTGAGATCCAGGAAGTTAAGGGCCTAGTCCAGGGTCACATGGATAGTAAGTAAAGCCCCTGATAATCTAGGCCCCTGCCCCTGCCTTTCCCATATTCTTACACCTTACTCTCCACCATGTACGCATTGATCCAGTGACACTGGCCTTCTGGCTGTTCCACAAACAAGATACTCCCTCTCTCCACCACAGGCATTTTCTCTGGCTGTCTCCCCAAAATGCCTACGCCTCCTCAGCTCGGCCTCCTGGCTTTCTTCAAGCCCAAATAAAATCCTACCTTCTAGAGGAAGCCTTTTCTAATCCCTCTTAATTCTGGTGCTCTTTTTTTGTATTAATTATTTCCTATTTATCTTGTATATAGCTTGTTTGTACATGTGTATTTGCATGTTGTCTGCCCTATTAAATTATGAGCTCCCTGAGGACAGGTACTATCTTTTGTCTTTGCCAGGCACAGGGCTTAGTACACTGGAGGTGCACAATAAATGTGTCTTGGCTGGCTGATTGATTGTTAAGTGATAGTCATTTTTCTGCCCTCCTTTCTGGGCTGTTTCTAGGGTGCTACCTCTACCTCCCCACAAAGTGAAAGTTCCAGGTTGGCTTAGGGGAAGGGAATGAAAAGGAAGGAAAAGAGATTAGTGCAAGTGGAAGAAGGGGAATTAATAGGGAAGTGTCAGGGACAGAGGACCCGAGTTTAAATACTGGCTCTATCATTGCTGGCGAGACGTTGGGCAAGTCACTTATCTGTGGGTTTCCTCCATTTTCCTCTGCAAACTGAGATGAACACAAGAACACATCAGTAGGAACATAGATTAGAATGTGAGCTCCTTGGGAGCAAGGACTGTCTTACTTTTCTATTCGTAGCACCAGCACTTAGTGTGTGTTGTTTTTGTTGTTGTTGAGTCTTTTTTAGTTGTGTCAGACTCTTTGTGACCGCTTTTGGCATTTTCTTGGCAAAGATACTGGAGTGGTTTGCCATTTCCTTCTTCAGCACATTTTACAGATGAGGAAACTGAGGCAAACAGGGTTAAGTGATTTGCCCAGGGTCACATAACTAGTTTCTGAGGTTGGATTTGAATTCAGGAAGATGAGTCCTCCTGATTCCAGATTCAGCCTTGTATCCCCTGCACCACCTAGCTACCATTTAGCATACATTAAGTGCTTAATAAATGCTTTATGCATTTAGAGCTAGAAGAGACCTTAGAGGTCACTCTGACTAACCATCTCAGGTTACAGGTAAGGAAACTGAGACAAATAGAGGTTAAGTGACTTGCCCAGGGTCATACAGGTAGTATGTGTCTGAGGCAGGTTTCAAACTCATGTCTTTCTGGCATTAAATGCAGCATTCCATTGACTGAAACCACATTGCCTCTAAAATCTGCTGCATTTGGAGCCTCTTGAGGTGGAATCCTAGTGTTGATCATTAAGCTCAAGACCCCTTGAAATGGATTATCCATATCATGCTTGAACCCACTACTTCATGAAGCACTCAGTTCCATTTTGGGACAGTTATAATCATTAGAAAGTTATTTCTCATACCGAGATAACCATTTCTAATTACAGTCTCTCCCCACCGGTCCTAGTTCTGCCCTTTGGAATTACATAGAATAAGTATAACATCTTTTTCAGCTGTCATTTGTCAACCCTTCAAGTATTCTAAGAATCACAAAATTTAAGAGTTGGAAGGGACCTTGATGATCATCTGGTCCAACCCCTAAATCCACAGCATCTCTCATCTACTAATTCATTAATACAAAAATGGAAGTTAGGTTCGTCTCATATGAACTGTGCTTGATGAAGTCAGGCTGGCTCCTTGTAATCACGGCTTTCCTTTCCAGATGTTCACCAACCTTCTCTTTAATGATCCATTCTAGAATTTTTCCAGGAATCAGAGTAATTTATAGTTTACTAACTCTGTTCTCTTCCCTTTTTTGAAAATTTAGGCTCCAATCCACATCTGCTAATTTCTTTCAGGACTCAAGGATCTACTTCATTTGGGCCAGGTGGCTTGAATTCATCCAGGGCATTTAGGTGCTCACTTCCTAGTTCCTTAATTATCTTGATTATCAACACTCTCTCTCCCCCTCTTCCTCCCTCTCCCACTCCCTCCCTAAGCAAACTATGAATTAAGCAGCTCTGCTTTCTGTTGTCATTATCATTCTCCCATCCACCCCAAGTAAAAGCTCTGTATCTTCTCCCCTCCCCTTTTAGCTTAAAAAGTCATGTTGGTTGTTCTCAGCCTTCCTCGGCAGCCTCAGCCCATTCTTTACTTTTCTCATTCTGGTTTTTGGGGACTTTGCAATGCTCACATTCACCTTCAGGAACCTGACTTTTTTTTTAGTCTTCTGAACATTTCTTTTTTAAATCTAAGTTGGTTGATTAGTTCCCTGTGCATCCACATCAGTCTCTTCAGACAAATGCCATTTTTTTCTTCTCATTGGAATTGTTTCCCTTCATGTCTTTAGAATTTCATTCTTGAGCATCTCCCATCTTTCCTGAAGCATTTTACTCCTTAAGCTCCTACCTATCTTTCCTCTGAACCTTTTGAAATCTGCTTTCCCCATATCTACTCTGCAGAGAAGACCATGTCCAATATCTAGGCTGTGTAGAAGACCATGCTCAATATCTAGGCTGCATGGAAGACCACGTCCAATATCTAGGCTGGGTGGAGGTGGCAAAGTCAACCTCTCTATGCAGATCTCCCCTGGGAGGAAGGACAGAGGAAACCTCTGCTAAGAGTGCCTCGAAAGCCCTATGATGCTAACACTGTAGTTTGTCCATGTTCTAACTTGGGTGCTTTGCCTTGAAGCCCGTGGTTCCAGCCCTCATTGGTCAGTCTCATTGACTCTGTCTTTGTTTCTCTGCAGGTCAGTGTATCTAACATTCAGTAACATTGAAAGTGTTGAAGGAATCCCTTCGTTTCGGTTTAGCCTACCACCTGAAATGTTCGCCAATAACTCTGATAACAGCTGCTTCTGTATTCCACCAGGAAATTGTTTGGGTTCAGGTGTCTTGAATGTCAGTGTCTGTAAGAATGGTAAGTAAGCTTAAAGAGAAGTCTGGATCATGGGTGTCTGAAATGCAGAAGGTATGAGGGATGGTCTTTGACCCTACTGCCCTCACCCAAGAGGCTAAGATGTATTCTTACATGCACTATCACCAAGTTTGCTGATGATCGAACTGAAACATTCCTACCTTTCTAACTTAGGGTCCTTTAGAACAGTGCTGTCAAACTCATACAGAAGTACAGTCATTCTAACAGGCCACATATTGACTTGGAAAACCACAAATTGACATTATCTGTGTTGTAGTGTATTTTTATTTTGTTAAATATTTCCTAATTACATTTTCATCTGGTTCAAGCTGCACTCAAGAATTTTGTGGGCTGCTTGCTGGCTGTGAGTTTGACCTCTCTGTTCTAGATGACCTGGGTTTGAATCTCACTTTTGACACTTGTTAGCTATGTGACCCTGGGCAGATACTTAAACTCCCTGAGCTCTGGTTTTCTCATCTTTAAAATAAGGCTAGCACCTCTCTCTCCAGGTCATTGTGGGGATCGAATGAGATAAGATATGTAAAGTCCTTTTTAAGTTTTAAAGTGATAGATATATAAAGTATGCTTTTCTTTTAAAAATTATTGATATTTTTTGTTTTGTATCACTTTCATTTCTGAATCTATCTAAATGGCAGTTTGGCAAAACAGAGAGAGAGGGGGGAGGGAGGGGAGAAGGAAGGAAGGAAGGAAGGAAGGAAGGAAGGAAGGAAGGAAGGAAGGAAGGAAGGAGGAGAAACAGTGAAACACAAGTACAGAAAGAGAGAAAGAGGCAGAGACAGGGAAAAATGGAGAGAGAAAGACAGAGAAAATGTGCACCCTGAACTGAAATAGCCAGAAATATTCTATTTAGTTTTACCACTAGGGGATTGGTGGTTTGTGGTTTTTTTTGAAATGTTGAGCCAATATTTCCTAGACTTATGTCAGTTAGAAGGTCAGAAAATCTCATTTTACATATAAGGAATACAAGAACCAGGGAAATGAAATTGTTTTTGCAAAACCACTGAACAAACCCTGCAGGTAGAATTTGATGGTCTGATGATCCATCCGGAGTGAAGTTCACTGTGAGAAACTGCTGCCTCTTGAACATTTTCTCTGGGTCGATGTTCCCAGAATTCACAAAAACACTGTGGCTTGGCCCCACCATCATGAAGGAGCAGGTGGCTGTGGAAACAGTTGCCAATCCCAGCTGGAATCGACACTACTCAGGGATCTCCATTATGAAATGTTTGGATTTTAAGGAATGTTGTAGTTTGGGAAACATACTCTATAGATGTCATTTCATGTTATCATGCCTTAAATTTAATAGTTTTAGGAAGTATTAATCAATCCATGCCCTTTTTCCTACAAAGCAACATGGCAAACTATCCTTTCCTCCATTACCCAGATGGTTTTAAAACCCTTTTTAGGGAGGATTTCAGGGTTAGGAATGTCTCTGGCTCATGGGCCCTAAAGAAGTTAATAAGAGATATAGAAGGGGAGGATGCAGGACCAAGATTCCTAGTTCCAACCTCTGCCATTGACTTGCTGGGTAACTTCAAATGATCCTTGCCATCCCTTAGATAGAGCCCAGCCAAATTTGACCTAAGACATATCCCAGCTGTACTTGTGATAGACTATCAGTATATATGTGCTAACTCAGTGTTCCTTCAACAAATGGGATTTCAACAAATTCAGTTCAACCAATATCTATGATATCTCTACTAGGTGCAAGGCTCTATGACAGCCGCTAGGGGTACAAACCAAAGACATTCTCTCGGCCCCAAGGATTCCACCAGAAGTCACTGCATTCAGCTCTTTTAGGAGTGTGGTTGGAGGATGTTTATTCTTGGCTTAATGATTCAATCAACAAGCATTGCTAAGCTCATTATATCCTAGGCACCGTGCTTAGTGCTGGACCACAAAAAAAAAAAAAGTAAAAACTGCCCCTGCCCAGCTTACAGTCTAGTTGGGAAGACAACTCAAACAAAACAGATCATATTTATTGAAGCATTTTAAGTATTAAATGAAATTTCCCTCTCTTCTCTTGAAATACAGGTGCTCCCATTTTTCTGTCTTCTCCACACTTCTACCAAGCAGATGAGAAATTTATTTCAGCTGTAAAAGGCATGAATCCAAATAAGGAAGACCATGAGACATTCTTGGATGTCAACCCGGTGAGTACAATCTCCTCAGAGGATTTCCTCTTTTCTACCCCATTGCTGTGGGTCAATTGCATTATACTGAGCCCTCTTAAAAAAAAAACTACCTCTGCTAAATGGGAAAGAAAACCTAGCCCAGCACTTTTCTGTCCACATTACAAGACGTGGTCTCTTCCTCTTCCATAAATAAAGTTCTGAGGGCCCTGGCAGGGGAACACTTCATGAACATCAATGCTTCTCTCTTCCAAGTCAGGGGTCCTTAACTTTTTTTTTGTCATGGATTCCTTTGGCAATCTGGTGAACCCTCTGGATCCCTCCTCGGAATCATGTTTTTGAAAGTATATAAAAGACATAGGATTACGAAGGAAAACCATTATATTGAAATATAGTTATCAAAATATTTTTAAGAACAAATTCACTGACCCCAGGTTAAGAACCTGTTTCCACAATCTGGCTAGCAGCTTCTGTGGGGGTGTAAGATCCATCCACAGCCAGCACCCAGAAAGCTGCCAGCACGCTGCAAAAACACAGGTTCTTTTGATCTGCCTTAATAAGGAGAGCAAGGTGAAGGGGTTGGCAAGCTTACTTTAATTCAGCACACAAATATCATTCACTTAGTTCAGGGGAAAAAGCCAGCACCCTGAACTTCAGAGCAAAATACAAGCAAATTGCAAACATCAACAGACAGACCTTGTCTGATTCAAATCCCAATACATAGTTACCAGAG
>CM053623.1:308058950-308093197 GCA_028646595.1 Phalanger gymnotis
TGCCTTAATAAGGAGAGCAAGGTGAAGGGGTTGGCAAGCTTACTTTAATTCAGCACACAAATATCATTCACTTAGTTCAGGGGAAAAAGCCAGCACCCTGAACTTCAGAGCAAAATACAAGCAAATTGCAAACATCAACAGACAGACCTTGTCTGATTCAAATCCCAATACATAGTTACCAGAGTTCAACAAAGTCTCAACATCCGGGTTTACAAGCTGGAGGGCTCCTTAGCTACAGCTACCCGGAGTCTCTTCATCAACACCATCTCAAGAGCCCTTAAACAAATTACAAACAGACAGACCCAATACAATTCATAGTTACCAAAATCTAGGTTCAGCCTGGGAGCTCAGAACAAGGGCTGGCCCAGAGTCATGTGCCACCACTGCCACGACAAAGAGCTCCAGAGAGGAGAAGGCCAACGCCTGGTTTTTATCTTTTTCAGGGTCAGGGGTGAGTCACACATGCGACTCACCCACATGACCTAGAATCACCACAAAGAGCAACTTAAATCCACTTGGTCTAAAAGCCTCTGCTGTCCCAGACATGTAAACTAGGCCCTTCCTGGAGTTAGCCCCACCTTGGGCCCCACTTTAGTTGCCAATCCACACCCACATAGGTTTTACACCTAATAGGGGTTTGGCCTGGGGCTTAGCACTTAGTAAGATTCAATGATATAGCTGAATTACTCAAAGCAAACAAAAGCCAAACCCTTCAAGGGCACTTGTTGACCTAGCTGCTAAGGAGCCCATTTTGCTTACTAACACAGAACCCCTCTAGGTATTTGGAAATATACTGGAGGCATGGCATGCTTGCCTATATGGGGCCACTGGAGTGCGTGGGGAAACACAGGTTGGAAAAATTCTCATTCCAAGTTTGGAGGGAGAGAAGTGAGTATCCTAGTGGCCACAATAATGGGTCTCGCTAATCCTTTTCTCGGGGCAGTGGGGGGGAAGGTGCAGAGAGTCCAAAGGTGAGTGGCAGAGGTGGAAAAGAATCAGGATGATGGAGGACTAGGGCTTGAGAACCAGGTGGAGGCTCTGGGTGGTAGGAATAGATAGTAGTAGCAGCTGAAGTAAGGGGAACCCAGTTGATGCTACAGGGGCCTCTTGGAAGTTGGGGTGGTGTATGTGCTGCCAGCAAAAGATACTGAATAAAGAAATGTTTGAAGATACAATGGAAGGATGGATTTTCAATCTAGAGTATAGGATGTGGAAAAAGACAAAGCTTTGACCAGTTCATTTTCCAACCTGGACAGATACATCCCTCTGTAGGCAGCTTGGTAGCTCCCCACTTCCAGGGGTTCACCATGTTGATGCCAGAGTGTGGACTCCTGGTTGGCTTTAGGCATTCTGCAGCTCAAAACTCTCAGCCTCCCTAGTAACAGGGATTATAGGTGAGGTCCACTTCATTAAACCCTAAATTCCTTTAAAAAGCCAATCTACTTTTGGCACCTCCATTTCCTTCCTTCTCTTAAACCTTCATTGGTCTGGCTTCATTCAATTGAAACTACTTTCTTCAAAGTTGCCAATTATCTTTTAATTGCTAAATATAATGGCCTTGAGCTTTTGATGTGGTTGACCACTTTCTCCTCTTGGATATGACTATGTTCAGTGGTCAGATTGACATTGCATATTTCCATTGGGCTGGAACCAATGACTAAATATTACATCATTATTACTGAATGTGTGTAACCACTTCTCAGAATTCAGTATTCACACTAATCAAGGCCTAGATGTGTTGTCTCTATTCTCCCTATCTTCATATCTACTGTCTTTTGGTTTCCCTCCTTTGTGTCTAACTATATCTAACTATACCAGTCTCTGCTGCTGGATCTTTATTTATGTCATGCTTACTCACTGTGGGTGCCCCCCAAATCCTATTCTAGGCTCTCCTCTCTTTATCCTCTATCCTCTCTTTATTCTCAGCTCCCATGGGTCCAATGATCATTTCTATACAGATGATTCCTAGTCTTTTTCTTGAACTACAAATCATCAAAGGCTTATTGGATATTTTGAACTGGATTCTCTTAGGTATCTCAAATTCAACATGTCCAAAACAGAAGTTATCTTTTCCCCAAACCTTCCTCTCTTCCACATTCCCTATTTCTGTCAAGGACACCATCTTCTAGTCACCTACATTACAACATCAGTACCATCCCCCCTTGATTCCTCTCTCACTCATCACACATATTTAATCAGTTGCTAAATGTTATAATTTTTTCCTCTACATCTCTTACATATTTCCCCTTCTCTTTGCTCAAATAACTACAACCCTAGTTCAGGGCTTTATTGCCTTTCCCCCCGACTTTGCAATAACCAAATTTATTTCCTCCCCTCAAGTCTCTCTGCTCTCCCATCCATCCTCCACTAAGCTGCCAAAGTGATTTTCCTAAAGCATAGACACTGTTCATGTCAACCCTACCCTCACTCATTAATTTCCAATGGCTCCCTATTACCTCTAGAATAAAATTTAATGCTTCTCTTTGGCATTTAAAGCTCTTCAGAACCTACCCCTTACCTGTCTTTCTAGCCCTTTAACACAAGACTGCTCTCCATGCCAGCTCCATGTGCCTTTGAACCATTCTTGGAATGCTCTCCCACATTATTACCTCTGGCTCTTAGAATCTTTGCCTTCCTTAAGACTCAGCCCAAGGAACACCTCTTACAGGAGGTCTTTCCTACTTCCCACAGCTGCTAGTCCCCTCTCCTCTATATTTATGTTTAGTGTTCACATATATATGTGTAGGTACATATATACATAGACACACATATGTATGTGTTGTCTCCCCCTAGAATCTGAGCTTCTTGAAGACAGGGTCTGTTTTTGCTTTTTCTTTCCACTTATCACAGTGCTTGGCAAATAACTGTCACTCATTAAGTACTTCATGATGGATTGGCTAATTTGAATTTGAATTTTTAGTGTTTTGCCTAAAATGTTTTTCCTTTTCAGTTTGTATGTGGATTTGAGTTGTCTTTCCCCTTTTTCTGTAATGATAACAAAGAATAATATAAATCCACTTGCAAATAGATGTTCGTTAGTGACAAAAGTGTATATGTGTGTGTGTGTGTGTGTGTGTGTGTGTGTGCATGCAAGTGCGTGTACTGATTCACATGCACTTTCTAGGTGTACACACTTTCCCTTCCCTCTCAGCCGACTGAATCTGTTCCAGTCCCCATAGCCTCTCCTTACCAGCAGCCTCCCCCTCAGTAGTTGATCCTTTGCTTGGGGTCCGTGTGATTGAATGATGTCATTTTGAGGGGAAGTTCTCTTGGCTCCAGAAGAGTCCCATTCATCTGAATCATGAAGGGGAATTCCTGGCTTTTGTCCTGCTTTTGTATCCATCAGTTCTTGTCCCCAGACTTGGGTTCTCTTTGCACAGGACAGCTGTGCTTTTGTTGAGGGTCAAAGCCCCATTTCTGCTTTCCTTACACTTTCTACATGACTCAGTATTTTGCTAATCTTTATTATGCTATTGGGGCTAAAAAGAAACTCTTTGAACCATGCTATTATGTCCTCTCTGTAAAAACCCACGAAAATGAGCCCTGGGCTTAGATCTGGCTTTGGATTTGTAAACCACGTTCATAGGGGAGGGGAGGTGAAGGGAGGGTGACTCTATCATAGGGTGATTCTATTACTGCCGGGGTAACCTGGAGTAATGCACTTGCTCTGTGAACCTTGGATTCCTCATTTATAAAATGAGGAGGGGGTGGGGATCGCCAAAATCAGCGTGAAAGTCTCTTCTAGCTCTCAGCCCCAGGAGCCTATATTTTAAGTGATCATTCATAGTTTATTTTCTTTGTATTACAGTTCCTACTGGGGTATTGTCCAGCAAGCCTTACAGAGAGACCTCAGTGTTGGTCAGAATTAGAATGAAATGAAATTCTAAGCAAAAAGTCAAATTTATGCTTTTAAAAAATAGATTTTATTGATATCTAGGTGATGGAAAAGCAAAAGATAAAAAAAAACTATTTTTAAAAATCACCTAGATTTCTTCCTATATCCTTCCCCTTCCTCTCTTACAAAAAACCATCCCTTTCAACAAAGAATTTTTCAAATAAAGAAAAAAAATTCAGTAAAACCCATCAATACATAAAAGGAAACTGATGTTATACATAATGTCCTATTCCTATTTACCTCTCCCTCCCCTCAAAGAGCAGGATGAGGTATTTCTTATTTGGGGTCAATATTGTTCTTTATCATTTTGACTATTTTGTGAATGCTGTTCTGATAGCGTGTGTCTTTTTAAATATTTATTTTAACATTTAAAATATTATTTCTTTTAATATTTTTTCCCTTTACTCTATTTAATTTTCAGCTTACTGGGATTATCCTAAGAGGATGCAAGAGGTTACAGGTCAATGTTCACGTCCGACAGATAGATGGATTTGAGTAAGTCTCCCCCCTCCCTTTTTTTTTTGTAATAACAGCAAAGAACAATTTAAATCTATTAACAAACAGGTGTTCATTAGTGACAGCGGAGGTGACCCCTGCTGACTCGTGCCCTAGGGGGCTTGGTCCATAATTGGCCTCTTGAGAGAGGCTGTTCAAGTGTAGAATACATGTCCCCTGCAATGTTTCTCTTATTTTTTTCCATTTCTCTTGCTACCACACTGGTTGGGGCCCTGATCACTTCATACTTGGTAATCTCCCTAGCTCCTAACCATTCTCCCTGCCTTCATACTCTTTATATTCTTCCCTTTCCAGTCCATCCTACACACCACCCCTGGAGAAATCTTTTTAGAGCATCGCCTTCCTTGTCACTCTCCTCTTCACAAGTAGCTCCCCATTGCATCCAGGAGAAGTTTATTCTTCTAGCCTGAAATTCCTTGCCTTCCACAGCCTGGTCCTTCGCTACGTGCCTTCAGAACCTTATCTGCCTTTCAAGCCTTGTCTTCCAAGCTCTGCATTTGAGCCAAGTAGTCTGTGAAATACTTCTTGTCCTTAATCACGTATATGCTGTTTCTTCCCTGGGCTGACTTCCTTCCCATTTCCTCCTGTCAAAAATCTGTTCTTTGAGGCTCAGCTCAAATCCCGCCTTCTCCATGAAGCCTTTCCAATGTGAAAATCCTCTCTAGGTTTTTGGGACACCTCCTCCCCATCTGACCTCTTCTTCTCTGTCTCCTTTGCTGGATCCTCCTCCAGATAGCTCCCTCTAACCATAGGTGTTTCCCAGGTGTTTGTCCTGGTTCCTCTTCTCCCTCTATACTACTTCACTGGTGATCTCATCATCTCCCATGGATTTAATCATCATCTCTATGCTGTTGATTCTCAAATCTACCTTTCCTGCCCCAGTCTCTCTGCTGACCTCTAATCTCACACCTTCAACTGCCTTTCAGACATCTTGAACTGGATATCCAGTAGACATTTTAAACTCACCTTTGCAACATCACTTGTATACACCCCCTTCTCTCCTCTGACCCTGCCACCATTCTAGTGTAGACCCTCACCACTTCACTCCTGGACTATTACAGTAGCCTGCTGGCGTGTCTGCCTGCCTCAAGTCTCTCCCTACTCCAATCTATCCTCCATTCAGCCACTAAAGTGATTTTCCTAAAGCACAGGTCTGATCATGTCACCCCCTACTCAGTAAACTCCAGTGGCTCCCGATGGCCTCTGGGAGCAAATACAAAAGGCTCTGTTTGGCATTGAAAACCCTTTATAATCTAGCCCCTTCCTACCTTTCCAGTTTTCCAGGGCTTGGCCCAGTATTCTCCACATAGTAGGTACTTTAATAAGTTGAATAAGGGATCACTCACCTTATTACTCACCAAAATCAGCTTCTGATAATTTTGGGCTGGTCCCCATCATCCCCCCAACACATACCCTCACCTCATACTCCCCCACCCCCCACACACAATTCTACCCTCATAAATGAACAGAGATGACCTGGTAAATGTAAAGAGAACTGAGCCTGGAGATAAAAGACACAGATTTGTGTACCACCTGTGTGACTTGCTCCCTTAATTCCTCATCTGTAAAATAGGTATGGTAATATTTTGAAGCTTCTGAGAAAAAATTATAATTTCCATAAAGCAGAATAGACAAATGTGAATTATTCATTTTTAAATGGTGAAGGTTGATCATGCTGGGAATATGCAAAGTGATGTATCATTAAGCAAGAATTCCAAAAATGTTTTAAAACATGACAGCATCATCCTTGTAGGTGGATAGCTTTAAGCTCAAGTGGCTGCTAGGAGGGGAACATTCATTTTGGACATAAAAATTCCGGTATGGTCATTTAAAAACAGGCAACATTATTTCATAGGCATACTTCATGAATATGCAAAATTGACACATGGAGAAGGCACTTATATTTTTGTTGAATTGATTTAACTGATGAATCTAGAGTTACAAGATAATTCAAATTTAATTTCTGATCTACATCCATTTATAAGAAAACAATTGAGAATTCAGTAGTAAGACCAAAGAAAAAAATCCCTGTTTCCTCCTTAGTCTTACAACTGTTTTCATGTTACAGATTTGTCCCTTCAGTTTAACATGTCAGTATGGTGATGTGTTTTTATGATGTATAGAAATATTGCAAAGCATTACTGTCCTTTCTTTTATTGTAGTGAAACTGGAAACATCAAGAGCTTGGTTTTCCCAGTCATGTATCTAAACGAGGTAAGTCTCAAGAGAACATTATGGGCATGGTTGTTTGAGAAGACTGGGATTCTTCATTTGGAAAAAATGGTCTATAATGATGTCCAATTTTTTAAAATATATTTTTAATTTAAAGAGTTGAAAAAAGAGTCTGATGGTTCAAAAAACAAACCCAAAACCAATCAAACAAAAACTCACATTTGTTTGTCCTCATATGGACAGTTTCTGGTGTATATATTTATACACATGTGTGTATGTATTTATTTATTCCAGTTTGGGTATCACTGAAGATTACAAGATCCCAGCTCTAGAGCTGAAAGATATACCATCTAGTCTAACCCCTTCATTTCAGAAATGAGGAAAATTAGGGAGGTTCACTTGATTAATGTCATATAAGTAATAAATAAGTAAAAAGGCAGGATTTGAACCTATGGCCTCTGATTCAGTATTATTTCCATTGTACTGGGAAAAAAAAGCTCCTCATCACAGCAACACTGAGAAACATTTTTATGCTCATTAGTTCCTCTATCAGGAAGCTGATAGGGAGGTACTCATTTAGAGAGAAGATGGGATTAAATTAATGACTCAGATGAAGTTTGGGGATTACTTACAAGCTTTGGTTATAGCTATTTTGAGGAGCTATCAAGAAGAGCACCAGTTTCAAATAAAGGAATATTTTAACAAGGAACATCCCTTGTCGGGTCCTTTTGGGTACTCAGAAAATCTAGTCTCCTTATGCTGTCCTGGTTTCCCACTAGCCATATTATCAAGGCAGGTACTTCCACTGTATCATAGGGAACCTAGATCATGCCTTAGACAAAGAGTAGGAATCATTCACTATGTCCCAAAATATTCCCTTGTGAGAGATGATTCATTTGGACCTTTAATCAGTATGATTCAGTTTGATATGATTCCACAGAGGTAGTGATGATTAGTTCTGTATATTAGGTCTCAGAGAGGTGAACTGCAGATTTTAACTTCACTTGCTTAATCAAAGGAAGCTAACTAGAGACCCTTCACCCTTGTTTTGCCTTGCCATGGTGATCAAACCTAGCATGGTGGAGGTGACTCAATTGCACGGAAAGTCCCCCAACTTATTTTTGTACCTCCAGACCACTCTCTCTTGAGAGTGACCATCATGATCAGGTGACCATCTTATGGCTATCTTATGACAACTTAGTGAAAATGCCCTGTGCTTCACCCAACCCAAGACCCCATGCTGACATAACAATTCTATCTGTTGCATTGTTTTTGTCCCATGAAGCAAGGTCTATCAACCAATGGGTTGTGTACTTTGTGTAGCCTTCTGCAGTGTTCAAGTATCAAATTTGGTAGCAAGCCTTATAAAAATAAGGCTCTGGAAGAAGGGGGCATCTCAGATCATGAGGAAGATCTGAGGTCCACTTAGTTAGACAGGATCATGGACCATTTAATGAAGTGTCATTGGCTCAGAGCTCTGTCTCTGTGGTTTTTCTTGCAGATTGGGCAATTATAATCCCCACACCCTCAAAGATATGTTTCCCTATTCACATTCATTCATTCCAGATGACTTAACATGCAAATCAGATTGTTCTAAAGAAAAATCACAATTTGAATGTACTTGAGACACCTGTTACATAAAGAAATATTGAGAGAATCCTTTGCAAATTCACATTCTGTTATATATCTTTTCCTTTCTGTTGGCCTCCCTCAATTCTGACAAGTTTTTTTTCCTCAATTATGTTCCCATGGGTAGGCCCTCCCTTCAAGGGCCGCAGTCATAAATTCAGTGGCTAAAGCCTCAAGGTAGAGGTAATGAAAGAGGCCCTGCCCTCAAGAAGCTTACTTCTATTGAGGGAGAAATCCTGTACACATAAAAGCATATATGCTTTAAGATGTTTGCAGCAGGAAAAGGGAGATATCTAGTGTGGCTCAAACTAGATTAAAATATAATTGGGAAATATTTAACAAAAGATTTAAAAATACAATAGAATATAGGTAATGTTGATATGTGATTTTCTAAGTCAATACATGACCCACAAGGATACTTATATATGATTTAGTGGCCCCCATTTCTATCTGAGTTTGACCCCACTGGCTTAAATGACAATATATTGTACTTTGTGAAGCAATCTGGAGGAAATGGGGTATCAGCAATCCAGGAGAGAACAAATGTCCAACCTTGAGCCAGCTACCTGAGTGAAAGATACTCTGACCAATGGGAATGTCTTTCCTTGTCTTTCCAGAGTGTTCTTATTGATAAAGATTCTACAACAAAACTCAAGTCTGTAATAAACACTATTATGGTCATCACTAATATCCCCTACATCATCATGGCTTTGGGAGTACTCTTGGGTTTGATCTTTACCTGGATGGCTTGCAAAGGACAAGGGTCAACAGAAGAGGTGAGTGAGTGGTCACCATGATCTTTTGATCGTTCTATTGGATAATCGCTGCTGAGGGATTAATTAGCCCCTAGCTGTAAATGGCATGAAGCTTAGACTCAGAGTCCTAATACCAAACAGGAAAGTTCCTTGTTTATGTCATTGCTGGCATAAGTTGGGAGTAAGGAGACCAATTTAAAGATGGGAGTTGACATTTGAGAAGTTTTTAACAAAAACTGCTGGGAAAACTAGAAAAAAACATGGAAGAAATTATGTTCAAAGCAACATCTTAGACTGTATATCACAATAAACTCCAAATGATTACATTACCTAAATATAAAAAGGTAAAGTCATTAAAAAATAGAGAAGGGAATAAGACCTCTTTCAAAACTTATAAAGAATTCTTAGCTAAACAAGTATGTGATACTATTTAAAAAGATAGAATGGACAATGTTTGATTACATAAAATTGAAAATATTTTGGACAAGTCAAAGTTATTGAAAGTTACAATTAGTCCATCAGTCAATGAGCAATTATTAAAAACAGCCCCTGCCCCAAGGAGCTAACCTTATAATATGGGAGACAACATGTAAATAGTTATACAGAAGATTCATATAGAAGAAACAGAAGGGAAACAATTAGAACAAAAATCTTCTGCTTTAATTTTCTCTAATAAAGATATAATTTCTAAAAGAAATAAATACTGATGCAACTATATAAGACAAAGAGCCATTCCCAAAAGATAAGTTGGTCAAAGGATACAGCCAATTCTCAAGTGAAAAAACACAAGCTATCAACAGTTTTATTAAGAAAAGATCTAAATCACCAATAAAAAGAGATATGCATTTTAAAATAACACTGACACCTACCCAGCAAAACTGAGTATCATGCTCCAAGGCAAAATATGGATTTTCAATAAAATAGAGGACTTTCAAGCTTTCTCAATGAAAAGACCAGAGCTGAAAAGAAAATTTGACTTTCAAACACAAGAATCAAGAGAAGCGTGAAAAGGTAAACAAGAAAGAGAAATCATAAGGGACTTACTAAAGTTGAACTGTTTTGTTTACATTCCTACATGGAAAGATGATATGTATAATACATGAGACCTCAGTATTAGGGTACCTGAAGGGAATATACATACATACATACATATATATACATATATATATGTATATTATACACACACACACACACACACAAAGGGCACAGGGTGAGTTGAATATGAAGGGATGGTATCTAAAAAAATAAAATCAAATTAAGGGATGAGAGAGGAATATATTGAGAGAGGGAGAAAGGGAGAGATAGAATGGGGTAAATTATCTCACATAAAAGTGGCAAGAAAAAGCAGTTCATTGGAAGGGAAGAGAAGGCAGGTGAGGGGGAATGAGTGAATCTTACTCTCATCGGATTTGACTTGAGGAGGGAATGACATACACATTCAAATGGGTATCTTGCCCCGCAGGAAAGAAGGAGGAAAGGGATAAAAAAAGAGGGGATGGTAGAAGGGAGGGCAGATAGGGGGAGGAGATAATCAAAAGCAAATGCTTTAGAAAAGGGACAGGGTCAAGGGAGAAAACTGAATAAAGGGGGACAGGATAGGAGGGAGCAAAATATAGTTAGTCTTTCACAACATGAGTATTGTGGAAGGGTTTTGCCTAATGATACACATATGGCCTATGTTGAATTGCTTCCCTTCCTAAGGAGGGTGGGTGGGGAGGGAAGAGGGGAGAGAATTTGGAACGCAAAGTTTTAAAAGCAGATGTTCAAAAAAAAAAGTTGTTTTTGCAGGCAACCGGGGAATAAGATATACAGGCAACAGGGCATAGAAATCTATCTTGCCCTACAAGAAAGTAAAGGAAAAAGGGATTGGGGGGGGGGGTGACAGAAGGGAAGGCTGACTGGGGAATGGGGCAATCAGAATATATGCCATCTTGGAGTGAGGGGGAGGGTAGAAATGGGGAGAAAATTTGTAATTCAAAATCTTGTGGAAATCAATGCTGAAAACTAAAAATATTAAATAAATAATAAAATTTAAAAAAGAATCACAAAAAAAAATTAACACTGAGGTTCCATATAATATCCAGATGAAAATGACGATTGTTGGAGGGGATGTGGAAGGATAGTCACTCTAATGCAGGGTGGGTGGAGTGCAAATTTGTTTACCTAAAAAATCACTAAACTGTGCATACCCTTTGACATTCATACCACTCTCAGGCTTATCCCCCAAAGAGATCAAAGGCAGAAGGAAAGGACTCATATATACAAAATATTTCTGATGATACTTTTATGGGAGCTAAGACTAGGGAGAAACTAAGGGAGTGCTCATCAATTGTAGAGTGAAAGGATTGTGATTTATGAGTGGGATAGAATATTTTTGTGCTATAAGAAATAATGAGAATCACAGACAAACCAGTGAAGGTTTGTATGAACAAAGGCAGACTGAAATGAACCAAACTGGAAGAACAATTTACATAATAGCTACAATGATAATGTGAAGCAAAATTACTTTGAAAAACTTCACAACTGATCAAATAGCCATTAACCATTACTTTACATAATGATTAATGAGAAACAGTAGCTTCTACCTCTTAGCAGAGAAAGTGGATGGACTAGAGGTGCTGCATGATGAATGCAGTCTTGGCCAAGGCCTAGATGTGTATTTTGCTTGATAGAGACAGATATATTCCCCTCACCTAAAAGTATTGGTAAAACATTTTTAGCATATAGAAGGAAACAAGTGCAGAGTGGATTACAAACAAATAGATGAAAGTTTGTTACTGCCTTGTTCAATTAGAGATTGAGGCAGGGGAGGAATCTGAACCCAAATCCCCTTAGTTTGCATATAAGTCTTAATGTATAAACATGTACATATATACATATATAGAGAGACATATGTTTATATATATGTAGAAATGTATAGGTATATTATCCACTGTCTATATATATATAGAGTGGATTCCCAGAAGACATGGGTTCAGGTCCAACTCTTGCCATATACTACCTGTGTGATCCTGGCCAAGTCATTTGACATCTCAATGTTCCAGACAATTCTCTAAGATTATAACTTGCAGAGAAAGTACCCATCTAAACTAGTGGAAGGAGTTTTCTCTATGTCCTCTCTACCCAAGGAAACCACAGATCCAGTATGAAAAAAAAGTGTTTGTGTGTGTGCAAACACACATCTTTTTGAAACTAATTAAAGTTTAACGCTTTCCATAGTCATCTTTCTCATTCATTGTATGTTGAAATGTTGTGTTTGTTGATGTAAAGTTCACACACACACGTGCGCACACACACACCCACACACACACGAAATTTAATTTCCAAAAAAGAGAGAGCCTGATTAAAACTAGAAAGTAACCATCCAAATGCTTCACCTATTACAATTTTAACTCAATTCAACCAATATTTTTTGAGCATCTAGTATATGCAGCTTCCACTGAACCCTTCTTTGACGCCTAAGAGTAGTAGGTGGCAGGTGATAGGTAGTTAGGTACCTCTGGGTTCTCAAAGAGTTTGTCAACAGAGCCAGGGTCACACAGCTAGTAAGTGTCTGAGGCTGGATTTGAACTCGGGAAGATGAGTCTTCCTAATTCCAGGCCCAGGGCTCTGTGCACTATGGCGCTATCTAGCTATCATTAGAGGATGGGCTCAAGCAGATCTTAAACTGGAGGAGTCTTTAATATTAACATGGCAATGAACTGTGTCCAGAAGTGTGCTAGTAAATGTTTAACAACCAGCTCTGGTGGTAAGGAATGTAGGGAGTGGGGAGGGGAGCAGGGTGGGAGGATTGGAATGGATATACACATGACACACTTTTAAGTCTAATCTGCATTATTTACACTTTTTTGATCATTTTCTTAAGTCTGGAGAATTAACAAAACAATCACAAAAGCCCCGATTTGGAGTGTTTGTTAAATTTCAAAGTATAAACATTCACACTGAAAAGTGAACAGTGGAGCTCACCAGCCAGTTAGAGCTGGCGCCAACACACCTGTGACTGTGTGTCCATCTCCTGAGGAAAAGCCTACCTGAGTCTGGACCTGAGTCTGAGTCTATCACCAAGGCGGCCACTGTGTAGGAATTCTTTTAGCTAAAGGAATTCTTGCACTATCTACTAGGAGATGGAGAGGTTTGCAATGTGTTGGTAGAGGAATACCCACAAGCATGAAACTATACATTTATGAACTATTAAAGTAAATGTGTGTGTGCATTAGTTGCAGGTTATTGGTTATTTCAAATTTTTTGTACTACCCCTAGCAGTCTCATAATGGGCAGCGGCACTGCAGAGGGTAGAGTGCCAGGTCGAGTTCAAGCCTCAGATATTTCCTAGCTGTGTGATGCTGGTCAAGTCACTTAACCCTGTTTGCCTCAGTTTCCTCATCTGTGAAATGAGCTGGAGAGGGAAATGGCAAACCACTCCAGTATCTCTCCCAAGAAAACCCCAAATGTGGTCACAGAGAGTCAAAAATGAAAGAACAATAAAGCAATCCCATATGAAACAGGTTCCCTAGAAAGCTTTCCTGCCAGGTTGAGCCACTTTTCTTTTCCATCTCAGCCCAGTAGTGTAAGGTAGTCACCTTATAAATAAGGATTATTTTTGTAAGGTGCATATGAAACCCTCGGTACCTTGTTCCTCTTATTTTTAGCCATGCCCCATTTGTACAGGAAACCTAGGAGTGATTTTCTGAGCCAGGACTTTTAAACCCTTTGATCAGATCCTCCCGGCCTGCCTTTTCAGTTCTTGGTAAAAAGACCTGGCCCTCCTGAACCTGACCATTCTCTCTTCCTTGTGTTGTGTTGTGTATTCCTCAGGGTACCGCCGATGAAAGGGCCCCGCTCATGAGGACCTGAGATCTTCCCTCCCACTAGAGCTTGGTGAATGAACTATGCAAGCGGACAAAATTCCAACCACTACTTCCTTGGGAAAGCATCTTTGTGTTCATCCACAAGTCAATCAACAAGCATTTATTAAGTGCTTACTGTGTGCCAGGCACTGTGCTAAGTGCAAGGGATTCAGACAGAAGCAAAAAGAAAAGATGGCCCTATCTCTCATGGAGCTTACCTTCTAATAATCAGCTAATTAATTAATTCCATGCGCTATTGATATGGGGGAAAATATATCATCAGTGTTCCAGCTGGCTGCTAAATTGGGTTTTGAAGTATTAACTGACAGTGGCTGGTGATTATACTTTCTGAAATCATCCAGCCCATTGCAGGTTGCTTTGCGTTCATGTTTGTGGTGGGCATTTTAAGTATTAATGATTTGGGGGTTGTTGGGATGCCAGAAGCTCTAGAACAGGGGTGAAGAATCTGAGGCCTTAGGTTCCTCGCTGAAGTCTGGATTCAGTCAGAGGGCCACACTTGAGGACCTAGAGGGCCACATGTTGGCCTTGCAGGTTCCCCACCCTTGCTCCAGAAGTTTCATATTACCATTGTGGTTAAAATGTCTCTCCATCCCATGTTAGATATTGGGACTAACATTTTCCAAGATGCCATGTGTCCATAAAAACCAGCTTTAGCAATTACTTTATTGTCCCATCTCCATTGTATAGAATGTATGTCTGCCTGGGTCTTCCCTGCCACCCACGGATGAGGCCTTTGCTCTAATCATTGAAGATGTCTCCCAATACAAATTGTAATCATGATCATTAACACCATATTTGAGAATGACTGAATCATGGCTGATCATATATCTGAGTCAAGCCCTTAGACTTGGCTTTTAAAAGGGGAGCAGAGACAGAGAGTAGAGGAGAGACCCACAGCTGAGACAGGAAAGAAGCAACTTCCAGAGGCCTAGACTCAAGTTTCCCTGCAAGGAAAAGCCCGCAGGCTTCTGAGGCTCTCCTAGGGAAGCCTGTGGCCCCTGCAAAGGAAGGAACCATGTGGCAGAGGAATAAAGATTTCCAAGACAAATAAAGCAATCCCCTGACCAAGCGTTTTGGACACTGGAGGACAATGCTGAGTTCCTGGATCAAACGGAAGAATTTGGAACCAAAAAAGAGCTGGAGCTGAAGAGTGGCCAGAGACAGCTTCCGAGCAGAGAAACAAATCTGGGAGCTTGCCTTTTTGTCGGCATTGCTGGGTTGTTTGGACTCTGAAGATGTAGGGGAAGGGGTTGGAGGGAGAGGCATAATCTAATGCACTACACTCAGTCAGAAAAACCTGGGTTAGAGTCGTCCCTCAGATACTTAGGAGCCGTGTGACCCTGGGCAAGTCACCTGACCTTTCTTGGCCTCAGTTTACTCACCCTTAATATGAAGAGGTTGGATTTGATAAACTCTAAGTCCCTTCCAACTCCAAATCTATGAGTCTACGATCAATTCTCTAATAATTCTCAGTTCTTCCCTTTGTTGGGGACCCTACCTCAGTCCTTAAGTCAGGAGGGCTTTAGGGTTATTGCTTGACTCTGAATACTGTCCTTTTATGGGACCATGCGGAAAGCCTCAACCATAAGATACCATATGATACCATAAATCTGGAAAACTATCTAGGTTCTCTGTGGAAAGAGGGACTTACCTAGGAGGAGAAAGGGTCAACTTCCTAATGACACCATTGCCTTCCCTTTTCAGGGACCCTCAATCCTAAGGTAATCGCCAAGGAGGTAGAGACCTTGAGAGATGGAAGAAAAATGAGAAAGGTCATTTTAACTGTTCAAGTACTAAGATGGGAGTCACTACTGTTTTGTATTTTTGGCTGGGTTAAATAAAGTCTCTCCTATGTTCAGTATATTGTTAGCCTGAGTGTTTGCATGGAAGCTGAAGTTTCTTTTAATTTGTTTTTGCAAAGATCAGTCAGTTAATAAGGAATTATTAAGCACCTACTATGTGCCAGGCATTGTGCTAAGCACAAAGAGGCAAAAGACAGTCCCTGCTCTCAGGGAGCTCACAATCAAATGAGGGAGACAACAAATAAATATGTACAAACAAAGTATATACAAGATAAATAGGAAATAAGAAAGAGAAGACACTAGAATTAAGAGGGATTGGTAAAAGTTTCTTATGGAAGTTGAGATTTTAGTGAGGACTTGAAGGAAACCAGAGATGAGAAGAGAGACCATTTCAGGCATGGGAGACAGCCAGATAGAATGCCCAGAGCCTCTCTTGTTTCTGGAACAGCCAGGATGCCATTGTCATAGCATCAGAAGAGTACACTCACATGAATGAGATGTAAGGAGACTGAAAAGGAGAGGTGTGGCTGGGTTATGAAGACAGAGGCCATGTTTGCGAAGATCTTGGCAAGAGTTATATTCTGATATCCCTAGATTCAGGGGAGCAGGGTGCAAAATGAACCAAATTCTGATGTTCTTAGAAGATAACCTGCATAGCAGCCTCCACTAATGAAGGTATCTGTAAGAAACTTCCTCCCCCAGGATTCGATGCAGTTCATGTAAATCATGGATCCCAGCTGAATATACTGGTAAAGTAACTACTAGTCAGGCAACTGGCAGCTGAGGGTCAGATGTCCACCTCTCTCATAGTAATCTGATTACCTTTAAGAAAAAGCTAATTCTATTTTTAAGTTGACTTAGAGGATCTTAGAATGATAAGCTGTTGTCCTGGAAGCTTCCTTCCATCTTATTTATTTTAGATGAGAAACTGAGCTTCCCAAGAAGTCACATGACTTACCCAAGGTCGAGTAGCTAACTAGCAGCAGTGCCATGATTAGTACCCCCCTCTCCTGACTCCTAAACCAATCATCTTTCCGTTTCTACTCCACCATCCCTCTAGGAAGCTTTGGACCTCAGACATTTATGCTAACTGGGGGTGAGGGTGAAAGGGATTATGTATGAGGATGGTAGGTTGGGATGGTGGAGAAAGCCTCTAATGGATAGGGTTATTAGGGGTTTGGGCATGCACATGTATTCTCTTGTTTGGCAAAATCACTGCAGACACATATGGACAATTTCAAATTGAAGAAAACTATTTTGGGCGTTTGAGGAACATTAATTATAGTGTTATAAAAATATTAAGACATAGTATTATGATAATGCTCTTGTCTGATCTCTCACTTGAATCAAAGATTTACCTAGTCTTCCTTAACTAAAAAAAGTTTAATTGGTTTGAGGGAATAATAGTGATTTTTGGAAACTAAAATCAGTTGAAAAGTTTTTCTTGTTTATGGTGACCAAACCAGGAAGGGGAAATATCTTTTTGCCTAATTTGATTGAGAGCTATCTCTGTTTACCTTCGACTGGATCAAATGAGGAATCCCTCAAAAGAGGCAGTGGTTGGTTTGAGGAAGATATTTTCTCCGCGGGTCCCCCCGGCATTGACATTTCTGATTGTTCTCTTTGGTAAAAAACAAACATTCTAAGCTTAAACTATGTACCTTCTTTTTAGTTCACTGTGGAATTTCATCTTTTATCTCATGATAACTGTAAGACACAAGTTGTTAGTTTCTTGGGGGAGAGGGGATTGGAACCTCTCTCCGAGAAGAAATTCTTACATACTAATAAATTGTCTTGGACAGATTTTGGCTAAAATGCAGAGTATGGATTGTTTTCCTCCATATAGTACTCTATTAGAAACAATCAAATCAATAAGGATTTATTAAGTACTTAATATATGCCAGGTACTAGGCTAAGCACTAGGGATACAAAGAAAGACAAAAACCAGTTTCTGCCTCAAGGAGCCCTTGTTTAATGGAGGAGATAACCTGTAAACTCAGGGCCATCTCCAGTTGTCCTGATCTATATCTGGCCACTGGACCCAGATAACTCTGGAGGAGATAGTGAGGCTGGTGACTTTGCACAGCCCTCCCTCACTTAAACCCAATTCACTCGCAAGTCATGGCATCAATTTCCTGATGTCATGGTCCTCTTCAAGAACAAAGGACAAACAACAACAATAACCTTCAAAGTGCTAGGTATAAACAAGCTATAGACAGGATAGACTGGAGATAAACAGAAGGAAGGCATTGGAATTAAGATGGATTGGGAAAGGCTTCTTGTAGAAGAAGTGATTTTAATGTTAATTGTTTCAACATGTAATTGGGGAAAAAAGAAAATATCATATATTTAAAAAAAGAAAATGAGATTTAGCTGGGACTTGAAGGAAGCTAAGAAGCAGAGATAAGGAGGGTGTTCTAGAAAGAGAAAAATTCTTTTTGAGAAAATGTTAGTGAATGTACACACATGTGCAGTTTTTCCCTCTCCAATGAGCTATCATTACTCTGACCAAATCCATCAAGTAGATCCCAGTGGCTACCTGAAAAATGGTTTATGAGATGCTAGCTTATGAGAACTAGAATCCTGCCCTTTCATCATTTTTGGTGTCTCACGACTTTCAGGAAATCATCATCCAGACCCCATTGGCTATGCCTTGTCCCCCCACCCCCACCCCAGCAACATGAAGACAACAGGAAGAGAAATATAGGTGGTTCTTGGCAGCTCTGGAACAATTTTGAGAGGGAGTTCAAGGTCACATCTTGGGAAGTATCGCCTGGATCCCTGCCATTCACTTAGCGGAGAAAATGTGCCTCTGTGCTTCGTGGGCCATCCTTTTTGCTGACATATACTGAATGGGGGGCAAATGCCAGTAGGCCAGGTACAGCTAGCAAGGTCCCTGGGGAGCAAAAGCGTAACAGATAGGACCAGAGCTGAGCACAGAGGCCATGTGATCTTTCACATGAGGCCATCTCACATTCGAATTCAGGAACTCTTGGAGAACTTTTTCTTTGATTATCAAGGCTTGCGACATCTACTTCAAAATGCAACTTTTATGATAATCATAATAATGGCTAGAATTTATTAAACAATACTTTAAGGTTTGAAAAGTACTTTATAATTATCATCTCATTTTATCCTTATAACAACCCTGGGAAGTGGGTGCTATTATTATCCCCATTTTGCAGATGAGGAAACTGAAGCAGGCAGAAGTTAAGTGACTGGTCCAGGGTCACACAGCTAGCGAGTGTCCGAATCTAGAGTTTTATCGACTGTACCACCCAGCTGCCTTATTTGGGTCAAACCATAAGAAGGTTATTTAGGTTTTCAAAAAACATTTGGTATGTTTTTAGTAGAAACAATTTCTACATGTGTTCAAACACCAATATAATCATTTGGTGTTCCCTTGTTACTGGCCTTAGCCTGGGGGGGGGGTTTCAAATTTTAATTAAAAAACATTAATGAATAGCCTGGGATTTTCGAGGACCTCCATGTCTCTTTGGTGCTGTAGGATGATATTTGATTTGAAATGTCAAATTGATTTTTGCTAATTTTCTTTCTATGAACTAAACGCATTTGAAAGATTTTTTCCCCCTCAAGTCTTATGCACATTAAAGTGGTACCCACTGCACACCAAGAATCCATATTTCATTCCTTTGTTGGATCTGTGATCTCATCAATGTGGGTGCTATTTACTCTTCCACACTCCTTAACAAGAGGTCCCACTAACGTCCGGGGAAAAGAGAGCCTTCTTCTCCCCTCAATGTCCTCAATTTTGAGTGGATACCAACAAAGTCCTTGAACTGTCAACAAGCAAGTATGTATATACAAGTCAATAAGCATTTATTAAGTGCTATTACTATGTGCTGTGATAAACAGTAGGAATACAAGAAAAAAGAAAATCCTTCCTTTCAAAGAGCATGGGGTGACTGGGTGGAGAGGGAAGGTACCTGCCAAAGGAAGTCAGCAGAGTCAGGAGTGAAGGTGTGAACATGGCTTATTTGGGCACTTCATTAAAATTCTGGTTCTGAGAGGAACTGACCAATCAGAGCAAGGGGCCCCAGGAATCTTCCAATCATTTATGCTCCAGTCTTGTTACATAACTGTTCCATTTTCTTTTCTAGGCACACACCTTTTGGATAATATCTTTTATTCTGTACCATTCTTCACCAGTAATGTGTTGCCACTCATCTTTGCTCACCAGGAGGCATTCCATTGTCCTGAGGGTGATCCAGACTGTTAATTCTTCAGGCATTGTAGTATTCCAAGACTTGCTGCCATGGGGCATTCCCATAAAAATGCTGATGTTAAAAAAGATAGGCCTATCTTTTAGAGAGAAGCTTGGGATCCTTCAAAGCACTACTCAGTTTCCCAAATATTTCAGCCTTTCTATTTTACACTAGCTCCATCCCCAGTTTCTGTCCGAGAAACAAATACTGATGATCACTACTTTATGAGCTGGCCCTCTGACTATATACCATTGTCCAGACAATAGCTGTTACTCAACCACTTGTTTTTAATTCTGTGCCTAGTAAAGTTGGGTCATCCTAAAGTGATTCGGTAACTCCTTTGGAGATATGCAACCAACACCATGTCTAGGGGATTTGGAGAACCTCTACCTCTACAGGGACTATGTCTTCCTTTCGACTGCCCAAGTTCAGAGCAGCAACATTTGACAAGAGTATTTGTCCCTCTTTTATTCTTCTCTTGATATTAATATTCACAAAGTGATCAAACAAGATCATCTCTGTTACAGCTTTCAAGGATTTTTGGCTTATTGAAGGAGAGCCTCTGAAAAGTGCCATTTTGTTCTGTCCAGTGGGCCCTCCCAGGAAACTAGACGCAGCCCACTGTGGAAGGTGGTGAGCAGCATCACCTCTTAAGACAGTTAGAATCAGTAGAGGAGAAAATATGCTTACAGAAAACCTACAAGATCCAGCTAAGCCCAATTAGTTTGATCCTCAAATACCTTCTGGATGACTTGGCTTGGGTGGGTCTCTCCTTAGGCTCTCTCCATTACTCATCATTTCCCCCTTTAAGATTTTACAGCCAAGATTTTGCATTTACAAATGTAATGAGGTCACATTATGTGATGTGCCCCTGTTAATTTGGGAGTGGAAGAGAAGCCATCTTCAGTTTCTTTGATCATTTATGAGACATCTCAGAGTTCCTTTTTTCTTTTTTTTTTTTTAACAAGAAATCAAATTAAGCAAATATATTGAGAGCCATTTCCTTTTCAGAACAATCTGTGGTCGACCCACAAACAATTGGAGCCAACTAAGAGTACATGCTACTCATTGGTGACACTCATTTGAGAGACAGAGTGGCCTTAAGCCTAAAGAATTTGCCTTGGAGTTAGCAAAAACTGGGTTTCTCTCTTGCCTCTAACACATACTGGCTACATCACCCTGAGAAGGTTCTTAATAACTTAGGGTCCCAAGCAAGTCTCTAAACTGCAGAATGATTTGTATTGGTAGAGGGGGTCACCTACATCAACGAAATAAATCATAGGTCAAGCAAGGTCTTTGCAAACCTTAGTCTTGTCAACGTCACAGGGAAGTGGCCAGTGTTATTCAACTCATTTTTATAGCTGGAGGACTAGTTATTAGAACCTAAATCTCTTGGTTTTGCAGCCCCAGCACTTAGCACAGTGCCTGATACAAAATAGGTGCTTACTGAATGTTTATAGACTGACTGCTGTGATCAGTGTTCATGACTTTTCTCTTGTCCTTGAAAGGAAAAACCATTAAAAAACCAAACAAAATAATTAGCCACTGCTGGGGCTTTCATTTGAAAATATGGTTGATTTTAAAAATTAAGCTGGTTACTGAGATTTGCTCTTTAAAATAGAAGGTGATCTTCAGTTTTGGTTTGTCATATCTCCCCCTCCACCCCCTTTTTAACCATTCTTCCTTTCTTGTGGTCATTAAAGAAGATATTCAGAATAGTATGCATTTAGTTTTTACAACTGACTCATTTAATGTGATTCTAAGAATGCTTGTTTCTACTTTAATAAAAATAAAATGTTTCACTAATGAAGTTATCATTTCTACAAAACTGAATCTTGAAGTTTTTGATGGCACCTATGTGAGTGGATTTTGACTATTTATCCTAATGGCAGCCTGGAGTTAATCCCAGAAAGCCCAAAAGAATCAGATAAAAGTTTGTTCTTCCTTGTGCCCAAAAGTTTGTGGGGTTTTTTTTCAGTCTGAAAATATTTGGGAAAAATCTGTGGCCTACTTATTAGATCTGAAAACTGAAATCATAGATTGTTTTTTAAATCCTTCCAACCTTACAATGTGGCATCGCTCCACTCATTCATTCACTAAACACTTTTTAATTATTTCCTGTGTGCTGAGAACTATGGTTGGCAATCTCAGATGTACAGAGTTTAGGCAAGAAACAGTCCTTGTACTCTTAGAGCTTAGAGTCCAGGTATCATAGGGAAGAGAAAGGTAGTATTTATTGCACCTGCTATGCACCAGGCACTGTACCAAGTACTTTACAAATATTACCTCATTTGATCCTAACAACCCTGTGAGGTACAGTTATTAAGGCTATTATTCCCATTTTATAGTGGAGAAAACTGAGGAGTGGTCAGAAAGGTAGGAAGACAGCAAGGAGAGAAAAGAGTCAGGAAAACCTAGAAAGGAAAAGGTACCAAGAAGAGCACGATTGACACTGTCAAATGCCGTAGCAGGGTCCATAAACTTGAAATTTTTAAAAAGGCCATTCAGTTAAGAAATCTTTTTTGACTCTGGAAAGAGCTGCGTCAATTGTATGATGAGAATGGAAGTGATATTACAATGGGTTTACAGTGAGTGAGAGGAGAAAAAGTGGAGGCATCCAGGGCAAAGCATTTTAAAAAGTGTAATATTTATGTGACATGTGTCCATATATGAGATATCCAGTACATGGGTTGCCTCAGTAATTAGATAAAGCTCACAGGTGGCATGCGTGGATATGATCTGAAGTCTAGCTTGCCTCTTGGAAAGCTAAGGGTGTATCTATACCACTCTAGCTGGGGGACAAGGAACAGGGAAAGGCAGAAGAGACAAGCAGTCCTCAGGAGTTAAGCCAAGGTTGAGCACACAGGTTAAAACGATGTTCACTCATAAAATGATATTCTGCTACCCCTCAAATATTTCTGATCTAGGGGCATGATGGGTTCAGGACAAAAGTTGCTTCCCTGACTCTTCTCGCTTCTTATGATGGAAGATAGCCGCTCACCAACCTGGCTCCTTCCCAACAAATGTCGGCTACTGAAAAAACCACCACAACTAAACGAATCTCAAGTAAACTAATTCATTTACGTAAAACGTCAAAGGGAAACTGGGTAATTGCAATAGTTGCTGATGGTTCTGCCTGCTTCAAGTCTCCCCACTGCGATCCATCCTGCAGCCACTAAAACGATTTTCCTAAAATCCAGATCTAATCACATCACTCCCTACTCAATAACCTCCCGTGGCTCCCTATTGCCCTCAGGAGCAAATACAAAATGCTCTCTTTGGTACGGAAAGACCTAGCCCACTCCCACCTTAACATGTACTTTCTATCCAGTACCTTCTGGCTGGTTCATCTACAAGACCCTCCATCTCCGGGCTCTGGGCATTCTCTCTGGCTGCCCCCCTCCCCCACCCGCCCGTGCCTGGAACACCCTCCCATTCCATCTTGCACAAGTGGTTTTCCCCAACTCCAGCCCTATTCCCGGGTTTCCCCTCTCACAACTATTTCTTATTTATCGCGCATCCAGCCTGCTGTGTACACAGCGGTCTGCACGCTGCGTCCCCCACTGGACTGTAAGCTCCTCAAGGGCAGGGACCGGCTTCTCCCCCTCTGTATCCCCAGCTCTGAGCACACACAGTGCCCGCACACAGTAGGCGCTTAATGTTTACTGAATGATCATGGAAGGAGCAGCGTGATCCCATCAGTCAAAGTCGCTAACGCCCCACCCTGACACCTGACATGGGGCGGGGGTGGGGATGGATCTCAGCAAAGTTAACCTTGCCCCTACATATGGAGGAGAAGACAATATTAAGGTTTTTAAGACCAAATCGGCTTTTCCACAATCCTAGGAAGAGGGGGAAGGGCTCTCTGGCGCTCTTTTCCTCTTTCGCCTTTTTTGTTCTCACGAGGGGAGGGAACGAGACGTTCAGAAATGAGAAGGACGGGAGAACAAAAGGTATCGAGAGAACCCCAAAGACCCCAGTGAAGACCCTGGGGTTCAGAAGGGAGACCCCCGCCTACTGATGCATTCATCGAACTTCCCGCCTCAGAGCCCCGCGGCTTAGGGCCTGCGCACGCGCGCTCCCCCCCCCCCGCGCCTCACGCAACAATTGTGACGTCACAGAAACGCGACACAGGCTTCCTCCGAGGCCCCGCCCCCACCCCGCAGCCACCTGCAGCTCCCGGGAACCCTCTCGCGTAGGGTTCCCGCTGCCCGGCCGGACCCGGCCACCGGTTGCACCAATTCCCTCGTGAGAGTCGCCGCGGGCCCGGGGGCGTCATGGCCTTCAACTTCGGGGCTCATACGGGCGGCACGGCCACGGCCGCCACCCCCGCCGCCCCCGCGGGTGAGTGTGGAGGGCGGGGGTGGGTTGGGGAGATCCGCCGGGGACCCCCTCCCTCCGGCCACCCTGGTCAGGCCCGGCCCCGCGTGGGCGCGCCCCCAGCTGAGAACGGGGAGGGGACCCCCGAGGGTTCGGCGGGGCGAGGTCTTCAGCTAAGGGATTCACGGCCCCCTCCCTCCCAGCCCTGACCCCGACGTCCCGGGGGGGAGGGGAAGGGGGAGGGGAGGCACCCGCTTCAGTCCCCCGGCGCCCACCCCCCACCCCGCGGTGCTTGTTTCTGGGCCTTACGCCTGGGTTTGGCTTAAGAGCACTTAGGAAGCGCCTGCTGTATGCCGGCGCCTGCCCTGAGGGAGCTGCCAGTCCTACCCGACCCCGATGCTTCCTTCTGATTCCTGTGATTCTCACTGTTCTTTCTTTTCTTTCTCTTTTTTCTCCCCTCCCCCTCCCGTCAGGATTTGGTGGGCTGGAGGCCGCCAACTCCACCAACAGTGGGTTTAATTTTGGGGGTTTCGGCTTAGCTGCTAATCCTGCAGTGAACTTTAATATTGGGAATTTCGGCGTCTCCACCAGCGCCGCGGCCCCCTTCAGTTTTGGTAACCCTCTGGCCAGCGCAGGTAGAGAGCCCCCGTCACCTCGTGAATGGTCAAGCAGGACTCCAAAAATGCGCTGCCCTGCCCCCACTCCCAAAAGGTGCGGGGGGGGGGACGGGGGGGGGAATGAGGGGGAGGCCAAAGTCCTGCCCGGGCTGGTGGCCCCCCTGAGTCACCAGGGACCCCCCCCCCCGACCCCGCCCCGGATTCTTGGACTCCTGCGGCCGCATCTCATACCCCCCCTTCCATCCATCAGTCCGTGCGTCCGTCTAACGCCGTCCATCCGGCCCTTGTCATCTGTGTCCCGTCCCCCGCCGCTCGCTCAGAAGCCCATCGGACACAAACAGCCCGAGCCTGGCCCCGTGTGCGGCTCCCCGGGCCTCTCTGCCCCTGGTTTGAGTCAGTAGCGAGGAGTGGGGTCAGTCACCAAAACACCGAGTCCTCAAGGCTGGCCAATGGCCAGCCTTCTCTGGCGCTCCGACAGGTGCCCATGCCCAGTGGTGGGAAGTTTGGTATTAATTGGCAAAAGGCTGCGCAGGTATTTGTACCGAACCCTTTCGCACAACTGCTTCATATCAGTTTATTATTCCACGCTTTTACATGACTTAATCAGTCACTTAATGCCCTTTGCCAATTTTTTTTTCCTACTAAGAACTTAATTTCAGAAATATTTTTTGCTGCTTAAAACTGATTTTTTGGATAATTCTTTAAATTCTTTTGTGAATCCAACGTTGTATAGACTCCACATGTTCAAGTCATCATATGCTTAACTGTGAGCAAAAAGTTTAATATATGAAAAAAAAAATTTACTAGGATGCAGTAATCATGCATTGTATTCTTCCTGTACTATTTGATTAAATTACACAGTACTTGCATCCTTCTGAGTTCCATTCAACAAATATTTATTAATCATCTACTATGTACCAGGCACTGTACTGGGTGCTAGGGATTGTGTTCTCAAAGGGCTTAGAATCTAGGACTATGGTTTTATATGTTGCAAAAAAATAACAGTAGAGGAAAATGGAGTTTTGTGTTTGATTTGTGCTTCTGAATAGAGCTGCAACTCAGCAAAAAGAAATGACAGTGTTTATTGTGAATTATTTTGTAAAATAATTCAATATTTATTAAAAACAATACACTGGCATTTCTATTTTTATTTATTGTGGTTCATGTATTAAATCATTTACATCAATATCATATTTGTAGAATACTTCATTATTTATTTTTTACCATTGATAAGTATTTACTATTGACAAGCATAAACTGTAAATGAACTATTTAGTTTTTTTTTATACTATGGTACGGATGTGAAGTGCACCCTCAATTAATGATGAATTGTGCCCTATTGATCCCTTTATTTGGTACTTTGGGAAACTTTATTTTACCCTGAATTTCAAAGTATGTTGTTGAGCTTTGCATAGCAAGATAATATGTTTACTGAAATGGAGGTTTCTGGCCAAGTGTATCTTACTGAATTTTAAGTGTGGAACTGAAGCAATTGAGGATTAGGTTGCATGGATGAGTATTTTATGAGATGTATATTAAATTGTTAACATCTAAAATACTGGCAGGATTTTTTTCAATCTTTTTGATGTCCCGGACCCTAGTTGGTGAAGCCTATGGACCTCTTCTCAGAATGTTTTTATATATGTGTATGTATGTGTGTATATATGCATCTGTGTGTGTGTGTGTGTGTGTGTGTGTGTGTGTGTGTGTGTGTGTGTGTATATATATATATATACACATGCACATATATATAAACTGAAATGTAGCTGTCAGAACATTTTTATAAAATAGTTTACAGACCCTAGGCTACGAATAGCGATGCTATTTAACAATGAGAGTATGCTAACCCTGATGTATCTGTGCTCTTTCTTGTGATTTGCTAGGTACGTTTGGAGGGTTTGGGACGACCACCACCACAGCAAGCTCTGCGTTCAGCTTTTCTGCTCCCACTAACACAGGCACCAGTGGTAAGAGCCCAGACTGGATAGAATTAATGATAGAACTGAACAGCATTGGTACAGGCTAGTGGGGCAGTTGCATTTTTGGTAACACTTTTGCAAACCCAATTTTTTCTTCAAAGGACTCTTTGGTGCTACTCAGAACAAAGGTTTTGGATTTGGTTCTACTGGTTTTGGCACAACTGCAGGAACTAGTACTGGTTTGGGAACCGGGCTAGGATTTGGGACGTTCAATACCCAGCAGACTCAAAATAGTAAGTATGAGAAGTTTGTTTCACTCCTTAAAAATTCATGTCAGGTGCTATGTTTTTTCATGTCTCTGAGAAATCAGAATTTAGTCCTGAACTGTTTGGTCATTTTACATTTTTCATCATTGTATGACCTTCTCTCTCATATGAACTCAATATAGTCATGTTATCTACCTTAACTGGGCCTTCCTAATAGTTAATCCTTTTATTCCTCCTTAGTTGATTCCCCTTCTCGCTCTGTATATTTCCAAATCTTTGCATCTCTCCCCAAACCTTCCTCACCCTCCTCTGAGGCCCTTGCCTCTTTCTTTGCTAAAAGGTCTCTCCTCTTCACTTCAGGACCCGTGGATGGCATCTTCTACCTCCTTTCCCCCATTCTCTGACAAAGGAATAGTCCTCCCTGCCCAGGTCAGTGCTTGTGCCCGTGAGGGACAGGAGCCCCTGTCTGTCCTGCAGATAGCACTTTCTGTCATCCCCTCATCTCTCAAATCTTTAGCCTCTTCTTATCACCCGGGTCCTTCGCTGGTGCTGTCAAATGAGCTCAAGTCTCCTCCATCCTTAAACCTGTACCTTTCGAAACCTTCGGGCTGGTGTCTTCTTTCTGTTCTCCTTCTCCCAGCCAGACTCATTCAAAAGGCCGTCTACACTCGCTGCGCCTGCTTCTCTCCTTTGAGTCCTCAACCCACAGTGGTGGAATTTCCAACCTCAGTCCTCAATTAAAACCGTTCTCCTCACAGTCACCAGTGATCTCTAAATCTCCAGTCTTTTTTCTGTCCTAATTCTTCTCTACCTTTCTGTGGCATTGGATGGTGTTGACCACACTCTCCTCCTGGTGTCTGTGATGTGACTCATTACCTCATCGAGATTATTTTAAAGGCTTCTTAATTCACTTTGAGAGATTTGATTGTCAGCCCTGGCCCCCCACCCCCAACACCCAAGTCCATCCTGAATACCACTGTCCAAGCAGTTTTTCTTGTATGCGGATCTGACTATATGACTCCCCTACTCCACCATCCAGTATCTTCCTGTTGCTCTAGAATAAAATATGACCTCCTCTGTTTACTTTGAAAATGTACACAAGCTCACCCGAACTCATCAGTCTAGCCTCTTTAGACGTCACTCTTCGCACACTCTTCAGTCCATCCAGGCAGGCCTTCTCTCTGTCCCTCACACATAGCCTTCCTGGTGGCCATCCTCTCTTCTTCAAATATTCTGCTTCCTCACCTCTGCCTCAGAGAAAGAATCCCCCCTCACCTTCTTCCATGATGCGTGCTGAGCACTGCCTTGTAATTTAAGCCTCTGCTGAGGCCTCAGATGCTGGTGCCCTCTTGCCATAACTACATTGTGTTGATTTGTATTTATGTATCTATGTGGGTAATTCTTTTCTCTCCAATTAAAATGTAAACTTTTTGAGAATCAAGATTATTTCATTCTTTGTATTTGTACCTCTAGTGCTTAGCACATGGGTAGGTACTGAATATGCTTGAAAAGTAATAATTTACTAGAGATTAAAGTCCTGTTTCTAAATTTTCCCAGTCAGCACTAGGGTCACAGAATAGCAGTTTTGAGAATTATCCATCCTAAGGACTCCTTCAGATGTTTCCTGCTATTTCTGTACCCTCTACTCACCAATCTATCTCCAGTAATGATGTATTTCCAAGCTGTAGAGAGGAGAGGAATAGTAGTATATTTTCTTCATTTCTTGAAATGATGTGTTTTTGGTTATCATTGTATGTTATAGTGTATAATATGACCTGATGTTTTGCTTGCTTGGGATTTTTTGCACTGAAATTCCGTAAAGTTTTGGCCTATGTTTATCACAGAGGTCTTCCTTTGTTCTGAAGACAGTTAAGAGAAATTGAACCCAAAAGACAAGTTGAATCTTACCTATATACCTAGATGTGAAAAATACTGCCTCAGGGTGATACGCCACTCCATTATAATATGACTTAATATTATTTGTTCTCATCCACTGTGAGTCAGATCATAGCCTTTGAAATGATTACATGTGATAAAGGCTGATAGGATAAAGTCTGGCTGTCCTCTAAGGACAGTACGTTTTTATAGAAGTTCCGATTTGTAACCAAAAGAGATGTATTTGAAAAGGTATTTAATGCAGCAAATCATAACAGTCTAAATATTATTTGTGGTGATCTTCCATTTCCTATGGGAGATAGAAGAGACTATAGTCTGTCTTGCTAATAACTATGAGCTTTGTTACCTTATGCATATATTAATCTTTAAGCAAAAAAAAAAATTAGGGAATCTTAATATTTTGTAAAATAAATTTGAGGATGGTGAAACAGAACCCCATAAAATATCAGAATGAAATGGTACTGATTAGCAGCAAAGCTTTTGGAACTGAATTTAATCATCAGTTGTCTAAGGGTTTAATACGATCCATTCCTAACTTCTCTGTAGTGGAATCAATGGGAATTTGGTCCTGGAGCCCCTTGGTCCTCAGAAGAGCAACAGCAGATAATGTGTCCAGCTGTCTACAGTTTACAAAGTGCTTTACAGGCATGTTATTATTGGAGCTTGTTTTATAGGCCACAAAACTGAGGCTTAGCAAACTTAAGAGACTTCTCATATAGCTAATAAGTATTAGAGGCAGGATTTGAATCCAGAGTTTCCTGATCTTCAGGCCCACACTCTATCCATTTGGAATTATTAAAAGTATTTATTCAGCTGAGCATGTTGATGGATGATAATACAATTATTAAAGGACAGGTGCCATTAGAACCTTTTGTTCTATGTTTCCCTTGATACAGGCTTGTTTTCATTTTCAAGAGTAATATCTCTGTCTCTTCCTCAGCTTTAGGTGGTCTCTTCAGTCAGCCCACCCAAGCCCCTGTCCAGTCCAATCAGCTGATCAATACAGCAAGTGCTCTTTCTGCCCCAACGCTACTGGGAGATGAGAGAGATGCTATTTTGGCAAAATGGAATCAGCTCCAGGCCTTCTGGGGGACAGGCAAAGGGTACTTCAACAATAACATTCCACCTGTGGAGTTCACCCAGGAAAATCCCTTCTGCAGATTTAAGGTATGAACCTCATCTTTTTCAGTGTTAAGGATGTTATGTAAGTTACAGTAAGTAGGAGGTAAGTTTATTGCACTGTTTAGAGCAGGCCTGCACAACCTGTGGGGCACACCAGAGGATTTCGGGCAGGTGGCACCGTGAAAAATGTCGAGGAAATGGTGGTCCACAGTTTATGCAGGCCTAGTTTAGAGCAACTACTTCTTTCTCTGAAGACCAAAGTGCTGCATTTCGGTTTTTGAAATTGAATGCCTTTTGTTTAGGCATCTGAATACTGTATAATAGAATAAACAGGTAGAATATTTCGATTTGATTATAACCTAGTTCCAAGAGAGATTTGTCTTCAGAAATTATATTCTACTCAAAATGCCTAACCTATCTATCCATTATCCTATCCTGGTTTAAAGTGGACACTGTCATTATAATTAATCGACTTCACCAGACTTTGGGAAGTTCACTGCCATGGCATAGAACTGCATGTCTCCTTAGTGCGCCATACACAGGGACTATGGCTGAGGAGATGACCAGTTCAGGCTTTCTTCAGACAGCCCAGGCTGTCTGGCAGACAGGGCAGGATTACATGTTGACATTGGCTACATTTGGTTGGTGGTCTTTGTAGTATGATGCTCCAGGTGTAGGCCAGCAATGTGTGCCTCATCCCCTCTTGGAGCTCCTGGGGAGGAAAACCACTCACGTTGAAGAGAGAGCTGCATTCTCCAGCTCAGGGCGTTGCCATGTGGACTTTACGTTGCACTTCCCAGTATCGTTGGCAGGCCCATACACTACTGTAAAACCATACAGACCTTAATATTAAGAAACTCATAGTCTAAAAGCAGCTAGGTGGCTCTGTGGATAGAGCACTGAGACCAGAGTAAGGAAGAGCTGAGTTCAAATCTGCCCTTGGACACTAACTTTGTGACTCTGGACAAGTCACTTCACCCCGTTCACCTCAGTTCGTCCATTTGTAAAATGAGCTGGAGAAGGGAATGGTAAACCCCTCCAGCGTCTCTGCCAAGTAAACCCCAAATAGGGTCATAAAGAGTCGGACACAGCTGAGATGACTGAACAACAAAAAAAAACCCAACATTCTGGTTGCAGTAAAACTAGAGATGGATTCATGCTGTGGGCACAAAACTGACCCAAAAAGTGCTCAAGAAAATAAGGGGAGGGGTCTTTCCCTGTCACAGCCACATGGTTGTGACATCTGAAATGAGATAATACTTGTGAAGAACTTAGTATGGTTCCTGGAGTGCAGTAAGTGCTTAATAAGTGCTGGTTCTTCCTACCAAGGACAGCGTGCTATGTGTACAGAAGATCATAGTATATAAGGGAGGTTGTTATGGAGACAAGGGGAGAGATTTATAAAAAAGTGTTCTAGGAATACTTGAGGCAATTTTAAGGGGAGAGATTAAGTATAGGCAATCCATAATTTAGAAAATTGAGCTAAATGTATTTTTACATCAAAATCACTGACATGTTATTTTTTTCCAAATTCTGTTATTCCCATTCTCAAGATAGAGAAATGGGTGACTGGCTTGAGATCTGTGCTTTATCTATAAATCACAGTTTTCCGTGCTGTCTTTCCGCAGGCAGTGGGTTACAGCTGCATGCCCAACAATAAGGATGAAGATGGCCTAGTAGTTTTAATTTTCAATAGGAAGGAAGCAGATATCCGAGGCCAGCAACAACAGCTAATAGAATCATTCCATAAGATCTTGGGAGGAAACCAGAGCCTTACTGTCAATGTAGAAGGTGTGAAAACGTTGCCAGATGACCAGTACGTATACATGAAGGGTTTTGTACGTTTATGTCTTGGTGTTCAGACATACTCGGTTGATAATGTAGCATCCTCATTCTATTTCATACATGTTCCCATGCCTCACATACTCTTCCCTTCCTGAAACATATTTAAAATCACAGAATATTTTGTCTTTGTTTCAATATTTATTCACTATTTATGGAGTGCTTACATTTATTTTTCTCTTGGTTTTGAATTTCATTTGCTTAATACTGATGGTCCTAGTTGCATTTAGTTAACTATTCGCTTAGAGTAGAAAACATTCAGCATGTTATTGTGTACATTAAGTGTTAGAAAATTTTCGTGAAGTTTTAGGAGCTGGAATTGTGAATTGCTTCCGTGTGCAATCATAATAAGTAATAGCTGATACTAATGCTTTTAAAGTTTACTAAAAAGTGAAGTGGCTTGTTTAGGGTGTTGGGAGAGTTGAGCCCCGGTCGGTCTGATCCTAAATAGGCACTCTCCTGCAGGCTAATTTCTTAATGAGAAATTAATTTCAAGATTTTTTAATGAATTGTTCCCAAGAAGATATAATAAGCTTAAATGGTCGTTTAAAAAGCTTTGTTGAATTGGCTTCATTCCCATTCAGCAAATAGAGAGAAGTGGCTACTGCTTACCAAGAGCTATCCTAGGTGCTAAGGAAGGAATGAAGTTTACACGTAGCACACCTTAGTCTTCATGGATCTTGGAGGGATATCAGAGCTACTCAGTTGACCCAACTGCTCAATAAGTACATTAGAAAGCACCAAACCTCAACCTCCGGGAGGTTGAGAATGTCATTTTTACTGGAGGATTGTGAAAGGTTTCTAGGAGGTAGAGGCCATTTGATTTGCATTTTAAAGGATGGGTAGGAAAATGGGGTGGAGGTGGGATAAAGGAAACATGTTTGCATGGAGCCCAGACTATGTCAGAAGGAGTAAGATGAGACCAGACTGAGAGGCAGTATGATGGCACTTTGTGAAGGGCCTTGGGTGCCAGGCAAAGAAGCTTAAATTTTATTTGATTGTCATTAAAGAGCAAAATGTGATTGGATTTGTGGACAGAAGGAGGGTGAGTCTGTTAAGGGCATGAAAGGACAGCAGAAGGGATGGCATGTCAGGCTTAGCCAAGGCAGGTGGAAATGACTTTTTTTTTCCTCTTTTTTTAATTTAATATTTTTAGTTTTCAGCATTGGTTTTCACAAGAGTTTGAATTACAAATTTTCTCCCCATTTCTACCCTCTCCCCTATTTCAAGATGGCATGTATTCTAATTGCTCCATTCCCCAGTCAGCCTTCCCTTCTGTCACCCCACTCCCCCCATCCCCTTTTCCCTTTCTTGTAGGGCATGATAAATTTCCTAGTTGCATGCAAAAAAAAATTTTTTAACATCTACTTTTAAAACTGAGTTCTGAATTCTCTCCCCTCTTCCCTCCTCACCCACCCTCCCTAAGAAGGCAAGCAATTCAGCATAGGCCACATGTGTATCATTATGTAAAACTCTTCCACAATACTTATGTTGTGAAAGACTAACTATATTTCGCTCCTTCCTATCCTATCCCTCTTTATTGAATTTTCCCCCTTGACCTTGTCCCTTTTGTAAAGTGTTTGCTTTTGATTACCTCTTCCCCCATCTGCCCTCCCTTCTATCGTCCTCCTTTTTTATCTTTTTCCTCCTTCTTTCCTGTGGGGTAAGATACCCAATTGAGTGTGCATGGTATTCCTTTCTCAGGTCAAATCTGATGAGAGCAAGATTCACTCATTCCCCCTCACCTGCCTTCTCTTCCCTTCCTATAGAACTGCTTTTTCTTGCCACTTTTATGCGAGATAACTTACCCCATTCTATCTCTCTCTTTCTGCCTCTCTCAATATATTCCTCTCTCATCTCTTAATTTGATTTTTTTTTAGATATCCCTTCATATTCAGCTCACCTTGTGCCCTCTGTCTCTGTATATATATATATATATATATATATATATATTCCCTTCAGCTTCCCTAATACTGAGGTCTCATGAATTATACACACCATCTTTCCATGTAGGAATGTAAACAAAATAGTTGAACTTTAGTAAGTTCCTTATGATTTCTCTTTCTTGTTTACCTTTTCATGCTTCTCTTGATTCTTGTGTTTGAAAGTCAAATTTTCTATTCAGCTCTGGTCTTTTCACTGAGAAAGCTTGAAAGTCCATATTTTGCTTTGGAGCATTATACTCAGTTTTGCTGGGTAGGTGATTCTTGGTTTTAATCCTAGCTCTACTGACCTCCGGAATATTGTATTCCAAGCCCTTCGATCTCTTAATGTAGAAGCTGCTAGGTCTTGTGTTATCCTGATTGTGTTTCCACAATACTCAAATTGTTTCTTTCTGGCTGCTTGCAGTATTTTCTCCTTGACCTGGGAGCTCTGGAATTTGACAACAATATTCCTAGGAG
>CM053623.1:308093697-308115579 GCA_028646595.1 Phalanger gymnotis
GGTGTGGCCAAACCTCAAACTCCTTTCACTCTGTCCCCCAGATTTTTCCCACTAACCTTCTCTGTTGTCTTTGGTGTTTGTGGGTTGAGAAGTCTGGTAACTGCCACAGCTCACTGATTCAGGGCTCTAGGGCCTGTTTTGTCTGGCTTCCGGTCTCGGTCCAAGCGCAGCCCACACTGGGCTCTGCTCCACTCTGTTTCCAGATCCGTGCAATAGACCTTACCCAGTGACCATCCAGGCTGTCCTGTGCTGGAGTCCTGCTTCCCTGTGCTATTCCATGGGTTCTGCAGTTCTAGAATTTGTTCAGAGCCATTTTTTATGGGTTTTTGGAGGGTCCTGGGAGAGAGCCCTAGTCCGGTCCCTGCTTTCCAGCCGCCATCTTTGGAATGACTGTTTATTGGGATTGGTTTTTAGTAGTTAGCGCTGTAAATTACCTGGTTCAGCCATCTGCATCAGCCTTTTCTTTATTCCTCTCACTATGTGTTCCATCTCCCATTTTCATGCTTTTGCACCGGTAATCCCTCATGCCTCTTCACTTCCACCTTGTAGGTTTTCCTCTCCTCATCTAAGATTCAGCTTAAATATCACCTTCTATGTGAAGTCTTTCTTGATTCTCTCCAGTTCTTTAGTGCTTTCCCTTTAATTAACTTTATATTTATTCTATATTTACATGGACTTGTTTCCTCCATTAGAATATAAGTTCCTTGAGTAGAGATTGTTTCTTTATGTTTGTATCTCCCACTTCTTAGATTTAGTATGTGCTTAATTAATAAATATTGCTTATGACACTGTTGAAAGTTGGAAGGTTTTAATAAAGGATTTTTCATACCATTCATAAAATTTCAAAAGTAACTTTAAATCATTTTGATGCCACAGTGGAAAATTAAAGTTTTGTTATCTAAGGTTTTAAAAAAGCCTGATATTCTTTACTACAGCTGTCATTTCTGATACTAACTACATACATATCCTTTTTCAAAATCAGATGTTTGCATTTATATCTATTGCTAGAAGATACAAGCTTGATAGCTCATTATCTGAAATGTTTTTCAGGACAGAAGTTGTCATATATGTTGTTGAACGTTCTCCAAATGGCACATCAAGACGAGTTCCAGCTACAACACTCTATGCCCACTTTGAACAAGCGAACATAAAAACTTCATTACAGCAGCTTGGAGTTACACTTTCTATGACTAGAACAGAACTTTCCCCTGCACAGATCAAGCAGCTTTTACAGAATCCTCCTGCTGGTATGTACTACAGGGTTGCAATTTGATCAGATTGTAGACTAAACAAGAGAATCTGCATACACATTTTTCTGCAGAAATGCTAAAGATCACCTGGGACATTTTTGTCTCAGCACAAAATTTTTGGGGGATGTTAAAAAATTGAGACTATTTTGTCCATTACTGTTTTTAATGTTTCTGAGTTTGATCAAGCAATTTAAAGGGTTGACATTTATTTTGCTGTCTCAATTACACAAAATTGGCATAATATTATTAACTAGTTAATAACCATTAACTAAGTAGTTTGTGTTATTTAGTGTTATTAAATTTTATAATAAGTTAAAAGCAACAGAAATGGGCATTGCTTCCTTACACATCCATTATAGCTAATTAAAACATTGTTTTAATAAACAATCACAGAATAGAACTGCCTACTATATATTAACAAGCATCATGTTACTTCTTCATGTGGCTACAAAGATGAATAAGACACAGTACTTGACCTGAAGGGTTTAGTCTTGGAGAAACATGGGAGAACAAAGGGTGGTCTGGAGATAATGAGATATGTTTATGAATAAATATAAAAGTACACAGAAAAGTGTTAGGAAAGTTAAAAAGGGTTGGAAGATCACTTGTTGCTGGGACTATCACAGAGGATTTCATGGAGGAGTTGGCATTGCAATTTAGCTGGCAGAGTTTGAGAAAGGGCTATGGCATGTTTGAGGAGGGTGAAATGTTATGAAGTCTGTCTTAGAGGCAAGGGGGTTGGAGTACCTGAGTAAAGCCATTTTGGCTGAGCCTTTGGGTGAATTAAAGGAAGTAGTGTGATATAAGTCTGAAAAGGTAGGTTGGACCCAGGTAATTATAGAGGGCCTGAAAGTCCAGGCTAAGAATTGAATGTCATTCAGTAGGCAGCTGCAAGCCATTGAAGGTTTTTTGAACATCAGAACGATATGTCTGTAGCTGTGTGATAGGAAAAGTATTCTGACAGTGGTGTGTACATAAAGGGAAAAAGGGACCAGAGAGGCTCTTGCAAGATAGTTCAGGGTATAAGTAACAAGGATCAGCGGCTGTGGGGGATAGAGACAGATAGAAAGGATAGTAGAGTTAGTGTATCATTAATAAGTGATCATGTAAACAACTCCAGAGTTTCAAGCCCAGGTGATTGGGAAAATAAAGATGCCATTAGCAGAAATAGGAAATCTACCTGAGGAAGGGGAGAAAGAATCATACGTTCAGTTTTAGATCTGTGAACTTGAAGATGGCTCTGAGGCCAGAGGGAGTGTTGAGGAGTTAATGATCAGCTGTGTCAGATGCTGGGAAAAGGTTAGAGGGGATGAAGATAGAAAAAGCATGAATGTGGAGGTTGTTGGTTACTTTCTGAAATAACTAATTAAAATGATGAGAATTGCAAAGGGGTGAGGGTGGTAAGAAACTGAAGGAAGCAGTTGTAAACTACTCTTTCTGGAAGTATGGAAGTGAGCGTGAAGAGGGCTGGGATGGTAACCAGAGGCCAAATTTATTTCAGAACGGGATATCGAAACATCTTTGTAGGAGGAGTCTGAGCCAGTGACAAGGAGAGATTGATGACGTGAGGGGGAATGGGAATGGAGCAAGGTTCTAGAGAATATGAAAGGGGGTGACGTCAAGAGCTTGGGTTTGCCTTTGCTCACCCATCCTTGCCTAGACTAAACCACTATTCCCTTTCATATCCTCCAGGGTCTCCCTTTCATTCATGGAATGAAAAGAATATTATCTTTTGGTTGACATCAGCAAACCAGAACATGTCTAGGGTAGGGCAGCCAGCGCTGAGCAGGAAATTTACTGTGTTTGGTGGATGGCATTTGTAATGTTTCTCCTGGAGAGGGGATATAGGGAAGTGAGAGCGAGGAGGTCTCTTGATCCTTAAATAAATGTGTGGTTGCATCAGTTCACAACTTGCTCCATGTTGCAGACTACAGCCCATCGTGCCTATCGATCTTGTGTGAATCTAGTCCCTGTCCTCCCATATGTTAGCCACAGAGGGCTCCATCTAATGGGCTGGAGACTTTACTTGTTTTCTCCTGACATTTGAGGCACCAGTGGAACACTTTGGATGGACACCTGATATCCATCCTTCTGTTCACATGACTAGCCCATCTGCTATTTCCATTAGACACTTCCGTGATGATGCTTATATTCTTGTTCTTTGGAGTTCTTCTTTGGATATGGTGCACCTTGCTCACACCCACCATGTTCCTTTCCATTGCTGTCTGTGATAAATCATTTTTAATTCTTTGGAAACAGTTGTATTTCATATCTTATTGCCATATAGCGATACCAGTAAACTATTAGTATTAAAAAGATGGTCTTGTGCTTTCATGGGAAGCTTGAGGTCAAATCAAGGACCTTTACAATTTCCTGAAGGCAGCCCATCTTGCTTTCTTTCTAGGCTAGACCATTTGTACTCTTCGTCCCAGACATATAGAGTTGGAGGTGGAGTGAGAGGCATTTAGGGTTAGAGCCTATAGGGTGTCCATCCAAATGCATTTTGAAATCTGGGCAGTAGATATTCTTCATCCACTTGGTCTTTCCTGTGTGGATGGTTCGACCAGATTCCTTTGAGTGATTAAAAATCACTCTGAGAAGGCTCTGCAGTGATCTGGAGCTCAGTGCGGTCAGCACAACATCAGAAAAGAGGAGCATGTGGAAGACCTTTTTCATCTTGCCATCTGCTGCATCTCTTCCATCCCAGTACTAGTACAGATAATTCTGGCAGCATACATCTTCCTATCTTACCTCTTGTTGTTAGTCATATCTGACTGTGATCCCATTTGGGGTTTTCTTGGCAAAGTTAATGGAGGACTTTGCTATTTCTTTTTAACTTATTTTGCATTTGAGGAAACTGAGGCAAACATGATTAAGTGACTTGCCCAGGGTCACACAACTAGTAAGTGTCTGAGGCTGGATTTGAACTCAAGCCTTCCTGTCTCCAGGCCCAGCTTTCTATCCATTGAGCCACCTAGCTGCCTCCTGTTGTTTATCCCTTACCTGATGTTTATTGTCAGCAGGTTGCTGAACAGGATTATTTCTGTTGATCTTGAGATCTTTCTTCAAATATTTGGATGCTGTTATATAGAAGAAATATTAGAGTTATTCTGCTTGGCCCCAGAGGATAGAAATGGGACCAGTGTTTAGAAACTATAATATAGATGATGAATTTTCACTTAAAATAAGAAAATAAGTAGAGCTATCCACAAAAATTGATAGGCTTATTCTAGAAGGATTCCATTATTAAACTCTGAAGGTGTTAATCCAGAGATGAATGATTTACTTGTCAGGGGTTTTGTAGACAGATTCTGTGCTTCAGGTAAAAGGCTGGACTAGAGGATCTCTGAAGTCCTTTCTAGACCTGGGGAGGCCAGCTTGTACCAAGCAGAGTCAGGACATGGCATCTGTGTGCCCGTGGCAAGGGTACCATCCTTTTGAGGCTCACTGCACTGTAAGACAGCGTATATAGCTGTGCTAAGGCCTCTGTGCCACAAACAGTGGAATTTTCTGGCATTAAATTTGTGTATTTGCTTATCATCTTGGCTTGGGGAGGGGATGAAGATGGATGGGGGGGAGAAAACTTTGGAACCCAAAATCTTAGGAAAAAATGAATGTTAGAAACTACATTTACGTGTAGTTGGAAAAAAATACTGTTTACCAAAAAAATGTGTATTTGTAAAGAAAAATTGAATTGGACAGACTTTGCTCTTCTCAGCAACACAGTATGCAGAGATAGCTCCAAAAGACTCACGATGGAGAGTGCTATCTACATACAGAGAAGGACTATGCAGTATGAATGCAGATCGAGGCACACTTCATGCTCGCCTTTTTCTGCCCCCCTCTTTTTTTTTCTCTCTTTTGTATTTGTTGTTGGGTTGTGTTTTTTTTTATTTAGTTCTGTTTCTTCTTTCTCATGATTCATTCCATTGATCATAATTCTTCTCCACAACTAGACTAGTGTGTAAATTAATTCAATGCCAAGTTATATATGGAAGTTATATGGGATTCCATGCCATCTTGGGGAGGGAGGGGGGGAGGGAAGGAAGAAAATCTGGAACTCAAAATTACATAGAACTATGTGTTGCAAACTAAAAATAAAAATTAAAAGAAAAAAAGAAAAATTAAATTTGCACCCTTTTTTGTATTCCCTCACATGTCTTGTGTGCCTCTTCCTACCTACCTTGCCTAGTTATAGTTCTTTGAACTGAATACCCTAGAAGAGGAAATGCTTTACTTTATAATTAGTTATAGATTTGCCATTTTTTAAATTGGCTCATCACTTGCCTGCCTACCTGTGTTGGTAAGCAAAATGGGCTCCTTAGCACTTACTTCAGCAAGTGCCCTTGAAGAGTTTGGCTTTTGTTTTTGCTGAGTAATTCAGTGTATGTCATTGAGTCTTACTAAGTGTTAAGCCCCAGGCCCAAACCCCTATTAGGTGTAAAACCTATGTGGGTGTGGATTGGCAACTAAGGTGGGGCCCAAGGTGGGGCTAACTCCAAGGAGGGCCTAGTTTACATGTCTGGGACAGCAGAGGCCCTTAGACCATGTGGGTTTAAGTCCACCTCTTTGTGACGATTTTAGGTCACATGGGTGAGTCGCATGTGTGGCTCACCCCTGACACTGACAAAGATATAAAAGCCAGGGGTTGGCCTCTTCTTTCTTGGAGCTCTTTGCTGTGGCAGTGGTGGCGCGTGACTCTGGGCCAGCCCTTGTTCTGAGCTCCCAGGCTGAACCTAGATGTTGGTAACTATGAATCTGTATTGGGTCTGTCTATTGATGTTTGTAATTTGTAATTTGCTCTGAAGTTCAGGGTGCTGGCTTTTTCCCCTGAACTAAGCGAATGATATTTGTATGCTGAATTAAAGTAAGCTTGCCAACCCCTTAACCTTGCTTTCCTTATTAAGGCAGATCAAAAGAACCTGTGTTTTTGCGGCACGCTGACTGTGGGTGGATCTTTCACCCCCACAGAAGCTGCTAGCCAGATTGTGGAAACACTACCTTTTGTGTTTTCCCTAAATTTATCCTCTAAAAGTGTGGTTGCTAATATTTCACTCCCAAACTTAGAACTTCTGCTACAGAAATAGTGAATCTCTTCTGCCATTTTGAATTCTTATCCTTTATGTTATGTTGTGAATTTTATGGTAAATTATGAATTTTAATAGAACTTCCTAGTGATCCTTTATGACGCAGAATAAAAATGCCTCTTACAATCAATTTTTTGCTTATTTTCTCATTATGCTCTTTAAAAAAAAAATACAGCACCATATTGAGAGACCTAATGACAAATAGGAAATTTATCTATTTATATATTTGGACAAAATTCTAATGGCCTTATTCTTTATTTACTTGTCAGAAGTAATATATTCCGAAATATTTATCTTTAATACCTTTTTTCATTCTCTGGTAGGTGTTGATCCAATTATCTGGGAACAGGCCAAAGTGGATAACCCTGATTCTGAAAAGTAAGTCTTTCTTGATGTAGTAATTAATTTGATAGTATTAGTAGTGCTTGCTACTGTGAAGCAGGATAGAGCCCAAGAACATGTTAATGAGTGGAATCAGTAAGATTGGTAAAATTTATTCTCATGAATGTTTGATTTTTGGAGCTCAGGAAGCAATCTGGTGTAGTGGGAAGAGTATCAGACTTGGAGTTAGGAAATCCAGGCTCTAGTCCCAGAGCTGCTACTGACTAATGGTGTGACCTTGGCTAAATAAAATGGAGTTGGACCAAGGTCCTTGACCTCTCTGAAATTCTTTTGTTCTAATAAAATCAGGATGGTGTAATGGTCAGAGTCGACCTTTGAGTCTGGGAGACCTGGGTTCAAGTCCCATCTCTAGACACGAGATAGTAGGCATATTTGGGCACCGCCTCTTGGCACCCTGAGGAGCTTTGCCATCTGAGGCCAAAGGTCGTTGATTGTGGTTGGTAAAGGGATTTTCTTCACCAGAGGTTCCCCAGAGCAATGAAATAGTAGATCCCAATCAGCAACCTTTGAAGCTCCAGGTGAAAAAAGCAAGTTTATTAGCCATAAGATTTTGATGGTAAATATTGTGTTATCTAGTTATCAACTTTTACATTGTTGGTCATTTATAAGTGTCTATGTGGAAATTCAATACTTCCTTTCTGTAGACTAATTCCTGTGCCAATGGTGGGTTTCAAAGAACTTCTCCGAAGACTGAAGGTCCAGGATCAGATGACGAAGCAGCATCAGACCAGATTAGATGTAAGCATTGAGGTTTTCATCTCCTGGGACTGGGAGTGGTACCACAAGGTAGTGGAGGAAGGAGATTGCTGTCACTGTACACACCCTACCATGTCTTGGTAAGGCTGAAAGTCCCAGGAAGGTCATAGACTGTGTATTGTCAGTTAGTAATTGTAGCTCTGTGCTGTGGCTTCTTTTGTAGCACACAGGCATTGGCAGAAAACAAAATTATCAAATTATTTTATGAATTTAGAATTGGTATTTCTTTGACTAGCATGGGAATGCTTTAAACTATAAAGCATTGTAATCCTATAGATGCCAGCCGTTGTAACAATAGAAGCAGCTTAATAAGTTGGTCACTTCTAATTCCGGCAAGATAATGCATGGTTTATCAGAAAACTTCAGCATATTAAAATGGTTATTTTGTACTTTCTATAGTGTTATAATGATTGTTATTTGTGAAGAGATTAATGAAGAACAAGGAAAATTTGAAAAATAATTTTTAATGTTTAAATCTGCTTCAGAACATTTTACTTTGTGATAGAATCACAGAGATATGGAGATGAAACAGACCTTAGAGGTTCAGCTAAACCAACATCCCACTGAGCAAAGGAGCCCCCTCTCTAGCAGTTGACACATAGTCACCTAGGGTCTGCTCAGAATGGAATGGAGAGGTCTTTGCTTCACCAAGGAGCCTGTATTGTTGTGGGATGGATGTGTCAGAGGTCTTTATAGTGAACTGATGCCTGCCTCCCTGTAGCTTCTATTCATTTTGTCCTTGTTCTGCTCATTGAAACAATAAGAAATATCCCTTCTTCTATTTGATTACAACAATAGCTTTTTTATTGACATTTTAAAAAATTTTCATATCACATTCATTTCCATATATATATATGTGTATATATATATATATATATCCCTTCTTCCTCCTCTACCTAGGGAACCTTTCCTTGTAATAAAGACAAAACAAAAAAGTTCACCTAGGCAATCACATCTGCAGCATTCTACCCCTGAGGTTCCTATCTCATCAGTGATACCTCCATGGGCCACACTTGGCCCCTAGTATGATAGGGTGTTCTCTCCATTTCCATGGTTATCATTGTGTGTGTTGTTTCCTGGTTTTGCTTACTTGGATTCTAGTAGCTCAGGCCAATCTTCCTGTGTTTCTCTGAATTCTTCCTCTATGCACCTTAGTTGTGCAGTAACATACTACAATCTGTTTAGTGCCAATCACTGGGCACTTAAGTTTGTTGCTACCACCAAAAGTACTTATATGAATATTTTAGTATGCGTGGGACTTTTCCCCCCTCACTTTGACCTCTGGGGTCAAATTCTACTCTTTTTTTAAAGCACATTTTTCCAGAATGGTGGCCCCAGTTCATGGTTCTGCTAGCAGTATATTCAGTTGCTTGTTGAAGACAGTTGTCCTCCATGGACTCAAATTGGTAGTAGAGAAGGTGCCCTAAATCTGCATCTTTGCCCATCTGGGAGGCTGCAAAGTCTGAACCTCCCAAGGTTATTGGCTGTTAATGTTGAGTTTAGTGGGTCTGCCACAGTTCTCTGCTGGGAAGGATGACTCTGCTTCTGGTCTGTCTCTAGTATGCTGACTTACAAAGTCAGTTCCTGAGTTTCTAGTTTGGTGTCATTGTGGATTTCCTAACAAAGATTAAAAAAAAGAAAGGGTGGAAAAAAAGCCAGTTTGGCAAAATCAACCAACAGATGCATCAGTTCTCAGAGCACATTTATACAATATTCCCCTCATGACACCACCATGAAGGAGGACAGTGCACACTCTTAACTCTTCTGCGGCTTTCTCTTTGTCATTTTAATGAGACAGTGGCATGCTTTCTAACCTCACATTGTCTGCAGGCTGGACAGTGGCATGGTTCTATAAAAATGAGCTAGCCTTCTTCACCAATTTAATGCACTCCTATCTCCAGAGAACCTCTTCTTTCTTGGAGCGATCAGGGGCTAGGTGAACCTCAGCTAGAGTTGCTAGACTTGTTGCACTTTGGTATCTAATAAATTGTGGTGTCCAGCAATACTATGGTTTTGACAATTTGAAAGTAGATCAAAATACCATTATAATAATTGTACTTTTTTTTTATTTCATAGATTATATCTGAAGATATCAGTGAGTTACAGAAGAATCAGACCACCACTCTGGCTAAAATAGCACAATACAAGAGGAAACTCATGGAGCTTTCCCATAGGACCTTGCAGGTAGCGACAAAGAGTTGCTTTCAGGGCTGTTGCAACCCAGTTATCTGATTAAAAGACTGTTCTAGTGTCCTTTCTTGTAGGATCCATTTTCTCTTAAAAAACAGAAAAGGCCCATTTCAACTAGACACATCTGAAAGGTTTGTCTGTACCCTTTCAGTGACACTTGGTGTGTTTTTTAGTTTATAGAAAGGGGAAGACTCGTAAAGCTTGGCCGCAGTAAGGCATCCACTCCGTCTGCAGCAGAGACGCCTGTCACCAGGAGTAGATGTGGTGGCAGCAGCTGCTCGAGCTGTCTTTGTGTCTTTCTTTTCCCTTTGTTAACTCTTCTAATCTTTTGGCTTTTCTCTTCCTCTTACTTGTTTGTTTCTTCTTTGCTTTCGTCTTAGAAACTCAGCCCCTGGCAAAAGATATTCTTAGTCCTTCTGGTGACTTTAGCCACTACCTGGTGGTAGTAAGTGCCATCCGAATGTTGGCCATCATTGTTCTTGTGGCTTGTGGGATCACAGGAGTAAGAACTATCAGACTTGAGAGGTCATCTTGTCTAAGGCTTGCTCGAGGCCAGAGAGGTGGACGTCAGCCGTCAGCCGGGCAATAAGTAGGACTGTGATCTGAATTCAGATTTAAATGTTACATCATTTCTTATTCTTGTATCTGTAAAGCAATAAAGACTAACATGGACTTTTCAGAAACTAAGTTCTAGGATATTAGAATTGGGATCACCCCTTAAAACTTGAAGGTAGTTTTAGGACAAATTAAAGTGCCTACTTCACACGTTAGGTAGCTATTTTAAATGACGCAGACTTTTAATTTATATGGAACATGTATATTTATCAGCCTAAGAGAAAAACATCTACACCTACACAGCCACGTTAGCAGTGGCCTAAGGAAGTGGTTAGGGTGTTGGACTTGGAATCATGAAGAGCAGGGTTCAAATTCAGCTTTAGACACTTAATGGCTGTGTGACCCTGGCCTGGTGAGTCCCTTTAACTTCTCTTAGACTCAATTTCCTTTGCTATAACATAGGGATCATAATACCCACTTCCCAGGATTGTTCTAAAGATCAGGTAAGATAATGGCTGTCCAGTGCTTTGCATATTCTGTGGTGCTGTTCATAAGCGTGACCTACTGCTGCTGTCTTTCGAGTCAAAGAACCTGGCTGCAGATCCTACCTCTGCCACTGATTGAGACCTTGGGAAAATCACTTCACCTCTCTGGGCTCTGAGGTTCCTCATCAGCAAAATGAGAGGGTTGTCTAGGGAGCCTGTTCTGGCTTTAAATCTAGGATTCTGTGAATTGGACCAAGTAACACATAAATCCAAAATGAGGCATGAAGAAGTTAGAGCCTCTAGAGCCTGATCTGGTAGTCCATGGTTTCGAACTTTCAGTGCCCCGGCTAAGAATTAACACTAGGCTGGATAAACCATTCACCTAAAGCAACTGCACATTTATGTACCTAAGTTGAATAAGATAATATCTTACTAAGTGTGACAGCTTTTCCAAGTATTACTGTTCAGGGTAATTCAGATTTTGATTATGTTAAGCTGAATTGGATTTGAGGTAATCTAACATTAAAGCTGCTTTTATTTTCCAAGTTTTATTGATGCTTTTGGTTTCTTTGTTGTCTCAGTGAATTTTTCTTGTAATAAAGGAAAAGAACAAAGTTAAAGCTGCTTCAGTTTAATAAAGAAGTAAAATTCTCTGGGATGTAACTGAAGAGGAAAAAGATCTCACTACTCCTGTGCCCCTCCTGTTGCAGGTCCTGATTAAGCAGGAAATTCAGAGGAAGAGCGGCTACGCCATCCAGGCCGATGAAGAGCAGCTTCGAGTACAGCTTGATACTATTCAGTGTGAACTGAATGCACCTACACAGTTCAAGGTAAGCATGTCCCACCTGTGCTTGGGTGATAGACGGGCATAGGACCAGGATCTGCGGTGAGTAGGAAGCTTTAGCAAAAGGGCCTGACTCCACACACTCATCTCCGACAAACAGAGGCTTTTTCTTGAGAACTTCCATGATGGAAATAAACATTGGACTAAGTACAGATAGACTCTGAAAGTGAGAATTTTACAACTTAAGTGTGGCCTTAAACCAGTGTTACTTTTCAGTAGCTAGAGAGATTTTGATTTCCTTTTAAAGTTACCTTCTTTGAGGGGGACAGCTGAACAGCTGATACTTGCCCCCAGCGTTACTAATGAACGTTGTGTGGGCCAGACTAAGTCCAGACATGGTCGTTTTGTGCCATCTCATTCTTAGGGCCGACTGAACGAGTTGATGTCCCAGATCAGGATGCAGAATCACTTCGGAGCTGTGAAATCTGAAGAACGGTATTATGTAGATGCAGATCTTCTGCGGGAAATCAAGCAGGTAAGTGATGTACTTTACATGGTTGGAAGATGACTTGATTGCAGTGAAGGTTGTGGGGCTTGTCGGCTGAGTTCTGTTGCTATTCCATCAAGACACTACGTATTGTCTCACTTCCCTTTCCTTCCCGCCACTGTTGTTTCTCAAGCTTACTCTAAAAATTTGTAGGGAAGGGTAAAAAAACTTACAGGGCTGCTAAGTGGCATTGTAGATAGAGTGCTAGGCCTGGAGTCAGGACGTTCAGATCCTAACTCAGGCACTTCCTAGCTGTGTGACCCTGGACAAATCACTTTTAACCCTGCTTGCCTCAGTTTCCTCATCTGTAAAATGAGCTGGAGAAGGAAGTGGCAAACCACCCCAGTATTGTTGGCAAGAAAACCCCAAATAAAGAGTTGGACATGACTGAGAAATGACTGAACAATAGCAACAAAAACCTTGTCTAATAAATGTTCTTTGTAAGGAACTTGAATTTTAGGTCACCCGGATCAGAAGTATCAGACTTGTGGGCCATGTGCCCTCCACTCACCCTGAACCAGATTAAAATGTAATTGGGAAATGTTTTAGCAAAATAGGTAAAGATGCAGTACAACATGGATGATGTTAATTTGTGGTTTTCTAAGTCAGTATGCAGCCTGTGGGATTCATTTCTATTTGAGTTTGACACCACTGATCCCTATGTTTGAAGATGGTTATAAAAGTTGTCAGATAATATTTTAAGTGGCTGACAAGAAACTCTTGCTCCGTGGCTGTCAAGCCTAATAATCTCTGTTCTTTGGGGGCTGCGGTATTCAGTGGCACAAGAATTTTTTTGTTGGTCAGCATTTCTCATTGGCGTCTCTGCTACAAAAGTTTCATGCTAAGGAAACAGTGTTGAGGACAGGGGCTGTATCTGTCATCACTCAGTGCCATAAATGAGAGGCCAGAAGACCTGAGTTTTAGTTTGACCGTGACATATGCTGCTGGCTGTGTAGCCCTGGGCCAGGCAGAGCCTTGAGTGTAGACCAGCTGTCTGATCTGTGTTGGTCTAATATTTCCTATACTATAGGAAATGAATGTAATGAAATCACTTGTCTAGACAGGGAATCAAGATATAAACATACAGGAATGATCCCTTGCCTTCCCTCTCTCTCTCCTTTAACCATTCTAGCATTTGAAACAACAGCAGGAAGGCCTCAGCCACTTGATTAGCATCATCAAAGACGATTTGGAGGACATAAAACTGATAGAACACGGATTGGACGAGAACATCCACATCAGAGGAGGTGTCTTCAGCTGACAGCGCACAGCCTCCTGTCTGTCAGGTTGGGGCAGCAGTTGCTGTCTCAGATCTCCCCTAAGACTGAAACTGACTGTAAAAAAGCCCTGCCCTCTCTTGGTTTCTGAAAAAAGTTATTGACAAATTATTGTTTATAAATTTTGAAATAGCGTAGCTATCTCACAGCTTTTCAAATGTGACCTTTGAAAGGTTTGTACTTAAAAAAAACTGTTTACTTTTACCAATAAGATATGTACTATTGTACATTTTTACAACAGCATCGTTGAAAAATCAGTGTTTAAAGATTATTCTCCATTGAGCCTTTACTCTGCTTTTTTCACAGCCAATAAAAATATGAAAACAAGCAAATTTTGCAATACAAAATAACTGAAGGATAACGAGGCTGTTGCAAATCTGTACGTTGTAGAGTAAATGTATGTCAGTTTTCTATTTGCGTATGCCATCTTTGGGAAGAGTAAAGAAAAATTCACAGAGTCCTTAGTCATGGATGTTTTCTTTTGGGGACTACAAGGGTTTGAAAGCTATTTTTATATGGTTTTACTTATTTGAAAAATGAGCCCAAGCCCTTAGGAAATAACAAGAAATGCTTGTCTGTTTGACAACATTGTCCTTTATTTTTTTCCTTTTTATTTCTGTAAAAGATGAAAACTTCTTCTAAATAAATTCTGCTTTGTGATAACTTTTGTATAATACTGTCTGCTATTTGTTTATTTGGATTCTGATAGGTGAACCCATTCATGTTCTACAGTTTGTGGCATTATTATTTGTATACATGGCTCTAATTGTTTAAACCCAAATTTTCTTTTTATTAAATAAATTTATTTTTTATTTTTAGTTTACAACACTCAGTTCCACAGGTTTTGGGGTTCCAAATTTTCTCTCTCCCACTCCTCCCCCTAGCCCCCCAAGATAGCATGCAATCCAATGTAGGTTCTACTTATGCCTTTACATTGAACTTATTTACATCATAGTCCAGTTGTAATGAACAATTATAACCAATGGAATAAGTCATAAGAAAGGAGAAATGAAACCAAAAAAGAAGGAAAAAAAAGAGCAAATGTTTGCCTCTATCTGCATTGACTCCATAATTCTTTCTCTGGATGTGCATAGCTTTTTCCACCATGAGTCATTTGGAGCTGTTGTTGAACCTTGCATTGATGAGAGGAGCCAAGTCTATCAAAGTTAGTCAATCAAGCCCAAATTTTCTAAAATCATAAAGGCAAGCAGTATTTGAGGTGCTTTTCTTTCTTAACATTGAAGCTAGCAATACCAAACCAAATATGGAGGACGTTTTCAAAATCTCAACAGCATAATAAATTCAAATTGGCTGCGTGACCCGAATGTTAAAGGTCATTACCATAAGAAACGAGAAGCAAGATCACATACCTTTCACAGATCTGAGCAGGAGATGAGAATTCTTTACCAAGGAACAGAGGCAATTTCAAAAGATAAAGTAACTGAATGAAACTGAAAAGCTTTTGCACAAAATTAATGTGTCTATATATAAATATGTAAGACCAAAAGTCATCTTCTATGATTAAAGGTTATGAACAGTCAGTACTCAGTAGAATTACAAATCATTGGCCATATAAAAAAATGCCCCAAATCATTAAGGGAAATGTAAATAAAAAAACATCATTGAAGTTTCCTAGAGATAACAAAAGATGAAAATAGTTAATATGGAAAGAGATATCCAAATGCACTGTTACTGGAGCTGTGAGTTGAGGCCATAGTTCTGGAAAGCAATCTGGAGTTATGCAGACAAATTGATTATAGAAGACCAATGTTGTTTGGCCCAGAGATTCCACTACTGGGTAAATGTACCCAAAGGAGATCACTGGAAAAAAAGGAAAGATTCTCTATGCAATGAAATATTTGCCCTGGTGTTACCATCATTGAGACTTTTTGTGGGAGTGAAGAACCAGAAGGAAAGAAGGTGCCAGGTGACTGAGGAATGGCTAAACAGATTGTGGTCATGTGTGGATATGATTCCAGAGAAGCATAGACAGATGTCAGTCAAGGGTTGGGTGCCTCATCACTGTACAAATTAGGAAACAATACCTGCTTTTCAGAGCTTACATTCTAATGGGAGAGACAAGTTTAATTTAGTTCAGGGTAGATTGGGAGAGACAGCACCAGCAGCAGTCAGTATCAGGAAAGGTTTCAGGAGCGTGGGGTGGCTAGTGTCAAGGTAAGAAGGGAGTGGGAGCGTTTTGGGGGAGGAACAGAGAAGGCCAGTTTGGCTGGATCACAGAGTACAGGATGGGGAATTATGTCTAGTGGTGCAGGACAGATAATTTAGGGTTTGTGTAGTGTAGAGGTTTAAAAAGATACATAGGAATTTATATTTTATCTTAGCATAACAGGAAGTCTCTGGAGTCAACTAGGGGGCAGCCACAGCCAGAGCTGCGCTTAAGAAAAGTACTCTGGCAGTAGGATGTGGGATAGCCTGGTGAGGGCAGGGACAACAGCATGCACAATAACCACCACAATGGAAATTGAAAGTTCAACCATCAAACCATCAAAAAGGAATCCTGCAAAAATGCTTGGTGGGGCAGAGCTGAGGATGGACATTGCTGTCTCATTCACTGCCACCAGTACCACCACCACAGCCACTCACAAGAGCCTCCAGCCAACAGCCTTCTGCACCTTTCTGTGCCCCTTGCCTGTGCTGTCGCATTCCCACACACTTCCAGGCCAAAGACGGCTTCTAACACGGCCACCTCAGCTAGTTCTCACTTGAACAAAAATATCGAGCATCAGATGTACACGAACCTACTCCTGGCCACGTACACCTGTGAGCTGAGAAGCACCAACAACTGCCTCTGTGGGATCCTGGCAGCTGCAGCACTTTTCAGTCTAAAGTGTCTGTTCCCTGCTGCTCTGGTCTGAGACCCCTTCCGGAAGGACCCCAACAAACCAGTTTTCTACAAAGTTTTCAGGTCTAACGGCCAGCCTGCAGAGACCACTTTGAGGCATAGCTATAATAGATAATGGCTGTCTTTGGTGACCACAGAAACCCTGGCTTGGTGTGGAGCAAGCAGGTGCTCTCACAAGAACAGAAAGACTCTTTTCATTGGCCTTCCCTGCGCCCCAAAGGCCGTGTTCCCGTGAAGAGACAGAGCAGAAGCTTGGTAAATGCTGCAGTCAAAAGTGGGGAGACAAATGCTGAAGTAAGGCCAGTTCACTCTATGAAAGGACCAAAATGCGAGATCACCTCTGGATTTCCTATGTCATCCTCCATCAGAACATCTGATTCCAGGCCAATCCCTGGGAACTGGAATGGAGCTGGTTGTCATGCTAACTTCAGTACCAAGGCCATGAATGAGAGATGAGAATTGCCTAACGTACATTAAAGCTATCAAGAGGCTCAGTAAATGACATCAGTATGGCATCCAAGCCAGTGGATCTGGACAACGCCCGTCTCTATCATGTTTCTATGAGACATCCAACACCAAATTTTCTGCTGATGTGGCTAACCACGGCGCCAGCATCTGCATTCCCAGGGTGGTTGGCTAGGAGAAGAAGGGCTACTTTGAAGATTGCCACCCCTCTACCAACTGTGACCCTTATGCAGTGACAGAGGCACTCATCTGCACTTGTCTGCTCAAGGAGACAGGAGAGGAACCCTTTCAGTATAAAAACTAAGCAGACTAGACCTGCGGATGCCTTCTGTATCCCCCACCCCATGACCCTGTCCTCATGCCCTTTTCCTCACCTCTCCCCTCTTCCAAATTTTCTTACTAGATGTAACTCAGGGCACAAAATACCATGTTTTTTTGTGTCCACAGGAAATAAAAACCAAGAAGCTTGATCCCAAAGAAGAAACGAAAAGAGCTCCTCTGTGCCTTTGTTGAGGCGGGAGGACAAGGGGTATGTAGCTTTACATAGATAGGATTTTTCTATGTATTGATTGGCTTTGAGGAATTTTTTCTCTTCCTTCTTTTTTCCAATATTCTTTGTTATAAAGGCTGGCTCTTCAGGAGGGAGAGTGGAAGGCATACAGGGGTAAATTTAGGAGATGTGAAAACAAAAGATAGCAATAAAGTCTATTTAAAAATAAATGACAATTTTTAAAATCCTCCATATTCAAAAATTAGAGATGATTAAAGGTAAGCAGCACTTTATGAAGTTTGCAATTCCAAACCAGACATGGTGGGTGTTGTCCCCAATATTTCATTGTTAACTTTGAAACTGTGTCCTTTGGCCTGGGAGAATGTAAAGGTTTCTCTACTGGATATCAAATGTCACTCAGAATAAAGTGGCACTTGGTGGTACTATCCTCTCCTATCTGAACCACAATAATAATAACTCACATTTCACAGGCATTTGAAGTTTACAAAGCACTTTTACAACAACCCCATGATGTTGGCCGGGTTATTACTCCCTGCTCTGAGGCTCAGGCTGTGAGTTCTGAGGACAGGGCTGTGTTGCAACAATTCAGCTAGCAGCTGCTGTGGGGATGAAAAACCAACACAAGCCCGACAAGAAGAACTCTGCAAGTCCAGATTCTTTTGATCTGCTTTACTAAGGAAAGCAACGTTAAGGGGTTAACAATCTTACTTTAATCCAACATACAAATATCATTCACTCAGCTCAGGGGGGAAAGCCAGCACCCTGAGCTTCAGAGCAAATACAAACAGAGCAAATAAACACAAATCAACAGACAGATTTCTGTCTGAGAAAATCACAATATGCAGTTACCAGAGAAGCATCAACATCAAAGCCAGGGAGCTAATAACAATGGCTGGCCTAGAGTCACGCACCACTCCTGCTGTGGCTCAGAGCTCTGAAAGAGAAAGCCAACCTCTGCGTTTATATATCTTGTTCAGGGTCAAAGGTGAGTCACACATTCAACTCACCCACGTGACCTAAAATCATCACAAAAATGCGACTTAAACCCATGTGGTCTAAAAGCCTCTGAAGTCACAAACGTGTTACTCAAACTCATGTAAACTAGGCTTTCCCTCGAGGCAAGGAGGTCATCAAGGACTACTAATTTAATCAAGGAAAAAAGGCCAAACTCTTCAAGGGCACTTGGTTGAATAAGTGCTAAGAGCCCATCTTGATTCCCAATACAGACTGTCACTTAATTACTCCTTTGACTCTGTCCAGTGCTTTCTTCCACTCTTCTCCACTCCATTTTGCTCCTCCCCATAAGCCATTACATTAAGGGGAGAAGTCCCCCTCCCTGTCACTGGTTTGAATTAGGGACACTTATTGGAGTTTACAGTAGGATTTCTCTTAAAATGAAAGGATCAAGTTTTCCCACGCTACAGATTTGGAGGCCAATGGCTAGTGAGTGTAAGTCAGGGTCCATGCTAGGGAGGGAAAAAGAAAGTCCGGTCACAAACTATCTGGGTGAGATTGGCTGACTCGGGGCTGGCGATGGTGGCTGCACACTGCCACTTCTGGGGCCAGCCATGATGTGGAGGGAGAGTATTTCTTTCACCATCATGGCTGCCTCACTGTGAGTTTTCCTAGCTTGGGGCACTAAGCTGGTGATTTATAGGGCAGAGTCTAGAAACATTCCCAGAGTCCAAGGACCCAGTCCTGCACAACTGGTCATGAGCAGGTGCTATGATGAAAAGTGCCACCCCTCCTGAGCCAGGCTCCACACTGCAAAACATGTCCTAGGCTCAGTAAACAGGCTTTTTGTTCAGCACTGACATTTAGGTGTCCTGCTGCTGTGAGATGGGTCGGCAGGCAATCACCGCAGGGAAGGGGCTACAAGCTCTAATTTCTGAATAGGAAATCACAAATTCAAAGGCTCAGCACCCTTTTAGAAGTGCTAAAAACTTGCAACAGAAATACCTTTAGAGTTCTTGAAGATAAAATAAATTGAATCGTAGGGTTCATTTGCATTCCTTTTTAAGAAATTCAATGTTTCAAAACTACATATTCTGATATTTTAAATGTATAAGACTTTATAGAAGACCCAAGCACTAGTGTAGACTGAAAATGCTTACATTTATTTCACTTTCTCAAGAACCCAACTAAAGTCATTTGTCACAAAGTAGAAACTAGACTTAAGATCCTACCTTTCCTTCCCAGGTCAGACAGGCTCGCCAGGTAGTTGTAGATCATTCAGAACAATTCTGACAAAATCATTCTTTTTGTTGAGTATAAAGTCCCCAAAATGGTTCTGTATACTTCAAACTTATGAAATGCATTCTGGCTGAGCCCTCTGTGACTGCTAAGTGCCTCAGTGCCATGACTCTGAAGCAGGGGAGGGGTCACAGTCTGAGCCACACCAGCACTATCTCATGCTGGCTTTTAATGCCCGCAGAGCTCATGTCTCTTATTGTTTGACATTCTACGAGGGCTTGTAGTTACTGTTACATGTCTTAGCTTTCCTTCCCATCTGGAAAAACTCTGCGAGGACAGGCACAGCATGACCACTTTTCATCTAGTGAAGTTAGAGAAGCTGGCGCTGACGTGTTCATAGAGAAAATACAGTTCAATCCCTTTATTTTACAATGAAAAGAACTGTCACATGCATAGTGTCCCCCAAACTGCCCAGCACAGTATCTCGTACATAGTAGTACCGAATAGGCATTCAGTGAACACTGGTCAAAGGCATGTGGATTATAAAAAAAAGCTATTAAATTGAAGCTAGCTGTCATTATTAGAGCTATTCAGTATTAACATTAAAGTTTGCCAAAATTTCAGTTGTACTGTTTTTCTTAGTCTTTTATTGAATTCATTCAGAAACACCGAATTTATACAATCGTAAGATTAATATCTATCTCCACAAGTGGAAGATTAACAAGTATTCTAAGATATCCTTGCTACTAACATACCAGGCTTCTGTTTACAAAGAGGATTACATAGGGTTTTATCAGTAGAAAATAGGAAGAATTTCACTCATATCCCTCCCTTTCAATTTCCTTAAATAGTCAAACATCGGGATCTAGTCACCCCTCCTCACGATGCATTTTCAATAATAAAGAACCCGTACAGATCAGAAGTGAGCAAAGAACTTTACAATAAAAGCACTGACCAGAAGACTGAACCTCCCAAGCAGGGGAAGAGGCATCTCACCAAAGGAGGTGGAAGTGGAGGTCACAGTGGGGCGGTTGCTGGGCAATGGAATAAGAGCTGGAGCTGTGGAAGAAAACACATACACATACATTTTTGTAAGATGGGTTGAAATAATATCAATTTCCCAAATAGGATCCTATCACTTCTTTCCAAATGAAACATGCAGTTTATTTTAAAAAGAATCTTGAAATAGGTGCCAGTCAGAAAACCCCTCGAGCAGAATCATACTCTTCAAATAAACTCATCTGACATGTTCTTCAGTACGATTTGTGGTATATGAGGTAGATTTCAGAGAAGGCCGTGGGAAACCTGCGTGCGAACAATCAGACTACCTGCTGGTGTGCTTATTTTTAAAGATACAAACTATTGTCACCTCTGCGACAGCCAGGTAAATTGAGGCCAAGTATTTTCTTCTCTCCGGTCATTTAGTTAATCATAGAAATGTCTACTAGCATTGTTTGCGTGAAGGCACAACTGTTGGCGCCTGGGAACCACATTTTTCTTTCTTATTTTTCACCATTTCTTTGTGGTATCAGAACAAAAACAATGGTACTTTTCAAACTGAGTTCTTAATAGGCGGAGACCCAGTTATTTCTACTCCCTTCGTATCCACCAGGCATGCTCTAGGTACCAGCCTTCTTGTCATTTGTTTTAGGGAAGGGGAGCATCTGCTTCTTAGGATCATCTGCATCATGGTTTCTCTTCATTCAGATAATTGAGATACTCGAATGTTTTATATGGGACTGGGTAAGGGAAAGGTCAGAGTTACAGCATGCAAAAGGCTCTTTTTTTTTAAATGGCAGTCTGTTTTTAAAATGTCTTTTGAATTTTATTAAAAAGCTTCCAGTAAAAGGGCGGAGCCAAGATGGCGGCTGGGAAGCAGTGACTGGCGTGAGCTCCCCACCAAGTCCCTCCAAAAACCTATAAAAAAATGGCTCTGAACCAATTCTAGAATTGCAGAACCCACAAAGTGGCAGAGTGAAGCAGGGCTCCAGCCCAGGACAGCCTGGATGGTCTCTGGGTAAGGTCTCTCCCGCACGGAGCTCCCAGCTCCCAGCTGAGGGGAGCACGTGCACACGGGCTGCGGACCGACCAGACCAGCAGCCAAGCAGAGAGTGCCCTACAGGCATGAATTACTGAGCTGTGGCATCTACCAGACCTCTCAACCCACAAAGAGCAAAAGACAACAGAGAAGGTTAGTGGGAAATGCCATGGGACTGAGTTTGTGGTTCAGCCACCGCCTCTGGGGCAGCAGAGGTGTGGCACCTTTAGAACTACAGCTGCAGTTGCTTCTGGCCCCAGGCCCACCTGGTGGGAGGAATTAAGTGGCTGTTTAGAGCAGGAATGAAGAGCCTGCTGAAGATTTAAGCCCAGTCCAGGTAGGGGGTTCTTGGGGAAGGAGGAGTGCTGGTGAGACAGCCCATCCGCCCAAGCGTGGAACATAGAACTCGTTAGTCTACAAGCTGAAAAAACTCAAGGGTTAAGTAAGTTGGCTGGGAACATGGCCAGGCGGCGAAAACA
>CM053623.1:308116079-308133726 GCA_028646595.1 Phalanger gymnotis
ATTCATATCAGGAGCAAGGAGAGTACTTCTTTGGCTTTCACACTTTGGAGTGGTAGCAGAGGGGCATGGCAAAATGAGTGGGATATGATTTCCAGCTCTCAACATACCATAACACAGCCTAGCACAAATTAACTGAAGGTCCTCAAAGAAACAATGAGAGGATGTATGGTTTGTCCAAAGACCCCTGGATCCAAGTCCTCACCACAGAATCCTCCACCTACAATGTTCAGGGCTCTCTTCACTACTTACATGATGATACAGTAGTACTTCTTGGTTATACAAATACATCCATCACAAATGCAATGATATTTTGTCAGCGAAATCATTTAGAAAACTTGGTGATCAACTTCCCACTAATAATAAAAAAGATCCACTCAAAAGATAGGATCTCAAATAAGCATTTTTTCTTTCACAGACATTTGGGAATAAGAAATGCCCTTACAGGAAAATGTGATTGAAGCATAACACACCAACGATCCTTCCCTGTTCTCTTCATTCTAAAAGAAAATAATAAACTAAACCTAATCCTGCTTAAAAAATTCATCTCTTGCTGCTTTTTGAAAGAAGCCTAACATGCAATAGAATATCTGACAGTTATTTAAAATTATTTAGCAATTCAATACACTCTACTTCACTACTGATTATGACATAGGCATGGCTGGTGGATCATTTGCCAGGAACGTTTTTGGGCAGGGAAGTTTGGTTCTGTTTTGGATTGATCTGTCATTTGTCTTTTGGGGAGACACAGTTTCCATTTGGTTTAGTATAATAGACATTTACTGGGGTATGAACTGAGTATCCAGTTTTTAATTCATGGTTTGTTTTGGGACAGATCTATGTTTTTTGAGAATGTCAAAGGGTACTAGAGAAACAGGCATGATTTACTAGAAATCAAAGTATCCTTTCCATCTTAGGGAACTTCCAAATATTGTGGCAGTTTATAGGCAAAGTTATGTAATCACTGTACTTCATGCCCTCAAGATTTCTAGGAAGTGAAACTACGTGAAAGTGAAACTATATAAGGTTGATCTTGCCTGATTGCCCAAGTTTCATCTCTGTCCAGTAAATTAAAGTTGAACTTTGTGTCGGACAGGGTTAGAAAAGCAGGTTAGTTAACATTACCATTCCAAAGATGAAATTGTTCAAATGAACAATTTATATTCTAAAGAAAATATTAATCCTAACAATAGTTTACATTGGCTAGCTGCTAAAACCTGTAAGAAATCAATGTTAACATTTTAAACTGGTGTGTTAACTAATTCCAACTATACAAGTGTATTACATTTAACAGTCAAAAATAGATATGCAAAATGCAATTTTTATTTTCCTAGTGATGCTCTTAAGACCTAAATTTGCTAGATTTGTGTACTTAATTCTCTGTCTTTTTTCTTTAAAGGAGAGAAAACAAGAAGAGGAAAGCATTACTTTATTGTCATGAATGCTCCGTAGAACATAAGAGCTTAAATGAATAATGATAATAAGAATATTCACTAGAATGATGTAAGGGTGTCTAAGGGCATCCGTATCTATAAAATTCACACTCCATAGTTTTGAAGAAAAAAGAAAGCTTCAACTTGGTCTTTCTTCAAAAATGAAATGTTTAATTATCACTTTTATTCCTTTTACTCACAAATCTATATTCTCACTTCCAATCATTCTTTCATGCTTTGTTAAGGCCTCATCTGGCATTTCCAGCTGCCTGTTATATGTATTCACTTGATTATTTTACTAGCATCTAGACCCTACAAGTCCAAAAATGAACTCATTATCTCTGAGATACTTTGACAAAAGAACCTGGATACTGGTTTGAGGTTGGCAGAACATTGGGGTGAAGGTGTTAAGCTCACAATTAGTATTATAGATCTGTATATTTGAGGAGAGTTTAAGGAGAGAGAGAAAAAGAAAATTTCTACTTGTCTCCATAGAATTAATGGTTGAAGGTATAGGAATGAATGAGATGACCAAGGGGGAGAACAGCACAGCAACTGTGCTGTTCAAAGAGCCCAGAATTTGGCATTCGATGTCTTGCTTTGAAATTTTGCCTCTACTTGTGTGAACTTGGGCAAGTCATTTCACTTAAATTTTTAGTTTCCTTACCTGTAAAATCACCAGAAAGAACTTGCTCTCTAAGCAGTCTCTTATGATTCTGTACCTTGCCCGCTCTCTTTACCCTATAGAGCAGTGGTCTCCAATCTTTTTTCGATTACACATCCCTATCAGTAAAAAGCGTTAAGCACTCCCCCAATATGTGTACATATGTACTTATTTATATTTAGTTATATTTATAATTTATATACATAAACTACTGTACTAATAATATGTCATTAAACACATAAAGATAACATTTTTAAAAGAATGAGAACAAATAAAAGAGATAAAAATGAAGCAACATTTGGTCTTTGAGTCAGTTGGAAGCCAAGGGGGTTGACTGAATAGGGGGGGGTCACATCTATACTTTGGAAGGTGTATGGAGGATATATTATAAAGGAAATATCTCCCCCCCCCCGCCTTTTTGAGGCAAGTTAAATAATTTGGAGGCTATTGTGGAAGTTCAGGTGAGAGGTGATGAGGGCCTGAACCGGAATGTAGCAGTTGAGTAGAAAGAAGGGGACAGATGTAAGACATGGATATAAAAACAAGATTTGGCAACCGATGGACTGTGGGATGAGGAGACAGTGAGGAGTCAAAGATGGCGTCAAAGCTGTGTGGCTACAAGGGTGATGGTACCCTCGATACTAGAGAGGAGAGGAGAGTCTCACATATCTACCTGCCCATTGTACATCTCAAAACAGGAGAAATGTAAGAGTCCAGCCTTCTTTCCATTGGACATCATCATCATTCCGTCCACCCCAGGTGTGGGAGTTTGAACTTTGGTCTCTTCTGATTCCAGGTCCAGACCTCTTTTTACCAGGCCCGTATCTAGGGTGAGGGTCATGGTTCTAGAACCGGACGGGACCTCAGAATTCATCTGATCCAACTCATTCACCTTGCAGATGAATAAACCGAGAGACAGGGAGTTTAAGTAACTTGCCCAGGGTCACACATCTATTAAGTGTCAGGCAGGACCCGAATCTGGGTCTTTGCTCTCCAGCACCAGCACTCTTTGCACTGCAACACACTCACTCTTTTCTCTCTATTTGCTTCAGGTCTGTTCAAAGAGAAAGCACATAATCATCCAGGAAAGACCATGGACATGGCCTTTATCCCTTTCCAATACTCGAATTATCATTATCTCTTCATCCTCATCCCATCCCTTCAACGTGTGCATCTCCTAAGGTTTTGTCCTCGGTCATGGTCTCCTCTTTCTATATTATGTTATCCACTCCCACATGACATCACTTCTTATCTCTGTGGATCTGAATACCAAATTTATATCTCTCCTTCCAGATGCTCCTCAGAATTTCAACCCTGTATTCCCACTTATCTACTTTATGTCTCCATTTCTAGAACTTCTAGAATTTCTAGAGTCCCCCTCACTTCTCCATCCTGTTACTGATACTGTCACTTGCAGTCACACAGGCTAAAAATGGGGTGTCATTTTTTTCACTCTTCCCCTGCCCTTATCTCAGTTGTCAGTGCAGCTGATTGTCATTATGTCTCCAATCAGCCTTTTCACTCTTGCAACCACCTTATTTCAGGCCCTCATCTCTTGTCACCTAGATTATTTTGTGATCACCTTCTAATAGACCTTCTTGCCTAATTGGCCACAGGGAAAAGTTGCACAAAGTAGGGTGTTTTTTTTTTCTGAAATTGAAAGAGGAAGTACTTTGAAAGTCTACTGTAGGGGCTAGCATCTCCCCAAAGCCTTTCTTAATCTCCACTGGACAAATTGATCTCCTGTGTCTTCTTAAATAAAGACTTTGCTTGTCCTTCATAGCACTTTTCATGGACATCTTTTGCATTTATCATATTCACTTTTCAGTTAATTTTTTTTTTAGTGTACTTGTCTTTCCTTTCATTAGAATGTAGATTCCTTGAAAGCATAGTCTATATCCTATCTCTTTTGTTCAGTCATGTCCTACTCTGTGACTCCATTTGGGGTTTTCTTGGCAAACATACTGGAGTGGTTTGCCATTTCATTCTCCGGCTCATTTTACAGATGAGGAAATTGAGGTAAATAAGGTTAAGTGACTTGCCTAGGGTCACACAGCTAGTGTCTGAGATCAGTTTTGAACTTGGGTCTTCCTGACTCCAGGCTTGTCACTCTGCACTATACCACTTAGCTCCCCACATCTGTTTCTGTACCCACCACCAAACATAATGTCTCATTTGAATTCTTTGGTGTAATCCTGTTAATACTAAGGTCAATATCTTAACTTTTCGAATGTTTACATGTTTGTTTAAAATACTTAAGTAAATCCATAATCTCTCATTAAAGTAAATACTTCTTTGAAAGTTTCAGATTGCACCTATTCACTTTTCTTATCTACATTAAATAATCACAACAGAGATGATAATTTTCAAAATGCCTAGGTGGGAAAAATCTTCAAACTTAAATTGTCATTACATCATCCTGTGAAATTTTTGTGTCTTTCTTCCTATACATCTGCCATAGAGAATCTGCCTAATATACTGGTGGGCCAGTCAATCGGTTACCTAGCATTTAAGTGTCTCCTTTTTGCCAGGTACTGTTCTAAGTTCTAGAGATACAAAGAAAGGCAAAAGACCAAAAGCTCTTCATCAGGCCTCCAGAAACTTGATACTGGAAGATCACCTCAACTCTGCAATTCATACTTCCGAAGTTACTTCCATCTCCCTATAATCAGACCCTGCAATTAGATGTCTCCTTCCAGAACCTCCATTTAAGGAGAGTGCCCAGACTGTCCATCTCTTCATTTCTTACCAGGCTGCAATCTGGACTCCTCCAACATCCCCTTCACTGGGTACATTCTTCCTCCCTACTTATCCCCATTAGAATATAATCTTCTTGAAGGAAGAACCTTTCTTTTTTAAATTTTTAATAAATTTATCTTTTCTTTTTAGTTTACAACACTCAGTTCCACAAGTTTTAGTTTCCAAATTTTCTCTCTCTCCCACTCCTCCCCCCAACCCCCCAAGAAGCATGTAATCCAATGTAGGTTCTACAGATACCTTCACACTGAAATTATTTACATGATAGTCCAGTTGTAAAGAAGAATTATAACTAATGGAATGAATCATGAGAAAGGAGAAATGAAACCAAAAAAGAAGGAAAAAAAAGGAGAGAGCAAAAGTTTGCCTCCATCTGCATTCAGACTCTGAAATACTTTCTCTGGATGTGCATAGCTTTTTCTGTAATGAGTCTTCTGGAGCTGTTTTTGAACCTTGCATTGAAGAGAGGAGTCAAGTCTATCAAAGTTAGTCCTTATGGATACTGTGTGTCTGTAATTGTGTGTAATGATCTCCTGGTTCTGCTCCCCTCATTCAGCATCAGTTCATATAAGTCATTCCAGGTTACAATGAAGTCTGTCTAGAGCCTTTCTTTTTACTTGTATTTGTATGAAATAAGTGCTTAATAGATGTTTATTGACTTGTCTTACTGACAGTCCCTGCTCTCAAGGAATGTCTAAAAAGAGGAATGTACAGCCCAATAGAAGAAACAACAGGCAAACAAGTGTGTACAAACAAGGTATAGATGGGATAAGTTGGGGATAATCAACAGAGGGAAGGAACTAGCATTAAGGAGGATGCAAAAAGGCTTCTTACAGAAGGTAGTACTTTCGCCTAGGCTTGAAGAAAGCTGTGGAATCTAGAAAATAGAGAAGAGGAGGGAGAGAGTTCTGGCTATAAGGGACAGCTAGTGAAAGTGCCTATCTTAGGGAGATTGTCTAGTGTTAGGAACAGCAAGGAGGCCAGTGTCACCAGACTGCAGAGTATGTGGGATTTGGAAGATGGGCAAGTTGTACAAAAACTGGAAAGCTAGGAAAGTTGTGGAGGGCTTCAAAAGCCAGACAGGATGTATATTTGATAGTAAAGGCAACAAGAAGCCCCTGGAGTTGATTGAACAGAGTGGTAATGTGGTCAGACTTGCATTTTAGGAAGATCGATTTGGCAGTTGAGGGGAGGAAGGGATAGATTTGAGGCAGGCAGACCAACCAGCTGGCTATTACGGTAGTCCAGGCACAAAAGGACAAGAGTCTTCAATAGGACTATAGCATTGTCAGAGGAGAGCACAGACAAGAGGTGGAAGCAACAAGAATGGACCACAGATTGGACACAGGCAGTAAGAGTGAAGAGTTGAGGATGCCAATGGTGATAGGGAGGAGGATGGTGGTACCGTCCACAATAATAGGGAAGGTAGGAAGAGGGGAGGGTTTGGGAAAAAAGATAATAAGTTCAGTTTTGGACATGTCAAGTTTAAAATGGCCAACAGGCAGAGATATGAGCTGGAGGTCAGTAGAAAGATTAGCACTGGCCAAATCGATCTGAGGATAATTTGCATAAGAGATGTTAGTTGAATCCATACGAACTGATGAGATCACTAAATGAAATAATATAGAAGGAGAAGTGGTCCCAGGACAGAGCCTTGGGGCTCTGTAGTTAACATGGCTGACCTGGATGAAGAGCGGAAGGAAAGGAACAAACATTCATCAAGTGCCTACTACGTGTCGGACACTGTGCTAAGTGCTTTACAAATATTATCTCATTGGATCCTCTCAGTAGTCCTGTGAATTTGATGCTATTATCATTCCCATTTTATAGTTGAGGAAATTAAGGCTCATTGTTACATAACTAGGAAGTGTCTGAAGTTGGGTCTGAACTCAGATCTTCATGACTCCAAACCCAGCAATTTAGTCATTGTGCCAGGCAGGGACTCTGAAGATCAAAGGAGACTGAGGAAAAGCAGTCAGATGGGTAGGAGAAGAACCAGAAGAGAACAGTGTCTTGAAAACCTGGAGAAGACGGTGATTGACAGCGTCAAAGTCCAAGGAGGATTCTGAGAAAAGCCACTTAGACTTGGTGATTAAGAGATCCTCCTTCACATTGGAGACAGCAGTTCCATTTGATTGATGAGGTCAGAAGCCTGACTGCAGAGAGTTAAGGGGCTAGTAGGAGGAAAGGAAGTGGAAGCATGAAGACAGCCTTCTCAGCAAATTTAGCCGTAAATGGAGAAGAGATATAGGACAACCGCTGTCGGATAGGTGGATTAAGTGAAGGATTTTGAGCGTGGGAGACATGCATCCATTTGTAGCCACTAGAGAAGCAGAAAGAAGACAGGAAGAAATTTGAAGCGAGAGTGGGGATGTCAGAGGGAGCAGTTTGCTGGAGGAGACAAGAGAGAATGGGGATGCTTGTGCAGGTGGAGGGGTTTGCCTTTTCATGTGAAAAGGGGTGAAGGAGGAGAGAGAGGAAAAAGGCATCTTAGTGAGATGAGGTAAGGGGGAGGAGAGAAGAGGAAGCTCTCAGGGAATGGCCTCCATTATTTCAGGGAAATAAGAAGCAGGATTCTCAGCTGAGAAGGATTGGAGGCAGGAGAGCCATGGGCGATTTGAGGTGGAGTGGAAAATTTTGAAGAGCCATTGTGGTGAATGGAGAGGTCAGTCAGGGAAGGGTAAAAGGCTTTCCTCAGCATAGCAAGGGCCCAGCTGATATTATGTAATGTCAATTTGTAGTGGAGTCAGACAGCACAGTTTTGTGATTTTCTACTTCATTCAGCAAGGGCATCAGATGGTAGGAGAGATCTAGTGCTGAGGCTTGGCAAGGCCAGACCTTTAGTAGGACAATTGGGTAAGAGACTCAAGAGTAGAGGACAGTGTAGAGTTGAATTGGTTCATCAATGGGTCCAGATGGGGAAGAGAAGAGGATGTAGCCAGGGCAGGATCATGACCTGAGGGATAGAGAGACTGGAGGTCATGGTGAGGGTGAAGAGCAAAGTTTGGGGTTGCAAGGCAGAGGGAGAAGTAGAATTATAACTGATTGGGATCAAAGGAATGTTAGAGTTCATGAACACAGAAGTGGTGCATTTGTCAGTAATGGTAAGATCAAGGATGTGACCATCTCTGTGTAGCTGAGGTGATACGCAGGAATAGGTCATGGGAAATGAGTAAGTTGAGAAGCTGGAAGGTTAAAGTGTTTGAGGAAATATAAATATAAATGTTGAAATCCCCTAGTATGAGGAGAGCAGTTAGGGAAGAGAGTAAGACTGAGACCCAGGCAGTGAACTTATTGAGAAAGGAAGGAATGTTGGGGGTCTGTCGACAACAATTGCCAGAATTCTGATTGGGTGAGAAATATGGATTGTATGAACTCCAAACAAATAGAGCTTTTTGAATGATGCTGGTAGAGACAGCCTGAAATTAAGTGGCATTGGGAATTGGGGTATTCTGACTTTCCAACCCACCCAGTGAGTGTAGGGGTGGTGGAGGAGAGAGCTGGACATCAGTAAGTGCAAAAATATGAAAGGAGTGAGAAAGGAAAATGTTGAAAATGAAAGTAAGTTTGTTACCTATGGAGCAGGCTTTCCAGAGGGCCCACTGGAGAAGGTGGTCAGCTTCAGAGGGGAACGTTGGTGGGGATGGATGAACAAAAGGTACCAGTGCAACACTTAGGGTGGCCATTCGTTATCTCATTCCCACCATATGACTAGCCCACCTGATTCCCTAGTCGTACATGTCACGAATAATGTCTTATGCACCAGTCTTTGCATACAAATCATTATTGATAATTTGTTGCATTCACTCATATCCACTTTATATCTTTGCTGTTAGTCCATAAGCTCCAAGGGGAAATTGTTTCAGTAATCCTAAATGTTTCGGAATGGGGCTAGTGATTTCCATTCTTAGGTTTCTAAAACTGATAATAGGAAATTATTCTGATCCGTTTCAAAATGAATTGGGCTTAGGTAGCTCCGATTTTTAGCATAAGATACTGAGATGTGATCTGGCTAAAAGACAAACATTTTTCTCAGGTAAAAAAAATGAAAATTCAAAGATGATTGCTCAAAACTGATTTATTTTTTAACACGTTTCTTTAGCGTGCCAAATTATTTCTCATTTTAAGCATGTCCACAATAGTTTTATTTATCATTTCCAAAAGTAGAAGAAAACTAAAAGGTACATTTCAGTGAAAAAAATAAGTGAACATGTTCCCTTGAGCTGCCACTTTAAGTCTTAATTCTTAATTTCTTTTCACAATGGCACTTAACAAGCTAGTTCTTTGTTATAACAACATTATGAGGAATAAAAATTCTTCCCTTACTGACTAGAAGGTACATTTTTTATCCAAAAGATAACCATGCTTTATGTGTAAAATCATTCATTATTCAGATAATTTCCTATAGCATTTATGAATTTGGATCTATCATATTTTGACAAACAATAAATGTTATTAGTAATACATGTTGATGTCTTTGCTACAACTCCTGATGGTAAATGAGACAATGTAACCAAAACAAGAGACTCAAGACAGTCAGTTGAGAAAGGAAAGTAGCTTTTCACAAACACCATACAACAGCTGTAGACAACAGAGCTCCTTGGTGGTTCTTGGGCTAGACCATCTAGCTAGCTAGTTCGCAGATGGATGTAGGCTGAAGTAGGGAAAGAGGTTGTCTAGACTAGAGGATAGATTATAGAATCATTGATCTAGACCTGGAAAGCACCTGAAAGGCCATTTCCTCCAATGCCCCATCATTTTTAGAGTGGGTAGTCAGTGGACCAGTGGTCACAAAAGGACTTAATCAAAGTTTTGAAGTCGGTGCTTCATGATCTTCCTCTTTAAGAATTCATTTATTTAACTCTCTGTAAAACAAAAAAAGAGTTATCTGTTAATGATATCCTTCTTTCCAAAGTACTGATGTGATTTTAAATGTTTGACAGGTAAGGAGAAAAAGAAAAAAAAACAACAATATCCTTGAGGCCTACCTTCAAGAGAAACTTTCCTTGTTTGGATTCTGGATTCAAGCACGTTTGGTCTCTACTTCTTTTCAGGGTGATACTATTAACAGAGAATCAAATAGAGCCTCTATCAAATTTCCAAAGTAAAATCGAATAGATATAATTGTCTTCATCATTATCAAGTAATTTACTTACATTATTTCTTTTTTGTCACAACTGCCACTTGGAAAAAATATCGAAAGCTTTTTAATGTTTGCTAGATTTACCGAGTTCACCGTAGAGCCTCTACAAAGGCACCGGCTCCCCCGGAGCCTTAGGAAACCTGGGAGAGATATAAGATATTAATTAGTAATACTAGCACTTGTAATACTCTATATCTATATATTATGTCAATTTTGTTTATATATAAACCGTTTTCGCTGGTGAAGAAAATCACTAAGCAACACAGTAGTAGTGTTTATTTTAAAAGGAGGGCTTAAGTCAGATTAATATAATTTTTAATTTTAAACTTAAGCAAAACATTAAGGAAAAAGACTTGGCAGAATGGTGTAGAAGAAACTTATATGGTGCCCTGTATTATGGTGGGATACCCCTAATTATTTCCCTTTTAAGAATTAACATGCTTACCTAACAAACTGGCAAAGATGATAAAAGGTGGGAATAATTTGTGTTGGAGGGAATGTGGAAAAACTAATGCATTATTGGTGTATCTGTGAATTAGTACAGCCATTCTAGAAAGCACTTTGGGATTATACAGCTAATAGATGTGTAGCCTAAGGCAGAGATTACACTGCTAGGCATCTATCCAAAAGGAGATCATTAACAAAAAGAAGGACTCCATATACATGAGATGCTTGTAGCAGCACTTTTTATGACAGCAAAGAACTGGCAAGGTAGCCCCCATAGATTGAGGAATGGCCAAACAAATTGTGGCTCATGAATGTAAGGGAATTTGGCTGTGACAACTGAGAAGCTGGAGTAATCTCCATGAACTGATGTGATATGAAATAAGCAGAACCAGTAAACTAGTCTATATACACAATGACTATGTCCATATCAAGGAAAAGAACAAACACCACAAAACAATAAAAAATGAATAATACAAAGAACAAAGATGTTTTAAGACCCAAACTTAGTTCAGATTTTGTCTCTGTAGTTTACTGCTTGATCTAGAAAAGGTAGCCTGGTAGGCATGGAAAAGCATCCTCAGCTTTTCAGTTAGAGAACCTGGATTCACATCACGCTTCGGCCACTTGTTAACTATATAGTCTGAGCTGTAGCTTGTGATCAAAAATGTTTTCTACCAGCTGATATTATTGCCCCCAAATTTAAACTTGCTGAATTAAAACAGCTGCTGCTGGCACTTGCCTGATTCTGTAACATGTAAAAAAGGTTTTGTCAGGAATAACTGCTTTCTAAAGCCATAGATACTTCTGGCATTTTGTGCCGAAGGTATAGAGTTTGCTAGTATTCATTACAAAAAGGTACTAGATTTTGAGCAGGTACTTTAGAATGAAAGAAGAAGAAAGGGTTAAGATTTGAATCAACTGATAACAGAATGAAGAGAGTTGAAGGGTCAGAGAAGGAAATATTCTTAGGCATAATCAGTAAAAAAGCAAAAAGTTCTACTATACCGTGAACATCAGTAGAATAGAAGAGAATGGCTAAAAGTATAGCCAGAACCTTCAGACTCATGTTTGTTGTTGCTGCTGGATCCTAGGAATGGTGAAGAGGAAAAAACATTTTAAACTGGCATATATAAGTTTTACGTACCTGTGCTGCAGCATGTGACAATGGGAATTTCCCATGAGTCATTCTCCATAAGACATTAGCTTCCTTTTTTTCCCTATAAATGATTGCTTTTACAAGATGTGCCTTTGTTATTATTTTGCTTTTATGGGGTTTTTTTTGCTATTTTTTGCTATTATGTTTTCTTTTTTTATTTTGAGAAATTATGAATGGCCTCAAGGTTATTTCACCATTTTCATTTCATCAAAATTTTATTTGTGAATTTTTGTTGATTTGAATTTTTTGTTTATTTTTGTTTGAGTCACTATTATTTAAAAATAAAAGAGCACTGTTCCTTCCTATTTAGACCAGTTCTTTAAACTGTCTTTTCTATGTGCAAATCAAATCTAATTCAATAAGTTATTTTTTTTGGAGGGGAGAAGGCAGGGCAATTGGGATTAAGTGACCTGCCCAGGGTCACACAGCTAATAAATGTGTCAAGTGTCTGAGGCTGGATTTGAACTCAGGTCCTACAGACTCCAGGGTGATGCTCTACTCACTCAATAAGTGATTGTTAAGCATTTACTATATACTAGAAACCCTGCAAAGTACTGCAAGCCTTGGCCCTTAAGAGGCTCCCAGACTGTTGGAGAGAACACAGATAAAAGAATACAAAATACACTGTGTAGTCTACAGTGTTGCTGGTGGTGCTACTGCTCCGTTGGGCTAGCGGGGGTTTGTCGTGCCTTTTCATTCTCTCCACTCCACCCCCCATCAGGTCAGAGCATTTCTCTAGAGTCTGCCTCTCAGGCATGGCTCTTTCTCCAGCCAGTTCTTTAGGCCCAGAAAAGTGGTTTTCCTTTTCAGCCTGGTGTAAGAAAGACCATGGGAATGGCAACTCCAAAGCACCCCCTCTCCTGGCATCACAGCTCATTACGTCCCCCTTAGCCCAAAATGCTGATTAGCCTGTTGAAGGACCTAACTCTAAGTTTCTCCTGCCATTCAGGGAACGTGAAAAATATAAATCTGTCATTCTGTTCCTACAGCTCAAGCCTCTCTTAAGCTAGAGAATTTCTTGGGTGAACTATATGTCAGTTGTAAAATTGATCTCTTCCTTCTGGCCTGTCTCCCTTACACACTACCCCCATTGTTTTTCTTGGATACATTTGCCCAAGAATACATGTGGAGCAAACGTAATGGTTAACCAGATTTATTATACTTAAAAGATGAAATGAAACTGAAAGCGAACAAGACTATTTAGAAATGGAGATACTGGGAAATCACACTGTGGAGTAGAAAGAGAGAGATCATGAAGAAAAGGAAATAAGATTGTGCAGGCATGCTTCCTGGCCTGAGAGTCTATGCATTGCATCACCCGGACTCAGCTGCCGTTTGTGTGGCAGTTGTTCTCCATGGTTTCTTCTCTCTCGAGTTTCTGCCATTCCATTTGTAGGGGCTGCTTTCTGGAGCACACCCTTCTCCACGTCTCTCGTGCTTTCCTGCTGTCCTACTCTGTGGAAGCTCCTGGCCTCCTCCTCTCTTAGGATGGGACTGGCTGGCTTATCAAGAGTCTTGCTGTGGCAGATCCAGCTCAGGCCATTTCTTCAGGGGATGGAGAATGAAAGAATGGTTCTGGATTTCTTCCAGAACCATCATCAGGGGTTCTTTTCCATCACCCTAATCTCCTTTGCAATACCAAGGGAGCACTACATTTAGAAACTATGCAGCCTTTTGCAAATTTGGCCGCATTTTATTTGACATTTCCATTTACGTAGCACAGTATCAAAATAAGCACCAGCATGTAACAGAACAAAGTGGTCATGTTAGGGTACCCCGAGCAGCAAATTTACATCAATAGCATAAACAGTATACATGGCAATGTGCAAGAGTGTCACTTGTAGACTACTTCAGTGGCTACAGGTCTAATCTACATGTAAGTCATCACATGCACACATCACAGCAGGACATGAATATCCATAGAACCCAGGTAAATATGCATGAGAAAAAGCAATCACACCACTTAGCATACAAAAAAGAGGCAGGCATCAACAAGCAGTGTATATGCAAAGAAACATAATTATGCATCACTAACAAATGCAACAATGGTACATGCATGACTCCAGCACAGAAATAATCATGAAAAAGTGATCAAACAGAAATATACTCAAAATTTACAAGTACTTAGCATATGTCAGTCATATGCAGTTTTTCTGACATGCCTCTTCTGGTCCCCTACCTATCTGACTTCTCCTAGTCTCCTTTGCTGGTTCTTTATTCAGGTTACACCCACTAACTATCGACGACTCTCCAGGAGTCTGTCCTGGGCTTCTTTCTCTATACTATTTCTCTTTATCATCTCATTAGCTCCCATGGATTCAAAGATCATCTCTATGCTGATGATTCTCAAGTTTGCCTATCCAGCCTTAACCTCTCCAATGACCTCTCTCATCTCCAATTAACTAATGGACATCTAGAACATCTTCAACTGAATATCTTGTAGATGCTTTCAACTCAACATATCCAAAACTGAATTAATTCTCTTTCCTCTCTAATGCACTCATCACTGTAACTTTCCTATTACTGTTGAGAGCATTACCATCATCCCAGTCACCCGGACTCAACCCAAATGTCATCCTCAACTCTACACTCTCTCACTGCCCCTCCCATATCCAATCTATCCAACGCCTCTTGATTTTATCTTCATAACATATATTGTACAGCTTCCCTTCTCTTCTCTGACACTGCCACCATCCTGTTGTCAGCCCTCATCACCTCATACCTGAATCATTACAATAGATTACCGGCACGGTCTCCCAGCCACAAGCTCTTCCCACTCCAGTCCATCCTCCACTCAGCCTCCAAAGTGATCTTGGTCTGACCATGTCACCCCTCCTTCTGTGCTAAGTAGATTCTAGTGACTCTATCACTTCCAGGATCAAATATAAAATTTGTTTGGCATTCAAAAGCCCTTCATAACCTCCCCTCTCAACCTACCTTTTCAGTTTCCTTACACTTCTCTTCCCCACCATGTGCTATGCCATCAAATGATACCGACCTCATTGCTGTTTCTTTACTCTACCTGCTCATTTTCCCAGCCAATTATTTGACTTTTGAGCTCTTTGTCAAGGTATGACTCTGCTTCCAGAGTGGAGAATATTCTGTCCCAAACTTCAGGGTTTTGCACAGGTGTTTTCAGAACTACTTCTAGCCACCTATAAATTTTCAGTTCTTCTCAGGTGGTGTGATCCAAGGAGAGGTGTTTACTCCTTTCCTGGACCATGATTTGGTCTGTGGACCTCAAGCACTCTTCTCTGCCCTGGAACTACAAGGAAGATTCACTCTTTATAGCAACCAGAAGGGGCAGCTAGGTGGCGCAGTGAGTAGAGCACCAGCCCTGGAGTCAGGAGGACCTGAGTTCAAATCCAGCCTCAGACACTTGACACACTTGCTAGCTGTGTGACCTTGGGCAAGTCACTTAACCTCAATTGCCCTGCCTTCCCCCCTCTAAAAAAAAAAAGAAATATGGCTACCACAAGCTCTGCCATGACAGCGTTCCTCCTCAACCCAGGACTGCCACCCAGGACTGTGACCCAGATCCAAGCAGGACAAAGCAAGAGAATCCTGCCTCAGTGCCAGCAAAGAAATCCCTGCAGTCCCACTCTGATTAGCCACTTGATTTCCCTCCCCTCTCCCCCATCGCTGTTTCTTGAATAAGATACTCCATCTCCCAGCTTCCAGCATTTTCACTCATGGTCTGCCCTGCCTGGAATATTTTCCTTCCCCTTCCTCACCCCCTAGTTTTTTTCAAGTCCCAGCTAAAATCCTGCCTTCTGTAAGAAGCCTTTCCAGATTCTCTTTAATTCCAGTGCCTTTTCTCTGTTGATTATTTCAAATTTATCCTGTATATATCTTAATCAATAAACATTTATTAACATCTTACCAAGCTCCAAACACCTTGCCGAGCACTAAGGATATAAATAAGAAAAAGAAAGACAAGTCCTGCTTGTAAGGAGCTTACAAACGATTGGAAGAAGACACTACACAAAAAAAAAGCTGAAAAGGTGGAGGAGGGTACCAGAGGGTGCTGGCCCAGAGACATGATGTTTGAGGACTATCAAAGCTGAAGCAGTCTCCATGACGATGAGCTTATCCTGTGACAAGCATGACATTCAAGTTAAGACCAAGCAGAGCAGCCGATGGAAAATGGACTTGATCTTGTTTGGATCCATTTGTTTGCCTGTTGCCTTCCCCATTAGACGTGTGCTCCTTGGGAGCAGGGATTGTCTTTGGCCTTTGTTTTGTCAGTGTCTATTTAGTGGTTGACTGACATTGGCTAGCCTTACATTACATGGCTAAACATTAGTATTGTTCTCTGGCTACATGTTTAACTATTCTTCAGTTTCTCCTATAGCACCCAAAGTTAAACTAGTCACTGGTCAAATAGACGCAGCTCTCTTGCGACCTGCTAGATCTCTCTGCCTGGGTCTTTGAGCTGCTTGATGGTTTCAGATAATCATAGTCCTCATCAGAACCAGTCCTTTATTCCTAAAATTGAACTTGTAGAAGGCCTAAATAGAACTGTTATTACACACCATGGTGTGGAAGGAAAAAATGAATGCTATGCATTTTAGGCATAAACTTTCCAGAAACAATTTTTTATTATTTTAATATCATTCTATAAACCAAGCATTTCTAGCTTAGAAAAATATCCAAACTGGCATAGCCCTCTCCCCTCCCCCCACCATGCCCTTAGACATCTCTGCCCAAAACATTTTGTTTATAGAAATGTTTATAGAAATCTCGAACAAAGAAAAAATCATAATATGTTAAAATACAATTTGGGATTAATGTTCCAGAACAATAGTTACTACTAAATTTCTTCTCTGACCACTTCCTTCAAAGAAAGACTTTTCAGTCAGTAAAATTTTACCAAGGGACTGCTACATTTTGCTAAGCACTGGAGATGCAAAATAAGGTTGTTGCAGTCCTTTCTGAGTAAGAGAACAGGGCACTTCTCTTATAGGCCAGTGTCAATTCAGAGACTGGAGAAGGCAAAGATCTAAATAAGACAAAAGGTACTCTCTGTTCAAACTTTGGTTTCCTCTCTTAATCCATTTCCATTTAAGTAAGGCCTTTTGTCCTCAACCTATAACCCACTTTTCTAAGGGGGGATTTCTAGGAGTCATCTTTAGACTAGAGAAATACTTATTTCTTAATATTTCTAGAGAACAAGAAATTAATATTTTTAATTTGCTTCCACCTCTCTATACCAAAGGATATCTTTATATCCATGGAGTCATTATATTTGTATTTTTATGGACAAAAATTACTGCTTCTAGATCTTGCCCTTTCTCGCATCTGAATCTGGTTGTTGGGTTTCTTCCAATGAGGGAAGATTTCATTTGAAATGTCACTTTCTAAGCCATTGCCTAGATTAGACAGTCATTGCAGAACTGGTATATGGTCCCTTTAGAGTCTGCTTAAGCAGGAGCTCATGGTGTCTACCTGTTCATCAAGGAGGCCAACTAAGTCACCTATGACTGCAATGGATTGTCTTCATAGGACTCTTGTCAGTCTCTGAGGCTCTTTTTGTAAGAATCAAGTTGCCCAGTTTAGGAAATGTGGGTATGAGTAACTTTCCACTGCTCTGCTAATTTGTGTATTTCATGAACACCAAAATTTTTAGCAAAACTTTGTCTCCTTATCGAAGATTTTGATAACAAACTCAGGCATTGTATTATTATTTGCTTCTCTCAGAGCACTTCTGACTTGAAGTTGTAGCTCAGTGATAAGCTTCTTTCATCTTCTCTCACAGCCAAGTCATAAGTGTCTAGTCTAAATCCTTAGAGACTCCAAGGCACAAGTTAATTGATAGATGTGCCTCTCACTCAAATACCAACAGGCATCGTGTAAAAGCTCTGGCATTGAGAGGATTCTGGGAAGATGGTGGAGTAGATTAGAAAATTCCAAGCTCTCAAGATTTTCCCCCACAAAAGAGTTAAAATAGCACCTTAGGAACCTCACAATCCAGTGCAGAAAGGCAGAAGCAGTCAAAGCATACTTTTCAGATCACGATGCAATAAAAATTATTTGTAATAAAGAACCAT
>CM053623.1:308134226-308176643 GCA_028646595.1 Phalanger gymnotis
AATCAAAGGAGAGATTAATAAAATTGAAACCAAGAAAACTATTGAATTAATAAGTAAAACAAAGAGCTGGTTTTATGAAAATCCAATAAAATTGATAAACTTTTGGTCAATTTGATTTAAAAAAAGAAAGAAGAAAATCAAATTAGCAGTATCAAAAATGAAAAGGGTGAATTCACCTCCAATGAAGAGGAAATCAAAACAATAATTAGGAATTATTTTGCCCAATTGTATACTCATAAATTTGACAACCTTAGGGATATGAATGAATATCTACAAAAACATAAATTGCCCAGGTTAACAGAAGAGGAAGTAAAATTTCTAAATAACCCCATCTCAGAAAAATAAATTGAGCAAGCCATCAATGAACTCCCTAAGAAAAAATCTCCAGGGCCAGATGTTTTACATGTGAATTTTGTCAAACATTTAAAGAACAATTAATTCCTATACTTCTAGACTATTTGGGAAAATAGGTGAAGAAGGAATACTACCAAATTCTTTTTATGACACAAATATGGTACTAATACCTAAACCAGGTAGATTCAAAACAGAGAAAGAAAATTATAGACTAATTTCCCTAATGAGTATTGATGCAAAAATTTTAAATAAAATATTAGCAAAAAGATTGCAGCAACTTATCTCAAGAATAATACACTATGACCAGGTAGGATTTATTCCAGGAATGCAAGGCTGGTTCAATATTGGGAAAACTAGTAGCATAATTGACCATATCAACAACAAAACTAGCAGAAAACATGATCATCACAATACATGCAGAAAAAGCCTTTGACAAAATACAACACCCATTCCTATTAAAAACACTAGAAAGCATAGGAATAAATGGAGCCTTCCTTAAAATTATAAATAGCATCTACCTAAAACCATCAACAAGCATTAATTGTAATGGGGATAAGCTAGATGCATTCCCAATAAGAACAGGGGTGAAACAAGGATGTCCATTATCACCTCTACTATTCAATTTGTACTAGAAACGTTAGCTGTAGCAATAAGAAGAGAAAAAGAAATTGAAGGAATTAGAACAGGCAAAGAAGAAATTAAATTATCACTTTTTGCAGATGATATGATGATTTACTTAGAAAATTCTAGAGGATCAAGTAAAACACTACTTGAAATAGTTAAAAAGTTACCTGTCAGAGCCATGAATAGAAGAAGAGTTTCTGACCAAAGAAGAGATAGGTTCATGGGAGGTAAAATTAATAATTTTGATAACATAAAATTTAAAAAGCTTTTTATAAATACATCAAGAAAAAGGAAAAAAGACCTATATGCACAAAAATATTTGTGCCGGCTCTTTTTTGTGATGACAAAGAATTGGAAACTGTGGGGATGCTCATCAACTGGGGAATGACTGAACAAGTTATGGCATATAACAGCAATAATTAGCATTTATATAATGCTTACTATATGCCAGGCTCATTCAATTTTCACAACAACCCAGGGAGGTAAGTGTTCTTATCAACCCAATTTTTCAGATGACAGAACTGACGTAAAGAGAGTTTAAGTGATTGCCCAGAGTCATACATCTAATAAATGCCTAAGACTGAATTTAGACTCAGTTCTTCCTGACCCTAGGCCCAGAGCTCTATCCACTATGCCACCTAGCTGCTGTCATGGAATACTACTGTGCTGTAAGAAATGATGAAAGAAAATGGTTTCAGAAAAACCTGGGAAAGACATCTGAACTTATGCAAAGTGAAATGAACAGAACCAGGAGAATAGTGTACGCAGTAGCAGCAATGTTACAAATATAATCAAATGTTATAAACATAATCAAATATTATAAATATTGTCAAAATATAAATATAATGAAAGACTTGGTAACTGATCAATACAGTGATCCACCACGATTCCAAAGGAGTCATGATGAAAAATGTTATTTACCTTCATAGAGAATTGATGAACTTTATGTGCAGATTGAAGCATATTTTTTTTTCTCTTTATTTTTTGGCTTTTTTAAAAAAAATGTGGCTAATATGGAAATGTTGGTCTTGGTGATTTATGTATCCCATATATGTATGTGTGTATATATATATGTATATATATATACGTATATATACATATATATATGCTTATATATATATATACACATATATATATTCATACTTTATTTACATATAAATTTTACCTGGGGATGTGGTTGGGTTTACCTTTCCCAGTGGACATGTATTTATGTATAAATGTGCACATAAATATAATGGTAATAAATATCATTAAAAGCAGTTAGGCTTGTTCATATGATAATGAAGAAGAAGAAAATATTTTAAGATGGGTTTGATTCTTTTTTTTTTTTGAGGAATTTGTTGGAAAACAATGCACATGTTTTAAGATAGAACCAGAAATGTGAAAAACAACCAAGTTCTATATCTTAATTGAATCGACTCTCTTCTCCTTGATTTCTGTAAGAGTGGGTTGTAAAAAACATCTTTAACAACACTATGAATGTTAAATCATTTTTTCTCATAACAAAAGCAACTTTGTGTATGGCCCTCAGTTGACTCCTTAGAAAGTGACTGTAATGGAAAACCTCCAGGTCAATCTGGATGCTCATGTTAATATTCTAGGTTTTGAATAATAGTCCTCATTGTTAAGAGACAAAAACATATAAGAGACTGTCCCAAACTGGCAAGTTGGGAAACAACTCCCTCAAAGAAGCTTGATTCAGTCAGAAAAGTGAAAACATTAGAGTAGCGCTCAAGTCTGACTCTGTTACCAGAGAGGGAAGAAGGGCTGGAGGGAGGGCAGTGGAGGTGAGACTTTGATTTCAGGGCTAGTGGGAAGGAAGGTGTCTGAAAGCGGAGTGTGAGATAGAGAAGCAATGTCCGCAAAGGAGAAACTGAGGTACACGTTCTCAATTTTAACTTTTTAATAGGAAATTGCATTGGCTTGATTGATGTGGTTTTCATGAATGTTAGTGAAATGAACTTGTCTAAGGAAATATTTTAACATTTTATGACTTGAACTAGAGTCAAATAAAATGGATGTTTTAAATGGGATGTAAGAAATATGGAATTTAAGACTAAGAATTAGTCCAGAACCATTTTCCCCAGTGTTTTAAAGTTCATAAATATTTTAATTTGCTCTTAATAGTAATTGTAGTAATGTTTTCATAATTTTGGGGTTAAAATGCTTTTCAAGATTCTATTGCCTCTCAAGGCTACAGTGGCAGTCTCCATGGGAGAGGCTGACATTATATTTAAATATTGAGTAATCATAACATTACTTTCCTTTGGATTTGTAACTATATGATCCATTTTATATATATAAATGTTGGGGGTTTGGGTTTACAGAATGCTGTTTTTTTATCTGGGACCCACAGGGGCTGGAAACTTGCACCATTATCTGTTCTATACTGATCCCTTGTCATTTTGCCTTACATTCATTCATGAGGAAGCTGGGCCTCATATTAAGTGAAAATTTTCTATTCTTTCATTCCTTAGTTTACTAATGAACCTCTTCCCAAGTGTCCTCGAGACAATCTGAGCTCTCATCTAGGATTTCCTTGGACCTTTTTACATTCCATAGTACCAGTGTAGCATACATGTACTAACTATTATTATTCACTCCTACTATATGACTTCTCATCTCCTTTTCCAGTCGTATATTTCTTTAATACTAGCTTTTACAGCAGTTTTTGCACATCCATCACTGTTGGAAATGTGCTGCAGCCTATGTTTAGACATACTATGCATCTCTTTTATGTCCTTTGGGTCACCCTCAACTTTGATTCTTTGGAGACTTTGTTCCAAGACTGACAAACATACATCATCACTGGAAAGATACTGTGTTAAAAAGATAAGTTTTCATTTTGAGATTAGCTTTGGAAAGTTAAAAATACTGAACAGTTTTCTAAATGCAACTCCATCTTCCCTCTTCTTATTCAGCTTTAGGTCCATCACATTTGAATACTTCAGTCTCTGGTATGCTATGTGAAGAAGTAAAAAACATGCTTAAAAGATAGTTTTCTTAACAAATGAACTATTAATAAGTACTTATTAAGAACCTGGTATGGGCCAGAGACTATGCTAGGCATTTGAGATACAAATAGAAAGACAATGCAATATAAATGCAAATACAGTTCCGTAGGTGCTTACCATCAAATGAGGAAAATCCATACAGGAAAACCCAAATGGATGAAAAATGATTCTTAGTTTTTCCTGCATGGTCTATGAGGTTGCTCTCTTCTGAGTAATTATGCATCTCTTAAATATCATTTTTTTACATCCTGAGATAGCACATCAGTCCACCACTGGGACGATCACATGTAGTGGGTATACTGCCATTCATAATGAAAATACATCACAATACTGACAGAATACTTGCATATTCTATCTACTTTTTCCACCAGCTTCATCTGCAAATATTATTGGAATGTTATGGTTGAGTTGGGTCTTTTGTCAAGACTTCTCCTCTGTTGCTTTTCACTGTTTTATGAGACGATAGGAATAAGGCAATTTCTAGGCTATTTTGGCCTCCTCATTGTGATGACAACAGTGCATCAATTAAACTTATGCAGGAAATGACAGTCAAGGTCATTGTCTTTCTCTTTTTTCCACTTTGCACTTTTTCCATGTTTAAAAGGCCCGTTGAAGTCACTGTAGTTATTACAGACAATATAATCTTCTAATCTTTATGCTTTCTTCTAATTTGACATTACTTCTAAGCTTTTCTCTAACTAATTGATTATCTTATGGTACATATCCAAGCAGTTCCCAGGTCTTGTTAATTCTAATATCTCTCATATCCATTTCCTCCTCTGTATTCACACAGCCACCAACCTAATTCAGGACCTTTTCACTTCATACCTGAACTATTATACCATAATCTCCTAATTGATTTCCCTGTGTAAAGGCTCTCTCCGTTCTCTGATCTGGTATTGCACAGAGTTGTCAAAATGATTTTCCTGAAGGAGAGACCTAACCATATCATTCTTTTACCCCATGAACTACAGGGGCTTCCTGTTACCTGTAGGATCGAATACAAGTTCCTCTTTATGGCATTTTCAGCCCTTCACAACCTGGATCCAATGTACATTTCTAGCTTTATTACATATTTATTATACATATACATATTTATTACATATTACTCTCTACAAATCCAGCTAAACTGGCCTTGGTGCTGTTCCTCCATACGTGACCCTCCATCTCCTCTCTTCAGGCCTTTGCACTGTCTTCTATACCGTGAATATACACCCTTCTCCTCTCTACTTCTTAAAATCCCTTGTTTCATCCAGAGTTCACTTCAAGCTACAAAATATACTTTAGGGACTTCAGTGTAAAGGGCCATTGAAGAACAGGGTCAAAAAAGGTGCATTGGAAAATGCAGTTGATGTTTAGGAAACGAAAGGGGTAAAAGGCTTGTGGATCACTTGGAGAGAAGCCTCAATACCTGTGTATCATAAATGCTTTTTATTTCCACAAAAAGAGTGAGAAGAGCTAGATGGTTAGAAATCAAAGTGTCTGAAAGAATGGTAGTGCCTTTTACAGAAATAGGAAGGTTTGGGGGAGGGATAATGAGTTCTCTTTTGGATTTGATGAGTATGAGATATAACTCCTCTATTTGCCTTTTCAAAGAAAACTTGTGAACCAATTAGTTGCTACTTAACTTCTGTCTTCAGATTGAATTATTACAAGAATAACATACTGATGTGGTTTAGTTCTTGGAATGATTTCAGCTTCTTGGTTATTAGTTAAAGGTCTCACATTTAGGAACTCAAGTTAATGTTTATAGGTGGTCTAATATTTATTTATTTATTTATTTATTGCTATACATGTATGTAATATTGCAATACTTTCACCATGAATAAAAGGTTATTCCTTACAGTAAGTTACAAGCTTAGACAGAGAGAGAAGGCAGTTGTGATACAGAGAAGTGTTTCTTGGGGGAAGGTGGGTTTCAGAGTAGGAGTCATTTTCCACTGGCACAGAAACTACATAGAATTGCTGGTTTCACAGATAGCCACTGGCCTTGGTGACGGTTTGGTCTGTTTTAAGTGGCTGTTGTTCCTATAAGGACACCTCCCAACCATATTCCCTCCTATGAAACACCAAGGGCCATTTAAAATTTTTATTTGTTCCATGGGCAAAGAATACATCATAATCAGCCTACTGCTGGCTAATTGGTATTTGTATAGGTCAGAAGATCTAGTTATTCCCTCTCAACTAGCCCCTATCTTCCTGCGAGTGACACCTTTTATTCCTAACTCTGACAATCAGGTACAGCTTTATCTGTCGTCTTGCCCATGAGCTTCCTTTTATGGAAAGTGGTTTTGTTAAACCTTTCTAACGCAGCTGGTAGTACAGTGGATAGAGTGCTATACCTGGAGTCAGGAAGACCTGAATTAAAATCTTCAGACATTTACTAGCTGTGTGACCCTGGGCAAGTCACTTAACCTATTTTTGCCTCAGTTTCTGGAAATGTAAAACAGGGATGATAATAGCACCTACTTCTCAGGGTTGCTATGAAGATCAAGACGATATTTATAAAAGTGCTTGGCACATAGAAGGTGCTATATAAATGCTTGTTCTTGTTCCTTCATTTCCTTATCCTTCCCTTTCCTTCTCTTCTGACAGAATTAAAAGGTCTGAAGCTGTCTCCCTCAGAAGGGAGAGCTCTTAGCTGTCTCTTCCCATTCTCCACATGGGCTGCTTTAGGCTTAGGCTGTCTCTCGATTCCTTTGATCCTGATTCACTTTACTATTTTGGGGAGTTTTAAAATATGGATCAATAACATTTTTCTGTCTAGTTGCAGGTCCCCATATTTTTGCCAGAGAATGTTTATTAACCTTAATCTGTCGCTCTCTCAGTACCTCATCATACCACTGTTTCCCCTTTCAGTTGTTTGACCTCATAGGATACATGCTAAGTCAGCACTATAGTCAGTAAACATATGAGTTGGGAGAAACCAGCGTCTTTAAAAGCAAATGGCAAAAATAAAAACAAACAAGGAAACAGACTCATGAAGAATGAGTATTGAGAATACAGGTCAGTATGGCCCTGGGATGCTATAATGTGAATGGTCATCACCACTTTTGTTCTTGGCGATAGGGATGCCTATAGCACTTGACAGCCATTCTGTAGTTTAGCTTTTTCCTTTCATCTCTCCCTTCTCTCTCCTGCCAATTTGTTGGGATGTGTGTGGGGAGGGGGAATGGCTCTTCTTTCTCTCTTCTTTACTTGAAGTCTCTCTGATGTTATCACATCTCCCTCTCAGTCAGTCTCTCTCTCTCCCTTCCTTCAGAATGGAGAATGGCTAAGTCCTCTTGGGTTAAGTAGATAAGCCTTGGACAGTGTTCTCTAATGCCTTACTACATACGTGAAAAACAGTGATTAAAAACGTAGAAAATCTCAAGGTTAAGACAGGGTTTTTTGCTGTGATTTAAGAGAAACATTAATGTTTGGATTACCTGTCCATTTGAGACTTTAAGTGCATTGCATATATAATGGAGATTCAATTTCAGGTTTTCGTATAGTACTGATTAGGAAAGATTTTTTATTTTTGTTACTATATAGAGGTTAATGCATATATTAAGAGCTGTCAACTCACTAAGTTTCATAATTGCGGAAATTGGTCACTACTGTTTTATCTTCTCTTCAGTGAAAGTAATTTCTGCCTTTCCTTTTCTCACATGTAATGAGCACATTCCCTGTTGTAAGAAATGAAAATAAGATGGGAATTTCCCTACATACATACATAGACAAGTCTAGGACACACAGTGAATATATTAGTCATAACTAAAGAAAGACAGTTTGACTTCTGCTAGCAGCTGTTGTGGGTATGAAAGACCAACAACAAGACCAAGAGAAGGGTTGCTAGCACAGGTCCTTTGATCTGCTTTTCTAAGGAAAGCAACTTTAAGGGGTTAATAATCTCAGTTTAATTAAAGATGCATATATCATTGACTTAGTTCAGGGGGATGCAAACAAATCACAGGCATACATTATATAAACAGAGCAAATAAGTATAAATACATACAGTTACTAGAGAGAAGCACCAGCATCTACCCAGAGTCTCATCTGGTCAAATTACAGGACGTTCTTCCAGTGAGTGAGAGCCCCAAAATAAAATGCCAACCTCAGATCTTATATACCCTGTTCAGCACCCTGAGGGCTCAGAACCTACTTAGCAGAAAGGTGAGGGACCTGGGGCCTGGAACTTTCTTATTTCTTAAGCAGTTCACTAAAGACTCTTGATTCAATCAAAGAAATAAAAGACAACAAAAAGTCCACTTTGCTTGCCACTACATTTGAAAGGCAAGACTCAAAGACACTTAATGGCCTTAACATTCCAAAAGAGAAGACAACAAAAAAGTCCCACTCTAATTACCATAACAACCCCCATCCTATGAGTGTGAAGTACATCTGAGAGATTATGCTGTATATTCTCAGCATGGAGTGTGAAGCAGAGAAAGGTATAGCTGGGAGCAGAATGGAGAAGATGAGTAACTATTGGGTTTTTCTTGAGAGAGATCATTAGGGTAGAATTTTGTTATGTTTAAAATGATTCAAATGTCCAGGATATCAGACATATCTAGATTCAAATAGAAAATTTAAAAACAAATTCAAAGGTAAGCTATTGCCAAGGCAAATATAAACAAGTTTTAGATTATTCACTATTTGCACTATTACAGGTTCTTAGATTAGAGCCAGAAGGTCACTCAGATGCCATCTGTTCCAACTCCTCCATTTTATAGTTGAGGAAATTGAGGCTCATGGAGCTTAAGTGACTTGCCCAAGGCCACCCAGTGAGTGATGTAATCTCACAAGAAAAAGTCTAATGGAGACAGATCTAGTGATTGAGGTAGCCAAGCTAGAGGATTTCCTCTATTGATCCACAGGTCTGACAAAATGTCATCCAGAAACTAAAAGTAGCAAGCCCCATATTGTTAAAAATCTAAAAATTATTATTCAAAATACACAAAACTAAGTGTAAAAGATATTCAAATAAATTCCACATGCATCCTACATGACTAGTTTACCTTCTTTTCTAGTCATATATCTCTATAATGGTATCCTTTTTGCCACTTTTTTTTTTTCCAATTTCTCTTTTCCAAATATAGATTGGGCAAGGGTTGGGGGGTTAAGCAGTGATGAGAATTTGCTCTGGACTAGACCATTTGGGAGTGCACTGAAAGCTTGCAAATCACTAGCCTGAGCTGTCCTTGAGATCTTGGAATAATATAAAACTCTATACCTCAAGAAAGCAATAAGATCCAATCAGATATTCCTTGCAGAAGTTCATAGAGCCTAACTCTAACAAAGTCTGAAGTCAGAAAGTAGGCTGGAAGAATGAGCGAATAAAAACAAACAAAGAAGAATCTCATCATGAAAGGCTGTTATGGTGACAGGGATGTTTAAAGTATAAAAATATAAAAGTATAAAAAAATAAAGTATAAGCCCTGAACAGGATGGCTACAAAATATCTACAAACATAGCCTCAAATCAAAACACAACTTGGGTACAAATTCAATTAGAATTCCTGGAGATGGAACAAGTAACAAAAAAAAATTAAAAAAAAATTTTCCAAATGAAATGAGAGCACTAAAGGGAAAACACAGAAAAGAAATAAGAGCTATGGAAGAAAGGTTGGAAAGGGTTGGCAGCTTGGCAGAAGAGGTAAAAACCTTTGTCTAAGCAGCAAACTCCCAGAAAACTAGAACAGACTAAATAGAAGTCAATGACTCCACGAAACAATAAGGAATATTAAAGTCAAAAGGCTGAAGGAAAAAAATAAAGAAGAAACTGGAAAGTACTTCATAGCAAATACAACCTATGTGGAAAACAGATCAAGGAGAAAAAAAGTTAAGAATCTAGGGTATTGAAAGCCAATACCCATACCTACCTGCTCCCAAAAAAGAGAGCCTACACATAATATTTTAAGAAATCTTAAAAAAAAAAAAGTAGAAACCGAAAGAATCTACAGATCATCTCCTGAAGGAAATCCCCAATAAGTTCACTCTCAGAACTGGTTAGAGGAGGGAAGAATACACAGTTCAGAACAAAAAACCATTTTGCTGCATAGGGAAGTAGGAGGGAAAGTAAAAAAAAGGGAACTAGGGGGAGAGTAGGATTAAGGGAGGGATTAGTCCTAAACAAAAATATTTATGGCAGCTCTTTTTGAGGAGGTAAAGAATTGGAAACTGAAGAACATCTCTATTGGGTAATGGCTGAATGAGTTATAATATACAAACAAATGTGGTGGAATACTTGTTGCTCAGTCACCTCTGATTCTTTGGGGTCTATAGATCACACTGTCCATGAGGTTTCTTGGCAGAGATACTGGAGTGGTTTGCCATTTCCTTCTCTAGTAGATTAGGGCAAACAGAGGTTAAATGACTTGCCCATGGTCACGAAGCTGTGTCTGAGGCTGGTTTTGAACTCAGGTCTTCCTGAGCCACCTAGCTGTCTGCTGCTTGATGGAATACTACAGTGCTGTCAAAACAATGACAGGGATGGTTTCAGAGAAACCTGAGAAGACTTGAATGAATGGAGGCATTACTGAGATGAGCAGAATCAGGACAATTTATACAAAGACAACAATATGGTAAAGTCAAACAACTTTGAAAAGAATTCATTTTAGTAACCCACCACAAGTCCTTTGGACTAAAGATGAAACATACTACTCACCTTCTGTTAGAGAGGGGAAAGAGAGTACAGAGTAACACTTTTTTTTTGGTCAATGTGGAAATTAATTGGTTTTACTTGACTAAACATTTTGTAAAAGGGGTTTTATTTTTCTTTCTTTCTCAACTGGGAGGAATGAAGGGGTGGTAGAGAGTGAAGGATTTTGATTAAAAATTTTTTTGAGGAAGAAAGCTATAGATTGAATGTAACATTTTTTTTACACAAGCTTTATATAGTACAGATTTGTAATTTCATGGATATGTAATTCTGCTTTTCAGTTCAACAATGAGTATGGAAATTCCCATTTTATTTGGTGTTTGTTAAGTTCAGAATAAAAATAACATTTTTAAAAAACAATTGAATTGAAGTTAGTAAGATTAGCTTTGTGCAAGTCAAATTGGATGTACCAGATGAACACTCAGGTGCACATTTCACATAGGCGGGTTGAGATATGAGTCTGAACCTCATAAAAGGGCCAAGGCTGAAGACAGTGATAGATTTAGAAGTCATTTGCATAAAAGTGATAAAATCTCAGAAATGATTGAGATTACCAAAAGAGAGAATTAGGATTGGGGCAATAATAGAGCTATTGAAGAGGTTGCCAACATCAGAGAAGTAGAATAGTAGTCAACAGGGCAAAAGCTGTAGAGAAGCCAAAGAAGTTGAAGGCAGAAAAACAGCCCCTGCATTTGGCGATTGTTGCTGTTTGTCCTTCATTTTTGAAGAGGACCGATGGCATCAATGGTGACGACATCATTGCCCAAAATCTTCAGCCTCAGTCTCTCTTCCAGAGTCATTGAAGTTCGTGGTAAGACAAAAGTCAAGATGACTGGCAATGTTCTGGGATGCAGTGGATGATTTTGGCATCTTTGACCAAGTTCTAAGTGCTCCATAGCAGCTGCTTCAGCCACTTTCATGGTCGCTGGAACAAATTGTTCTCATCCACCCATTCCACTGGGGAAAAGTCTTCACATGCTTGGGGTAGACATCTCCCTAGCTCACTGACAGATCTGAGGTCTGTTAGTTACCCTTAACCTGGTTTAGCCCATCTGTCAAGATGGTTTTATCGGGGTGTGGCTGCTGTACGTGTTACAGCCTCTTGGAGCCGCAGGTAAGAGTTGGGTGACCGGTAGACGCCAAAGATAGATAAAGAGACGGCCCTAAAAAGGGATTGGCAGGCCTCATACCTGGGAGTCTAGTCCTCCCTGAACACCTATACACCCCAATTTGGTGATTAGAAAGTTATTGGTGACCCATGCTGATAAGTTTCAATGAAATGGTGGGGGTAAAAAAAAGATTGCAACATTTTGGAAGGAAATTTTGGTGAGTCTAGACTAGGGCTAGATAAACTGGTCATTGTATCCAGCTGTCTACCAGGAATCAGGGCCTATGCATTGTGATTATTTTGCTATCTCTTGTTTCTGTTCCCTTTCCTCCTACTAGGAACAGGAACCCTCCAGAGACCATGCCCTGCTCCACTCCCCACCCCCAACCATTTAATCCACTCAGTTTTGCAACTCTACACTAGGCTGAGCTCTCTTGACTGATAAGTGAGTGAAAACTCAAATCATTATGCCTAGCTTATCAAGATGCCAGCACCTTCCTGGCATGGGCAGTTATCTCCGTCCTGCTGCTGTGTGCTTCCTTTTCACTTCATTCTGTTTCTCTTATCTTTGGATAGTAGTCAGACTAATACAATGGATCCAGAGGACCTGGGTTCAAATCCCACATCTGACATACTCCTCTGTAACCTTGGACAAGTCACCTATCTTCTCTGGGCATCCTTTTCCTCATCCCTAAAGTGGCAGAGCTAGACTCCAAGGCCCCTTCTAACTATAACTATGATTCTATGCTGTTGGAAAGGGCCTGGCCATCTGCTGTCCCATGGCTCCACCTGTAGTCCCTGTGACTGCCTTTTCTGGCTATCACTTTCCTATTATGTCATATTCCCCTACTAGAGGAAGAGCTCCTTGAGGGCAGCAGGGCCTCGTAGCCTCTTGATGATGCTCAGAGACTCTATGATCTTGTGATTGTAAGGAAATAGAGGCCTTGGGTCAAAGTGACTGCTTAAAGGGAGAATGGCATAAAGTCATAGGATTATGGGCTGGAAGGAATCACAGAGGCCACTGAGTAGAACATATGCCCTATCAAGAATCTACATCTCCAAAAAGTGGGCATCTAGCCTTCTCCTTAACAATCTTAATGAAGGAAGAACCTACTCAAGGAACTCCAATGGACAGCCATTATTGAAGATTTAAGGGATGGATTCAAACTAAGTATGGTTATAGGAAGATGAGAAGTAGTTGTTAGATAATCCTCATTTATTTAGCATTCAACAACATTTAAAACAACCCTGTGAGGATAAGTATTGGAAATATTCCTAATTTTAGATAAGGAAAATAAAATCCAGAGAGGGTAAAGTAATTGCCATGGTCACAGTTAACAAACGTTGAAGCCAGGATTTGAACCAGGTTCCTTGATTATGTGTCCAATATGCTTCCTTTCTGTTATTCCTCTCTGGATAGGGAGACACTGAAGATGCATTATAGGTGCTAACTACTAGAATAAGGTTTTGTAGGTAAGAGAGTGTACAGTGTAGGAATTGTGAAGAGCAGGGATCTGTTTTGTGGATCCAGAGAAGAGGAGAAAGTGGAGGATGACACCGGTTTTGAAAAATACAGTTGGGAAGTTGAGGGAACTTGTTGTGGAATGGCCGCAGTTTACATTGGTTCTGTGCTAATAGAGCGCACTTAGATGCTTGAGAAGAGGGAGAGGTCTGAAAACATGGCTACAGGGAAGGAAATGGGAATCCTTAAAGGCAGAGTAGAGGGACTGCTGAACAATTTTAAGTATTCAGCTGGGATTATGAATTGTAAACTTCTAGCACGCAAAATCGGTGTCTCGGTCTAGAGAGTAACATCCCATTTGTATAGCACTTCAAATCGTGCAAAGTACTTTACGTTCTTGTCTCATGGCTGGGAAATGTTGCCCCATTTCTTCAGATGAGGAACATAGGTTCAGAGAGGTTAAATGACTTTCATGGAGTTACACAACTAGTAAGTATCTGAGGTAGGATTCAAACACAGATCTTCTGACTCTGGGTGCTGGGCTCTATCCACCATGTCACATGGCCAAACAATGAAACTATGAAACATTACAGTATGTTTTCAAAGGAAGTCATAGTGTCTCCCATCCTGAGACATTTAAACAAAATGTTATGTAAGTATTCTTTCTGGAAAGACTTAAGATCAATTCTACCTTGAGCCAAAAGAATGGATTTGATTAGGGATTTCCAAATACTGTTTTCAGTCTTTCCCAGGCATACTATGGAGTCTTTTGTCCATTTGCTCAGCCAGATATTAGACTAACAAGTCTTGTATCAAAACTTAATAGATAGCATCAGTACAAATAAATGTATAGACATAAACATACAGTTTGCTTTTGGGACCACTGTACTAATGACCTTTTGAAATTTAGTATTTTATTTTCCCCCAATTACATGTAAAAACAATTTTCAACATATGTTTTAAAATTTTTTAATTCCAGATTCTCTCCTTCCCTCCCCACCTCCATCATTGAGAAGGCAAATAATTTGATATAGGTTATACATGGGTAAGTCATGCAAAACATTCCCCTATTAGTCATGTTGTAAAAGAAAACATATACCAAAATCCCCCCGCAAAATAGAGATGGCTAAAAAAAGTTTCCATCTGTATTCATACTCCATCAGTTCTTTCATTTTTCATGATATGTTCTTCAGAGTTGTCTTGAATCATTGTATTGCTGAGAATAATTAAGTCATTCACAATTGATCATCTTAAAATATTATTGCTACTGTGTTCAACATTCTCCTGGTTCTACTCATAAGTCTTTTCAGGTTTTTCTGAGAGCATCCTGCTCATCATTTCTTATAACACAATAGTATTCCATCACAATCATATATCACAACTTGTTCAGCATTTCCCAATTGATGGGCATCCCCTGAATTTCCAATTCTCTGCCACTAGAAAAGAGCTGCTACAAATATTTTGTACAGATAGGTTCCTTTCCTTTGTGGTTTTTTAAAATCTCTTTTGGGATATAGACCGAGTAGTGGCATTGCTTGGTCAAAGGGTATGCATGGTTTTATTGGCCTTTGAGCATAGTTCCAAATTGCTCTACAGAATGGTTGAATCAGTTCACAACTTTGAGGTCCATTTTATCACCATAGTTCTCTGTAGAATATGTTTTACTGCACAAAATAACTAGGCTACTTAGCAAACAAGTGAAATTTTTGGATACCATGTATCTTCCAGAACATTTTTTTCTATTTTTATTAATATACAGTTTTTCCTAGGAAGAATGGATTTTAAAAGTTCTGTTTAGGTCATTCTTAAGAGATTTCGCCCTCACTTTGTCAAGTATTATATAAAAACTAACAAGAAAAATTAGGAGATGGGAATTGGAGTAAGGATTAACAGCAGAGCACTGAAGAACAGGCATGTGGTAAAATTCTTAACAAAAAACCATTTGCAATAATCATGCGTTAGTAATATAGCTCCTTGACAGGGCATTAAGAACCTTCCTCATCTGTGAAAAGGATTTCCCCTCTTGGCTTTAGTTCTTCTTTTTCCTGAGCTAACATTTTCTCTTTGCAGATGAGAACAAGAAAAATTTAAAATGAAAGTTTTAGAGCGAGCTTACCAATGCTTTTTCGCTAAGTCGGAATGGACCTCTGAGTGTCCCTAATTGGTAGTTGGGGAAATATGCTTATCTCAGGTACATTTACAGTAATAAGAAAATAGTTACAGATGAAATGCAAGCTAGCAGCACTAGCCCTGACCACGGATAAAATGTTCTCATTCTTGTTATATGGGATGGGAGTCAGAGCCAAAAGAGACCTTAAAAACAGGAGGGAGCACGATAATGTCTGAGTCCAGGCTTCATGGCAGAGCCAGGCCCTCACCAGGCCTTGCTGTGAGGTTGAGCTTCTGGATCCCTTGGGATACAGCACTGTCTGGCTGCTGCCCAGAGCAGGAGAGGCTGAGCAGAGGAGGGGGAGGCCATGCTGAAACGTGAACTTTATTTTCACCTGCCTTGATCAGCTAAAGCAACTTCCATGACCAGCATATGCACACTCCTTCCGGATCTCCCCATCTCCATGCTACTAAACCCTTGATTTGCTAAAAGCAAGTCCCTCACTCCCTCACTCTTCCGTATCTCAACTCAGCTCACGTAATGTCCCTTGCAAGATCCGCCGACCTCTTCCACTCTAGTGGAAGTCTAGAACTCCCACTCTATGGAACAGATCATTCACTGGTGGCCCAGGAGGGGCTGGGACACCCTCACCCAATTAGGGGGCCCAAGCTCTGGCCTCATGTCCAGACAGAGGTCAGTTCTGGGGCAAATCTGGCATCTTAAGACAAAGGTGAAGCTCATTTTCCTTGTATATGCCTCTTTGTACCTATCCAGCCTTGGAGCCCTGGGGAATATCACTTAATCTTAAATTTGGTTCATGTCTAGGGCTTCCCAAAAAGGAAGTGGAATGGTACTCAGTATACAAGGCAGCTCTGCTATAGGACAGCCATTTATTTCCTCCACACAAAAGAAACATTTAAAACATAAAAGATTCAACCACCCAGTGACAGATTTAAAACATGAGACCCTAACCTATACCTCCAGTTACATTCTTCTAGGACAGGGGTTGTGAACCTGCGGCCTTGAGGCCACATGTGACCCTTGAGGTCCTCAAGTGTGGCCCTTTGATGGAATCTAAACTTCACAGAACAAAGGGCTTCAGGGGGCCATACTTGAGGACCTAGAAGGCCACATGTGGACTTGAGGCTGCAGGTTCTCCATCCCTGTAGGACATTAATACTTGAAATGTTAAAAGATGGAGCACTTAATGCATCTGTTGAATAGGCATTCCTTCACCTCAGCTCTACCCTTGCTGAAAAAGTTTTTTTAAGATCCATGTCTTTTGGAAAGTTAGGCCAGAGCCTGGGCTCATCCTCTCAGGGGTCATATTCTTTGAGAAGGGTGTAATTGCAGAAAACTACTCCTATTGATAGCTCCATTTTAGGGATCCAGAAGCTTCTCAACTCTCAAAATCATGATGTTGCCTCCAAGGCCAGAAATGTCCATCGAAGGATCACTGTTTAGTACATTATGAGAAAGAAACTCAAGGCAGAAAAGGCTGTCAGACAGTGACTTGGGGTCTGGACTCAGGATGAGATATACAAGCCCACATTCTATAAGTGAAATGTGAGAAACTGCGGTAAATGCTGGGGATGGGGGAGGAGAGAGGAGCCTCTCCCTTCATCGTGAGAGATGCTAAATAGAGGGGATTGAGGAAGGGGATGTTATGAAGGCTTAAGGGAAGAAGTGGTTTGGAATGCCCACTCTGTTTAGTCGAATAGAAAATCAGGGCTGAGTAGGAAGACTGCCTTAGATAACACAAATTTGTAGTATGCCCACTCAACATAGTTGCCTGATTTCTTCTGGCTCCATTCAGCAGCATATAAGTAGGAGCAAAGAATAGGAGGATGAGACTAATCCAGGATTGGAATTTAACAAGGTGGGGATAGCCTTGATAGGACGAGTGAGCAAGGGATTGCGGAAGAGAGCTCTCCTTGTGTAGCTAGTGGAACTGGTTCACTAAAGGAGTCAGGATTGGGAAGAGTAGAGAGTGTAGCCAGAACAGGGTCAATGGCCTGCAAGGTGCTGAGAGGTGGAGGGATTAGAGGTCATAGCGAGGACAAACTAGGTTCAGGAGAGGGAAGGGACAGAGACAGATGGAATGCCGAAAAATTATGCCTGGATAAAGGAATTTCAGAGTTATTCAACATGGAAGTGGAGCACTTGGGAGTGATGGCAAGATCAAAGGGGTGACCATCCCTGTGTGTAGCAGAGAAGGAGGTGAGTAGGTTCAGACACAGGGAAGTCAGTCAGGGTACTTGAGGTAGCATCAACTTGATTGACTGAATAAAGGAAAAAGCCCTTTTTAAGCCCTTAATATATGCTAAGCACTACTCAGGCTAGTGAATACAAAAAAGATACAAAAAGAAAATACAAAATACAAAGGGTACAAAAAGAAAAAACAAGCCTATCCTTGTTGGGGAGATCACACACGTAAGAGTTGAGCTCCATGGTACTTTTCGCTCGATGGCAGTCTTTTGCATGGCTTCCTCCGGAGCCTCAGCTTCAAGCCAGGAGGGTTTGCTGGCTCCATTGGCCAATGTGGCTCACTTTGTTTGACCACCAACCAGATTGTCTAGTTTGGTTGACTAGACATGGAGTCATCTGAATGATGTCTGAAACTAAAACGAACAGAAACAATACCTGGGATTGGACCAAGTTTCCCTGCCACTGAATTGGATTTGTTCAGATATTCTTCTGTTTAAGGAGTGAGAGATAATTTTTGTTTTTCTAGGCTATAGGGCCCCAGATTTCTTAGTATGTTTCAATATAACCTGACCTGTGTCTCAGGTCCTTTTAGTTGCCCTTCTCTAGTTCAGTTATATCTTTTTGGAGATGTGGGGATCAGAATTACAGATACAATCATCATAGTTTTATGTGTTCAAAGTTAAGTCTCTGGTTTATTTCTGTAGCACGAATTCTGGAGCTGCTCTTCTCACCTCATGGGTGGGGGGGGGCAGGTTGCACCCCAGGCAGTGGCTGTGACTTTTCCCATCAAGGTTCTCAGGACCCCTGAGGTGCTGGGAGGGGGATTTCTGGTGCTACAGTTCCCGAGCCCTGATCCCCCTGGAGACCTAGCCTGTTGCTGCAAGTGGGGATTGAGAGAGTAGCTTCATTTTTGACACCGTCTTAGTGACGCTTCTTCTGGCTTTGGGAGCATCTCAGACAGTGGGGTACGATGGAAGAAGCACTGGATTTGTTGGCAGAGGACCTGGCTAATTCAGCAGTCATTTCATCTGTGCCACCTTCGGGAAGTCAGTCTTTCGAGGCTTCAGCTTCCTCATCTATAGAGTGAGAGCGTTGGAGTAGATGCCTTTTAATGTCCTTTCCAACTCTAAATCTATGAGTCCATAATTTTATGAAGGCATTTAAGCATTAAGTGTCTATTCGTAAAAGTTGTTGTTTGAGGGGATACATCCCTTGGTAAGGGGTGGAAAGAGATAACCTCTAGGATCACTTCCTACTCTATGATCCTGTGAAATGCCAGGACTGGACATCGATCCAGCTAACAATTTTTAAGTACCCATGTTAAGTGCAATACCTTTAAAGGCATAACCTGGGCTTTTATGTGATCAGACATGTGCAGGAAGAACTACAATACTAGGTAGTATAGAACTGCATACTAGAGGTACAAAACAAATGCTATGAGTTTAGAGGAGTAGGAAATCACTCACTACCAGCTAGAACAGAGGTTTTTAGCCTTTTTTAATGTCTGGTTGTCTGGTGAAGGCTCTGTACCACTTCTCAGAATCTGCTCTTAAATGCATAAAATAGAAGACAGAAGATTGCAAAGGAAAACATTTATACTGAAATATGTCAAATTATATATTTTTAAAAATCAGTACATATATATTACATATATACTGTGTGTATTTTAAATATATTGTGGGTATGTCTGTATGTGTGTATAGAGATACACACAACAATGCTCTATTTCAACATGTACCTTTCCAAACTGCTCCACTTGTCTGGGCATCCTTTTGAACTTCCATCTTTTTGATTGCAAATTTTAAAATGTTTCTGTGTCCATTTTTGTTTTCTTCCCTTTTTTGGCATTACCATCCTAACCCTCTTCTTCCTCTCTACCCTGACCCCAGGTGAAATACAAAGGGAAAAAAATTGTAACAAATAAACATTGTCAAGTAAAACAAATTAACACAGTAGTCACGTTAAAAAAAAAAAAAAAACATATGTTTCCTTCTACACCCCACATCCATCACATCTCCGTTAGGAGAAAGGCACTACGTTTCATCTTAGGCCCACCAGAAATGGGATAGATCATTGAGAGTTCCTAAATCTTTCAGAACAGTTTTTTCTTTACCATGTTGTCCTTATATAAATTGTTCTCCAGCCTCCACTTATTTCTCTGAGTCAGTTCTTCCCAGAGTTCTCCATAATTTTCTCGCACCATTTTTTTCAGGTCCAATGTTATTGCATTGCATTTGTGCACCACAGTTTGTTCAGCCATTCTCTAACTGGGTGAGTTGGTTAGCCTTGCTTGGTCTCCACTCAGCTCCTCCATTGACTCTTATCTTGTGGGTCTTTGAGGCTCAGAGTCCTGGAACTTTGGCGCCCTCTGTGGTATTTCAGGATAGAGTGCTAGGTACCTTGGAGTCTGGGCTTGAGGTATCCTAGTATTATCAGTACCATGCCTACACTGTTTGCTGCTGCTCCCATTGACTTTTCATAGTCAACAATGTGAATTTCTGAACACCCTGGGGCTTTCTTGAAGCAGCCCTTTGCTTTTACAGCCATGGGATACAGAGCCTGGCAGGCTACATGTGTCTCTGTCCAGTGTCTAATCTCGCTTGGAGATTTCTAGTTAGTTTGCCTGTGCTAACCTGGCTTTTCTGGTGGCCCTCCTTTCCAATTGCCCCTGGCTTCTGGTTTACTTTTTGTGCAGTTCTGGGGTGGAAGAAGTTCTTGATTATTATTTGGTCCAGTGCTGCTTTTAGGTTTTTTCATTCCTTTGGTTTAAAGTTTTATTTTTTATTCTGAACCTCATTTCTAACCAAAAGGTTCCTTTCGAACAAAATTTTAGGACAGCATTCCTAAGCTAAATTTTATTTAATGTATCATTATGTGAAACAAAAAAAAGAATAAAAAGAAAGACAGCTATTCAGAAAATACAGGTGGTTATACAAAAAAAAAAAGAACATATATTTGTCAAAGGAAAAAAAATGAGAGTGCATGGGTGAAATGGACAACCTTGGTGGTTGTCAACCTTGGTCAGAGGGCTCAGCTAAATTCTGCAAGCTCCACGTAGTTTTGTGACCTGCTGTCTCAAGCAAGTGGCAGCTACAGAGTCAAGCCAGAAAAATTCTCCTAGGATACTATGGTAGATGATCCCAGAGATGTCTTAAATGAAACCAGGGAGTGAAGTTTTTTACTGATTGGTTTGTACCATCAAAAAGTTTGGAGTCCATTGCTCGCTCTCTCTCTCTCTCTCTCTCTCTCTCTCTCTCTCTCTCTCTCTTCATATGTATATATATACATGTATATACATATATGTATATATGGAGTTGACTTTACTGAGATGTACTTTTTTGTTAGTTCATTTATTTATTCATTCATTTATTTTTGTAAACATTTATTATTTTTCCTTCCCACTTCTCCTACCCCAACTGAACAATAAAAAAGGAAAAGAAAAAAAGAAAATAAAACCCCTATAACAAATCTGCATTGTACAGCAAAACAAGTTCTTGCATCAGGCATGTCTAAGTATATGACTCATTCTGCATTTTGTGTCTGTCATCTTTCTGGCAAGATGTGGGTAAAATACTTCATCATCAATCAGATGGAATCACGCTTGACCATTGCACTGACTTGCTTTTTCTATACTGCTGTTGTCATTGTCTATATTCTAGTTTTGCTTGTCTCATTCTGCATCAGGTCATAGTGTTTTTCCCAAGTGTCATTTCTTTTTCCTAATTTGGCATAATTATATTCCATTACATTAATATACCATGATATCCTTTAGCTTTTCCCCAAGAGAAGGGCACTTCTCTAATTTCCAGTTGCTGGCTAATACAAAAAGTGCTGCTGTAAACACATTTTGTACCTAGGGATCCTTTTTCTCTTTCTTGACATCTTTGAGGTAAGACCTATTTGTGGTATAACTGCATTAAAGGGGGTACGTGGTTTAATGACATTGTGACCACACTTCCAATACACTTTCTAGAATGACTAGACCATTTCAAAGCTCCACCAACTGTTCAGTAATGTTCCTGTTTTCTTGCAGCCCCTTTGACATTTTTCATTTTTCTTTTTTGTTATCTTTGCCAATCTGATAGGTGTGAAGGAAAAATTTTTAAAATTTTCATTTCCTCCAATTATTAGTGATATAGAGCAGTGGTGTCAAAATCAAACAGAAATGGGGCCACTAATCTGTACATAAGGATCCCTGCTGCCTTAGTTTTAAAAAGATAGTATCTATGTTTTATTGTATTTTAATTTTTGTTAAATGTTTGCTATTTACATTTTAATTTGGCTTATTTTCTATATGCCTATATGCATACATGTTATATCTCCAGCTAGATTATAAGCACATAGGCAGAAAATGCTTCATTGTTTTTTGTAATCCCCAGTGAAAAGCACAGTGCTTGACACGTTAGGTAATAGGTGTGTGTTTTGCTTTTCAGCTTCCATTAGCCATTTGGGTTGTGTGCTTATATCACTGTTGCTGCCTCTGCCATTGGCCCTGATATTGTCCTAGCCCCAAATTGGTCATGTCCAAAAAAGTTCCTACTTTTCTCCCTCTTTCTTTCTGAGTTTATTCCTTTATCATTTCCTTTCCTTTCTTCTTTTAAGATCATCAAACATTCCTGAACCACTTTCGGTCCCCGTGTCTTATTTAATTCCCTCTATGTCCCTTGGTGACTCAAGGATTCTTAGAGAGCATTTGATTCTTCTCCCTCTGTTAGAATGTAAGAACTTTATTCTTGTGTAATCCTTTCCAAATTCTCGAATTTATTCAGTATCGTTTGCAAATTCAGTGTTTGCAATTCAGTGTTTCTACTCACCCCATATTTTCATCAGGAATGTTTGGAAGTCCTCTAATTAAAAGGTTTATTTTTCCCTATAGGATTATACTTAATTTTGCAAAGTAAACACTTCTTATTCGTAAGCTTCTCTCTGCCTTTGGAATATCATATTTCAGATTCTTCTCTCCTTTATCATAGAATATGCCAAATCATGTGTGATTCTGAAAGGTTCCACTGTACTTGAATTCTTTCTTTCTGGCTGTTTGTAGTATTTTCTCTTTTTAACATGGAATCTTTAGATTTTGGCTATGACATTCCTGGGAATTTTTGATTTGGTGTTATTTTGAGAAGAATGGCAGATTCTATTTTCACTGTGCATTTTGATTCTAATACATCTGGAGTTTTAGTTTATAATTTCTTGAAATAAGGTATCTTGTTCTTCTTTTGGTCATGACTTTCAGGTTATCCAGTGATCTTCATGTTTTTTCTCTGTGAAGTCTTTTCTAGGTCATTTGTTTTGTTTTTGATATAACTTCTTTATTTTTTGTAGTCTTTTGACTTCGTTTTAACATTTCTTTTTATCTCATGGAATCATTAACTTCTGTTTGCCTTGTTGTAATTTTAAGGCAGTCTGTTCTTTGAGGAAGGTTTTATAGTTATTGTTCTAATTTGTTAATTTTCATTTAAGTCTATGTTTCTTTTCTCATTCTTCCTGTAGTTTTTTTTATTCCAATAATAATACCATTTTTTCAACTCTTGCTTAATTTCTTCAAGAAATTCTATTTGAACTTGTAGCTAAGCTGTGTCTTTCTTTGAAGCTTTGCTTGTTGATATTGTAGAAAAGTAGTTCTGAAAGTGGTCTAGGAACTCCTAAAGGTCTCTGAGATCAGCCTTTCTAGGAATCCATGAAGTCAAAACTATGTTAATAACAATACTAAGATATTTTAACTTTTAGTATGGCAAGTATCCATAGTTATTAACCACACAAAGAGCTTCGGGGTGTATTCAATAACTTTTAGAGTGTAAAGAGTTCCTGAGACCAAAACATTTGAGAATTAAGGGTTTCTGAAACCAAAAAGTTTGAGAATTGCTGGTTGTCTTCTTCTTGAGGGATTGTATGTTGGGCATCCTTGGATTCACAATAGTTACTAATTGTGATTGTCTTTTTTCCCTTGGCTCATTCTTCTAGCCTTCCTTCCTGATTTGAGACTTTGTATTAGGGTTAGGATCTTTGCAGTTCTGGAGGGCATGTTGGAGCTTTGTTTTGTCTTGACATGTATTATCAGAGGTGCCACCACTGCTTTCTCCAGGTACTGAATACTATATTCTAGGATCTAAGGAATGAGATCAGATAGATACAAATTTTTAGTATACCCTAAAAGGTCTTATCTATTGCACAGTATGATCAATGCTCTAGTAGTCTGACTTTGTAGGCTCCAGGTCCTGGTTTTGGTCCTGGCCATAGTTGCAAGCTTCCCTTGAGATAGAGCTCCAGTGGACAACTGCTGGATCCTTGTCAACTATTTGCAAGGCTCTATCCTTTTGACAGAACCATAAGCTTGCACCTGGTCTACTTTCTGCTCAAGTGACTTAGCTGCAGACCTCAGCCCTAGTCTGTACTGGATCTGTGACCCCATTCTTGTGTAAGAACACAGATGTAAGCTTACCCCATTCCTACTCCTTGCTCTGTATTTAGCCATAGGCCCCAGCCCAGTCCCCATGCTGGAAAGATGTGCCTTCCTAGCTGGATCCCTGCTGAGTCCCTGGAAGCCTTTGGCTGGCTCTCTGTACTGATCTGAGCTGGAAAATTGACCAGCAGTAGTTTCTCCTTAGATTTTCTAATCACTCCTCGTGCTGGTACTCTTTCTTGGTCTTTGATGGCATGATTGCAGGGGAGAGTTGGGCTTTATTACTCCCTCACTCAAAAGCCACCTGCCTGTGCTCGCCAAGATGAGAAGAGTTGCTTTCTAGGGTAGCCTGGCCAGGCCTGTTCTTTTTCTTGGTGTATCTGAGTCTCAATTTACAGGCCCCTTCATGGAATTTCTGGTTTCTTTCCATGGGACTATGTCCTAGAATCTCTTTCCCCATTTGATTTTGTGTCCTGATATTTCTCCCCCAAGGTCAAGAGATGTGGTTCTGCTATAGATGAGCAGTGTGAGCTTTTGCGAGTCACTTCACTTTCCTCCACCTTATTTTGCTTATTTATATAATGACAAAAATGATCTGTGCCATCCCTCCTGGCTATAACAGGTACCGTTCTAGTTGAGTTGCAGCCCATGATCAAGGAAGTAAATGCAAAAATCCACAAGTTTTTAACCTACCTGTTTGACTGTTGATTCAATAACTTATGGAGTGCTGTATCATGGTGTAATGGGAAGGATATTAGATATGGAATCAGAACTCTGAGTTGGAGTCCTAGCTCTTCTAGGACTTGAGTGTGACCTTGGATAAATCATTTCTACCTCAGTCTCAGTTTTTTTCTCTGTAAAAATCGGGATGATAATACACTACTTAACTTGCAGACTTATTGTGAGTATAGAACTTTGTTTACTTTAGATCGTGGAGAAGCCCCAGATTCACAATTTTAGGACAAGTCAATGAGGAGCTTTATTGATATATTTCATGCCAAGACGAGGAGAGGTCAATTGACTCATAACGTTTCTGCCAGATAAGTGAGCTCTGATTTCAAATAATTCTCTGGCAGGTTATAGAGAATTGAAAAGTAGGAGTGGTCATGCTAGACTGCAGGCTATTTACACCTGGCCTTAGAAAGGAGGTAGGGTGGTTTATTGTGTTCAGTAAGATGGAAGAGAGATTTGCTGTTCTGCACATCTATCTTGGGGAACAGAGCAGGACAACTTTGTTGTCTGCGACCAGCCTTGCAGACCTCCTGGGAAGAGGGCAGACTTGAATGTGGGGGAGTGGACATGACAGCTCATTTTGTGAAACGGAGGAAAATTTGAAGGCAGAGTCAGGAACGCCTCCTACCCTGCCTCCACACTTAGCAAGCACCATTTAAGTAGGAATTGTGAAAATGATGAACCCGATCATCCCTTCCTGAGCCATGAGTTGGAGTTGATGAGTAGGTAATAATACAAATTAAGTAGATAGAGGAACTAGGTATTTAAAGTATTCGAGGGGTATTGATATGCATATGAAAGAACCGTAGTGTAAGGGTAGGTGTGTTCGGTGAAGAGAGGCTGAGCCAGGCATGTGGAGGAAAGAAGTCTCAGCTGAAACCCTGGCAGAGGGTAGAGCTACTTTGTTATAGCATCATCTAGGTCTTTTTTTGAGGCAGCTAGAGGGTGCAGTGGACAGAGCACCAGGTGTGGAGTCAGAACATCCCAAGTTCAAATGTGACTGCAGACGCTTACTAGTTGTGTGTCCCTGGGCAAGTTATGTGACTTTTGTTTGCCTCATTTTCCAGACCTGTAAGATGAGGATAATAATAGCACCTACATCACAGGGTCATTGTGAAGATTAAATACTATTTGTAAAAAAGTGCTGAGCACAGCGCCTGAATTATAGTAGGTACTATAATAAATGTGCATTCCCTTCCTCTCCGCTTTGATTTTATCTTTAAATTCTTTTTTCATTCATCAGGCATTTCTTTCTTTCCCCTTTCCCACCTCTCCCAGGGAGTTTTCATTTGGGAGTTCCTTTTAGGAGGTGATTGATGGACTCTTCCCATCTTCACCTTCCCCTCTTACTCTAACATGCATGGACATTTTTCTTTCGTGACTTCTTGAAATATATTCAGACTTTCTTTGGTCATAGCTCTCAGGTTCTTGTTGTTCAGTCATGTATGACTCTTTATGACCCCGTTAGGGGTTTTCTTGGCAAAGATACTGAAGTGGTTTGCTATTTCTTTCTCCAGCTCATTTTATGGATGAGGAAACTGAGGCAAACAGGATTAAGTGACTTGCCTAGGCTAATAAGTGTCTGAAGCTGGATTTGAACTCAGCTCTTTCTGACTACAGGCTTGGTGCTCTAGTTACTGTACCATGTAGCTGCCCTGCCTCTCAGGTCTGTAGTCCACTGATTATCAGATTATTTCTCCTTGATCTGTTTTTCAGGTTAGTTGTTTTCATTATTAGATCTCTTATGGGTTTTTTTCCTATTTTTTGCAATCTTTTGACTTTGTTTTAATAATTTTTGTTGCCTTGTAGAGTTATTCCTTTTTGCTTGCTCCATCTCAGTTTTCAGGAAGACTTACTTGAGGTTTTGTACCTTTTATACTAAGGTATCAATTCTCTCTCCAATTCTCTTCTCCATAGCTCTCATTTCTTTTCCAGTTCTTTAGCATTTTCATTTGTTATTTTAATTTTTTTATTAAAAATCTCTTGATTCATTCTGTATATTTGAGATCTTATGGATATTTTCTTTGGAGGCATTGGAATTCTTCTCTTCTGGGTTTGTGTCTTGAGCACTCATAGCATCATAATTCTTTATCTCTTTTTATTTACTCATTTTTCCAGTCTTACTTCCTGAATTGGGAACTTGTTTTAGAGCTGGGCTCTCAAACTGCAGACCCTGGTTTAAGACTAGGCAGCACAATTGCAGATTTGTCCCTAAGTGGAATTCTGGTAAACAATTGTTGACCTCAGCCCATATCAGCTAGAAGATTCTGAAGGTACAGAGTCACGGTGTCTTTGATCTTCTCTTTGAGTCAGAGAGGCAATGCTGAAGCACTATTTGGGGTTACCAAAGGGCTATGCCAAAGGGCTGTGGGACCCTGGGCAAGTCATTTGACCTCTATTTGTCTCCAGTATATCTTTGCTAAAAACCCTATGAACAGCATTGGTGTGCTATGGGCCACAGGATCAAGAAGAGGTAGACAGATCTGAACAACTGAGTAGATAGATAGATGGAACTATGTGTGTGTGTGTGTGTGTGTGTGTGTGTGTAGTGTGTACATAGGGTGTGGGTATATGTATGTGGTATATGTATATATGTGGTTGATGTATACACATATGTATGTATGTCATGAAATATGTGTGTACATGCATATGTGTATGTAATTTCAGTGGTGAGACAGTAGCAGCTGGAGGAGAGTAGGACCAAGAATAGACTCTGGGAATGCATTCCAGAGATTATTTAATCATTTTTAGTCTGACTCTTTGGGACCCCATTTGGGATTTTTTTGGCAAAGATACTCGAGTGGTTTTGCCATTTCCTTCTTCAGCTCATTTTACAGATTAGGAAATTGAGGTAAACAGGGTTAAGTGCCTTGCCCAGGGTCACACAGCTAGTAACTGTCTTCCTGACTTCAGGCCTGGTGCTCTATCCATTGGGCCACCTCACTTCCCCATTCCAGACATGGGGACTTCCTATGCACAGGCATTGCAAGAACCTAATGATGAACAATTTAATTTCCAAGTGCTAGTCAGTTCTAGGGGGCAGGGCCTTCTGGTTACATCAAGCATCCAGCTTGATTTAGCTCCATTCCCTAGGATGGCATTTCATAATCCAAAGGACAGGAAAGGAAGTTATCCATCTAGCTTCTGGCCATTCAGGGAATATGCTGATGTGGTCAGAGAATCCTAAGTGGCTTGGAAACATCCTGGGCCCATCCATCACAGTGATTGAAGGCACAGGGAGGAGCCCTAGTCCAAATAGCAGTGGCCAAGCAAGGGTCGGTTGTCACTGCCAAGCTGTTTGGGGGTCATCTATAAAAAGAAAAGTACTGCCTGTCTCAGTTATCACTGTCAACAAAGTCTCACCCCACCTTGGAAGGCCAATCTCTAGCTGGGAGAATTGGGGAAGCAATTGGGGACTTAGAATCAAGCAGCCATCCTCCCCCAAAAGGCAAGAAGCAAGGTAAACTTTTAAAATTCTTTACATAAAGCCTACAAAATGGGAATTTTTTAGGAGTATCTGAGTAAAGAGCCGATATGGCGTGAAGGGAGGAGCCCTAGGTTTGGAGTCAGAGAGCCTGGGTTTGGGTTCTAACGCTACCACTGCTTCCCTGTGTGAACTAGGGTGCCACTGAACTCCACTGGACCCCTGGTTTCCTCTTAGATAAAACGAGGAACTTACACTGCATGATCTTGGGGGCTGCTTCTTGCCCTCATTCTGACCTCACATTCCAGTGTGACAGAGGCGCCTCCTGAGTGACTGGGGAAAGAATGCTGCCCTTCATATCTGCCTCCCAGAATCACTCTCTGGGCCTGGGGCAGGCCACCTCTGCTTTTCCTCATCTGTAAAATGGAGATGGTGATGCCTTTAAGGCATCCCTTTTAAGATTTTTGTCAGAATCAGCTGAGATAATAGAATAATATCCTTTGCAACCCCAAAAGCACTATGTCACTATTAGCTATGATTATTACCTTGGGGCTGATTCCAAGTGAAGGGAACTAAAAAGAAATGATCTGTTAATTCCGACGTTCATTACGTTTTTATGTATTTGATGAAACTGCTGAAGTGAGATGCAAATTTATACTGCAGTGTCAGGGACCTAATGCTAGTCCCCTGTAACTTTTGATCTCTGTAATTATCGTTAGTATTGGCTGACATTTATGGCTCGTACAGCTCTTTAGTGTATTATATTGTCTATTTCTCACACTGCTTTGAGGCAGGTAGTACTGACATTGTTATCTTTATTTTACAGATTGGAAAATTAGGGCTTAAAAAATCAATTATCCCAAAGTCATCTGGTCCTAAGTGTCAGAGTCAGGCTTTGCATATAGACTCTCTGATGGCAAATCTGGAGCTCTTTACCTTGCTGTCCTGCTCCTCTTTACTATCACTGACTATAGACTTAAGTTACTCTGCTGTTACCTTAGGAAATGGGCAAATCAGAGAAATGTGGAGCAGCTGCCTTATCTTCAGCAGGCACTGCCTTTCATGGAAATAGTGACTAGCGTGATGGCCTCAGCCTGCTGGAGTTTTTTAAGTGCCCACTTTACTTTTCAGTCTTGTAAACACAAGCTTAAATGCAGAGCTTGTAGGGCTATTTGCAGGTTTTTTTATGTGATGTGTGTCCCTACCTACATGTCCAGGGAGTCAAGGCTTATATTTTTCCTAAGTTTTTCTTTATTTTTGATTTTTTCCCCTGGTATAGTCTCTCTCCTACCACAGCCACAATTGCCACCATGTCTTTGACCCCCAAAGAGACTTACCCCAATGTGCAGAGAATTTGAAGCAATGCTTTTAGCAGTGTGAGGATCAGCACCTAATTCAAAGACTACTTCTTCCAAGAAGCCTTCATTAACACTTTTCTCTTCATCATTAAAGACTTTTCTCACCTCCAGTGACACCCCTGCCGCACACGTTTTGCTTATACCTCCCTATTTATTTATTTATAGCGTTGCCTAATGCCTGCTGGATAGCTCCAGCTCAAAATGTTTAAAAGAGAGCTTACTGCGTGTTCCTTAAAATCCATCTCTGCTCCAAACTTCTCTGTTTCTGGTGAGAATTGTTCTAGTTTTTTCTTCTAGTCACCCAAGTTCGTAAGCTAGGAGCCATCCTCAACACTTCTCTCTCTCTCTCTGTCTCTGTCTGTCTCTGTATCTATCTCTCTGTCTTTGTGTCTCTAACTCTGTCTCTGTCTGTCTGTCTTCCCCCCCCCCCCGTGTCTCTATCTCTGTCTCTATCTCTCTGTCTCTCTTTTTCCCTCTCTCTCTGTCTCTGTGTGTGTCTCTCTCTGTCTTTGTGTCTCTGACTCTGTCTCTGTCTCTCTGTCTCTCTCTCTCTCTCTCTCTCTTTCTCTCTTTTTCTCTGTCTCTGTCTCTCTCTCTCTTGCACCCCCGCATTCCAATCATTTGCCAAACTTTGCCAATTCTGTCTCCCCAGTAACCCGGTATCACCCAATGCTCCACTTCAGCCCCACATCATCTCTCACTTATACTGTAACAGCCTTCTAAGGTCTCTCTGCCCCTAGGTGAGTCTCCTCTTTGCAGCCTTTCATACAGCTGCCAAGGTGAAAGTCTGATCATGTCACTCCTCAACTCAAGCAATTCCAGTGTCTCTTTGTTTCCTCTAGGATGAAAGAGAGCCATGTCACCTAGACCCTTCAAGCTGTCCATAGTCTGGCTCCAGCCTAGAGAGAATACGACATGGTGGATAAAAGGCTGTACTCAGTGTTAGGGAAAACTGTGTTCAAATCCTACCTCAGACACTAGCTGTTTAGACCATATCAAGCCACTTAACCTGGGATGGGATGGGATGGGATGGGAATCCTTTCCTCATCTGTAAAATGAGGGGGTTATGCCAGATGGCTTCTAAAAGCCCTTCTAGCTCTAAATCTGTGTTCCCTCCATACTCTCAGCTCTCTCACTTTTGTTTTAGTTCTCAGACTGGGGATTTAATCAACTGAACATAATGGAGCCATTTCATAATGACCCAGTGAGAGGCAAGCATGAAATAATGGCCACAATTTTGTTGTTGTTGGTCTGTGGTGTCTGACTCTTCATGTCCCCATAGGGGCTGTCTTGGCAAAGATATTGCAGTGGCCGGGCATTTCCTCCTTCAGTGGATTAAGGCATACAGAGGTTAAGTGACTTGCCCAGGATCACACAGCTGGTGAGTATCATAGGCCAAATTTGAACTCGGGTCTTCCTGACTCCAGCCCCAGCATTCTATCTACTGAGCCACCTAGCTGCCTGCAAATGTGTATAAAGGGCCATATAAATGTTAGCTATTATCACGTCGATGATATACAGCAATCTTATCAAATGTGAAGACATGTAACTGGTTTTCTTGTATTTGTTTTCTGGTAATTCACCTCTATTTCCCACTCAGTATAATTACTGAATCAAAGTTATTTCTCACACAAAAGTATTGTGAAATCAGTCACTAATGTGGAGTCATTCCGAAGTGACCCCATGTTTTAGCTACATGCAGCCAGCCTCCTGGGGAGACCAGTCCTGCGGGAGGAAGCTGTCCCACAAGTGCTAATCATCTCTCCTTTGCTAATTCCATCTCCTCTTGATGAGTAAAGTAGGAGCAGCTGCTACACATACTCACTCCATCCCCTCATTAGAATTGTGAACCAATCAAAATACTTAGGGGGTAGCGGAGGGGGCACTAATCCCACCTCCTCAAATTACTCGTTGAGTAATCCAATCAAAATACTTTTGCTCTTCTGTGGGCTGTGTGAATAGTCGCAGAGGAACCTAGGTCTCCCATATATATTCCAGTAAAGATCAGAAGGGAGAACCAGACTGAATAATGATCAAGATGCCATTATTTAGCTCAGACTACACAAAAAGACAGCAGAATCTTGTAAGTAGCCTGAAACAAACTGGAGGCCTACTGGCACTCAGATCAGTGATGCTCCAGGGACATCTGAAACCTACCTTGCACTCAGGGGAAGGAAGCCTGGAGAGCTTGGAAACCCCTAGCTCTCTGACCTGGAACCCACAGTTCTGAGATGGTTGTGCTTAAGGGGCACTGAAAGTGCCCTCTGACCTAAGGTGTTCCAGAAGGCTCTAAAGTCCAAAGCACTTTGAACCCAGAAGGTCTGGGGAATGGGGCTGGAAACCTGAAATCTGCTGGTGCTCTGAGTGTGGACATACCGGGTGAAGAAGAAACTGGCATCAGGAACCCAGAAAATAAAGGTCAGGACCAAAGAAGCCCAACCACTCCATCCAGGAATGTAGGAGAAGGTAGAGCCTAGCCTTGTCTTTGGTCAAAGTCTAATGTAGAAACTGGGGCTAGAGCAGAAGAGACTGAAGGCTGTGGAGAAGTCTGTATCTCTTAGATGCCTAAAAGACAAACATAGAAAAAGAGAATACCTTCACAACAACTACAGTCCTACAAGAATACCTAGAAGAAATGAAATGAGAGACTAAAAATTGAGATTATAAGTGAAATAAGAGCCCTGCTACTCACTCAGTAAACATTTATAAAGCATCTGCTATGTGCCAGGCACTCTTCTAAGAGCTAGAGATACAAAGAAGAAAGGCAGGCTCTGCTCTCCTGGGGCTTGATTCTAAAGAGGGAAGAGAACACACAAAAGGAAGTTGAAAAGCAGGGTGTGGGGAGCAAGGGTTAGGGTGGGTATGGAAGGGAAACAAGGAAGGTATCCAGATGTGAGGCCTGGTAGAAAAGTCAGACAAATCCCAGAGTGCTACAGCCAGGTGAGAAAGGAGCAGATATTCTGAGCTGAACTCCCTCTGTAAGTGGAAGCTGTGGAATTCATGGCTCCACCTGCAAACCAAAAGGGCACAGGATGCTGATGGGGCAGAATGCCAAGGGTATTGGCATCTTTCATGAGCAAAGAATTGGAAGGAGCATCAATAGCTTAGAGTAATGAATTCTTTGATAATTAGAATGGATCAAAGAGCTCCATGACACAATAAGAAATGTTAGAATAAAATTAAAAGATCAAAATGTGAAGAAAATGTAAGGTCTGCTACCAAAAATAGCCGACTTGGAGAGCAAGACAGAGGGAAATCATTTAAGAATTAATGGACTCCCTAAAAGGTTTAAAAAAAAAACCTTCCTAGAAAACTTGGATACTGTATTTCCAGAAATTAGAGAATTGCTGAGATTCGATAGAACCAGAGGGCAAAATGTAAGTAGAAAGAATATACCTTGTGAATGAAATACTACATACTAAGACCCCCACAGGATCTATAGCAGTACAACTATAAAGCATACTTCACATAAATTAATAGACTCAGGTAACTAGAGAGAAATTAATTGCCCATGGTTGGACAATATAAATATTAAAATATTTTTAAAAGACAGTAATACTTATATTAATTTACCCAGTGCCATACCAATCAAACTACCAAAGGACTGATTATAGAGCTAGAAAAAAATAATGAAATTCATCTTCAATAACAAAAGATAAAGCATCTCAAGAGAGAAAACAAAGGATGTGAAGCATAGGGACCTAATGGTACTAGATCCGAAATTATTCTACAAAGCAATAATCATTAAAACTATTTCGACACAGATTTTAAAAAATAGGCCAATCAGGGAATAGATCAGATAGAAATCGTGCAGAAGTGAACAAAGATTCTTAACTACCAAGTACAGACTTGTCCGACAGAACCTTGCCCAGGGTTGCACAGTGAGTCTCAGAGGCAGAAGGAGATAAGGAATGGATCTGTGCTTTGGTTCATACGAGGAGCTCTGGCATGCGATCCTCTCTACCAACACACTTCTATGCCTTTTCTGTAACATGTTCTCACAGACAGTTGCCCAGAGAATGGTGATGTTAAAGCGTGTTGTTACCCAGGGCCACAGTGAGTATTTGTCAGAATCAGGACTTAAACCCATGTTGTTAAAACAAAATGCGCAAAAGAAAAATTAACATGTTGAATTAAGTATTTAAGAAATAAGCTATACTGTCATAAATGTTTACAATTTCACATACAATCCTTTTTCCCCCTTGTATATGGAAATACTTGTGTTTGTTGGTCTTTTACACATTCAGAAAAGCAAAAAAGTAACACAAATGAACAAGAAATTTAGAAAAGTGACTTTACAAAGGGCAGCTAGGCAGCGCAGAGGATAGAGTCCTGGCTCAAACACTTACTAATTGTGTGACCCTGGGTAAGTCGCTTGGCCCTGTTTGCCTCAGTTTCCCCATCTATAAAATGAGCTGGAGAAGGAAATGGTAAACCACTTCAATATCTTTGCCAAGGAAACCCCAAACGGGGTCACAAAGAGTCAGAAATGACTCAGCAACAACAATGTGCCAGATGTTATGTTAATATTATATTAATATATAATAATATATAATTTAATTATATTAATGATTATATAGTTCTCATTACATACTCTTCAAAAAGTTGATATCCTAGCCTAGCTATTACCTGAACTGTTACCCCTCCCATTTCTATGTCTTTGCCAAAGCAATTTCCATAGCTCACCTCAGGTACTACCGTTTATATCAAGCCTTTGTTACTTCCACTAATTTGAAGTGCCTTCCCCCTCCTCATCACTTGACAGAAGGGCAGGGGTTGAATGGGGCATGGAGGCAGGTGGCCTTCTAAAGGTCGTAGACCTTCTGTAACTGTTTAGAGTGGAATTTCTATCTCTTCCTGCTGTTCTTTGTTGGCAAAATGTAAGGGGGATGTAAGCTGCTTGAATGCAGTTTCTTTTTTTGTCTCTGCATCCATTAAATGTTATTCTGCTGAATCATAAATTTCATGAAGGCAGAGAATACTCTGTAAACTCCACAAGGCCAGGTAGGTAATAAATCTTAGCACTTTCTGTGCTTATCAGTGTTCTAAATATAGTAGGTTCTTAGTAAAAGTTGAATTGAATTGATATTGTAAAATTTCTATGGCCCAGGGAGCACAGGGCATCTTCTCCCTCCAAGAAGCCAGGTAATGGCTTTGAGGCTCAGGCAGACCAGGTTCAGGTTCAGTCCTCAACTAGTGGAAGGGAAGAGCCTGGTCTTGAAGGAGACGGGTCACAATCTGGTTTGTTGTGGGAACATGGTCCTCCATCCAATCCTCCCACTACAAAATGAAGTAGAAACCTAAGTGACCAAATTCAACATTTCGTGTTTTCAATCGATAGCTATAACTTCTTAGATTCTGTTCATTAGTACCCATGTTGGTGTTTTAATTTACCAGTGACAGATCTGAACCAAGTCTTAACAAACCTGGGTGCTGGTCTCAGTTCTGCTACTAACTGGATGTATGTATGACCTTTCAAATGACAGAGCTTCAGTTTCCTTATCTCTAAGCAATGAGTGGCACATACAATTCTGAAATTCCATTATTCTCCTCTTTGTAAGGCAGTGTACCAGGTGCTGGGAATAAAAAGACAGAAACAGAACATTGTCTGTCTTCAAGGAGAGGTGTGCATGGGTAAGTGTAGTTAAGATAAATCCAAGGTGATTTAGGGGGAAGATGCCAGCACCTGGGGGTTCAGGAAGGCCCCGTGCAGAAAGTGGCACTTCAGCCAAGCTCTGATGGAAACCAGAGAGTCTCTGAGGCAGAGATGAGGAGGGAGCATCTTGCAGAGAGTGAAGACAGACCCTCCAGAAGACTTGAGGCATGTCAAGGAGCAGCCAGAAGGCCAGTCTGGCTGGACTCAGTGGGGCCTTGGCTGTGAAGATCTTCAGAATGCCAAATAAAGCAGTTTGATCCCAAGCTAGCAGTGATTCCCTGGCATTTACTGAGCAGAGGAGTGACGAGCTCAGACCTGAGCCATAGGAAAATCCCATTGGTAGCCATGGAAGGTGAGCTGGAGGTAGGGAGGCCACTGAGGAGGCCTGTAGCGTAGCTGGAGGTAGAGGCCACGTAGTGAAGGCAAGAAATGATAAAGGCCTCGGCTAGCTGGTGCCTGTGCAGACAAGATGGCCAGTACAGATGCAAGACTTGTTGTGGACATGCTTGTTTCAGCCTCTACATCTACTGCATCTGACTCCTCTCTCTATTCACCCAGCTGCCTCCTTAGTTTGGGCCTCCATCACCTCTCAGCCTGATCACTGCAGCAATCTCATGATTGTTCTCCTCACCTTGGGCTTCTCCTCACTCCAGTCGGTCCTCCTCACAGCTACCAGACTGATTTTTCATGAGTGCAGATATGACCTCGTCACTCCCATACTCGGTCAACTCCAATGGCTCCCTATTGTGTCTAGGATCAAGAATAAATTACTCTCTTTAATTCTTATAGCTCTTCACAGCCTGACCCCGAACTGTCTTTCTAGCCTCATTGTACATCATTTTGCCTCACAGGCTTTTTTTTTTTAATCCTCATGATACTTTATCTCCCCTCTAATGCACTGCCTCGTGACCGCTACCTGATGGAATCCCTTTCTTCCTTCAAGGTAGGGAGGGCTCAAGCACCATCTTGCACTTGATGCCTTTCCTGATCCCCCCAACTAGTAATGCCTTCCCTCCCAAAGTACCTCGTAGTTAACTACTCTGTACACATTTGCACTTCTCTTTATAGTTATGCTGTACCTATTACATACATACATGCTATCTCTCCAGTTAGCCTGTGAGTTCCTTACAAGGAAGCAATATTCGATGAGTTGCATTTGTACCCCAACACCTGACTTAGCACCTTGTCCATAGGAGGAGTGGAATACTTAGTGACTGATTGAAGTAGAATTGACAAGATTTGGTAGCCGATGGGTTCCTTACTCCAGGAAGGCTGAGGGGAGGATGTGGAGCCGAGAATGACTCTGAGCCTCTGAATCTGTGTCCCTGGAAAAATGGATGTGCCCTCAACAGATGGAGGGAAGTCAGTGAGCGTGGTGAAGGGGAAGGGGTTTTCTTTTAGCCAGGTGAAATTTGAGGTGCCTATGGGATGTTCATTTTGGAATGTTTGGTAGGTATGTTCCTAAAAAAAAAACTATTAGCCAATTTATAAAATCCTTCTTAAATATTTTTGATAATTTTGTCTGAAGGGAAAATGAGATAAGAATTTAAACAGCACATTAATTGTTTGGCTATTTCTTCACTCCCACCTAGATTGTCCAACAGAAGGCTTTCAGGCGCCTAAGGGACTCTGATCCAACGTTCACAATTCCACACTTGGCATTTTTCTTCCCCTCTCGTAGCCTTTTCTCCTTTTATAAGAAGCTAAGGAAGTATAATTTCCCAAATACGGTTATTTATTTTTAAAAGTTCATAACTGTAGAACTCCCCCAGCTCACCAAATCCATTTTCTGCATCTCCTAGATGGATTTACTAACCCACCACTCAGATTTTTGCCTTGTCGTGAATGAAAATGTTCCATCGTCCCCTACCTTGTAATACTCCCTTAAAAAAGCCCACTACTAAATTGAATTAACTCCTCTTTATTTAGAAGTAAAAGATGAAGACAAACCGCCTTGAAATGGTCCCCGTGATGTTGGCAGCTGTGATCCTGATGGAAATTTTTCAGGTAGAGTGAACCTTGCTAGGGCTGAGGGGCTGGGATATGGTGATTGATTATTGGGATGGAAAGCTTCCAGATAACCTTTCCTGAGCCATCGAAGGGGAGGGAAAGAGGAAAGGTGTGGAGATGAGAGGAGGAGGGTAAGGCAGGAGAGGAATAAATAGAAAAGATATCGAATTTTACCAAAGTAAAGAAACTGTGATATATTGGGGGGAAAAAGTTAGTTCGGGACTTTGCATCAAGGAATTTAGACTCAAATCCTCATTCTGATATTTGCTAACTGCCTAGGTGCAGTCATTTTTACCATACCTCTCTGAGCTTCCCACCATCTCAAGTTATTTAAAGTGCTTTGTGAATGTGAGCTCTGATTGTTAAACAGTTGGTTTCTTTTACTGAATAAAGGAGGGAATAGACTATCAAGATGTATCTATCCAAGCTTTTATTGTCTGATCCTTAGCTCTCCAGTCCTTTGGTTCTTGTTGAGTGCTGGCATGAGTGAAATCACAATTCAAGGTACTCTGTGTTCTGAACATCCAGTCAGCAGTGGCCTCTGGCCAGAAGAACATGAATGAGTTCTTAATTTAGCACATTGAGAGAGTGGGAGTGTGGTTTACATTGTGCTCTAGGCTGGAGGATTGAGCCAGCTAAGTGTCCACAAGTTCTTTTGGTGCCCTCTCTTGTTTGTACTTTTTTCAGGGCACCAGAAAATAGCATGAGTGGGGTCAGAGGCAGCCAATGTTTGGTCCTGCTAGAGCTTGGCCCCAGGGGTGGGTCTGATTGAACCCAGAAGTGCATCCCTCGTGCTGCAGCCTGCTCGTTCTGCTGGTTACTGCTTTACCAAAGAGAGCAGGATGCAGGTGATGCCTGTGTCCAAGTGACTTCTCAGGCTAGGGGACTCAGAATTTGGTCATCTGGATTTCTTAGTCCTAGATCTAGCATTGACTTTATGAATTCTGGAAGGTCATTGAGCCTCAGTTTCATAATCTGTAAAATAGGAAAAGCTGACCTTACCTACCTCATGAGTATTGTTGTGGGTACAAAATGAGATGACAGATGTGACATCTGTCTGAAAATTTACAAGAATGTATAAGTTTATGAGAACTACACGCAATGTAAGTTTTCATCATTATTAGCATCATTGAAATACTTCCACCACAAGCATCCTTCTCTATGGAAGTTCCTCCCTCTTCTCTTACCCCCAGCTCCCAACTCCTTGCCCACAGGCTGGACACATCTCTCTTAAGCAAGAGAACTTTTTGAAAAGTAATGAAATGAATTTTAAGTCAACCACTATATATTGATACCTAGGAATGTTTTAGATTACAATTCTAGGAAATTTTAGTTCAAATGATCTTGAAATGTTAAAATTAATTATTATCTATGTTATCAAAGGAATAGCTATCATTGTCCAGAACCACAGAGATGAGAACAGCCACTTTCAGCATCCAAGGGACTCCTTCTTGTCCTTAGTGTCCTTCAAGAGCCTCCAACAAACATCCCTTGTAAACACAGCTACATGACAATGTCCACAAAGGCTCGTTCAGCTGCTTTCTCCAACCTCTCCTCAGAGCATTAAGGTTTCACTTATCTCCCTGGTACTTCAGTTCACATGTTCAAAATAGAGCTCCTCTGTCCCTTAGAGCCCTGCCCCCTGAAATTCCTTGTTACTGTTTAAGCCCCACCCTCATCCTTTCTGGCAACCAGGCTTAGGACCTCAGCATCCTCCTTGGTGGCCCCTTCTCACTTCCCCTGCATTTCCGACTCATCGCCAGATTTCCTGCTTCACCACAGCTCTCTCCCTTCACACAGACACCATCCACATGACATTGGCCTTCCACCTGGTCTCCCTGCCCCAAGTCTTTGCCCATAGTGGTCCATCCTCTCCTGACTGCCAAGGTGGTTTTTCTAAAGTGTAGGTCTGACCACGTAACCCCCTGCTCAGTGAGCTGCCGTGGTTCCCTGTTAGCTCCAGGGTCACGTAGAGTAGATGCTGTCTTGGGTGTTTAAAGCTCCTTCCTGCCTGGCGCCTTCCCACCTTGGCTGGCTCCTGTCCAAGCTGATCCAGCTACACTGACCTGAGTGCAGTTCCTGACACGCTGTCGCCCATCTCTGTGCTTCTGCATTGGCTTTCCCTCATTGCCACCTGTTAGGTTCCCTGGCTTCTTTCAAGACTCCGCTCAGATGCCATCCCATGCAGGGCCTTCCCAGTCACCACAGCTGCAGATGCCTTCCCTTCTTAGGTTGACTTCCATCTGTTTCATATAAATCTTCCACACATCTACTTATTATGTGGTGTCTCACCTTTTTGAATGGAAAGTCATTGAGGGCAGACGTTAGTGTTTCCTTCCTTTGTATGCCCAGCCTCGGTATGGTTATCTGACACCTGGTAAGTGCTTAATAAAGGATTATTGATCAACAGCATACTGGATAAAAATGAGACATTTCCCGTAGTACAAAGACAGTCTCTGAAGGTGAATGTATGGGGAGCCGAATTTTCTTGCCCTGTTTTGAGGGATAGCAGACAGGAAAATAAGTGATGGTCATAATGTCTCTCATTTCCACAATTGTTATTTTCTCTCCTCTTTTAGGTTAAGGGTCATATGTTAAGCATGTCTATTGATACTTTTGATGACCAATATCTGAAGTGTGCTGAAAGAATGGAGACCAAATTTGTTCCCAAGCTGCTTATTGAGGAAAAAACCAACCATAAGCTCTTTGGTTCTGTGTGGAGTGAAGCAGCATCCCAGTGGGATTTAAGGAAGGCCCAGCTGTTGCTCCCTCCAAGCTTTCAGGACAGCCATGGTATAGCCCTCACGGCCTATGTTTCCCAGGCTCAGAGGCAGACTCCCTTTTACCAGGAGTTCAGCTCGGCTGTAGAAAGCGCCGGCAGATCTCGAGATGATTATATCTACAGCTTTCCATTCAAAGCTTTGCACTTCTACCTGACAAGAGCCTTGCAGCTTCTGAGCAGAGAGTGTTCGCAGAGTTACAGTCGTCCGGCATACACCAAAAGCCCTTTTACTTCATCTGGGCCCCATGGACGTGAGGAGGTCAGGTTTGCTCATTTTACCCCTTTCAGTGTCAAACCTGAACCTACATCTGACTCAGAAGTACTGTTCACTGTCTACACATGTTTTGGCATTTCTACGGAAATAGTTTCTGACTCGGTAAATGGAAGCATCTTAATACCTCTGAATGAGGTTTTTAAGCTGACCCAGGAAGGGAATAGAACCAACTTTGTCCTTAGAAGCATGAACAAGACCTGCAGCCATTTTGACTGTGCATACCTTGGAGGTAAGTGGGTCTGTTCTTTTTTGCTGAAATTAAGAGCATGAAAATGAGTTTATTAGACCTGGAGGTTTGAGAAAGGTGGAATTGACAAAAAGAGTCTACCAACTGCATACGAGTTTTCATTTGATCCTTCACATCTGACCAGGTCAGAGTAGGCCCCCTTTGGAAACCAGTTGAAGAACTCAGCGATCTGGGACCCTTCAGTAACTAGAAGTTTGTGGCCATCTCCTCCGCCAATAGATTTTGTCAGTGCCTTGGTCAGGGCCTGTGGCTACTGTTTTGAAAAAGCCTAAGAACAGACAAATGTGGGCTTAGATTTTTTTTCAAGGAGCTCTATGAACATAGGGATCTAGCCCTAGAAAACATATGCCTTGAGTCCTGAGGCCCTGGGATCACATCCGAGCTCTCCCACCTGTATGGCCGTGGTGAAATCACTTCACTTTCTTGGAATTCAGTTTTCCCTATTGCAAAATGATCCCTAAAACATCTTCCAGTTCTATGTGCTGTCCTCTCTCCAATCTCTTGCCTAGCCATCATGATTCCCTTCATAAGATCTGAATTTTAGCATCAATTTGCAGGTATCAGAGGCTGTATATTAGAGGCTGATGCAGTTTTGATCTGTATCATTTAAATTACTAGAAAAATGTCAGTGAGCCATCTGGATTCTAAAAGGTCTTCAGCATTTCCTTTAGAGTCAAAAAACAAATCCTCTATCGCAGAGGGGGAGGCAGATGTCTGCCTGGCCTCTCGGGCTTATAAATCTCCAGTCACAAGAAGGGATGTTGACATAAGTACAAGGTGGTCAGTCATTAGAGATCCTGCTATGTATCAAACGCTGGACTTTCTGAAGTACTATTTGAAATCCCAGGCTGTACCAGTGAGTGAGTCTCAGATATGAGGAGGAAGAGAACACAGCTGCATCGAATCACAAGTTTTGGTCACCTTGGTCATGTTTTACGTTTGCATACAAATAACAGCCATCAGAATTCATCAGACAGCTGATTCCAAGTTCAGTGCCCTGTCTTCAGAGGGCAGGTAGGCATTAATGCCTTCTGCTGTCATGGCGCCAAGCATCTGTGAGTTCAGGAGACCTGGCTGCCATCTCCCAACCCAAACTGCATTTCCCTGGGCAAGTTACTTCTCTTCTTCGACCCTCATTCTCCCCATTTGAAAGATAAGGAGAACCCCACTCTTGAGTAATTCAGTCCGGAGGGTGTTGGGGTGGACAGGGCTTAGAGCCAAGTGTCCCATCCTGCAAAAGGATGGACTGACTTGTATATGAACCATTGAATGTCTTCTGAGAAGGTCCAAGCCCATGATGCCACGACTAGCAAGCGTCTGAATAAGGATTTTAACCCAGTTCCCTCCTGCTCCAAGTCCAGGGTTCCTAACATTAGCTGACAGTCTTCTCACTCTGAGAATAAACAATGTTTCTCTCTTGTTTCAGGCTTGAAAACAGACAGCTGTATTGACAGCACCGGTAAGATACAGTTCAAAGTGTTTTCCCAGTACATTGGAATCTCATCAGTATCTTCTGTCAATATATCTCAGAGCAGCTGGCCAGGATTCTCTTTAAGGCTGCTGCTGCCACCCGTTACAGAGAGGACCCGGGCTTCCACGGACCACCTTCTCTCGTCCTGTGCCTAGACAGAGTCTGCTTTATGCGCTGCTATAATGCCCACCCAGAAGGGATGTTGAGACCTGGGCCAATAATAGAGATGGCTAAGTGCTTTCATCCCATTCCCCTACCAGGAACAATATTAGGAAGAAGGGATATCCCTGGCTTCATGCTTCTCCCGGGCTAGTAGACCATATGGGGAGAATTCAGCCTAATCGTTTTGATCGGTTTTTTTATTTTTTAATTTTTATTATTTAATATATTTAGTTAGATTTCACAAGAGTTTGAATTACAAATTTTCTCCCCATTTCTACCCTCCCCCCCACTCCAAGATGGCATATATTCTGGTTGCCCTGTTCCCCAGTCTGCCCTCCCTTCTGTCACCCCACTCCCCTCCCATCCCCTTTTCCCT
>CM053623.1:308177143-308198826 GCA_028646595.1 Phalanger gymnotis
GACCGAGGCATGTTGTCTTAGTAACTAATGTATTGCAGGACTCATTCTCTTTGGAGCATGGTGTTCTGATGCCTTGTCTCTGGCAATATACCAGAGGGTGCGGTAGTCCAACCATCCCTGAAGGAATGACTCTAACCTGCTATAGTAACCTGCTATGGATGTTAACCCTTAAAGGGCCCTAACATATAACTCCTGTGCCAAGCTGCTAATTCCATTTCTAACTCTTTCTTCAATAGCTTTCATGTTTTCTTTTTCCATTGTATCAGCCACTCTGATAGGTGTGGGGTGGTAGCTGAGAGTTGTTTTAATTTATATTTCTCTAATCAATAGTGTGTTACAGCATTTTCATATGACTGTAAATAGCTTTGATTACTTCATCTGAAAAGTGCCTATTCACATCCTTTGACCATTTAGCAATGAGAGATGACTCTTGTTTCTACATGTAATTGAGGAAAAAACAAAATTTTAAATTTTAAAAAGTCAGCCCGGCAAAAAACAAGTTTAGATAGAAAATTTTAAAGCACCAGAAAAATCAGAATGTAACAAGATATATTTTTCCATTATGCATAACAGAAAAGTTTATGACCAGAAACCAGATAGAAAATAGACAATCTTTATAGAATAAAACATTCCAAAGCCTTATTTAGCACAAATCAAATCAATGCAGTTAGGATGATTGATAAAAAAGATGGACTGGGAAAACTTCTTTTTATTAAATATCTCCAATAAACATCTGATATACAAAATCTATAGAAAATCAACACAAACATATAAGCCACTTATAAAAAGATAAGTGGACAAAGAATGTGGACAATTTTCTAAAGAGAAAAAAAAAACAAAAACTATTGTAACCATTTTTAAAAACATATATTCAAAATCCCTAGGGAATTTCTGCATCACATTTGGGTCTGATTAAGAATAGCCCCCTCCTATATGTGGTATTAGTTACCTGTTTTCAACCAAGCCTATGTTTAAGGTATAAATATGAGAAGTTCAAATTCAAACAAACTCAAGGTATTATATCATATGCATCAAGCTAGCAAAGAAGATAAAAGACGAACAAACTCACATTTGAAGGAGCTGTTGGAAAAGGAGATTGATAATTAAAGCTCCTTATTCTCTCCTGCTCACAACACATATGCCTTCCCCTACTCTCTCCTCCACCCAATTCTCACCTTCTTGCCAAGGTAAATCCCTCTATATGCCCAAGTAATCCTACCAATCCCATCTTCTCTAGGAGATCCTCTGGGCCTAAAAACATGTCCATGTTTCCCTCATCCTCAAAAACCCCTCACTTGATCTGTCTATCCCCATTAGCTTATTGTATCTCTGTGTTTCCATGGCTAAACTCCTTGAGAAAGCTATGTACCATCAGTGCTTCTGTCTCTCTTTTCCTCTCACTCTTTTCTTAACTACCTGCAGTTTGGCTTCCAACCACATCATTCAACTGAAACTACTCTCTCTAAAGTTACTAATGATCTCTTAGTTGCCAAATCTAATGGCCTTTTCTCAATCCTCTTAGACCACTCTACAGCCTTTAACACTGTCAATCGCCCTCTTCTCCTTAATTCCCAGATCTGTTTAAACCACTCTAACCTTTGTCCTGTCTTCCAGTCTCATATTTCCAGTCTACCTATTGGACATTTCAAACTAGATGTCCTCTAGACATCTTAAACTCAACGCATCTCAAACTGAACTCATTAGCTTTTGCCCCTCCACAAGACTTCCCTCTTCCTAATTTTCCCATTACTGTTAAGGGTACCACCATTTCCCAGTCACCCAAGCTCAAAACCTAAGTATCATCTCCAAATCCTAATTCTCTCACCTCCCATCTCTAATCAGTTGTCAAATCCTGTGATTCTACCTTCACAACATTTCTAGAATACAGCCCCTTCTCTCCTCTGACACTGCTATCACCCTAGGGCAGGTCCTTAAGACTTGGACTACAGCACTAGCCTTCTGTTTTGTCTCCCTGCATCAAGATTCTCCCCATTCCTGTCAATCCTACACTTAGCTGTCAAAGTGAACTTCCCAGGTATAGTTGTGATCATGTCCTCATATTCGGTAAACTCCAGTGGCGCCTTATTTCCTCCAGGATCAAATATAAAATCTTGTTTGGCTTTGAAAGCCTTTCATAACCTGGCCCTTTCCTACCTTTCTTCTTAGGCCTTACTCTCTTCCACATACTTTGCAATTCAGTGACACTGGATTCCTTGCTGTTCCTTGCACAAGATACCCCTGATTCTGTGTACTGAATTCTCTCCTTCCTCACCTCTGCTTCCTGGCTTCCTTGGCTTCCTTGAAGTCACAGCTAAAATCCCATCCTCTACAAGAAGGCTTTCATGGTCTTCCTTAATATTAGTGCCTTTCCTCTAAGATTATCTTTAATTTATCTTGAATTGATTTTGTTTGTAAATAGTTGTTTACAGTGTTGCCTCCTCCAACTAGAATTTAAGCCTTTCTTTGTATCTCCAGCACTTAGCACATTGCTTGATAGATAGTAGGCACTTAATAAATGCTTGCTAACTTGGAACAACTGGTTCAAGTGGAAAAAGCAAGAAAATTACTAAATTTTCTATGTCCTAGAACCTAGAGACAGCAAGAAAAGGCCCACAGTCATTAAAATGTCCATACTTACGACTAAAAAGCTGAAGGCAAAATGTGCACTCAACAGTTACAAAAGACAGTTGCTAATTACTTTTGCTAAGTTAAAGTTATCTTATTCTAGTGGACTACATCCCAAAAGTATAGTAGTACTAAGAGTGGCTAGCAGTTATACGGCACTTTTATGTTTGCAAAGCTTTGTATGTTGTCTCATGTGATACAACCACCTTGTGAAACAGGTGCTATTTTTATCCCCATTTTGCATATGCAGGAACTTAGAAGTTGCCCAGGGTCATAAACTGTCTAACGCAGGATTTGAACTCAGGCTATCCTTACTCAGGGTCCCCACTTGATCCACTCTGACGCATAAAAGCACAAGCAAGCTTGACTGCTGAGCCACTCTCACTATCTATAGAAGATCAAGGAGAATGAAGTTGTACTGCAAGACTGAGGAAGGACCAATGTTCCAACTGTTCTTGGTCCTGTTCTTTTTAATGCTTCTATCAATGGCTTGTATAAAAGTATAGATGACATGTCTGGCAAATTTGCAGATGCCACAAAGATAGCAGTAGCTAACACACTGCATGATACAGCTGGGGTTCAAAAAGATCTTGACAGGCTATGTCACTGGGTTGAATTAAGTCAGAAGAAATACAATCAAGATATATGGAATGTCTTTGGTTTGAGTTTTAAAAAATCAATTTTACAAGTACAAGCTGGCTGGCCATTAAGTTCAAATGGAAAAAACCTAATGGGTTTACTGAACTCATGTACATTACAAGAAAATATGATCTTAGTCTTCTCAATCAATGCTTGTTAGATTGAATTAAAAGAAGTATAGCTTCTATGAATAAGGAAAAACTAAATATCAGAGAAGTAAAATGGATTTCCAACTCCATGCAGCCAAGGAATAGCAAAGTTAGAACTCTGCAGAAGCAGCATGGTATAATGAAAAGCATGGTGGATTTGGATTCAAGACCAGCCTCTGACATTTGCTACCTGTGTGACCTCAGACAAGTCTCTTCGTTTCTCTTGACCTTCACAAGGGGATTGGACAAGATGGCTTCAAATGTCCCTTCCACTTCTAAAGCTATCCTCTAAACTAAACTAAAATTAAAATCTCTGGATTCCCATATCCAAGTTCCATTGTCTGGAGCATCTAATTTTCTTGGAGGATATGTTAGAAATGAATATATATTGACATACTGATTAAAGGAATAATCTGTAGCGAGTGATCAAGAGAAATGAATTTGTTTCCTGTGTTTCACAGAATGTATTCATTCCATACTCTTTCTGAATGTTCTTTTTGTTATATTCGGCCAAATTTTGCCAGATTACTGACCTTCAGGTTCAGTACCTTCTACTTCTGATCCCAAAGATTGTCTCTATTTGCAGACATTTGTAGACCTGGTCACTCTGGAGCAGCTACCCTGGAGTATGTTTCGAGGTGGTGTGTATCACAAAGATCATCAAAAAGGCCTCATCAGAGGGTTCATAGAGTTGGCAAATGTTCTATTCTTCACTGCCTAAAACAGACCACTTCTACAGGGAGTCAGTTGTCCTACACAGATACATTAGCACACAACAGCAAGATAAAACTTATCAAGTTTCAAAGGAGAAATTCTTTCAGCTCACTTTGATTCTCCTGTGTGGAAAGGTTCAGATGAGTCAATTATCTAATTTGGCAGTCCATGCCCTGAAAGCACACAATGTTCCTTCAATATTCTCTTTGAAACTCAATTGTTTGCCAGACATGGGTTTCATTAAAGGATGTTTTTAATCAATTATAAGGTAACCTCTGGGTTTTCAGCAAGAGTCAAGCCTGGCTGTTTTAAAGAAAATTCAGTAACAGAAGAAAAAAATAAATCTGGTGATTTTATTCATTACCAATAATGAATCGTCTAGCATATTTCCTTTTGATCAGTATTTTGAATATGAAATCATACCAACTGCTGATGATGGAGTGTTCCTTATTATATAATGTCCTCGGTTTTAGTCTATTTTCTCTCTTTAGTGTAATAAGTATCTGCCAGAGTTATGATCTGAGAAGTACCTAAACGACAGGTGAACTATCATCATTCCCAAACTGCTACAGTGCCTAAAATTTCTTGTTAGGTTAAGGTATTTTGTCTCCACAAGTACTCACTGAATGCAACCATGATTGGTGAAGTGCTTGAAGCTCTTGCCAGATAAAGTTTAAAAGAAGGAACTAGGGATGTTTGACCTGATGAAGAGAAAACCTAGGAGGGAGGTAAAAGTTGCTGTATCTGAAAGGTTGGAGAAGAGGAGACAGCCTTGTTTAGATTGGATCAAGAGGGCAGGACTAAGAGCAACAGGCAAAAATTGTAAAGAGGGAGATTCGGGCTCTGTAGAAGGAAAAAGTTCCTAACAGTTAAAGCAGGTGTAAGGAACCTGCTGCCTGGAGGCCACATGTGGCCCTCTAGGTCCTCAAGTGCCATCTTTTGACTGAATCCAAACTTTGCAGAACAAATTCCCTTAATAAAAGAATCTGTTTTCTAAAACTTGGATTCAGTCGAAAGGCTGCACCCAAGGATCTAGGAGGCCACAAGTGTCCTTGAGGCCACGGGCTCCAAACTCCTAGCAAAGCTAGCTAAGAGTGCAATAGGCTGCCTCTGCAAAGAGTGGATTCTCCCTTAATGGAGGTTTTCAAACAAAAGCTGGATTGAGCACTTGTCAGGTCTATTAGAATGGAGATTTTTATTCAAAGATGGCCTGTCCAAGATAGCCTCTGAAGTTGCTTTCAATTCTGCAATTTTCCAACTCTGAAACTGTGATCAACTGTAATGGCAAGGGACAAAGAATTCAGAGAAATGTGGAGAGACTTGTATGAAGTAATGCAAAGTGAAGAAAGCAGAGCCAAAAGAGCAATGATGATAACTAATATTTATAAAGTACTTTAAAACAACATAAACTCAGTCGAAATGCAAAGATAGCGTTACCATGCTGCCAAAGTATAAGGACATGTCCCTCTTTATTTTGTTAATAACTGGCAATCTGTGGTGAAAGTATTTTGTAAAAGGGTTTGTTTGGTTCTTGTCAGGAAGCAACCGTCTCATCAAAATAAGATGTACCACTGATTTTTTTTTTAAATTTAGAAAACAAATAAATGAAACCAGGCTCAGGACTTTGGTAAGGCAATAAGTCTGTCACTGGCTTCCCTCATGACTGAACAGCTAGCCTGGGCCTCTGTTTCCTCATCTTTAAAAAATAGGAACAGCTATCCACATGAAATAATTACAGTGAGAGACAATCGTCAACAGTACCTACCTGCTGGGAGTCTCCTCCCAAGTCATGTGGAGGTGGGAGATAACGCAGATGAGCTGTAGGCCGAATGAGTGAGATGGAAAGCTATTAATCAAGTAACTTGACTGTCAGTTTTAAAAGTGAATGTCAGAAAAAAAAATAAAAGTGAATGTCAATTAATTAATGACAGAGGTCAATTGAATGTTCCAAATTTAACTACCAAGTGGATTATGCAAAAAACAAATGTTTTCAAGAAACAAGTACTTTCATCACTCTTTACTTAAGTTTTGTATATGGAAGGGCCATTGGTGAGATAGCAAGAGAGAGAAAAGTCTTATTCATATATAATGGGGGTTTGGCGCATTGCAAGACCACCTAAATGGCATCTTCCACCGGGGTTTACTCAAGCGCCACTGCCTAACAGCCGAGTCTATTGTATTTTCTCTCCCTCCCTCCCTTTCCTAAGGTTCTCCTATACCCCAAGTGCGAAGACTAGCCTATTTATTAGACTAGCAGTAGGAAAAGCATCTTCCCTCTTCAATCCATGCTCCACAAAACTGTTGTTATTACTAAAGTATGGGTCTGACCATGTCATTCATCTGCTCAAGAAGTTCTAGTGACTCCAACTTGCATCTGAACAAAATGCAAACTCCTCTACCTTTTATAACCCTTCAGGATCTGACTTCAGGCTACTTTTCTAGATTTGCTGCACATTATTCTCCTTCACATACTCTATGTTCCAGGCAAAATGTTCCCTGACCTTCACATTTTATTTCTTCTTCTAATCATCTGCACTGAATAAATGCCATCTCCCTCCTCTGCTGTGACTAGAATGTTCTGCCAACTCAACCTTGACTTTCAGATTCCTTATCTTTCTCCAAAGATCAGATCAGGTGCCACTGCCTTGATGGATCCTTCCCTAATTTCCCTCTCCCCCTAGCAGTTACTGGTTTCATCTCTGTCAGTTTTTCCCAGAATCCTCTTCTCTCTCCTTTTCCCCTTAACTCTCTACCTTTTTAAATATATATGTTGTATCCACCAGTTGTGGACTATAAGCTACTGTTTTAGCAAGAATGCTTTCTTATTTAGTGATTTTTTAAAAAAAGAACTGAATCAATCAACAACTATTTATTAAGCACCTATTATATGCTAGACATTGTGCTTGACAATGAGAGGACTACAAGGAAAAAATGAAATAGTCCCTGTCCTCAAGAAGCTTACATTCTTTCTGGCAGGGAGTTGTTAATTTGAAGTCCAAGGATAGATTTTAGGGGGTATATGAATTTAGATGGGAAAAAAATTATGTCTTTATTTTAATTAACCTATTAGTGAAATCTAGCATTTCCTACTACTTCTGATTTTTAAGAACATTATTCAGAGAAGAGATCTACAAGCTTCACGAGATAGCTAAAGGGGTCTATCAAGGGATATGCTGGAGCCAGCTCCAAGTAGGGAGCATTATGCCTCAGAAATCAGAAAACGCTACAAATCAGTGCTTGATTTGTTGTTTTGATGATTGTCTAGACTTAAGAAAGTAATGGAGGAAAATGTTATCAATGCAGATTAGAGCTCAAATCTGGCCTCAGACACTTAATAGCTGTGTCACCCTGGTCAAGTCGCTTAACCCTGTTGGCCTCAGTTTCTTCATCAGTAAAATGAACAGGAGAAGGAAATGGCAAACCACTGCAGTATCTTTGCCAAGAAAACCCCACATGGGGTAATGAAGAGTCAAACACGACTGAAACAACAGCACATACACAAATATATATGTGTGTATGTATGTATATGTGTGTATGCATGTATGTATTTTCCTTGCCAGGGCAGCTAGGTGGCACAGACTGCTGGCCCTGCAATAAGGAAGACCTGAGTTCAACTCTGACCTGACACTTACTTAATGTGTGACCTTGGGCAAGTCATTTAACCCTGTTTCCTTCACTTTCTTCACCTGTAAAATGATTTAGAGCAGGAAATGATGAGCTACTCCAGCATCTTTGTCAAAAAAACCCAAATGGGATCATGAAGAATCACATACAACTAATCCACTCAACAACAACAAAGTTTTCCCCCAGAGAGTTGGCTATCAAAGCTTTACCAGCACAATGCTGGGTCTCGGACACACAAAAAAGGTTTACAACCTCTGCTGCACAGGGAGAGCAGAACCGGGAGGACGTTGTACTCGGCAACAACAATACTATATTAACTGTGAAAGACTTAGCTACTCTGATCCATGTAACGATCCTTTGTTGTTGTTGCTTTTCCTCGTTCTCAAAGGGACCATGACATCAGGAAGGCGATGCCTTGATGTGCAAGCGAAAAGGATTTAAGTGCAAAGTCATCAGCCTCACTCTCTCCTCTGGAGCCATCTGGGTCCAGTGGCCAGATATAGATCAGGACAACTAATCTGGGAGGGGAAGACCTTCAGGGTTCCTGGCCAAAATAGAAACAATTACCATTTACATTCACTTTGAGCCATCAGAGCCCAAACAATGACCAAGTGAAACTTGGGCTGGGGCCTATTGTCGGTTGATCTATGAGAGCCCCAGTGATCTGGGTTTAAAGCATGGTCCTTAAGAAGGAAATGTAGCCCATAATGCTATCTAGCAAGGTTTCAGGGATCAAAATTTATATTCCTTTGAGCAGAGCACTAGCAGGTAAGGGTATGATTCCCTATGTGGACAGAAGGAGAGGAGGAGGGAGAAAAGAAGGGAGGGAGAGGGAGAGAGGGAAGGCAGGCAGGAAGGCAAGAAAGAAAGAAAGAAAGAAAGAAAGAAAGAAAAAAAGAAAGAAAGAAAGAAAGAAAGAAAGAAAGAAAGAAAGAAAGAAAGAAAGAAAGAAAGAAAGAAAGAAGGTAGGCAGGAAGGAAAGCAGGAAGGAAGGAAGGAAGGAAGGAAGGAAGGAAGGAAGGAAGGAAGGACAGAAAGAAAGAAAGAAAGAAAGAAAGAAAGAAAGAAAGAAAGAAAGAAAGAAAGAAAGAAAGAAAGGAAGGAAGAAAGGAAGGAAGAAAGAAAGAAAGAAAGAAGGAAAGAAGGAAAGAAAGCAGGAAGGAAGGAGCTGCATGGCCCAACTGAAACTGCCCAGCTGGGTCCCCAGTGGGGTAGCTACTACTATAACAACTACTACTGCTTCTACTACTACTACTAACACAACTCCGAAAGACTTATGATGAAAAATGTTACCCACCTTCAGATAGAGAACTGATGCAAAATGAGTGCAGATTTAAGAAAAAAATTTTCATTTTATTTTGCTGGCTTTTTAAAAATTTTGCAACATGTCTAATATAAAAATATGCTTTTCATGACTTTATATGTACTATGGTATTATATGTCTTGCCTTCTTAATGGATAGGGAGGGAAAGAATTTGTAACTAAAAGTTGAAATTAACTTTAAAAAACAAAGTTTACAAAATAAAAATGAAAGGCCCACAATAAATATCAACATTAAGAAAAGCATCCTAACGTGACTGACTGTACTTCAAGCAAGGATGGATTATAACACTGTGCCACTTGCCTCAGGCTCCATGACTACAAAAGGACTGTAGTAGTATCAAGTTGAATGTATTTATAAAAATCTGACAGAATTGGAAAACGTAGTTCTTAGCTTTACCACAGATAGTTTAAGTTTGGACAAAACAGCCACCTAAAATGGGAATTGTTATTTAAACCTATGCTCCCAAGTTCGCAAACCCTGAAATTTCTCTATCTACTCTTAATTTTATGTCATTCTATTTCTTCCTCTGCCTTAACCCAAATCACTCGGGCTCTCATAGATTGACCAACAATAGGTCCCAGCCCAAGTTTCACTTGGTCATTGTTTGGGCTCCTATCCTTAAAAAGCTTTTACTTGGTCCTATCATCCATGCTAGCATTGTTCTTTACCTGTCTTCCTCCCTTGGCTAAACTCCTTGAGAAAACAGTCTACATTTGGTGTTTCTACTTCCTCTCCTCTCACTTGCTTTTAAACCTCATGTAATCTGCCTTCCACCTTTATCAATCAATTGAAACTGCTCTTTCCAAAGTCACCAATGATTTCTTAACTGTCAAATCTGTTGGCCTTTTCTTAACTTATCACCAATCTTGCCCTGCCAAACCTCAGCCTTGCATTACTCTCACCATCAACTACCTTCACAGGCTGGAAAAAAATCAATAAATCATACTGACTAGGTCTGCTACAAACTTATGTCACATAATCTCAACTGGGCCATCACTGAAGAAAGGTAAGACTTCTTCACCACCCTAATGCTTCACAATCTCACTCACCTCAACAACTTTTCCCAATCTTTACATAACTTCTCAAACTTCCCATGGTTTTCCTCCCCCCACCCCATCAGCTGAGAACTTTGGTTCATATTTCATTGAAAAAACAATTGAAGCCATTAGCTAAGAACTCCCTCTTCCTTATTTCAAATCACTCAGATGCCCTCTTCCATGTCCCATGTAAAGAGGTGGTCCTTCTACTAACCAAAGAAAACTCTACATGCACATTCTACCCCATATCAACCAGTAGACCATCTCTCCACTCTCTGTGAAAGGAAAGGCCTTATGCCTTCCCCAATGGAGACTGAACTATGGCTTTTGATTATTCGCTTCTTGGAGTTCTTTCCTATTTTTAGTGAAAGAAATTGCAGTTGACTATGACCTTGTAAGCTTCCAAAGGAGAAAAAAGTGAGCCACTAGGAGAGAAGTAGTGGAGAATAAAACTAGTTTAATCTAAGGTTGGCAAGATACCCAACTAAGCAAAGTCATTCCAAGGGCATTCAAGGACTACAACAGAATAAAAATGGAAAAATTCACAAAATCCATTTTAAGTAGAGACAGCACTCTTGCATTAGAGCATCACAGCCCCAGATGTGCTCATAAAGGAGGGAGAAATGGCAGTGTAGATAATAAAAGATGAGAAAAGCAGCCAGAGTAAACCAAGCATATACAGAGATTTGTACTCATGACAATGATTGTGAGAATATTGAGGGATTCATGTTAAAAATATTTGAAGGAATAGAAGATTCCAAAGGCATCGAAAAAACATCTCTAACCTTATTAATATTGAAGGTTTTTGTGGGGGAAGAAGTGACCAAGTGAACAGCAGTTACTACTAGCCTACATACCTGTAGTCAAGGGCATCCTCAATGAGGCCAGAAAAAAGGAACAAGCAGCCTATACCAATGGACCAAACCATTGCCATCTAATAATTATCTAAGACATAGAATTTAAATGTCTCTTGACTGATGATTATGAAAAAAAAAAGTATTTGCATTCATAGAAGAAATCACCACATACCAAGCTCCTTTACAACAAAATATCAAAATTATTCAAGATTCCTTAGAAGATAGAATAGAAATACCCTATTCAAAGACTTTCTGACAACATCAGGCAAGGCATAAAACATGGGGGTATTGTGCTCAGCAAAGGTATTTGTCATTGTGAGAGAAGAGATAAAATGCATAGTCCAGGTTAAAGAGGGATTTTCTGTGGTGAGTTCCTTCCCATATTGTCACTGCGTTGACTGCATCAATTCCCATAACAGTTAAGAGACTCCTGGAAAAAATCTAATTGCTCCAAGGAGTCTGGCCTATCCACTCACACAGTGGATAAAGATATGTCTATTGCCCAGAATTCAACTTGCATTTCAAATTCATTTGAAATTGCGTTTCAAATCAGAATTCACTTCCATTGCACTCTACTCCACAGAGCTTGTCCAGTAGTATATAAATTATATGTGAGAAATACAGTACATATTAAACATGGATTTGTAGCTTAACAGGAGATTTAGAAGCTGGATTGCTTTGGGGACATTGTAAAGTTCTTGGTGGTTCAAAGCTTCTCGTGAAAACAAAGGCTCATCTTTTCAATACTAAAATTCTACTAGATACTTCTGAAGAACTAAAAATCAATGTCACACAGTGTCACATGAAATGAAGATATACCTGATAGGTGCAATAGGTTACAAAAGATAACCCATGAGGAACTTCACAGAGTAAAATGAGTAAAAGATATAATCAAGGTATTGTCTGATAGAAAAATAAGGTGGATTTGTCACAAGACAAGAAGGAGATGACAAGGACAAACCAAAGCATTTCTCTGGTACAAATCAAATTAGGCCTCTAGCATACTGGATGGAGCCTCTGTGGGGGTACCTGAATGAATTGCCATCTTCATCATTGCAAGGAATTCCCAGACTTGTGAGATCACAGATCTCAGGGAATTTGAGCACCTATGAGATGTTATCAGGGTTTCCAAAGGTTCCCTCACATGTCAGAAATGCAAACTTGATTATAGTTCACACCTGAATTTCATTTCTACATTCATGTATCTTTGGTCTTTAAAGTAAAGAATAACTCCAATTTGTAGATTATTAGAAGTGCATTTCCATTAAAAGTCAGATAAGTTTATTTCATACTATACTAGTCCATAGTAATTACAACTAAGCAATAATCACATGTAGAGGTGTTTCAATAAGGCATCCTGAAGTACTTCACAGCACCAAATACATAGAGTATAACGTTGTTGTTGTCATGGTTCCCTTGTTCAGTCATGGCCAACTCTTTGGCCATACCAGGCCCTTCTATCCTCTGTTATCTCCCAAAATTCTGTCCGAGCTCATATTTGTTGGTTCCATGACACTGTCTATCCCATTTTCTGCTGTTCACTTCTCTTACTGCCTTCAAGCTTTCCCAACATCATGCTTCACGGTCTTCTCCAATAAGTCTTGTCTTCTCATTATGTGGCCAAAGTACTTAAGCTTCAGTTTCAGTATTTGTCTTTCCAATGAATAGCCTGAAAAAATTTCTTTAAGTACTGACTGATTTGATCTCCCTGTTGTCCATGGGACTCTCAAAAGTCTTCTATAACACCATAATTTGGAAGCCTCAATTCTGCAGTGCTCAACTTTCCTCATACTCTAATTCTCAATGCCATATATTACTACTGGAAGAATCACAGCTTTGATTATATGAACCTTTGTTAGTAAGGTGACATCTCTGCTTTTTAATAGGCTCTCCAGATTTGCCATAGCTCTCCTTCCAAGGAACAAGTATCTTTTAATTTCATGGCTATGGTTGCAATCTACAGTGATCTTTGAGCCCAAGAATATAAAATCTGACACTATTTCCATTCCTTCTGCTTCTATTTGTTAGGAAGTGATGGGACCAGTTGCCATAATCTTGAGGCTTTTTTGAATGTTAAGCTTCAAGCCAGCTTTCACATTCTCCTCTTTCACCATTATCAAGACGCTTCTTAATTCTTCTTCAGTTTCTGTCATCAAAGTGGTATTATCTGCATAGCTGAGATTGTTGATATTTCCCTTAGCAACCTTAATTCTGGCTTTTCATTCATCCAGCCTGGCATTTTGCATTGTGTACTCTGCATGTGAGTTAAATAAGTAAAATGACAACATATAGCCCTGTCACACTCCTTTTCCTATCGTAAACCAGTAAGTTGTTCCAGATTCAGAACTAATTGTTGCTTCCTGATCCACATATAGGTTCCTCAGGAGACAAGTAAGATGATCTGTTACTCTCATCCATTTTGTTATCATCCACATAAAAGCTTTAGTGTAGTCAATGAAGCAGAAGTAGATGTTTTTTTTTCCTGGAATTCTCTTGCTTTTTCCATAATCCAGTGAATATTAACAATTTGGTTTCCAGTTCCTCTGCCTCTTTGAAAACTAGCCTTCTGGTAATTCTTAGTTCACACATTGCTGAAGCCTAGCTTGCTGAGAGCTATTTTGCTTTCCTCTTGTTTTTATCTGAGATTTTTTGTTTGTTTGTATTTTGCTATCTCTTGTACAATATTGTGACCCTCTGACCATGGCTCTTCAGGCACTCTATCTACCAGATCAAATCCTTTAAATCTATTCATCACTTTGCCTTCATAGTCATAAGGCATGTTATTTAGGTCATACCTATATAGTCTGATGGCTTTCTCTACTTTCTTCATTTAAGTCTGAATTTTGCAATAAGTAGTTCATGATCTGAGCTACTGTCAGCTCCAGGTCTTATTTTAACTGATTGTATAGAACTTCTCCGCCTTTGGCAGCAAAGTGTATAATTAAGCTGACTTCGAAATTGACCTGTTAATGATGCTCATGTGCAGAAGCACCTCTTGGGTTGTTGGAAAAAAGTATTTGCTATGATCACCAAATTATCTTGACAAAAATCTCTTAGTTTTCCCCAGCTTCATTTTGTACCCCAAAGCCAAACTTTCCTATTATTCCAATTATCTTTTGATTTCCTCTTTACCATTCCAATCCCCTATGATGAATGTGACATCTTTTTTAATGTTATTTCTAGAAGATGTAAGTCTTCAGAGAACTGTTCAACTTTGGCCTCTTTAACATCAGTAGCTAGAGCATAGACTTGTATTACTATGATATTGAATGGTTTGCCTTATATGGAAACAGATATTCTGTCATTTTTGAGAGTATACCCCAGTATTGCTTCCCACCCTTTCATTAGCTATGAAGGCTACTCTATTTCTTCTATGGGATTCTTGCCCTCAGTTGTATATGCAATAATCACCTGAATTAAAGTCACCCATAGCAATTTATTTAAGTTCACTGACACCTAAGATGCTGATGTTTAAACTTTCTGGCACCTATTTGATCACATTCAGCTTGCTTTTGTTCATAGGTCTTAGATTCCAGGATCCTATGCACTTTGTAGTCTTTTATGTCTTTGTAGCATCGGACTTTCTTCCCATCACCGGACACATCTACATCTAAGCTGCCGTTCAGCTTTGGCTCAAGTGCTTCTTTCTTTCTGGAGCTACTTGTAGTTGTCCCCTGCTCTTCGCCAGTAACATGATGTATACCTTCTAACCAGATGTTTATCTTATTCTGTACTTCTAGTCCATCACCACTCTGCCAAAAGCTGAAGACTAAACCACTATAACTCTCCAGGTTTTCTGATCAGTCATTACATCAATCATAGTACTTAAATCTTTTGCAATAGTTTTTCTTGACAGTGTGATAGGAATCACATAAATTGTTCTCCTCATTCTGCTCAAGGCATTCAGCATTACTTCATATAAGTCCTCCCAGGTTTTTCTCAATTCAACCCTTTTTCATATATTATGGTACAATAATATTCCATTACATTAATATACTATAATTTGATCAGCTATTTCCCAACTGATAGGAATCGACATTCTTTTCACTTCTTTGCTACAAAATGCATTGCTGCAAAGATTTTGTATGGAATCTTTTTGCTCTTTCTTTGATCCTTTAAGGGTTTATGTCTAGTACCTCTATATGATGACTATTGGTGATCATTTTGGAATATGTGTCTAATAGTGGGTCATGGGGCATTTTGTATTTTATTATATTTTGTATGTACAGGCTTTTGCAATATTGTTCCAAATTGCTTTCCAGAAAGGTTAGAACAATTCACAGCCCCATGAACAATAGATTAGTATGCATGTTCTTCTACAGCCCCTCTAAAAAAAAACCTGTCATTTTCCTTTCTTTCTTTTTTGTTTTTTGGTAATTGTTGCCAATCTGGTAGATGTGAGACAGAACCTTAGCAGTGCTTTAATTTGCATTTCTATTATTAATGACTTGAAGAATTCTTGTGTGACATTAACTCGCATTTCTTCTTTGAGAACTACTTCTTCCTAATCTTTGACCATTTAGGCAAAGGTTCTGAACCTGTAGTTCATGAGTTTTTTTAATATTTTGATAACCATATTTCAACATAATGGTTTCTTTTGTAATACTACAAATTTTATTTATCCACTTAAAAACATTATACTGAAAAAGTTCCCTGCCTCCTCTAGTTTATAACATAACTTTTTATATCTGATTCACATACCTATTTGATGCTTACTGTGGCACATGGTGTGACATGCTGGGATAAACCTAATTTCTGCCACACTGCTTTCCATCTTTCCCAATAGTTTTTTTTTTTTAAATCAAATAATGAGTCCTTATTCCAGGAGTTGGGGTGTTTAGGTTTGTTGCAAATTTTGGTACTGTGTTTCGATTAGGTCTTATACACCTAATCTGTCCCACTGATCAGCTTTTCTATTTTTTAACCAGTACCTAATGGTTTTGATGATTACAGCTTTGTAGTACAGTTTGAGATTTGGTACTGACATCCCACTTTCTTCCCAGTCCTTTTCTTTATTTCTTTTAAGATTCTTGGCCTTTTGCTCCTTGAAATGAATTTTCTTGTTTGTTTAGTTTTTTCCAGTTTTTCAAAGAAAAGTACTCAGATAGTCCCCTTGGTATGGAACTGAATAAATAAATTAGGTAGCACTTTCAGTTATATTAAATTTTATAATTATAAAAATGAGTTTATTATTTTTATATTTGCATGGCTCAAACATGAAAAATTAATATTGCTCCGATTCTGTAAAAAGTGTTTCATAATTACATAATTCCAGTATGTCTTGCTAAATGTATTCCCAAATATTATATAATTTTGCAGTTATTTTGAATGAAATTTTTCTATGTCCTCCTACTGGATTTTGTTGATAATCTTCATTACAGTTGATTTGTATGCATTTTGAGATTTGGTATTTTGCTGAAATTATTCTTTCAGTTAATTTTTAGTTGAATCTTAAGTGTTCTCTAAGTAAACAACACAATCTACAAAAAAGGAATAATTTTATTTCGTTCCTGCCCATGTTCCTTCCTTTAATTCTTTTTTTCTTGACTTACTGCTATTGATAGCTTTCTAGAATTATATTAAATAACAGAAGTAATAATGACATGCTAAAAAAAATTGGAAATGCTTGCTTTGTCCCTGATGTTATTGGAAAGTCTTCTAGCATTTCTCTATTATAAACAACACTAGCTCTTGACTTTAGAGAGACACTAATACTTTAAAATGTTAAGGAAAGTGCCCACTTATTCCTATGCTTTTTAGTATTCTTAACATGAAAGGCTTTTATATTTTTAAAAAGCTTTTTGGCAAGTATTTATATGATTATGTGGTTTTTTTTCTAAATCAATATTATGTTTATAGTTCACCTAACAGTAAAATTACTTTGCATTCCTGTCATTCCTAGCCATTATGTATAATAGTTTTTTAGGTGTTGCTATAGCCTCTTTGTTAAAATTTTATTCAACATTTTTGTATCAATATTTATTGTAGTACCAAAAATCATAGAACTAGAAGAAACCTCAAAGGCCACTGAATCTTTCACCCCTAGATGCCACAAGAGAGAGACTGCCTTGGTCAAGCAGATTTAAAGATGCAGGTAGTTCCAGCAGCCAATGGAAAGAGACTGCTCTGGACCATATGGTGGGCCAAGGTAAAATGTCTTCTCTCAAAAGCAAAAATCTCTGGCACCTGCCATATGAGTGCCTCTATCTTAGATAGTCTAAATATTCACCAAACTCCTGTTCCTTACATATGTATTTATCATCTTCCCCAGAAGGCTGTAAGTTCCTTGCATGCCTAGCACACAGTAGGGACTTAATAAATTCTTGTTGAAGTAAAAATGAACACATCCCTGCCCTGACTTACCTTATACTCTACTAGGGAGGACACATGTACACAGATAACATAGAGTAGAGAATAAAGGGCTAAAAGGACAGATTAGCAGCCTCTAGAAAAAATAAGGTGAGGGAAAAAGTAGTCACAACTGGGGGGATTCAGGGAAGGACTCATTAAGGAGAGGCACTTGATCTTAGCTTTGAAGAAAGATAAGAAATCTGAAAGTCAAGGTTGAGTTGGCAGTACATTCAAGGCAAGGGGGAGAAAGGTAGTGGCTTGTGCAAATGCACAGAGGCAAAGATAAAATAGCAAGTTCAAGGAACAGCTAGTGATTCAGTTTGTCCAGGACACAGAGTGCATGATGGGTAATAATGCCCAGTAAGCCTGGAAAGGAAAGCTGGTGCTCTCAGGCTAACATCCTTGCTCTAACTTCACTTACCTCCTTTCCTGTAGTAATCTTACTATTAACCAAATCAATTCTATAATGTTTTCTACTCCAAAATCTCTTATCCACTTGTACTATTTCTGTTCATACTTTGCTAAACCCCAACCTTATATTAATCCACTTGAAGAAGTCATGTAATCAATCTGACTTGATCCACTATAAATTTGCTATCTATTTTCAACTAGGTCGTCCCCTATAAAAATCATTTTACTTCTCCTTAATTGATTAATTAATCTCCAGGAAGGCTACTTCAAACCTCCTCTTGTCTCCTCAAACCTCCCACAGCTCACTCCCATTCAGTACCTTTCCAAAGGACATGTGCCATGCACTCCACTCTTCTCTATATCTTAAACTCTGGAATGTGTTTCTCAGAGCTCTCCATCCTCAGCTCTGCCTCCCAGCTTCTCTGATTTCCTTCAAGTCTCAACTAAAGTATCACCTTCTGCAAAAAGCCTTTCCTGGTCCTCCTTTATCTTAGATTTCCCACTGAAATTATCTGCAATTTTGTCTGTTATATAGCTTGTTTGCACGAAGCAATTTACACATTGTCTCCTCTGTTAAACTGTGAGCTCCTTGAAAGTAGGGACTGGGTTTTGTTTGTTTGGGGTGGGGAGCTATTTTTGCCATTCTTTATATCCCCAGCACTAAGCAAATTGCCTGGCACATAATGATAAATGCTTGTTGATTTGACATAATTTACCTTTACTCCTGTCTCTTATGACAATGTGGCCCTTTCCCCTCACCAAGGCCAAAAGGAAAAAGAAGGATAAGTCATATAGCAAGAACAAGGGACAAGAGATGGGAAATCTTTATGCAATAGTGGTATCTAGTTAATATTTATCATTAACAGACAGAGAGAATTCTGGGAAGATGGTGGAACAAGTAAAAAATTCCAAGCTCTCCAGATTTCCCCCACAAACAAGATAAACTAGCTCCTCAGGAAAACATAGAATGGTAAAAATAAACAAGATTTGGGGCAGAACAGTAGTCCTCCTGGGACAATGGAGAAGATGGAGGTTTGGTCCTGAGAAAGCTAGAGCCCCAGGGCTAGCTGATTTGGGAGGCAGCCAGCCCCGGTCACAGGAACTTTTACCCTAGGAACAATTAGTGGAGTTGGGTATCTGAGCCTGAGAAGATCAATGGAACTACTGCTGATAAGGGATACCAGGCCCAGCTGTGATTCTGAGTCTTGGCCTTGGGAGGGAAGAAACCAGCCCACATCCTGCAAGTCAGAGGCAGTGGGGCAGGGACACTGCTGGCTGTGGACACTTACAGGAGGACAAAGTTCTTGGTTCTGGTTCAGGCCATAAGGGAGAGCTGAGGCCAGAAGCACCATCCCTATACCCCAGGACTAGAGGAGATTACAATAATAAGCTACTATAAATTTAAGAAGAAAAAAAAAAGATGAGCAAGCAAAGGAGAAAGAACTCAACAACAGAAAGTTACTATGGGAATAGAGAAGACTGGGGTTCATCTTCAGAGGAGGATATTGAAGCAAAAAAAGCCTCACCTACCTCAAAGAGTAACACAAAATGGTCACCAGCCCAAAAAGAATTCATACAAGAATTTTTAAATGACTTTAAAAATCAAACGAGAGAGATTGAGGAAATTTTTTTTAAAATCCAAGAAAAATAAGTAGATTATGAAAAACAAAGTTAACCAAGTAGAAAAGGAGATCCAGAATCTTAAGGAAGAAAACAACACCTTGAAAATTAGAAATGGGAGAGGGGAAGCCAGAGAAGTTATAAGAGAGCAAGAAATAATAAAACAAAATATAAATAATAAAAAAAAATATAAAGAATAAACAAATAGGGGCACCTAGGTGGTGCAGTGAGTAGAGCACTGGCCCTAGAGTCAGGAGTATCTGAGTTCCAATCTGACCTCAGATACTTGACACCCTTACCTAGCTGTGTGACCTTTGGCAAGTCACTTAACCCCAATTGCCCTGCCTTCCCCCCCTTCAAAAAAAAAAGAATAAACAAATAGAAGAGAATGTGAAACATCTCATAAGAAAAACAACTGATCTGGAGAACAGATCAAGAAGAGAAAACATAAGAATAATTGGACTACCTGAAAGCTACAATAAAAAAAAAAGAATCTTGATACAATAATACAAAAAATAATTAAAGAAAATTGTCCTGAAGTGTTAGAATAAGAGGGAAAAGTAGAAATAGGAAAAATCTACTTATCACTACCTGAAAGAGATCCTACTAGGAAAACCTATGGGAATATCATAGCTAAATTCCAAAACTCCTAGTTCAAGAATGAAATATTATGAGTAACAAGAAAAAAAATTCAAATATGGCAGAGCCACTATTAGAATCACACAAGACCTAGCAGTGGCTATACTAAAAGACCACAGGTCTTAGAGCACTATATAGTGAAGAGCAAAAGGCCTGGGATTGTGGCTGAAAATTCACACCCAGAAAAGTGAAGCATAATCCTGAATGAAAGAAAACTGAACATTCAATGAATTGCCAGACTTTCAGGATTTTATTGCAAAAAGACCTGAACTCAGTAGAAAATTTGACATACAAGATCCTAGAGAAATATAAGGTACACATCAAAGACTAATTACAAAGGACTCAATAAGGACAGACTGTTTACTTTTTATATGAGGAAATGTAAAATGTATATCTAAAATTGTTATTAGTAATTGGGTAGTTCAAAAGAAAGTTTGGGGTAGACCTGAGTATGATGTGATTCTAAAAAGTAATACAATCTAGGAAAAGTTAAAAAGGATAATTATCTTATACAAATGAGGTTTGAGAGGAAGAACTGACACAAAAATTAGATGGGGGAGGAGGGCTGGTAGTTCTGAAACCCTACTCTTATTGGGAATGGGTTAAAGAAGGAACAATACATATATATCTAGAAGAGTATAAGTCTTCTAAATTCAGAAATAAAGAAAAGGCTAAGGGTATGGGGAGGTGGAAGAAGATAGGAGGGGGGAAAAAAGGTGAGAGAATAGGATAAGGGGGGCTATGGAAGGGTATCTAGATTAATGGGAATGGGATAAAGATGGAATAACATATATTTGGAAGGATATAAAAGTCTTCTAAATTCAAAAGAAACAAGAGGTAAGGGGAAAGTGTAGGGGGAGAAGAAGAAAGCTTTGGAGGGGGAGTTGGCTAAGTAAGAGAAGGGCAAGGTACGAGGTAGAAGTAAAGTAAAGGAATCTGGAGGGATAGGAAATAAGAGATACACACAAACATAAAATATTAAGAGTAGAATTTATTAGGAAAAAAGGCGGGGGGGGGCGGAGCCAAGATGGCGGCTGGGAAGCAGTGACTGGCATGAGCTCCCCACCAAGTCCCTCCAAAAACCTATAAAAAAATGGCTCTGAACCAATTCTAGAGCTGCAGAACCCACAAAGTGGCAGAGGGAAGCAGGGCTCCAGCCCAGGACAGCCTGGATGGTCTCAGGGTAAGGTCTGTCCCACACGGAGCTCCCAGCCCCCAGCTGAGGGGAGCGGAGCTGAGCCCAGCGCTCACAGGGCAAACAGACCAGACGCGGACCTACCAGACCAGGAGAGGAGCGGAGAGTGCCCTGGCATCCTGCATTACTGAGCTGTGGCATCCACCAGATCCAGGAGAGAGAATTTAAAAATTATTGGACTACCCAAAAGCCATGATCAAAAAAAGAGCCTAGATATCATCCTTCAAGAAATTATCAAGGAGAAGGGCCCTGATATTCTAGAACCACAGGGCAAAATAGAAATTGAAAGTATCCACAGATCACCTCCTCAAATAGATCCCAAAAAGAAATCTCCTAGGAATATTGTCGCCAAGTTCCAGAGTTTCCAGGTGAAGGAGAAAATATTACAAGCAGCCAGAAAGAAACAATTTGAGTATTGTAGAAACACAATCAGAATAACCCAAGATCTAGCAGCTTCTACACTAAGAGATCGAAGGGCTTGGAATTTGATATTCTGGA
>CM053623.1:308199326-308264997 GCA_028646595.1 Phalanger gymnotis
GGGCAACCAGAGTGTACGCCATCTAGGAGTTGGGGGGGAGGAAATGGGGAGAAAATTTGTAATTCAAACACCTGTGAAAATCAATGCTGAAAACCAAACATGTTAAAAATAAATTAAAATAAAAAAAAGAAAATTAACAGAAAGAAAAAAAGGAAAAAAGGCAGGGATAGTAATCATGATCTCAGACAAAGTTAAAGCTAAAACAGATTTAATCAAAAGAGAAACAGGGAAACTACAGTATATGTCAGCCATTTTAATCAATACTGTTTTAGACTATTTAGAATAACTAGACAGCATAAGGTTGGAATATTGTTGTGGTGTAGGAAATGAGTTGGTGGACTTAGAAAAATATGGAAAGACTCAAACTTATGAAGGAAGAGGTTATCGACTCTCAGAGAAACAGAGGGCAAACAAGTACAGTATGGTCTTACATAGATGTAAATGAATGTATATATCTACATATGAGTATAATTATAGATATCTATGTGTATGTATGTGAGTATAGGTATGTAGGTCTATATGTATGGAAATATGTGTGTATATATGTATGTGTATATATATAAATATGTGTGTGTGTAAAAACAAATAAAAATATAACTGTGCTTAATTGTAGCCTTTGGGAGGGGAGGTGGAGAAGGGAGAAAAAAGAACTAAGTAAAAAGTGCACAACAGAGGACAAAGGAAAACTTACAAGGAAGCAAAGAAAAACAGACAGCTCTGAACACAATGTGTAGTATTTATCACACAGGCTTTCTTGAAATGGAAATTTGTTGCTGTATATTTTGAATCCTCTCATACATTCTGCTATGCACATGGCAATGCTTTTTTTCTTTTCTTATTTTGTATGTATGTTTTAGTATTTAAGTGTACAATAAATTAATTTTTTAAAGTTAAAAAAATGCTTTCTCAAGAAAAAACTAATTTAAATGTAATGCTTAAGCTCAGTTCAAGCAAAAGAGAAAAAAACTTCACACTTGAAAATTTTAAAAAATGTATTTATCATTAACAGAGTTGTGGGACAATATAGACAGGGTCTGTACAACACAAGATAGTAGGGATTGCTTAAAAATCTGCAATTCATGTCATGTCATGTTATTCAAACTAAATCAGTCTATTTGCTATATTCAAAATGCCATCTCCTGCTTCTGTGACTTTTAGAGGGACAGAAGTTGTTCCCCAAAATGCTTTCCTTCCTTACCTGTCTCTTAAAATCCTCCTGACCAAAATTAAGTGTTTTCCATGTATGTGTACATATACACATACATACATACACACATTTACTTCTCTATGTAGTCTTAGAATTTAAGCTAAAGGACTGATTTGTTTCTGTCTTTATATCCTTAGTGCCTGGCATATGCTAAATGATCAGTTTTGCTATAGCATCGAAAAAGGTACCAACATTAATGAGATTATGGATTCACGGAATAAAATATGAAGGACATTGACTTATGAATTAATTCCCTATCCCTGCCTCAAGTCTTTCATTCCACCACTCTACTCCATCCTATACACGAAGCAATATATATATATGAAGTAATTTTTCTTAAGCATAAATCTAACCACGTGACTCCCTTATTCCCTATAGTGACTTCCTATTGCTTCTAGGACCACAAAAAAAAAAAAAAAACCAAAACTTTCCTCATCCTAGCAATCATTAGTGTCTTCTCTTCCAAACTACCTTAATTACTTTGTTTATATTTGTATTTACTAATTTTATGTTTATGCTTTATATTATATACATATACATTATAATGTACTTCTTGTCTCCCCCCATTAGAATGTAAATGCTTTGCAAGTAGAGAGTATTTCATTCTTTGTATTTGTATACCCAGCATTTTGCACTGTGTATGGCACATGGTTGGTACTTAACATATGGTTGATTGATTGATATTTTGTATGTTGGGGGCGAAGGAAGGGTAAAATGTAGAAAATAATTTGAGATAAGGATAAAAATTATAATCTTTAACCTATTTCTGCACATAGGAGTTTCCAGATTCTGAGAAAATGAAACAAAATTTATTCTTTTGGGGGTAAAATGAGAATTTTCATGAATGAGAAGTAGCTTATAAAATAATACCTGCTGTTCTGTAACTTGAGACCTTTCCCAGACACAGACCATTATATGGTTAATTTTGCTGAGTTAACTGTAACACAGACTAATCTGAATTAAGGAGGGAAAAGAACCTTAGCAAATAAATACCGAGTCACAGCAGCATGATCACTGAGAGATTCCTCAGTCCCTCAGAGACACCCCAGGAATACTGTATCTCGTCCAATCTTGTTACCATGAACCGAAGTATTATCTTCCTCCTCCTCTGCAACACCCTGCTAGCTTTGACTAAAGCTCAAGGTAAGGAACACAGAGAAGTATTCATTTTTTAAGTCACAGATGGTATTGAGCACTAAATCATTAGTATTCCTGTGGATGCAGACAAGAAACACTGTCTTCCAGTTCCTTGTCACAGTTTAAAGTTGGAATGAATTGTCAAAATACAACAGAAAGACATCTTTAGTCAAACCCAAATGCTGTTGGTAATGAGATGTAATTTAATCAGCCCCAATCCTCTGCCAGCTTCAAATAATTGTCATATATTGGGAACTTCGTACCTTTTAAACTTAGAGCTTTTGGGAAGGGACCAAAAAAAAGTGATTTTGCTATTTCCAATCAGAGTTAGAAGTCAAACAGGTACTATTTTTAGGAGGGTCGTGGCTAAGACTGCACTTAAGAGACACAGTCAGAAATTACAGAGGTAAGAACCTAGGCAAGATTATTTTAGATAAGTCAGGCTGAGGTTTTGTCAATGGGCAGAAGTCAGGTCCAGAAAACTAATTAAGACAACAGAGTTACGACGTAAAGACTTAGGTAAAGGGAAAGGACATAGATATGATTAGCAAAAGCAAAGGACCCAGAAAGAGTGACCACAGACCCAAATCAGGATCCAGACAGAACTAGCTGCTGGACAGGGGTTATTAGTTCAATTGACTGAAGGCTAGGTTCTGAAATAAACTGTACTAGCAGGGAAATTAGTGGACAAATTACAATTTGAAGAGAATGAGATCCTTTTTACCTGGCCATTTCTACTCATTCTTAAATGATCATTTAAGCCCGTTAGGCAAGTCCAGCTCCCTGTCTGAAGTTAAATCCTCAAATGAGGTGAATGAATTACAGGGCCATTAAGGTCCCTTCCAACTCTCCATCTATATTCCAATGAACCAGAACCTCTGGTTTTAATGCTACTTCTCCTAGAAGGTAGCTCCTTCAGAGGTTTTTTCCTAGCACATCTTGAATATTTCTGGGGCAGCAATCGGGGTTCTGGCATGGTCGGGGTGGGGAGGGAGAGCTTGATAGCAGATTCACAGTGACTGAACCCTTTAACCTGTATATTGTATTTATATATACAATTCCCTCCCCTGTCTCTTCTCCACAGCACCTGTACCACCCACAGCCACCAGCTGTCGCTGCCCACAAGTTAGTAAGAGCGTTGCCAACCTAAAATCTTTTGAGAAACTTGACGTGATTCTTCCCAGTACTCTGTGTCCACGCCCTGAGATCCTGTAAGTAAAAACAGTAATTGACATTCATATAGATACCCGATATAAATGCTAGCTAGCTATCATTACTGTTGTGGAGAACCTCAAGATTTGCCAAGCATATCACTTATTTTATCTCACTTTATCATTCCTCACCACAAACTTGTGGAGGCCTGTTATTACCTCGATTTTATAAATGAGGAATCTAAGACAGAGAGAGGCTAAGGTACTGTCACTGGTCATGTATAATTTGAACCCAGATCCTCCTGACTCCAGGTCCACCACTTGTTCCGCCACACCATTTTGCCCCTAGAAAACATACCTTATAGTAAATAGATTTATCCCCCAGGTCTGTGGGTTGAATCAAATGTTTTGCCAAATGATCAGAAAGACTAATAAAGGTCCATTTGTGATGATTTCGAACCTTCTATAAGGAAAAGGGATAGCAATATGGCTCCAACTTCTGACAGTCCCTACGGTGTGAATAAACCTGTCCTTAAAAAGCCACCAAAATATGTAAATGAAAGTTATTTTTTAATTTATTACTTTCTTATTACAATTTGCTTTTTCTCTGAAATGAATGTCCATTTCATCATACTTTTCTTCCTAGCTGAAAAACAAAAGGTACAATGACAATTTTCAGGAAGAAAGGAGCCTTAATAAAATGAAATGTGAACTGTTCTGACAGGGCACAAATAAACCTGCTAGAGGAGTTATTGGGGGAGCAGGGGAGGGAGAGAGCACAAAGATTTCTCTCTGCATCTACAGAATGATACACACAGTGCTTTTCCAAGTCCTTCTCGCTGTTTACTTTTTGTGAAGAGAGAAATCTAACAGCTCTGAAAGGAAAGATCATACTGAGGAAGGCTAAGGAGATGAGGATTGTTCGAATGACAATCTTGCCTACCTGTAGCATGCTTTATGACTGAAGTCAATACTGTCATCCTATTTTACAAACGAAGACGCTGCAGCAGAGGCAAGTTTAGGGATTCATTTAAGATCTCTCAATGAAGTAGGGGGCAGACGCTGAGCTCAGATTTTCCAGGGCGCTGCCCACAAAGCCTGGTGTTCGATGAGTCCCAGTATTGCTCCATTATCGCTGATACAATTTTTGAAATTCTTCACTGTGGTTTATTCACTATAGAGGCATAGTGAAGGATACTAAGGAAGAAGTGTGTCTGAATCCAGATGCCCCAACCATGAAGGTTGTACTGAAAGCGATTAGAAGGACGAGGTAAGTTTGCTGTGACTTATAGGGGAACCCTCCAAGATTTGCTCCAAGATTCACTGTGTTAAAACTGCATGTGGCCCACCCTCGGTCTTGGGCTACCCTGGGTTAGTTTTCCTTCCAGAATGACCTCAGAGGTCACTTCGTATGAACTTTCTCATTCTGGCACAACAGGGAGGCTTGGAGCCTTGTACTCTCAGCATACTGGCCAACAGACTGGAGTATGGCCAATCTTCACAATCAACCCACACTGCCAGCAAACCTAACTTGTCCTTAAACAGATTCAGAATTAATGGTTACTGTGTGTTGCCATTTCTGGGAATTCAGGTACAACATTAAAAGGCAGAAATTTAATACCTTTCCGAAGCAAAGCCCAGACTCTGTAAAATGATTAAATAACTTTCATAACTAAGACAATCTAAGTAACCCACTGTGATTACTTGGTAGCAAGAAAACTTTAATCCTGATCTTTCCCTCCAATCTGGCGCCCCAGACCCCCAGTCAACCAAATTACTACGTGACAAATCAGAGCCTAGATAAGAGACAAAGTTACTGTTGCCTCTGTTTTCAATAGGTCTTGAAAAGCTCCTGTCCATAACTGAAGACACATACTCTCCAGGTGGCTGGCAAGGTTTAACCAGAATGAAGCCTTCTCATACATGCAGAGAAAAGTCAAGCCCCAACTGTTTCTAGTGCTTAATTTTTCCAAAAAAAAAAAAAAAAAAAGTAATTACCAATTGCAAATAATCGACTGGTTACTTTAAAAAATCTGTTTAGCAATGGAAACTCTAGTACTGTAATTTCTGATCTTGTGGTGTTTTTAAGTGAGTGATATTTAAGTCATTTTCAATAGTGGTTCTGTCTATAGTTAAAGACTGTCACTAGCAGATGCTTTTAAGAGAAAATACAGTTCTGAGAGCAAAAAGTTTCATCAGGTATTTACTACTAAGCTCATTTCAAGAAGTTATCTTACTGAGTAGATACACTTGAGGACCATACTACCAAACAGCACTATATGGTAAGCAAAAGTCTTTGAGAGGCTATGACCTACTAAGCTAGAGGTTCTCACCCTGGGGTACATGCACTCAGTGGGGTACAAGATACTTCTCAAGAGATTCTAGGTAAATCCTAGGGTTCTCAACCTGGGGTACATGCACCCAAGTGGGTATGAATTATTTGTCATGGGACTCTGGGTAAATGAACTGTATTACTCTATTGAAATATTCCAAAAGTAATAGTGTTAGAGAAAAACAATTTCAGGATTGGAGAGAGAACCTTGAGAAAAGGGTGGGAAAGGAGAGTGTTGTGGCACATCTGAAAAATCTGAGACCACTGAGGCACTAATTCCTACTGGCCAAGACCAAATTAATAAAATCTGGCTTTTCATATTGAATTAGAAAAAAAAATCAGTGATAAAGCAGTGAAAGACAATCGGATTAGTCTACAAAATAAACAGAAACTCCAAATAAATTTCCAATCAATGAAGCTGCAAAATTTTTGGTGTGCTCTTGGAGAAATATATCCCCATTCTTACGACATGCTCACAAAGCTTTAATTCCATTTTCTGTGAGTTAGGATTCCCAGTCCCATTCTCAATCAAATCCAAAGTGAGAAAAACCTAACACAGAACACGACATGTAGATATCGCTTTCAAAAATTATCCTGAGAATGAAATTTTTCAGTCAACAAGAAAAAAATCAATGATCACATTTAATTTCTTTGCTTGCGTGGGGATAAACATTTAACAACTTCGTGATACTAAAAAGAAGCATTATAAACCAAATAAATTTTTCTTTATGAAAAATTATCTTATTTCTTATACAAAATGCATAGTAAGCTCTAGAATTTTATTTCTTTTTATATTGAATAGGGAATATGAGAAGGTGTACTTAAAAGCAAGGGGTACAAAGGCCAGAAAAGGTTGGAACTTTTGCATTCGTCAACCCTATTCTAAGTGACTCCCATGTTGCCTAGAGACATGAAGACCTTAGAGTGAAATCAGTCCTCTCAGGTCCCCCAGCTTTTATATTTCTAACTATACAAAACAGAATATATCTGTATGCTCAGAAACAGTAACTTTAAATAAAAAAAAGGGATTTAAAAGTATATGTATTTCCATTTTCCCAGTTTCCTTTTTTGTTAAATGTTTTTAAAAGTAGAAGTTTCTCCTTTTGAAGAGTCAGAAATTTTCTAGATCTAGCTTATGCCTTTTCCCAGCCCTATACCATAAACTGTGCTGATATTACATTCTTTTGGGTCAGCCTAAATCCCTCTCACCTAACTTGTCTTATTCTTAATGTGACTCCTAGCCCTGATCTTATTGAAGTTTTTAGTAAACTGGTGAATCCATATCTGTACTCTGATCTCACCTCTACCTTTTAAAATCAATTTAAAATACTGCTCAAGCATTCACTTCTACTGGAAGCTCCTCCTGATTTCCCCAAGCTGTTTGAATAGTAATGATGATGATGATGATGATCGCGAACCTTTATATAGGACCTACTGTGTGCCATGAGTTACGCTAAGTGCTTCACCATTATTGTCATTTGATCCTCACAACCACCCTGGCAAGTGGGTGCTATTTATTATTCCCATTTTACAGTTGAGGAAACTGAGGCAAATAGAGGTTAAGTGAATTGCCCAGGGTCACACAGCTAGTGTCCAAGGCTGGGTTTGAACTCAGGTCTTCCTGACTCCAGACCTGGCACTCTATCTACCATGCCACCTAGATACCTCTCCCCCCCCCCCCTCAAATTTCCCTTGTACGTGTTCTCTTGTTTTGATTTTGAGGGAGTTTTCCATGCTGGGCATGGTACTATCCTTCCCTGCTATATCCCAATTGTATTTTTTAATTAATTTCTTTTTGAATGATCTGCTTTCTTTCTCCTACCTCCTCCTGCCTGCCCCACCCCCCAAACCTTGAGAAAGCAAGAGGAAAAAAAATTCCATTACAAATGTGTATGATGAGTATAGACAAATTCTGGTATCAATCATATCCAAAATAACGTATATTTCAATCTGCATTCTGAGGCCATCACTTCTCCATCAGAGGATAGGCAGCCTGTTCCATTGGTCATAGTGTGCCTAAGCCTTTCAAAGTTAACTGGGTTTATAATATTGTTGGTATTGTATAAATTGTCCTAGTTCTGCTCACTTCACTCTGCTTCAGTTCATAGAAGTCTTACCAAATTTCTCTGACACCATCCCTTTCATCAATTCGTACAGCACCCAGTACTTATTCAGGATATATTTATGTACATACTGTTTCCCCCTGATAGAATGCAAAGTCTTGGAGGGCAGATTGTTTCATGTTTGTCTCTGTGTCCTCAACACCCAGCCCAGTGCCTAGCACATAAGAGACACTTAAGAAGGGCTTGAAGAGTTTGCTGACTACAGCTTTCTCTTTCTTAAAAGATTGTTTTTAATTAATCTGTGATTTTTTCAGTGTGAGGAACAGTCCATCTAAAAACTCTATCCTTAGGAGGGCTTCAGAGAAACCTGGGAAAACATGCATGGACTGATGCAGAGTGAAGTGAGCAGAACCAGGTTCACTGATTTATACTATAACACTGCAAAAGAAAACAAACAACTTTTAAAGCCTTAGAAACTCTTATCAACACAATGAGCAGCCACCCGCCTTCTGACAGAGGTGACAGACTTGCAGCCATTTCTTTTTAAGACATGGCCAATGCCAGGAATTGATTTTGCTTGACCACACATATTTGTTATAGAGGCTTTGTTTTTCTTTCCTTTTCAATGGAGGAGAAGGGAGACAGAAGGAAGATTCTGATTAATTGAAAAAGGTAAAATCAATTTTTCAAGAGGTAAACTAATAATAATAATAATAGCTAACACTTATGTAGTGCTCACTATATGCCGGGCAGTGCTGGGCATTTTACAATGATTATTTCATTTGATCCTCACGTGACCTTAGTAGGTAGAGGCTATTATCATTCTCATTTTACAGTTGAGGCAAACAGAGTTTAAGTGACTTGCTCAGGGTTACATAGCTAGTAAGTGTCTGAGGCCCAATCTGAACTCAGGTATTCTTGACTCCAGGCTTGGCAATCGATCCACTGTACAACTTTCTCCTCAGGTATAGAATAACATCAGGAACTTATAGTCTTAAAGAATTTCCTGGGGGCACTGAGAAGCTGACTTACTCATGGTTGTGTGTGTGTGTGTGTGTAACAGTAATTGAATCCAGGATTTCTGATTCCAAGGCCAGCCCTCTCTATCCACTACCCCACATTTAATGACTATACACCTTGAATGAATTTTTAAAGCACTTCTTAAGCTCTTACCATGTGCAAAGCACTGTGCTAAATACTAGGGATTCAAATAGAAAAGACAAGCCCCTGTTCTCAAGAAGCTCACATTCTAATTGGGGAATCACAGCACACATGGACATGTTATTTTTTTTTCCAAACAAGACTGCTTTATCTTCCAAAGGCAACAGATTTGGATGTGTACATATCATTGCTAATGTTTGGCCATAGCTGACCTTTGGAATCTTGTCTCTCTCAGAGTAAGCTAACTCTCCAAGGATCTCAAATAGTTTCCAAACCCAAGGGGGCAAATGTAAACTAAGAGGTTAAATGCAAGGTCAGCAAAGGAGAAACTTGTTCCTGTCCCTGAGATATCTGAGCTGCCAGCAGACAAGGATCTGAAACCCATTCCTGCTATTACAATGAGGTAGATGACAGCCAACCTGGGAAGAAGAATCATCCAAGAGCAAAATGGAAACATGAAAGTGAAAGGAGTGAAAACAAAGATTTATATAGGACCTTCAGTGATTTCCAGGAAATCAAGTCCTTTCTTGCCCTCATCCTCTGCCTTTTCACAGCAGGAACTGATAAAAGAAGGTAAAGTCCATTCTGAGAAACTCAAATAGGCTAACAAGTTTCATTTTTACAGACAAAAGCCCCTCTGCAAATTAAAATAAACAACCCAAAAAAGTGCTCTTCTTCCTTATGTAATAGAAAAGGCACTGATTGCATAACTTCTTTCCAACCCACCACATGCAATTAAAGTTAGAGATGCCTTCTTCTTTACCCTCTCTTCTCTCTCTAAGAGAGAGGAGAAATTCCTCTATTTTGGACTGCAGAATGAGAATGGAATGAAGAGAGACTGAAAAGAATTCTAAAAGCAAGCTCAGTTCAAGCAATGAAAGGGCCCTACAAATGACACCCAGAAAAGAAGAGTTGTATAGTTAGGCGGGACCTCAAGAGAGACTGTGTGGTATCCTAAAAAGAGCTCTCAAGCTAAAATACTAAGAATATTAATAGCAAGCATTTATAGAGTACCTACTATATATACCAGGCATTGTGCTAAGCACTTTACAAATATTATCTCTTCTGATCCTCAAAACAATCCAGAAGATAAGTGCTATTGTTATCCCCATTTTACAGATAAAGAAACTAAGGAAAAAAAAAAAGATCAAGCGACTTGCCCAAGGTCACATAGCTAGTAAGTATCTGAGGTTGGATTTCAACTCAGGCCTAACTCCAGGTCTGATGCTTTATCCATTGCACCACCCAGCTGCCTCTAAGTTGGAGCTAAGAAAGACCTAGATTTGACTGCTACCTAACTTCTCTGGGTCTCAGTGTCTCACTGTAAAATGGGGTAAAATAGTCCCTACCTCAAAGCTGCTATCAAAATCAGATACTGTAATGTAAGGTGCTTTAGGTAACTTGAAGCTCACTATAAAAACATGTCAGCTATTATTCTGTATTGTCTAATCCAACAACCTCATCATAGAGATGAAGAGAGTAAGACTCTCAGAAATTAAATGATCCTGCCCAAAGTCACACAGCTTGTTAGAGGCAAAGTCAGGACCAAAGTCAGTCAGGAGATTGGGACTAAAGTCAATTAGGAGACTCCCAAGCTAGTGCCTTTTCGATTATACCAGGCTTTTTACTGCTAGAATTCCAGCTTAGTCCCAAGGACTGTGAGAACAGACCAGGTTGACCCCAATGTATTTCATTATGTAGAGCAGTTCTGTCTATTAAGTACATCCCAGTCCTGAGTCATGCCTGATCTTGGAAACTGGAAGATGGTATAGAACCAGGCTTGGACTCACAGACCTAGGTCAACAAAACAAGTATTTATTAAGCCTCTACTAAAACATCAGGCATTATACTAAGCACTAAGGATTAAAAACACAAAGAATGCAACAATCTCTACTCTCAAAACACATACATTCTTTTTTTGTTTGTTTTTTTTTATTTTTTAAAATAAGTTTATTTTTAATTTTCTACATTCACTTCCATGAGTTTTAAATTTTCTTCCCTTCCCTCTCCTCCCACTCCCCAAGACAGCATGCAATCCCGTATAGGCTCTACATATACATTCCTATTAAACATATTTTCACATTAGTCATGTCGTAAAGAAGAACTAGAACAAATGGAAGTAACAATGAGAAAGAAAAACATAAAATAAAACAAAACAAAACAAGGAGAAAATCATCTGCTTCAATCTGTATTTTTTTTTCTGGATGTGGATGGCATTTTCCGTCCTGCGTCTTTTGGAATTGTTTTAGGTCCTTGCATTGCTGAGAAGAGCTAAGTCTATCAAAGTCAGTCATCGCACAATGTTAACTGTTACTGTATACAATGTTCTCCTGGTTCTGCTCACTTCACTCAGCATCATCAGTTCATGTATGTCTTTCCGGGTTTTTCTGAAGTCTGCCTGTCCATCATTTCTTATAGCATAATAGTATTCCATTACATTCATATACCACAATTTATTCAGCCATTCCCCAATTTAGGGGCACCCCCTCAATTTCCAGCCCTTGGCCACCACAAAAAGAGCTGCAATAAATATTTTTATACATGTGGGTCCTTTTCCCATTTTTATGATCTCTTTAGGATACAGTCCTAAAAGTGGTATTGCTGGGTCAAAGGGTATACACATTTTTATATTTTGGGCATAGTGCCAAATTGCTCTCCAGAGTGGTTGGATCACAACTCCATCAACAATGAATTTGTGTTCTAATTTTCCCACATCTTTTCCAACATTTATCCTTTCCTGTTTTGTCATGTTAGCCAATCTGATGTGGTACCTCATAATTATTTTGATTTGCATTTTTCTAATCAATAGTGATTTAGAGCAATTTTTCATATGACTATAGATAGCTTTAATTTCTTCTTCTGAAAACTGCCCATTCATACCCTTTGACCATTTATCAATTGGGGAATGACTTATATTCTTGTAAATTTGACTAAATTCTCTCTATATTTTAGAAATGAAGTCTTTATCAGAGATACTTGTTACAAAAATTCTTTCCCAGTTTTCTGCTTCCCTCCTTATCTTGGTTGCCTTGGCTTTGTTTGTGCAAAAACTTTTTTCAATTTAATGTAATCAAAATTATCCATTCAAAGCATTTATATTCCAATAGAATGTATAAATGCATATATATAGAATGACTAAAAAGAAAATATAGTTAAAAAAGAAGGTAGCTAGGAAGGGAGGATAGTAGCAAATGGGAGGAGTGGGACAAGGAGGAAAAGAAGGGTCCTTTGAAGCAATGATGAAAGGAAATAGGGGAAGTCAGTGCCTGACACAGACAGGAAATGGGATGCCTTATGAAGACCAAAATGGAGAACAATTTGGATGGACCACAGGGTATGAAGACAGGAAGTAATACTATACATTGATGATATAAAATAATAAAACAATAACATATAACAAAGTGGCGGTTAAAATAAATGAATTTATGTTTTATCCTAGAGGAAATGGGGAGTGACTAGAGTCTTGTTTTTTCAGTAGGGTTGTGACTTGGCCAGGTCTATGTTTAAGGAAAATCCCTGTGCCAGGCATCTGAAGAACAGACCAGACTGAGAAGAGATCTGGGGCAGGCAAAGCAATTGGGAGGATGTTTCAGTGATGGAGGGGAGGGGTGATGAGGGCCTGAAATAAAGTGGTAGCTGTGTGAGCAGCAGATCTGAAGTTCCTAGGAACCACTGGCATTAATTATGCCTGCCTCTTATGGGTCCAGGAACTCATGATGGCATAAAGCTGAGTCTCTTCAATGGCGCTGGGGCAACTCCAAACCCACTCTGGTGCTGATTCACATTCTTGGGATTTATGGCATAAAAAACCAAGCATACTAGTTCCACCACCCAATGGACTGGAAGATGGGTGGGACAAAACTAAGAATCCAGCGCTCTTACTAGAGAGATTTGAGTTATCTAGATCTCAGTAATTCATGTGTCCCTTTCTCCATTTCCATAGACTTTTAAGCTGTAGATATAAAACTTACTTTGTATCTATCTTCTTTTCCCAGAAAACCCCAGCTAGATACATTCTTTCAATGCACTCAGCAAGACACTTTCAAACCAGAAACAGTATCTTTGGCTAGACTCGGAGCCTACTCAGACCCCATTCAGCACTGACTGGGGAACAGATACAGCCTGGCAGGGGCAGGGAAGGAGGGGGCATCCTGGAAGCCTGACCTTCTTCCCTGGTTTCTCCATCCGATTTAGCATCAGCTCTCAGAAGATCCCCTCCAGTTGCATCTGAGGTACCTGGGTTGGGTGGTCCTGACCCATCGTTGCATAGGTGCCCACTCCACAAGTACTGTAGTTGGTGCTGCGGCTGTTTTTAATTTTTTCTTTACTTCTTGACTTTCAAATGTGGCTCTCAGCCCTTCCTCCACCCAGAGAGCCATCAGCCCCTAACCAAGATGGTGGAGAGGCAGCTGGGCAAAGCTTATCCACCCATCAGCAGGCTCAGCTAGGTCAGACCCACAGTCATCCGCCATTTATTTATGTATAAATGAACAAAACCCCCACTTTGGCCCAAACATGCGCTTGATGAGAGCTGGAAGCCCCATATTCCTGGGGTGGGGAGAGACTTTGCCCCGAGGCACACTGTACCTTCAGCAACACCTCTCCCCGATTCTTGCCCTATGTAACTGCAGAAATATGGGCTGGCGTGGCCTGGTGTCACCTCTGACCTCCCCAGCAGCCAGCCACGCCTCAAGCTTCTGGAAGCTTCTTGGGCCACTTTCGAGCATGCTCAGCCAGACTTGCCGCCTGAGGCGTTCTGGGGATGCTGAGTCTGTCTCCACCTAACACATCTGTCTCCTGGGGCTCTTCTGGGCATGCTCAGTCTGCTTCCACTCCTGACACTTGCCTCCTGGGGTGCTCCTGGGCATGCTCAGTGATGCATAAAACTCTTTGTGTCTCCCCACACCCCACCCCACCCCTCCCCCACATCCTGGATCATAAAATTTCTCCTGTCTCCCTTATCTTGTGTCATCCATCTTCCTCATCCTGTCCCTAAATATCCAACCCTCATTTGAATCCCTAAAAATTACACTATCATCCTACAGGCTGTATAGTTTTCTGTCTATATAAGTCTGGTTCTTTTCCCATATGTGGGCCTTTGTTTAGTGCCTTGCTAAATCTCAGGCCCACTGCATTTGCATCAATAAAGCTCCCGATGGCTACAAAGAAGGTCTAAGTGAATTCTTTCACATGTGAACCAGCTCTCCCAACTCTGATCTCATCACTCCCACCTAACACATCTACTTCCTGGGGCTCTTCTGGGCATGCTCAGTCCACCTTCGCCAGACTGACACTTGCCTCCTGGGGAGCTACTGGGCATGCTCAGTTGGCCTCAATCCAACTGACACCCTCCCCCCACCACCACCTGTGGACTTTGCCCTAACTGATCCTGACACTTGGGACCCCTTGGCCATGCTCAGTCTGGGTCTGCCCAACTGGCAACTCCCTCAGGGGGCTTGCTTAGAACAGTAATAACAGTAATAGGGTTTATATAGCTCTGTAAGGTTTCCAAAGCACTTCCCACACGTGATTCCTTTGATCCTCACAACAACTCTGAGAAGTGCCAGCTATCATTTATCCCTATTTACAGAGGAGGAAACCGGGACTGAGAGAAAAGAGGTGACTTACCCAGGGTCACACAACCACTAAGTAAGTATCAGAGGCAAGATTTGCACTCAGGTCTACCCTGACTCTTAATTCTCTCAGTCTATGCCTTATACCACCCCACTGCCACTGTGTCTCGAAAGCAAGGTTACTACTTACCTAGCCAATGGCTATATCCAGGCTTAAATTTAGGGAGAACAAAATAAATAAACTGCAGCAGGATTGAAGACCAGGAAGTACTTCCCACAGGAATTCAATCAATCATCCATAATTTGCTAATATTTCAGATTAAATGCAAAAGTGTGCCACACTTTTTTTTTTCCCCAGAGAGATGGTTGTTAAACATTTACCAGCACACTCATACCTGGGTTCAAATTCTGCCACAGATACCTACCACCTGCCTGACCCTGAGCAATTCAGCCATCCTGACATGTCCTTTTGATTGTACTCTGAATCATGTAGACCAGAGGTGTCATATACAGCTGGGTCATACCCCCAAGGGAAGCCCAAAGCAGGGAGAGGAGAGGCTGGGAAAGGGAGATGTACTGGAATTCTGAAAGGCTACATAAGCCTCTTGGAAAGATAGAGTCCACCAGAAGAGAGATGGTCTTCACAATTTGTGAACTTGGGTATAAATCCTTTTGTATTTTTCAGAATAAATGTAATCTCAAAATAAGTATAAATATCCTGTATTTGATATCTTGTTAGCCCAAGTTAGCCCATCGAACCTGAAGACCCTTAAAGCTACACAAAGCCAGATACAGATGTTCCCTTCTGGGCAAGGGGAAAACAACAGTTAAAACATCTCCAAATCTGAAATCAGTTTGTGGGATCCCAAAACTGTAACTCAAGGCCATGAGTTAAGGATGAATGAATGAATGCAAAATAGTGGAAACTAACTGTAGAATTGTAGTCAGAATGCTGGAAATGATATTCCAGAGGACTTAATTTACAACCCTTTAAAGGATGATGTTTGGACTAGGAAGATGAGACTCTAGAAAATTATTGGGCAGACATTCTGGAGAATAATGATATCTATACATATATGTACATAAATCTTATCTCTTATTTTAAATTTGAAACAAAAATCTATGATTTTATCAATAAAAAGACTTGCTCCAGCAAACAGATCACAATCCATCCATCTTTTCTTACCTTGTGTGATGATGGTCAATGTCCTTCTGAAAATCCTTCACTTCATATACTAGGGACCTTCCCTGAGATCTCTTCACATGGCAGTAATCCCAAAAGAGTACATGAACTGTCCATCTGTTATCTTTTACTATCATTGAATGACCCTGTCAGATCCCATATCCCACCAATGATGTCCTTAACATCACTTCCATGCAACTCTTTATTAGTAAAATGTTGTGGCCCAGTTCACACTTACTACTCTTCACCCTTTAGATGACATGCAACTGTATTTCTCCAGAGACTCTGATATCTTGAGCCTGTAGCCAACAAACAGAAGAATATTAGTATCAAAACCATGAATCTTTGTTTCAGGTAGAAGAATAGGAAATCCTGCTACAATTTCTCAGATGCAATCCTGCTCACTATTTACCCAAGAACCAGTGTATACAAAAAACATATTTTGAGAGGTTATGAAAGGTGAACCATTTCTCTGGGAGGGAACCTTTTTTATCCAAAAAACATTCTGTGGCATTGTGCCACATAGCTATAGCAAGTATAATCTACTTCTTCATCAGAGTGAGCAGCAAAGAATTCTCCAATTTAGTTTCACCTCCCTTACTAGAAACTACCCATTTATGTGAAACAGAACCAGAGTACACAGGAGAAATTCCCTTGGCTCCGTGGTTCAGGATTTCCCCTACATATCTTGAACTTAGCTAGATCATCTCCATAAATGACCAATTAGTGTTAAGGAAGGAAGAGGCTTTCCTAGATAAATATCAGGCTCAGGAGAAACTCTTTAGCTTTGAAATCCCATTTGTGAGGAATATAGTCACCATTATGAGGAGCTACCATATTGCCTTCCTCTGGGGGATCACCTTCCTGACTCTGACTGGAGTTCAAGGTAAAAGGACCTGATTGCCTTAGGTTTCATTACTGAAACCAAAGATGTGATTTACTATAAATCCCTGAGAATGACAAAGTTAAATGTCTAGCATGCCAATAATGAATTATGCTATTTGAGAGTTGGTGTTTCAGGCTTCTTTGATGTGATGAATGTTGACTGTCCAATGTTAATTAGGTATAGCTAGCTGCAAAGTCAAGTTCTATGATTAAGTCTGGAGGAAGAGCACTAGACTCATTGCTGTCAAATGTCTATCACATAATATTATCTGTCTTGTGTCTTATTTGCCTATCAAACTATCAGTTCCATTGGGGAGAGGGAGAATAAGCATTTATTAAGTGCCTACATGATGCTAAGCACTTTACAAATATTATCTTGTTTGAGCTTCACAACAACCCAGTGAGGTAATATTATGACTCCCATTTGATAGTTTCGGAAATTGAAGCAGACAGAAGTTAAGTAACTTGCCCAGGGCAGCACAAGCTAGAAAGTGTCTGAGGGCAGATTTGAATTCAGGTCTCCCTGACTCCAGGACTGCACTGTATTTCCTGCTCCACCTAGCTGCCCCACTAGGGCAGTGATGGGTCCTTTTCCCAAAATGGACTCTTAAGAAAGGCTGATTGTTGTTGCTAGGCTTAGAATAGAAACTCTGGATGTGTATCTCCTGCTGTGGTACTAATTGGGTGAATTTGGGCAAGTCCCTTGACCTCTGGACTTCAGTGTTCTTATTTATAAAATAGGGCCAATTTTACCTGCTTGACCTCCCTACCTTTTATGAATGTTCTGAGGTTCATAAGTGATGACTCATGGTATCACTTTCAAAGGCTATCAATACCTGTGGAGAAGAGCTGATAAAATATTCTTCCCTCCCTTCCTCACAGAAATGGGGGACTATGGGTATAGAATATTCCATATGCTGCCAGAAACGTTGATGTGTTGGCTGAGTGGTTTTGCTGAACAGATTTTTTTTCTTTTTCTGTTCTTTGTTATAAGGATGATTTCCTGAGTAGGGGAGCAGAGAGGGTTGCAATTAGAAATAAAGGTAATAGAAAAACAAAACATATCAATAAAAAGTATGCTGATGAAAGATGAAAGTTGTGACTGGTTGTCAAAAGTCAAGCTTCCTGACCAGACCAAACTCAACTCTCTTCTACCTAACTCAATGGGCCTGCAAAAATTTATGCCTACCTGATTTGGATATCCTTTGTTCGTCTTCAAGGGACTACAATCAGCATACTAGGGATGACTTCTCAGATTAAGTAGCTTAGTGGTTATGTGGTTAATGTATACTCTCCATCTAAAGTCTATCTCATCTTTATTGAATCTCTTGACTGAGACACCAAACTAACTAATGTTGACTTTCTGGGCCTGGCTCAATCTCTCTCTCTCTCTCTCTCTCTCTCTCTCTCTCTCTCTCTCTCTCTCTCTTTCTCTCTCTCTGCTAGCATTCCTGATCTCCAAAACAGGACGCTGTTCCTGCATCAATGTCAGTGAAGCCAAGATCCAGAGAAGAGCCATACAGAAGCTTGAAGAGATTCCTCCAGATCCTCGGTGTTCACGCCCTGAGATCATGTGAGTGAAAAACCACTAAAATGCAGGTGGAAAGAACTGCAACTTAATTTGGTATGAAATAGTAAGGATCCAAATCCTCCTTAATTCTAGTGCCTTCCCTCTGTTGATCATCACTTGGATGGATGGATGTAGCTTGTTTGTACACTTCTGTTTGCATGTTGTCTCTCCCATTAGACTGTGAGCTTTCTGAGGTCAGGGATGATTTTTTGCCTTTCTTTGTACCCCCAGGACTTAGCACAGGGCCTGGCACATGTTAAGTGCTTAAGAAATGCTTACCAAGTGTGTCCATGCAAATGAACTTGCCCCATAAGAGCAATTCAAGTCAATCCAACAAGCATTTATTAAGTATCCACTATGTGCCAGACATTGGGTTAGGTGCTGGAGATACAAAGACAAAAACAAAACAATCCCTCAGTTTAAGGAATTTAGACCCTGGCAAAGGGAAGAAGAATCTGGATAGTGCAGTGGATGGGGCACTTGGACTGGAGTCGGGAAGATCTGAGTTCAAATCCAGCCTCAGATACTTACTTAGCTATGTGACTGGCTGTGTGAGCAAAGTGCTTAACCTCTGCTTCCCCATCTATCAAATGGAAGGTGAGGATAAAATGAGATAGTATTTATAAAGTATTTTGTAAAGCTTAAGGTTTGTATAAAGAAAAAATATATCATAAAACAGTGGCAAGAACACTGGATTTAGGGTAAGAGGAGCTAGGTTTGAATCCTGGCTTTTCAACTTCCATTTAGGCAACATTAGACAAGCCACTTAACATCTCTGCCAATGTAGCATCATGGCTTTTAAGAGCCTCAGATATTCTAGTGGGAAAAGAAATTCTTCGTGACCAAGAACTCAAAGTATGTGGTGATGGCGAGCCCATGGGGCCATTAACATGTAGAAATGATTCGCTTTGATATTTCTCTTGGCAGTGCAACAATGAAGAATGGGAAGAAAAAATGTCTGGACCCAGATTCCCCAAATGTGAAGATTTTGGTAAAAATGTGGAAGAAAATGGAGATGAGTAGCAAGGTAAATTAATTTTCATCTCTCTTAAAAATTAATACTTGCAAGGGTCATGGATACAGAAGTTGGCATGAAAATATACTTAGTTTACCATCATCAACTCAGACTCTAAAGACTAAACTGGCCTGGAGGGACAGTATAACACAAACAGGCTTCTCTTTGGCACCAAGAAGAGCTGGCCCCCTACAGATCAGTTACCTCAAGCATAGCATTTCATGGTATTCTGTGATTTGGAAGTAGAAGGAACAGCAGTGGTCAGCTTCTGTGGATCTATGAGACTCAAAGAAAGAAAGATCACAAAACTGAGAGGATCAGGGACTACATAAAGAAAGTAACACCTGAGCTATGTCTTCAAGGAGAGGAAAGATTATCAGGAGAGAATTTCCAAGCACGCCTAAAGGAGGTGGTAAAAGAAAGCAGAATGAAAAGATTGGAGAATAACATATTGCCCAAACAATATATTTTGGCTAACACATAAGGTATATGAAGTGAACTTTGGTTCAAAGATGACAATTACTAAATCTTTTCAAAATACCCATATAAGGAAGTCAGTAAAAGGAGCAATAATATTTTATGTTTGTATTATTTAAAGTTATTGAGAGGAAGTGCAATGTAACATTTATAGAACAGACCTCAGAATGAGGAAGACTTGGGATCAAGTCCCCTTTCTGACACATACTGTCCTTTCAATAGCCCAAGCAACTCCTGATGATCAACATTGGTAGAGAGATGTATTGTACCAATGAAATTATAGCTTAGGAGCTCAACTGGTGATATCAATGGAGCCTGTGGGACAGCCTCCCATTGTGTCACTCACTCTTTCTTTGGGCTAGCCCAGGCACCCTGACCTGACCTCACCCTGGCAAGTCTAGGTTCCCTGAGAAGGACTGCCACCATGCAACTACAACTCAACCTCTCTCGGGGTCCTAGGGATAACCTTTTTGTTGGAGGAATACGTTTCTCCCCCTTGCCCTGAGCCCACACTGGTATGCTACTGAGCTATACAAAATGGATCACAGTGATGACACTATCATCTCTTAAACATAAAACATTTCCTTAACGATAAGGTAGCATCAATAATAATCAGTATATTGCAGTTGTGTAATACAAGGAGATACAGGAATAATCAACTCATTACAATTAACCCATGAGCCTGCCTCATATATATACTCTTACCAATGCACGTGGTATCCATGTGGTAAGTGGGCACATAATTACAGAAACCTAGCAGATGCAATTCACAGCTGTGGACTACAGGCCTTAATGATTTTGATCCCCTCGGGAACAATCTGTACTACATAAAATTGCTTCTTTACAAGCTGCTCCCCCTTGGGGCCTCACTGTTCTCCTGCTGGGCAAATCTGTTCCTTGTCTACTCTCAAACTAATGAAGCAGAGAAAAGCTCTTTTAACTCATAATCACCCTAAAAGAAATGATGACATAGTATTATAGTATGATACAGATAAGAAGTTTCCTTGAGGCAGAGAGCTGCAAAGCTCCTCTGCTTGGCTTTCTGGGTAATGCAAAAACGTGCAACCATTTTTATACTCAGCAGGTCGCTGGTTTGTTCAATCAGCTCTCAAATCTCTTCTAACATCAAAGCAGATGCACAACCTATCTTTTCCCTTCTGCTTCTCCCTGTCCAACCAGAGATAGCCCCAAAGAGCAACCAGTACCTCTGAGAGGTTTCACCTCCAAGTAATCAGCAACACCCAGCCTCCCTAACAACTCACTCTCCTGTTTCCCTCCTAATTGTCTTCTGCTTTGTACCCAACTCAGCTCCTGATAGCTGGTTTTTCTGCTCTTCTCCCATTGCCTTCTTACACAATACTCAGTACCCCAAACCAGAGCCTCTTGGTGCTCAATGATCTATCTTTCCTTTGTGAGCTAAAACTCACAACATCTACCTTTCTGTTAGTTGTGAAACCAAGAGGTCTTCCTTAAGCATCCCCTAGTCTCCCAACAGTTCTTTGATTTGCCACTTTGTGAATTTTAACATCTCAAACTAAAAAAAAAAAAATTAAAATAGGATGCAAATGAGGTAAAGGACCACAATGCTCTGAAGCCTTCATCATTTCTCTGTCCTCAGCAGGTCCTCTAGGATCTGCTCCCAGCCATCTGCTCTTCCATTTAAACAAAAAAAAAACTTTTTCTTCACACATGGATTTTTATCAGTTTTTTAAATACAAAGATTTTTTTTTCCCACTCTCTTTCAGTCTCCAAACTGTTCACATAGGAAAGGGGCAGTGCTTGATGTAATATCAGAATGTAATTTAATCCCTTTTCTTTACACATCAGCTCATTTTCTCCTCCTTTCAGCAATCGATCTGCTAATGGATGAAAGGACACTCTTCCGAGAAGTCACACTCTGCCTATACTAACCATTGCTTGTCCATACTGTCCCATTGTATAGATGTGAAAACAAAGTCTAGAGAGGCAAAGGAAGAAACTCAAGTCAATGTGGGGGCAAATTTACTACTCAGATTGGGTTGTGTAGTAAGGTATAAAAATGAAGCTTTATTTAATGGCATGTGTACTCTCACTAATGCATTTCTAAACCGGTTGATGAGAATTATCGATACAGCTCTTCAGTCCATCATTGTAAGGTGAAGAAACAACATACTCCAGAATCCAAATTCAGTTCGGTGAGATTAAAAAAAAGTTCAGGGAAAAAGAAATCATTTTTATTTACTTTCTTCTTTCCTTTCAGGGTGACAAAAATAATAAACCAAAAACAGGAAATAAAAGACGACAAACCAAGAAGGCTAAAAAGATGAAAAAGGCTGAACGTCCTCCCCCAAGGAAGACTGCATAGGAGGCCACTTCACCGAAGAAGACTTTCAGGTCCAACCATTTTAAAGACAAAAAGTTAAGAAAAATTCTAAGTGTTAAAAATGGATCAGAAAACTTAATTACTATTGTAACTAAAAATATTAAGCATGACGATGAAATATAAATGATCTTTGCATGTTGTTTTAAAAAATCCAATTACTTCTTAGTCTAGAGTCTACAATGTGTAATGAAGAAAAAGCTAGGGACTCCTCCTTGTGGAAAACATTACCTCTTTAAGCTGAAGAAAGACCACAGTGAAGAGAATCAAAACACATTACAGAGAGAAAACAAAATATCTGCATTTGCATACACATGCCTGTGCGTGCACGCACGCGCGCACACACACACACACACACACACACCCTGACACCCACAAAGATTGTCCTGTGTACAAATGTGTCATCTAAGAAGCTGCTGGGAGAAGCATCCCTGTATTTGTCTGCCATACATCCCACGTTACAGATAGCTAAAGTGAAGTCCAATTTAGTCAACTCAGTCCTTGGCTGTCTCCTACTTCCTTTCCCTAGACATTTTATTTCATTTTCAGAGCCTTAAAATAGAATCACTGGGGCTTAATTCAGGCCCATTTTTTTCTCTCCCCCCAAGTTCTGGAACTGTGTGCTATTGAGTTGCTTTAGACTGTGGCAGACTAATTAAAACAATCTGTCTCACAAAAAATTACTAGAGTTGTATGTAACCATCCTTTTGATTTGGTAGCATTTAGAGACTCAGGAACCTGCCCTGACATTCATCTTGACCCTGCCCTTGAGGACTAAGGGGCTCATGGGAAAAAATAAGCAGGAGGATGGGGAGGCTACCACATGGCACAAGAGATGCTGCACTGAACTCAAGGAAGTGACATCAGGGCAAAGTGGACTCTCAAACTGTTTGCTGGGAATAATGACCAAGGAGGTGTGGTAGACTTAGGCGTTGCCATCTCAGAGTGAGCTTGGAGGAGAAATGGTGAAACCTTCTATTCTTCTCTCCCCCTTCTTTTCCATTCCAGCCTGTTAACCCCTTCACTTTCTTTGCCCCACTGTTCCATTAGAGTTGTTTGGAAAGGGCACCTGGGAATTTAAAGATATGGTTATTTTTCTCCATATTCATTCCCACTTCTAAACCTTTAACATTGTGAGAAAACCTATTAGCCAAGAAAGACAACACTAATTTTTTAAAATTTATTTTTGTGCATAGATAGATGAATAAGAAAGAAAGGGAAATCTCCCTTTTTAGGCTATTATAACCTTTGTAGAAACATCAGGGGACAAATACAGTCAAATATCCCTAGATCTGTTTTCTGTCCCTTTTGTGAAAGAAATCATCGGCTCACAAAATTCATGGGCTGGGGTGAATGGCCACTTTTAGGCCGAAAGGCTTGGTCTGAAGCGCATTTTCACAGGCTTCCCCTAGCATTTCGAAATCCAATCCAATCCAATCCAATCCAATCAATGATTATTAAGCACCTACTATGTGCCAGGCACTGTGCTAAGCTGGGGATACAATTAATAAAAAGAGAAAGAGCCCTCAAGTAGCTTACGATCTAAAAAAACTCAACTCTGAAAGGGTGAAGTGGATATGATTGGAGTGGCATGTCTACGTGGTATATAAGTAAATTACCTGAAAGAGCTTAACAGAGCTCAAGGGGTTGACAAAGCAATGATATCCTACAAGTCCTACTTGTGCCTCAACTTGCTCACACCCTCCCCCAAGTGGTTAGACAAGCAATAACTCCTTCAGGGTCACTATGAGAAAATCACTTTGCAAAACCTTCAGGTCTTAACATGAATGAGAGTTAGCAGTACCAGCAGAAATCCATCAGTGTCTGGCTTCCCATGCCACCTATAATCTGACCCCGTCCCATCAATCCAACCTCTTCACATAATATACTATTATTTTCCAATATTATACATTCTGTTCCAACTAATCTCCCCATCTTCCAGCTTATCCAGCTTCTCTTCCTCAAATAAACACATAACATGCTCATCCCTGCCTGCTGCCTTGATCTACTTTGTGTCTCTCATACCCCAGCTGACCTGCTTACCTCCCCTATCCATTACCTGTTCAATCTTCTACTTCTCTTCTCAAGTCTTAACCTCCTCCATGAAGTCTTCCCTGGCTATCTACCCTGGTTCCTCCCTTCTCTAGAACTTCACTGTGCTTAAAGTTAATGCCACAGGGTTTGACACTCACTTGTCCTCTAATTGGTTCATCATTTTCCTCCTCAAATACATTGTAAGCTCTTTAAAGCATAGAGATCATAGCATAGCATCATAGATTAAAGTAGTTCAATAATTTTTAAACTATCTCTCCTGGATCTCTTTTCCAGGTCAATTGATTTTTCAATGAGATATTTCACATTATCTTCTATTTTTTCATTCTTTTGGTTTTGTCTTATGGTTTCCTGATTTCTCATAAAGTCATTAGCTTCCATTTTGTCCATTCTAATTTTTAAGGAATTATTTTTTTCAGTGAGCTTTTGGACCTCCTTTTCCACTTGGCCAATTCTGCTTTTTAAGGCATTCTTCTCCTCATTGGCTTTTCGGACCTCTTTTACCATTTGACCTAGTCTGTTTTTTAAGGTGTTATTTTCTTCAGGTTTTTTTTGTGTCTCCTTTACCAAGCTGTTGAAATTTTTCTCATGATTTTCTTGTATCACTCTCATTTCTCTTCCCAGTTTTTCTTCTACCTCTCTTATTTGATTTTCAAACTCTTTTTTGAGCTCTTCCATGGCCTGAGACCAATTCATGTTTTTCTTGAAGGCTTTGGTTGTAGAAGCTTTGACTTTGTTGTCTTCTGAGTGTGTGTCTTGATCTTCCTTGTCACCATAGGACCTTTCAATAGAGTTTTTTTCCACTGTTTGCTCATTTTCCTAGCCTATTAGTTAACTTTTAACTCTTTATTAAAGTAGGGCTCTGCTTCCAGGGTGGAGGGGGGCACTGTCTCAAGCTTCAGGATTTTTGTGCAGCTGTTTTCAGAGATACTTCTAGGCAACTGTAAGTTTTCAGTTATTTTGAGGTGGTATGATCTAAGGAGAGGTGTTTATTCCTTCCTGGCCTGTGTTCTGGTCTGTGAGCACACTCCTTCTGCTCACACTGTACTGCCTTAATTAAAGGTGCTTGACTGTCATTGTCACACATGTTTAGTTTATATTTCTCTGTACTAAGAGCAACACAGCATCTGAATATCCATTAGCACAGGCCAGGTGTAGAGGCAGCCGGTTTGCTTTATCCAGATGGTTCAGGCTTTGTCCAAATAATACCTTAGAGCTACTCTTTTCTCTTAACTAAGTGACCATACTAGAGGTGAAAAGTCTCTTGACAACCCAGCTGTTTCAGAGTTTGCGGGCAAGTGGCTGGTTTTTTCATGTATTTTTTTTTAGATAAAAGAAAATATCTATGATCTTATGTCATTGCAAAGTACTTACATGCTTACATATCACAACCTCTCTGAATTTCAGTTTACTCATTGGTAAAAAGGTGTGATAATATTAGCACCAACCCCACACCATTGTTGTGAGAAGCAAATGAGACACTGCACATTAAACAATATTATCGACTATACTTACATATTATATAAATATATGCTATAGACAAATAGTTATCAATAAAAAATGGCACAATCTTTTGGAATTTTTAGGTAGAAAAACTACCATTTATATGTTATAGTCTGTATTTTGAAATATATTTGCTGTGTTGGGAAAATAAATATGTTAGCAAACAAATCATTGGCAGAATTGCAAGTTTCTTGATTTCTGTAATGCACTCACTATACATACCATCCTTCTATAAATGTTTTAAATATCTTTTGATGTATCCAGCTGCTTTTAAAGCCACTAACACAGGGATAGTAATACTTTATATTCACCTAGCACTTAAAAGTTTACAAAGCACTTTATATGTATTTTATCATAATAATCCTGTGAGGTATGTGCTAACATCATCAATTTACAGATAAGGACACTGAGTCTAGAAGAGGTTAAATGTCTTACCTAGAATCTCAAAGCTAAGGAGTGTCTGAGGCAGGCTTTGAACTCAGGTCTTTCTGACTCCACCCCCAAGTACTCTAGTAACAGAGTATTAGGGTGGATTTATGACCTCAAAGATCTAGATGTTTCTTTCAAAATAATTCAACCATGCCCTTCCATCCTGTTTGACTTCTGTCCACATTTATCTATAAGTTCTCCAGGAAGGGGGCCCACCCAATATTTCAGAAACCTTCCTCACTTTCTCCTTGTCTTACCCAGGTTGGAAGTACAGTGGTCACTAATGGGCCCAATTCCAATACTGATTGGTATAGAAACTTTAACTTCTGTTTTTCTGACTGTAACAACAATGTGGCTTGCCACTACTGTGACTGTGTAAGACCAACAACACCAGCACACAGGAAGGGCTGCCAGCGCAGGTTCTTTGATCTGCTTTTTCTAAAGAAAGCAACCTTAAGGGGTTAACAATCTCACTTTAATCAAACATACATATACCATTCACTTAGTTCAAGGGGAAAAGCCAGCACCCTGAACTTCAGAGAGAATGCAAACAGAAACTACAAATATACATCATATAAACAGAACAAATAACACAAACCAGTCTATCTATAGCAATACATGGTTACCAGAGAAGCACCAACATGTGGGTTTTTCCAAAGATGGTGGAGAGGGGTGCTCCTTAACAACGGCAACCCAGAGTCTCGTCTGGTCAAATCAACAACACTCTTCCAGTGAGTGAGAGCCCCAAACAAAACTCTAACCTCTGAATTCATATACCCTGGTCAGGGTCAAAGAACATCACCATGTGACTCAAAACCATGTGATGCTTCTTCAGGCATCACAGCCATGCAACTCAAACCTACGTGAACTAGGCTTTCTTGTTTCTTAAGCAGGTCATCAAAGTCTCCCAGATTTAATCAAAGAAACAAAGGCTCTCGATTACTTCAGTGCTCCAAAAGGGAAAACAGTAAGAAAGTCCCACCTTAATTACCAATACACTGGCCTGGATCTATTTGTCCCTCCTTAGGCAATTTGGGGGCCCTCCACTCCAGGGATTGGTCAGATTTATGCCAGACTTAGTGTAGACACCTGATTGCCTTTAACCCCACTGTAGCCCCTACTGTAGAGGTATGTGGGATGTTCAGGGAGGACTAGCATCTCTGGGGTGAGGCCTGCTCATCTACCTTTGGATGTCGCCCAACTCTCACCTGTGACTCTAAGCTGTAGCGTGTGCAGCAGCCATACCCTGGTAAAATGGTCTTGGCAGATGGGCTAAATCAGGGTAACGGACAGGCCTCAAACCTGTGGTTGAGTTAGGGGGATGTCTACCCCAAGCATGGGAAGACTTTACCTGCCAGAATGGGTAGATGAAAAGGATTCATTCCTGCATCCATGAAGGCAGCTGAAGCAGGGGCTGTGGAGCGTTTAGAGCTTGATCAAACATCAAAGATGCCAAGATCATCCTCCGCATCCTGGGCCATCACCAGTCATCTTGACTTTCATCTTGCCACTGGACTTCAGTGACTCTGGAAGAGACAGCGAGGCTGATGATGTAGTACAACTCCATCTTGAATCCAATTCACCCACAAGTCAAGGCATCACTTGTGATGTCATTAGTCCTCTTAGAAGATGAAGGAAAGGGGCAGCTAGGTGGTGCAGTGAGTAGAGCACCAGTCCTGGAGTCAGGAGGACCTGAGTTCAAATCTGGCCTCAGACACTTGACACACTTACTTGCTGTGTGACCTTGGGCAAGTCACTTAACCCCAATTGCCCTGCCTTCCCCCCTCAAAAAGAAAAGAAAGAAAAAAAGAAGACTAAGGAAAAACAACAAGCCCAGAACTCCTGAACTCAAGTGATCCACCCGTTTCAGTCTCCCTTAATAGGAGAGATTATAGTCATGAGTCACACACTCAGTTTGAAGATCCTATTTGACAAAAACTGTTGGGAAAACTGGAAAGCAGTTTGGCAGAAAGTAGTTTTACATCAACATCAACATATTCCACCATATATTACACTGGGCAGGGATGAGATCGCAGATCCATGAGTTCTCTCTACATGTTGTTGTGGTGGTTGTTGTTTAGTAATGGCACTTAAGTTCAATTCCTTTGATACAGATGATAAGATCATAGATTTAGAGATGGAAGAGACCTTAAAAGCCTTTGAGTCAAATCTCCTCATTTTGCAGATGTGGAAACTGAGGTCTGGAGAAGTGGAGGGACTTGCCCAGGGGCATAGTCAGCAAGTAGCTGAGGCCTTATTCCCTCAGCCTCTCTGACTCCAAGTTCAGCACTCTAGACACTGTCCGTGATGTCTCTATTGTTCTTGCTGTTTTTTAAAAGTGTGATGAAATGTTCCATCTGAGATTAACTGTGCCTTTTTCTGGGACCACAGGACATGACCAAGGAAGGAGCGCCACCTGGTGGCATGTTTCCCACCTGCTGCAAGCCTAGTTCTGAGTTGAAACTGGCTCTGGGAAAGTACACTTGCAAATCTATAAAATAAAATAAAATAAAATAAAATAAAATAAAATAATAAAATAAAATAAAATGAAATCTATAAATCTATAAAATAAAAAAATATATATCAGAAATGTTTCCTACACTACTCATTTTGGCATGCTGCTTTAATAGTAGTGTTTGTGTGTGTGTGTTTCCCTGGCTCCTTTAAGTCCTGTATTCTTTTGTGTTGCTCGTATTATCTAGCCTGGTGCTAACAGTAGTTTCTCAATAACATTTATTTTCAATTCAATAAACATTTATTAATTGAGCTAGAAAAAAGACTGAAGCATATAGGAAAGAAGTTTCCTTTCCCTTTCCAAAGGCTGATAAATTTAATATGTAAATGTCTTCAAATATTTATTATTAGTGAATGTGTCTATATGTGAGTAAAGAAAGGGTCAATGAAATAACTGTTTTATCATTTGTGCAAAAGTCAATGGGAAATGAGTCCAACAAACCCATAGAAATGAAGAGGACAATGGGGTCAAGTCAGCATCTCTATATCCCTCCTGCAAATGGATGGGTGGTGAGACCATTCTGGGAAATGGCGAGGGGGTCATCAAGTGAACAATCCTTCATCCCTCGATAATAAATGGGGGGAGGAGGAGATGTTTGTGAGGCTATCCATAGAAAGGAAGGGGGTATGGAATATGGAGTTCAGTAGGATACCAGCACACAGCCCTGAGAATAAAGGGGTCAACAAGCCATTTCTATACATCCTTAGAGATGACAAAGAGAGTGAGGATCAATGGAAGCTCCAATCTTTACTCCTCCTAAACACAGCCTATCCTGGCAATAAAAGGTGTATTGTGAGTTTGTGTAAAATATTGACCTCTTTTCTCTCAAATTTCAGGACCCAAAATGTTAAGTAAAAGTAAAGACCCCATGCCTTGGAGCACTTGGCCAAAAAATATCTTAATTAGGAAGCATACTTGTCTGTGAAAACATCTGACAGGCAATATTGACAGACATACTTGTATATTTGATTTCCAGTTAGATGTCTAGTTTTCTAATCATAATATTTGGTTTTTCTAAATAGCTTTCTTGTATTCTAGCTATTTGTGAACATGCACCAAGAACTGGAGTTCTCTGTGCAGAATTGCTGCAATGTTATTGTATAAGTATTTTCTCCTTTGATTTCTCAATTTCCGGGAGTAATATTTTATTTATTTTGCTAGATATGAAGCATTCTGGCTATCTAGAGTAAAGCAACACAAATGAAATTTTGCAAGCAGACTGGTTGTAATGTGTATAAGTAGGTTTTTCTACTTTGATTTCTAGGTTGTTGATAGTAATATCTGAATACTTTAAAAGCTAGCTTTGACTGGAAATTTTTAACCTGGGTCCTATAAACTTGGTTTTTAAAAAATGTTTTATAGTCTGTATTTTATTTTATGCAATTGAAAATATATTCCAAGAAGGAGTCCATGAACTTCACCAGACTGCAAAGGGGACCATGACACACAAAGCATAAAGAACTCCCTCATTAGACCATTCAAAGCAGATTCAACAGTTGAGCATAAAGAGAGCCTAGTATATAGACTTGTTACTATGCAGTTGGTATGTGTTTTGTACTTTGATTTCCATGTACTCAGTGGAAATAATTTGAGTCCTTTGGTTAAATGTAGAGCAGTCAGTTTGTTTGGACTGATCGACTGGGGCTTGAGTAAGAATTTTGCCAGTGTAGTTCTACGTATGACTTCCAGTCCCTGAGTAGTAACACTGGCTTCTCTACCTAAGGTTCCAGTGTTCTAGCTATCTGTAGTCATCTGATATGAATTGGAGCTATCCATTTGGATTTTTTTGTTGTTGTTGTTGCAATTTTATTATGTTTGCATAGCATTAAGGTTTACTTTTGTTTAGTTTTCCACCTACATTCCTAACTCTTCCTAGTTCTGCTACAGATCATCTGTGTTCCTATATTTCTCTAACTTCTTCATAGTCATCTTTTAACACATAGTAATATTCCATTTTATTCATGTGCCACAATTTGTTTGGCTATTCTTTGATAAGCATCTCTTTTTTTTCACAGTCCTTTGTTACCACAAAAAGTGATACTGTCAATCTGTCAGTGTACATGAATCCCCCGCCCCTCCACCTTGATCTTCTTAGGGTTGAGAAATTTAAAATAATTCTACTTGATTCTATATTGTATTGATCTCATATTGCAATTAATTCAGTATCTATTTAAGGCCCCTTTCTATGTCCTTTAGTTATGTTCAGGAATTTAGCTTTCCCCTCCGACCATAAGTCACCATAATTAAAAGGAAATTCCATATTATTAGCATTTGGATAAATACCAAGACATTTGGTGTTATCTTTCAGTCCTGAGGCTAGCTCTAAGACATATGTTGTCCCTGAATTTTCCTTGCATCATTAAGAAAAGCAATTATTTCCTAATTAAACCTTTCTAGGTATCAAAAAATTTGCTAACTCAGGTGCACTAACAAGGTCGGCAATAAATCAATCGGCATTACTTAATGACAAAGGGTAGTGGACATTAGTCCCACATGGGTACCAGCCTGCTTTCCTTGGTGTGACCAGTCATGTTGTTCCTACCCCGGTGATGCCGCCCATCCTGTAACGAATTGCATTGTCTTCCCCACCTACCCAAATCTGTTGCTCATTTTCTTGCATTTCCCAAAACTATATGAAGGAATATTTCCCATTAAAGGGTAGGGAAGCTTGTCTTCACAACGGTGTAAAAAAAAGGGGGGGGGGGGGAAGCAACCAAAATATCACCTAAATGTTTTTTTCTAGGCTGTCCATTATAAGGGTGTATCTGCTTTTCTGGGAGTTGGTGTGTCTATAGTGTGGTATCTGGAGACATCTAGTGACCAGTCTGAGAACAGCAACCCACTTGCATTCCATCAGCCCTGTGTTTATTAGTATGTGCTTCTGTGTAACTTTCAAGTACATGCTTTAGCAGAGAGCTTAGAAAGATGACGTTTTCAAATAGCTCAATAAGCTTGAAGGGATTTATTTAATCTTCATAAAGCCCTAGTAAGGGAGGAAGACTTTGCCAGTAAATGCTTCCCTGTGTCTGTCTTCTCATATTATCTATGTTTGAAAGTCAAACTATATCCCACCCCCGCCCCGGGGCTTTATCAGTCCAAAGAGCAAGAGCAGAAAGAAAACTTTTTCTTGAGAAAGCTCTCTCTCTCTCTCTCTAACCCTGGATAAGTTAGAAAGCAAACAAGAGACACAAATAAGGAGTCTAGAGGAGATCTAAGTCTGGAGGGAATTTATAGCATCATAAACCAAATAGAGACTAATCCGAAACTAAAATGTAATTTCTCTATTGTGAGTTTCCAAATTGTGGTTTGAATGTTTTTATAAATGCTGAAATTTTCTAGTGATTTTGAGTTAACACTCTTTAGGATTGTTTTAAAGAAATTAAGAACATAACTGTGAATGTTAATGTGTTTGGTTTTTTTAATCATTCTTCCCCTGGAGAGTGACAGATTTATTGCTGTATAGCTAAGAAAGGAAGGTCATTTCGCTGCTTAGAAAGAAGTGAGTTTGAAATGAAGTTTCAAAGTGGAGGAAAAAAACGGGTTGCAGTTTTCAGTTTAAATTACCTGATGCTTAAGTGCAAATAAATTTAGAAAGAATTTTTAGAATTGTTGTGCATTTTGAAATTAGAAACTTTAACCAGGGAGTTTTACAAATTGAAGTTAAGTAGTTTAGAAATTTTGCTGTAAATTTTATTAGACTCCTTGATTTGGGTATGAATGGCAATCGGAGTAGATTTTGGATGACTTGTCAAGAAGAAAGTGAAGCTCTTACCCATTTTTACAATAGACTATGTGGGAGCCAAGACAGCTAGCTGGTACAATAGATAGAGTGTCAGGGTGGGTAAAGCTATAATTTTTTTTTAAATATAATGAATATTGTTGTTACGATATCTCAACATCTCTGAGTTAATATGATGCAATTATGAAAGATCCCAGTTTTACTCTGTAGTTAATTCTATATCCTACATAACTAAGTAAATGAGTTCTTCTGCTTGTCATCTGCCTGTTAATGGTTATATATTCATGCATAAGATAAGGTCCTTGAAATATCTCTGAATGATAAGGAAATAGACAAAGATAAAGAAGTTTGTGAGAACAAAGATATAAATCTATTAATTAGTGAGGTTAAGATCAGGAACAACTATTTAGTTATAAGGAAAAGAATCTCAGTACAATGTTATCTTGGAGGAGAGTAACTTATGGACAATATCTTGCGTTACCTCAAAGGGAAATCCAATTTTATTTAGATGTATCATTTAATTTAGAGTTAAAACCTGTGTATAGAGCATGTCCTGAAGTGCAAGCAATTTACACATGGACTGCTCATTTGAAATATATATATACATATATATATGCATATATATTGCTCTCTGTATACAGCCTGAGATTAAGTCCTTATAAAGAGTACAGATAGCCATGTGTTCATGTTTAGGATTAGATCCCAAAGTATCTCATCCTCCTAAGGCAGGAATTAGCTGGAGGGTGAATTTTTGAGAAAGCAGCAAGATCAGATGATTAGATATTTCAAATTTAAATTATTCTAATGGGATATACAGGCTTTGAGCATGTTCTAATAATAAGTCTAAAAACTGGGGTCAGGACTTTTTATTTGCGTGTTTGCGCACACACACACACACACACACACACAGAGTTTTGTTTGCCTTTTACACAAATCAGGCATTTTCTGTGTGTTTTTTTAATGCTTAACTTAAAAAGTTTCATAGTTCTGCTTTTTGTGGTGCTTTAAAATATTCAGTTTTTGATCTCTCAGTTATTTGAATTTTTAAATATATCAACATATCAATTTGCTAACTTACAAGACAGTTATAAGTAGTAAAACTAAAGTTTTTCCCTTTATGAGGCTTAAATCTGAAATAAAGAATGAAATAAATAAATGAATGCTGACCTTAAAAAGATAAATGATAATGGAGTCATTTTACAAGTCAGATCCTCATAGATTCTTTTTAATATTCTTACTTCGATCTGTGGTTGATAGCGTCTATATCAGGCACAGGATTTGACTGAATCTAAACTTCACAGAACAAATCCCCTTAATAAAAATATTTGTTCTGTAAAACTTGGACTCAGTCAAAAAGTCACATCCAAGGACCTAGAAGGGCACATGTGGCCTTAAGGCTGCAGGTTTCCCGCCCTTGGTTTAGATAAAGCCAGAAACAGCCAGGGTATGTAAAAACTTAAATTTTCTGAAGTTTCAAATGAACTATGGGTTCCTAATTTGATGTTCTTCTTGCAGCTCTTGTCTGTTGTTGGTCTTTCTTTCTCATAGAATACCACTGACATCAACGGAGCAAACCAATTCACTATTCCACCAACAACGTATTAGTGTCCACATTTGTGCAATCTCTCCAGCATTGATTATTTCCATCCTTTGTCTTCTTTACCAGTTTCCTGGGTATGTGATGAAACCTCAGAGTTGTTTTGATATGCATTTCTCTTAGTATTAGCCATTTAGAGCAACATTTCTTACAGTCATTGCTACTTTAAAGATGCTTGTTCATCTCCTTAGATCATTTACCCATTGGGTAATAGTTACTAGTCCTATCTTTTTGTTAATTTCACATATATTTTGGACATAAGACCCACATCAGAGATATGTGAGGCAATGATCCCCCCACCACCACAGTTGTTTTTTTTTTTTTACTTTTCTTCATTGAACTGATTTTGTCTATGTCTTTTTTTTCCTATCCATATACCCTTTTTCATCTTCAATGACTTATATAAATAGGTCTGGATGGAGTTGCTTCAATTAAATGTCATCCATTTTTCTAGTTTTTACTCAATTTTGACCTTTCCTCTAGCCGGTCAGTGTAGTCTCAATGTAGAAACCACAGATTCACAAATAACTCCCATATCAGTGACAAGTTCCTTCCTGTTCATTAAAATTCAATTACATTTTAAAATGTTATTTTTTTCTTGAAGAAAGTGTGATACATAGGCAAGAGGCTTCCGAATAGTATACAAGTCTTTGACTTCTCTCATTAATTTTTTTTCTGCTGCAAATTTTCCAGTCTATTCCTCATCATCCTCATCTATTCTCACCTTTTCACTAAAATCAGTATCGAAAATATATCAATTGACAAACTCCTAGAAAAAGCTTTCTAGTCAGCTGCCTCGCACATCTCATTCACTTCTCAACTCCTTAAGATGTTTTCTTCAAGAATCTCTTGTTGGTATTCGTCTTTATATCACCTTAACTTCAGACACACTTTCATATAGCCCTCCCTATCCTTATGCAACAAAGCTATCTCTTGTAAAAAAAAAAAAATGAATTAGGAAAAGAAGTTCGGCAAAACTAACCAACACATCAGCTTAGCTTGACAGTTTACACGAAGCTCCAAACCCATAGCTTTCCACCTCTTCAAAGAAGCATTTCCTCATTTTTTTTTAGGCTGTATCTAATTTTAAAACTTATCCCACGTCTTTTTCTGTGCTGGTCCTGCTTCACCTTCCTACCACTTTTTTTTAATTAAATTTTTCTTTTACTTTTTGCAATTATCAAGCATTTAGTTCCTGCCACTTTAAAAACAATTTTTTTTTTTGGCATTTGTCAAGCAGTTAGTACATGCAACTTTTTAAAATTAAATTTTATGTTTTGCAATCGTCAAGCGTTTAGTCCCGGCGACTTTTGTCCGTGCTAAACAAGCTGAGGAGGGCAAGGGCTGTGTGCCTTTGCTTCTGTGCATCTCATAGTAGACGCTTAATTCTCTTTGATTTTGAATCTTGGCGGCTCCAATAGATATTTGAGCATTTCTCCGGATAAATCACGAAGTACTTCTACCGCCCCCGCTCTCTCCCGCGGAACTGCAAGGGAAAGGGAAATTTGGCTCTCGGGACTTCCCGTAGTCTCCGGATGACGAAAAGAAATATGGCGCCGCCCACAGGCCGCCCCACGTGCTTTTTCCGGACCGAGCTGACGGTGGCTCCGGTTACCGGAAGTGAAGCTGTGGATCCTGTTCGGTGAAGAGCCGGTGCGTGTCGGAGAGCGAGAAAGACGGATCTTCCCGGCCGCCGCCATGTCTGGAAGAAATAACAACAAGCTGCCCAGCAACCTGCCGCAGCTGCAGAACCTGATCAAGCGGGACCCCTCGGCCTACGTCGAGGAGGTGGGTTCGGAGATCTGGGGACCTCCGGGGCGGGAGGAGGGGAGGAGGAGCCCGGTGCCCTCCCCGCCGGAGGGAGACGCTTCGTTCTCAGCCTGCGCTTCCCAGCCCCGGGAGGATCCGTGAGCGCGGCCGCGGCATCACGCGGCTACATTGTATCAGGTTCTGAACGCGTGCCGGGCGCCGGGGATACCCTCACGGGCTGCGGAAGGGTCCCAGCGCTGCGGTAACTGCGGGAGAAGAGAACGTAGCATCCACACGCTTGTACGGATGAGGAAACTGAGGCCCGACTACTTAGTCACATAGATAAACAAATGAGGTCGGACTGGAATGGGATGCTCTAACTTCAGAGTTTTCTTTCCTACTTCCGATCTACCCCACTTCACCCCGGCCCCATACCAAAAAGTAAATACAGTCAGTCAACTTTGTGCCTCACGCTGAGCTCATCTCTTGTGGGGGATGCAAAGAAAGAGCGGATTATCCTCCTCTTTTTATGTTAAGAATCCTTTTCACAGTCTACTGAACCCTGTGGATGCCCTTCTCTGAATCGTGTTTCTAAAGGCATGAAGTCAAATACATAGGATTACAAAAGAAGCCAATTACATTGAACACAATTAAAAACATGTTTTATAATAACTCATTTTGTTCAGGTTATGAGACTGTAATAGAAGCCGGCCCCCTCATTTTACAAATGTGGAAACTGAGGCTCAGAGAAGGAAAAATGAGTTATCCAAAGGCACACAACTCTTTAGATCTCGGTTTACAATTTCCTGTATTTCTCCGAGTCAACAGTATCTACCAAATATTTAATAAGCCCCTGGAAGTTCTGATTTCTGATAGACCCTGTGGGTGGGGGTATAAATGTGAGAGAAGTATAAGATAGCCCTGGCTTTACTCTCAAGGGAAAAAGGACGGGACTGTGATAGTATCTCAGGTGTCTAAAGAGCTGTCTTGTAGAAGAGGGACGAAATTTGCTATGGTGTGCCCGGGATCACAAGTAGGAGCCTGTGTGAAAATTGAGGAGGGGTGGTCTTAGACTATACTAAAGGAAAATTTCTTTGTAATTAAAGTTGAGTTTTAGATGTGTGAGGTGGAGGTGCTGGGGGATGTCCAAATTACAGTAAAGCATAGAAAACAGTAGACTGGATTGTATTTCAGAAATGACACCTTGTTTTTAATAATCCCAATTTTTTTGGAAATAGAATCTTTGACTTTTTACTTAGGACCCAAGCACTTAGCACAATGCTTGGCACGTATTATGAACTTAATACATAAGTTTTGGTCATTCAGTATGGTATGGTGGATAGGGCACTGGACTTGGAGTCAGAAAAACCGCGTTCAAATCCTATCTCCAACACCGACTGCATTCATATCCAGGGCAAATACTGACGTTATGACTTCCAGATCCATGTTCTTTCTAATACATTACAGCTTGTCCCATGATGACACTTTACTACTCTTTCTGTTGACCTGAATAAGTAAGTAGTAAGTGTGCTGCAGAGATGGAATTGGATTGGATAATTGGAGACAGTCTAAGGTCTGTTCCCATCTCTGCCATAACTTGCTGTGTGACTTTGGGAAAGTGTTTTGACTTCTCTGAGCCTCAGGTCCATCGTTCATGAGATGAAAGTGTTAAATTGGGTGATCTTGAAGCTCCTGAGCCTCAGAATGCTGTAATTCTGTCAAGGATGATTGCTAAGATGTCAGCACTCAGTTTATATAACATCCCTTTACTTTCAGATTTTTGTGTCCCTTCCCCATTTGTGGTTTTTTTTTTTGTTTGTTTCATTTAAATGCTTCTGGAGCAAAATGCTCTCGTGATAGTAAAGGTTTGTTGAATACAACTGAGAAACAGCCTAGAATTAGAGTTGTTCCAGAATGAAAGCGGCCGATTGGGAGGTAGCGGGTCCTTTCTCACTGGCGATCTTTTAACAAAGGCTGATGACCGCACGTTGGTTCTATGTTGCCTGCCTGTGGTTCTTGTTCATATGACGAAGGTTGGGCTCTGTCCCTCAAGGTATTCCGTTTCTGAGAGTCTGGGATCTGAACTGAGTCGACATCATTCCTGTTGTGAATGAATGGATAAATTGGTGATAATAATAATGGCTTATCATTATGTAGTGCTTCATAAATAGGATCTCGTTTGATCGAGTGGTGCTGTCACTATTCCCAATTTACAGTTGAGGAAACTGAAGGCAGATTATGTTTAATTTAACTGCAAATAGGGTTAGATTGGGTGAAGTGGACAGAGGGCTGGAACTGGAGTCAGGAAGACTCATCTTCCTGAGGTCACATCTGGCCTCAGACACTTCCTAGCAGTGTGACCCTGGGCAAGTCACTTCACCCTGTTTGCCTCAGTTTCCTCATCTGTAAAATGAGCTGCAGAAGGAAATAGCCAACCACTCCAGTATCTTTGACAAGAAAACCCCAAGTGGTGGGTCAGGAAGAGCTAGATATGACCAAAACGACTGAACAACAACGAGGGGATTAGATTTGCCCAGGGTTTTATAGCTGGTATCTGCCACAGCATTTGAGCTCAGGTCTTTCAGATGCCAGGTCCAGTGCTTTCTCCAGGGCATCACCAAATCCGCCTCTAATGAAGATAAGCCTTACTGTGTGTTCTGAATTGGTTTGCTGCTAAAAGTCAGGAGGCCCTGATTTTTGTCACCTTTTAGCTTTGTGGTCCTTTACCCTTTGTACCTCACTTTTGGGGGGGGCAGGGCAATTGGGGTTAAGTGACTTGCCCAAGGTCACACAGCTAGTACATGTGTCGAGTGTCTGAGGCTGGATTTGAACTCAGGTCCTCCTGACTCCAGGGCCAGTGCTCTACTCACTGCGCCACCTCACTTTCTTAATTTGGTAACTAGGATTAGTAATGATTATTGTGAGGATCAAATAAAATACTGTACTGTAAGCTCTTTGAAAACTGAAGTGCAAAGCCAGGTCTGGTAGCTCACCCTTGGGATCTCAGCTCCTTGGGAAGCCAGGGGTTGGCCTTTCCAGCCTGGGGAGTGAAGGAGACCTAGCCTTTAAAACAGACAAACAGGAAAAAAACTCAAAATTCTACAAAATTGCAGTACGGAGATTGTGTTCTTAGGATGTTAGTTAAAGTAAGGTTCCAGGAAAACAGCATTGTAAAATGAATCAAGGCTGCCATTGGGAGCAGCTGGTGAGACACAGAATTACTAGAAACACTGAAGAACACAGAAATTTGGGGGGAGGACCGGAACAAATGCAGGGCTTTTTTTTTTTTAAGTTCATTATGGCCCTAAAATCATTTTTTGTTAGCTCGTCAATTAACTTGGTTTGCTTATAGAATTATCATGTTTGATATGGACATGCGAAAGGCAGGGAGAAATGGTTTTTTAAAATATTTCCTTTTTTCTCCCCAGACCTTCCCCTCTTTTTAATTTACTCATAAATCACACCCAAGCACCATGACTTACTCCAACCCAACTCACCTCATTGTTCTACAGTTTGTATGTTTTTAAAGATGGGATCTTCTCTCTGTCTTTCTAATAACCTAATGGTCTTTTGCTATAACAAGTTTTATTTAAAATTTAAATTTAAAAAAAAATTAAATTCAGTTCATTAAACATTTTTAAGCATTTGCTAATTCAAAGCACTGAATTTTAGATATGACACCCTACCTGTCCTGATGAAGGGATCTGTAGAGGGATGAGCTCTTTTTTAGCTATCCCGCAGTGTGAGTGGGGACTCCTTTCCTCTCTTTCTGGTTTATTTAATACTTCATGATTATTAATGCAACCCTTAGGCACTGGCCTCTATGTTTCACTCTTAGTACATGACTTTTTCATGTTCTCGATAATATCACTTTTTATGGGACCATTTCTTTCCATTGCCTTTTGGGTCACTTGTAGTTTTTTTTTCTTCTGAAATCATGATGTGTGTGTGTGTGTGTGTGTGTGTGTGTGTGTGTGCATACGCATTTGTTTTTCATGACAAACAAATATACCAAATAATACCTGATGAGTAGGTTAGAATGGTGCAGAGTGATATGAGGTATTAAGAGTGGGGTTGTGGTTGTTTTTTCATCCTTCTCGAAGAAGACCATGACATCAGGGAGGTGATGCCATGACTTGCAAATGAATTGGATTTAAGTGAAGGAGGACTTTGCACAGTCACCAGCCTCACTTTCTCCTCTGTAGCCATCTGGGACCATTGACAAGATATAGATCAGGATGACCAGAGATGGCCTAGGATGCAGTGAGGACCCAGAGTGAAGAGAGACGGGGCTATGGAGGGGAAGGGCAGGGTTGGATAAAGCCAGGCTCCACGAGAAAGTGGCAGTTGAGGTAGGTTTTAAAGGTGGTGACTGATCTTCGAGGTTCTGGAAGTAACATGAAAAAATGCCTGGGGGCAGGAGAAAGCATGGCACAAGGTGATGAGTAACCTCACCTGGCAAATGTAGAGTTTGAACTTTGTTTTGTAGACAGTAAGGGGCATCATGGAAGGATTTGGAGCAGAAATAACATGACCAGAACTGTAAGAAAGGTTCACCAGGCAGCTGTTTGAAGAATAGATTGATTGGGATGGAAGGGAGAAGAGTACTTCTTAGAAGGTTCTTGTAAGCTAGTCCAGACAATCAGAAATAAGGTTTATAAAGAATGGTGTCCATGGGAAGAGAGGAGAGTGGATCCGTGAGAGAGTAGTAAAAAGACCTGAGTGTTGCTAATGAGGAAGAGGAAGGAAAGGTCCAAAATAACACCATGGTTTCAAACCTAGGAGACTGGGTGAGTTGTGGTGCCATTGACATAATAAGGTCAAAAGCTAAATTGTACTTTTGGACCTAAATGCTTAAAAAGGAAACGGAAATTATTGCAGATGAGTGTAGACTTCTAAAGAAGTTGTGCCAGAGTACCTCATTTCCTTTTGTGACTACGTTATTAGGGGATCAAAGGAATATCTCAGGTGTAATATCACTAGGTGTATTCCAGCAAGGCGTTTGATGAAATATCTCTTGATAGTCTTAGGGATAAGATGGAGATGTGGGGGCTGGATGATAATACACTTCCAGGTGGTTTTACAGTGGTGTCTGTGAAAAGATGTACTTTGTTTTGAAAATTTTTGATGATTGTATTTCAATATAACTGGTTTCCTTTTCATTTTATTCATTTAAAACTGTTATTCTCATAAAGGCTTCACCAGACTGTTAATGGGGTTCATAACATTTAAAAAAAAAAAGATTAAGAAGAAAAACATATCCAGCATTTATATGGTGCTTTAACATTTGCTTAGAACCCCTGACTGGTTGAATGCCTAAACTCAAAGAGAGGCAGTTAATGGATCACTGTTGCCTCAGAGTTTAAAAATTCCTAAGAATTCTAAAGAAACATTATATTGTTTATATAAAATTTTTATTTAAATATGAAGACTACACACATAAGAACTTTTAAAGCTAGAGAGAGAATGTAGAGTGATTCTAGATTATTTGGCTGTGGTTTTCTTTTTACAATAAGACGTTTCTTAGGGTTTTTTTTCCCTGGTACTGTCATGGCATTTCTTGAGTTTGTGTTATTTTTCTACAGTTTATGCAGCAGTATAATCACTACAAGTCCAATGTGGAAATTTTCAAATTACAACCAAACAAACCCAGCAAAGAATTGGCTGAATTGGTGATGTTCTTGGCCCAGGTAAGATGGTGCCCTTGAAGACATATAGCTAACCCACCATATGGTTTTTTCCTACGCATGGCTTCAAAATTGTGCAGGAGGTGGACCTACACTTAAAAATGATATACTTAACCACTGTTTTGCAACTTCATATAAGAATACCATTGTCTCAGTTGTTGCTTAATAACTGAAATAGAAAGCAGTCAAGACTGTTTTTCTTAAGCTATTGTTCTTTTCTTTGGCTTCATTGCCGTCTCTTGTGTCTTCCTGTGATATCTCTGAAAATTTTAATGGAGTACTTTATTATAGAGCATGCCAGATCAAAACATCCTTGCTTTCCATTTTTTCTGGGTAGATTTTGTGGATCACAATAAGCACAGGCTCTTACTCATGTGCCAGAATTTATCTGGAAGGGGGAACGCATCCAAGATTCTCAAAGGTTGTGCCAATGGAGCACGTGCCCTTGTAGGTAGACAAGTCTTTGAGCATCAGTCTGCTATGTCTTGTTCTAGGACCAGCTTACCTTAGCTAAGTTCCTAGAGGCTCATTTCCAATATAGAAGCCAGCTTAGCTGCAGTATTACCTTTTTGAAAACTGTTCTCCATTAGGCTTGAAGCAAGGGGGTCCCTACTCCCCTTTGTCTTCCCTGTACCTGCCTGTAGGGACCCCAGCTGTGCCGCAAGTTCAGGAAAGGGTTACTCTGCTTCACCAAAGGGGCTCCATTGAAAATTGTGCTTGAGTTATTAAGAGGTCTAGGTTTTGAAACAATAAGGCTCTTTATAGAAACAGGAGCGACATTTGGAAAGTATGAAAAACATTGTAAAGCAATTGTATAGACCTAAGCAAAGTGGCAGGCATTTGGTTTGAGAACTAAGCTGTTATCACTGTACTACTTGCCATTCCTGTTCTTAAAAAAAAAAAATTTAACTCTTAATGATCCTTGAGTGAAGGCACTGAATTTAAGATTTATTTTGAGATGACCCACTAAAGATTTCATTGTAATGCTGAAAGAAAGGGAGGGAGGGAGAAAGAAAGAAACAGAATTGTGCTTAGGTGACCCTGGAATGCTTGCCTTTGTCTTAGTAACAGAGGGATCCCTCCAGAGTGACCCATCATTTGCGTCAAGCCGCCCTGAGATGAACCAGTTTCAGCACTCTTGGACATTGCGATGCTCCCCTTCCTCTTTTTTGGTTATCATATAAAAATTCAATTCTCTGGCCTCAACGAGACAGTCTTGCAGAGATTGTTTTCCAGCCATCTGTTTATCCAGTAAAAACTCTGAGCAATCTGATGTATCAGCCAGGGAGTGGTCTTTACTCCCTGGCACAAGGTTGGATGTTGGGTGAAGAAATTTTTGACTAGAGCAATTAAGGTCATTTATTGAACTGTAGAAAGATCATGAGTACTTCATCTGTCAGAGGGTAGATTTACAGGCCCTGGAAGTATTAGATGATGAAGTGCTAAAAGAGATATAGAGGTGGGTTGTAGGACAAAGAATAACTATGAAGACAAAAGGCATCCATTCGTAAAGCACAGTTTGGCGGTGGGGGGGAACCAATGAGTTGAGAGAAAAGGGGTTGACTTCTGTTGATATTTTTGTAAAACATAGCTTTAAGACCTACCCTCACACTGATCTAAGATGAGAAGAGTCTGCTTTGTTACAGGTTGGCCACTGTTATCCAGAACATCTCGTTGACTTCCCCCAACAGCTGAAGGAACTTCTTTCTTATAACCACACGGTCTTGGATGCAGGTCTTCGAATGGTGAGATCAGGGCTTGGATTAATAAAGTTATATTCTGTTTCTTCTTTGAGTTGTTTTGTTTTTTAGCCTAATCTGAACTTCTTAAAAGGGGGAATGTCCATGTTGATCTTAAAACTGAGGGCAGGAGGCCTTGTAGGAGTTCGTAGCAGAATGACCCAGCTCCCTTCAGACCTCAGGAGAATGGCTTTGTACCTTCAGAGGGCCTGCCATTTTATCAGAACTCAAGTCCTCTACCCCATCTCTGCTTCCTTGTCTTTCAGCAGCTAAATTATTTTGCTAAGATCACGTCTGTCTGGTGCAGATTCTTCCACCTTCCTTCTTTTATCAGTCAGTTGCCAGGTGCCGTGGGTGCTCTGACAGGCACAGTTACAGTTGTCCCCCTTAGTCAGGCCTTTATTTCTTTCATCTAGACTATTGCAGTGACCTCCTGATGGGGTTTCCTGCTTTAATTTGGTCTCTAGTGAAAACCTCTGTCAGAAGATCTGTTGTAAAGCTTTAGCCTTTGGAAGCTGTGTTCTACCAAGGCTATTGATTCAGAGGTCATCGGGCAGAGCAAGGTCAGCCCTGCTTGACCAGTCCCTGCCTTCGGTGCTAGATCTTGCTCCTCAGTCTTTCCATCACCCCCCAACCCTGGGCCTGGCAATGTCATGGGGTCTCAGCTGAATTTGAATGCAAGTGTCAGAACAAAAGTTGCCTTTTCTCTCTTTCCTCAGACATTTTGCAAAGCTTTGATGTTGCTGAGAAACAGGAATCTCATCAATCCAACCAGTTTATTAGAGCTGTTCTTTGAACTTTTGCGTTGCCATGATAAGCTTCTGCGAAAGGTAGGGAATGGAGTAATTGATCATCCTGTGGAACAAATTGTCTTCTAATAATAAGTAGCATTTATGGAGTGCTTTGAGATTGTTTTGTGTTCTTTAAATAAGTGGTGTTTTCCCTTTTCATATAATTAATGTGGAGCAGCAGGGTGGGGCAGTGGACAGAGTGCTGGGCCTAGAGTCCGGAAGGACCTGCGTTCAAATCTGGTCTCAGACACTTAGTAGCTGTGTGACCCTGGGCAAGTCATTTAACCTTGTTTGCCTCAGTTTCCTCATCTGTAAAATGAGCTGGAGGAGGAAATAGCAAACCACTCCATTATCTTTTCCAAGAAAACCCCTAATGGGGTCATATAGAGTCAGACACAAAACAACAAAAAATTAATGTTATTGTTTGTCCTTCGTTTTCGAAGAGGACCATGACATCAAGAATGTCGTGCCATGACTTTCAAATGAATTGGATTTAAATGAAGGAGCACTGTTAAAGTCACCAGCTTCACTGTCTCCTCTGGAACCATCTGGATCCAGTGATGAGATACAGATCACGACCACTAGAGATGGCCCTGAATGCAATGGGAAACGTTGGCCTTTCTAGGGGAGAAGATAGATATCCTTGAGTCATTCAACATGCTAATGATTGAATGTGTTGAAAAATCGTATTTGTTCTTAAGGCCTTTAAATGGAAATTATTTCTTTTCTTTCCTCAGACTTTGTATACTCATATTGTGACCGACATCAAGAATATTAATGCCAAACACAAGAACAATAAAGTGAATGTTGTGAGTATTATCCTGCTTTTGGCTTTCTGTGAAGCCCGGGGCTGTCTGCCCATCCTGACCCTCTGGGCTTCTCTTTCCATTCAAGGTGCTGCAGAACTTCATGTACACCATGTTGAGAGACAGCAATGCCACAGCTGCCAAGATCTCTCTGGATGTGATGATCGAGCTGTACAAGAGAAACATCTGGTGAGGAGAGAGCGTCTTACGAAGCAAGCCCCCGTCTACCCCCAGACCAACTTTACTTTGGGGTCAGACAGTTTATAACACTGAAGAACCCAGAGAATGCATAGAGAACTTCGTTTCTTTCATGTTTTCAAGCTTTCCCCTACAATTTTAGTTCCCGATTGAGCCTGAAGGTGAAAATGCTTTAAAAAAAAAATCTTGATGAACATCGTAATTTTTCTGACTAAAGGATGTCATAGAATCAATCTTAGACAAGGAGCTCTCTAAGAGTCTCCTGGGAACTGGCCCCTGGCGCAGGGCGCCCCACGGTACCATGCTGCTTTCTTTAAACGCCGTCCTGTAAACGCTTCCATTTCACACACACACCTTGTTCTCTTTGATCAGTTTGTAGCATGCTACAAACCTGCCTACTACATTTCAGTGAAAAATTTCCATGTGGTTTTTGACAGAAAATATTTTCTTACAGGAATGATACCAAAACTGTCAATGTGATCACAACTGCATGCTTTTCTAAAGTGACTAAGGTGAGACTCTATGTGAAACTCTGCAGGAAATACTACTGATGGGTTTTTGGGTCACTTCCTTTCCATCCAGACAGGCTTTCAAGCATGTGGGATGTTTGGAAAGAGGGAAGCTTTCAACTAACAATTTATTTTTCTTTCAACTAACTATTTTCTATTTTGCCTCCCATTTGAAAAAAAAAATAGAAAAAAAACAAAGCCCTTATAACAGATGTTCATAGTGAAGCAGGGCAAATTCCCACATTGGCCACGTCCAAAAAATATATGTCTCAGTCTGTATCCTAAGTGAAGAAGTATTTTGTGATGAGTCCTTTGGAATCATATTTTGATCAAAGTACTTAAGTCTTTCAGAGTTGTTTGTCTTTATAATGATGGTATTGTATTTAAATATCTTGTGGTTCTAGTAGCTTCACCCTGTATCAGTTCATACAAGTCTTCTCTAGTTTCTCTGAAGCTGTTTCACCATTTTTTATGCCATATAAAATATATTGCATTGCATTCATGTAATTATATTTCATTCAGCCATTTTCCGGTTGATGAACACTCCCCTTTTTTCCAGTTCTTTGCCACCAAAGAAAGGAGGTGCTATATTTTGAAATATATAGATCGTTTCCCTCTTTTGGGGAGATTTCTTCTGGGTATAGGCCTAGTAATGGTATTGATGGGTCAAAGGGTATGTATGATTCAATGACTTGTTGAACATATTCCCAGATTTTTTTTTTCTAGAATGCCTGGATCCTTTCAGAGCACTGCTAACAGCTTTCCCACAAAGATAGGAAACTTCAACATTTGACGTTTTCATTCTTTGTTGCCTTTCCAGTCTCAGGTACCTGAGGAGGAGCAGCCTTTACTTTGCTTAAATTTCATTTTCTCTGATTATTAGTCTTGTGGAACATTTTTCCATATGGCTGTTCATATTTTCCCTCTGAAAATGGACCATTTAGCTCATTTAGTCATCTGTCAGAAAGTTCATTTTCTTATGAAGCCATCTTTATTCTTTAAGCAGACCTCCAACTTGAGACATGCTAGAAAGAAAACAAACACAACTATTTTGTAGTATCATTAGAACATCTTTAACTTCCTGAATTTGGTTCTAATATTTCCTCTAACAGTTGAGTCTATACCTTAGCAGGATATGAACCCAAACATCATATAGTGCTCTGCTTTCTCTGAACAACATGATGTATGTTGTATTGCCTTTTAATTGTAACCATTGTATAATTGTAACTAACTTTTCCATAACTCTTTAAGGCTTGCAAAACACCGTACAGATATTTTATCTCATTTTATCCTCAACTATGCTGGAAAGTAGGTGTTATCTTCATTTTACGGAATAGGAAAATGAGACAAGCAGAGATTAAGTGACTTGCCCAGGGTCACACAGCTTGAGTCTGAGGCCACATTTGTACTCGGGTCTTCCTTATGCCAGGTCCAGCACTCTGTCCACAGTGCCGTGTGGTTGCCCCATACCTCTAAAACGAGTTCTCAAGAGGAAGAGTATATAGTTGGCGTACCAAGTCATTGCTTATGAAAATGGGTTAAGCTTCCAAAGGAGAGAAAGCTTTATTTTTAGCTTCTTTTAGCTTTTTTTTTTTTACTTAGCTTTCTTTTCTTTTTCCTTCTCAACCAACTATAATGAAACATCCCCTGGCATTTTGTCATTAGATTTTTTTATGATTATTAGGAAGTAGGAGGAGATCTTGTGTCCCTGTGAGTTTGTGCGAAAGCCAGATGTAGCAGGGAGCAGTTGATCTATGTTCAGGCAAGTCTGCTGTGTCCTGAAAAAAACCCACGGAGTGGGTTTACTTAGTAAGTAAACAAGGATTAGTCATAATTAGAGGCTTGATTGGTGGATTACACATTTCAGTCATTTTTGTCTTTAATTAAGTACTTTACCTCTAGGAGGTAAGCTTAGTTTGGCCTAGGGCAAGAAGGTAAGAAAATGAAATTGCATCCCTTCTCTGTAGAGGTAAGATGCTGCGGGTGTAGACTGTTGCTTGTTTTCTTCTGACCCACTTGATGGTTTGGTTAGTCTTGCTGAATTGTTTCTTGTGTTTTTCATTCTTTATCATAAGAGATCACAAGCTAGATCAGCTAGGTGGCGCAGTGAATAGAGCACCAGCCCTGAAGTCAGGAGGACTTGAGTTCAAATGTGGCCTCAGACACTTGACGCTTAATAGCTATGTGACCCTGGGCAAGTCACTTAACCCCGGATTGCCTCACCCAAAAAAAAAAAACAAGGCAAGAGATTGCAGGCTGGTAGGAGAGGGAATTAGGAGTGTGTTTAGAAGTGAAAATGATGTAGAAGCTAAAGATAACACTCTGTTTTTTAATAAAACTATTTCGGGGATTTTTAAAAAAATTTATTTTATTATTTATTATTAGTTATATATTATTTATTCATTTATTATTTTTTGTTTTTAAAGTTGAATGGAATCTTGCTGACCTGTTCTTGCTATACTTGTTACTTCCCTGGCTTTCCCCATTCTTAACATTGGTGAGTCCTTGTCTGCTGTTTACGGGACCATCTCGAATGTCTTTCCCTTTCTTTTTGCTCTTCAGATACTGGTTGCCGGTTTAAAATTCTTCCTTGGTAAAGATGAAGATGAGAAACAAGACAGTGATTCCGAGTCTGAGGTTGGTTGCTATCTCTTCCACTTTGGAGTTGTAGTCCTCAGAATCCCCAGCTCCTCCTCTGAGGATCACATCTCAGCGTAGTTTTTCAAGACACCTTGGTCTGAAAAGGCCTGTCTTAGTTGTGGTCAGTCAGGCACTGAAGCTTTAGGCTGTTGACTGTTGTGAGTTACATTCAGCTTCAGAAGAATGCCCGTCATCGGTGAGGTTGGGGCATGGAACAGCTTTGTATTAGAGCCTTTTTACACAGCTGTCCTTTAACTTTGGTCGTATATTTAGAATGTCTTGTTTGTGGCAGATAGTTGTCTTTCTGATCAATAAAATGAGCCTGCTTTGGTTGTATTCTGGGGTTTGAAGCTATAGCTTCTGGCCAGGATTCTCCACAGCTTGAGGTGGGGTTGCGTAGAGGGGGTGTTGTTCCATCGGCTGCATCAGGAAAGGTAAGGAAATAGTGTATAATCTGATAGCTTCAGAGGGAAATTCTAGATTTGCTCAGGGGGTTGGAGGTGAGGTGGAGAAGAGAAGACAGTAGTTGCTTCTGTGGAAATTTGTCTTGCTGTTACACTGATCATTTTTTTCTTTAGGACGATGGGCCCACAGCAAGAGATTTGCTTGTTAAATATGCCACGGGAAAGAAAACATCCAAACACAAAAAGAAATTGGAAAAGGCCATGAAAGTCTTGAAAGTAAGGCCAACTTGGGGGTGTGAGGTGGTATTTATATGTGGTGGAAGTGGTGCAGGAGAGGCATCTCAGAATTTGAGGAAAACACCTGCTACAAAACATTTCTTAAAAAAAATTGTAGTAAAAGAAGATGCAAAAAAAATTTTTATAGTAAAAGATTTGCCTTTTTAAAGATAGTTATGTGAAGTTAAAAGAGTATGTATTAACTTTCAAGTTTGTGATAAAATTGCCCCATTTGTTTCCATGTTCCCTTCTGACACGGACTCCCCTTACACACACACACACACACACACACACACACACACACACACACACACACACACACACACACACACGTATATTTTTCCCAGTGTAGTTGCTGAGTTAAACTTCACAATGCTCTTTCTGAGTGTCCAGAGCCTGTCACACTCTAGGTTTGCCTCAGTCTTAGCTGGAGGTAGGCTACCCAGGAGGTCTACCCTTTCAAAGCCTTAGCAGAGCGGAGCCTTCTGTAGCTCTTTTTAGGGATAGTTTGAGGGATTTTATGATTTGGAACTTAACATCACGTAGGGATGTTGACTGTGCCATCAATAGTTCCACTTCTGCAGTGGCATCGATATCAGATTAACTCATGGGGCTAAATACCACTCATTTTTCTTTCAGAAACAAAAGAAGAAGAAGAAGCCAGAGGTGTTTAATTTCTCAGCTATTCATTTGATTCACGATCCCCAAGGTATTTAAACACGGCCTTCCAGATCTGTCATTGTGCATGGCCAGTGGACACTGCCATGTTCGTCTCATGAAACTCAGATCATTTCCTACCTGAATGGAGCACAGATCAGTCAGTCTTTGCTCTGGGTGTTAAAGCCTACACTTTTGAGATCACTTGACTTGGGGTGGACTCCTCTTCCCTTGGATTTCATTTTTACTTTTTCAGAAGCTACGAACACATAGATAGGTGATTCTGTCTTTCTGCCGCATTTCACGTTACTCTATTTTCCTGAGCCTCAGCTTCAGGATCCTGACTCTGGATGTATCTGAACCATTGTCTGACCCCTCTTTGTCTTTGCCTCATTCCATCCTGGTAAGTGGCCTTCGTGCCCATGATTAGTCACTACTCTGGTTCTCTGTCTCACAGATTTTGCAGAGAAGCTTCTGAAGCAGCTGGAGACCTCTAAAGAGAGATTCGAAGTCAAGATGATGCTCATGGACCTTATCTCCAGATTAGTGGGAATTCATGAGGTTTGAAGCATTTCGTGGACTTTTTTTTTTAATAAGAGGTAATGAAATGGGTTTGGGATTTTGGCAGGCTCAGACAGAAAGGACACTGGAAGATTGTTTTTAAGGATGGGATCCTAGATCCAGCCAGATCGTGACCTCACACAGCTCTTTAGTTCTGTGCATTTTAGAAAGAATGGACAGCTGAAAAAGAAGTTTCTATAGTGTCCCCACAGGGATCACTCCAGTTCAGATCACCGGTCTTAGATTTAGAACCAGAAGGAGGAATCTCCTCTTACAGATGAGGAAATTAAAACCTGGGGAGATGAATTAAGGTCACACAGCAGGGATAGGAACCTTCTTCACAATCCCATCCCCCATATCTTATGCCGTTGGTTCTGGAAGGAGGCCACAGTTGGGAAAGGTTCTTTGACCTTGCATCAAGCTCTGAACAGCAGCCAAAGACCCAGGCAGGAATCTAAGAGGACAACCTATGGCTAGAAGTTCCTGCTTACATGGGGTGTTTGGGGAATTTGCTTTGTCAGAAAGTCTTTCCTTGGGAACCAAGGGTATTGAAGCTTTTATCTAGCTAAGATTTCTGGAGAACTGGGGTTATAGGAGTATGGCAGGCCAGATCTGGAAGTTCTCAAGGCTGACCTTAGACTTGCCCATACACTACAACCTTCCTTACCAAATACAAGGTCCAGCATTGCTTGATGGGGAATCATTCTTAGAATTGCAAGTTGGAGCCTTCGTGCTTTTAGAAAGATTAGATCTTAGGAATACCAAGTTGCATCAATTGATACATTGCATTTTTTTTAGTCCTTTAGGCAAAGAAAATATAGTAAGATGAACATTTTTATTTCCAAGTAAAATTCTAATTTTTGTGTGTTGTTGCTGTGCCTGGCCCATCCAGCATTAAGAATATTAACATAAAATACCATCACTTTCTCCACAGCTCTTTCTTTTTAACTTCTATCCCTTCATACAGCGGTTCCTCCAACCCCATCAGAGAGGTAAGCCACCGTCCTGTTTTGTCTCGTTGATCTTGGGACATTATTAGAAGAGCTATTTAAAGCCTCTTGTTTTGAATTCGTTGGTCAGAAGTGAAATGTTCTCTAGAACAGAAGAGAAGATTATAGGATGTAGAGCTGGGAGGGGCCTCAGATCATCCTATTGATTATGGCTCAGGTGAGCAAATTGAATCCTAGAAGAAGTTATTTGATTTCCTCCAGGTGATCGATGTTGTGAAAGCGTAGACAAGGTAGAAGTAGATTTATACTTTTGTGTGGTTTCCCAACTGGCATGGGCATCTTTTTAATAATTTGCAGACTCAGTTGGCACTTATAAATAGGAAGTCTTTTTACAAACTCTGATGGGAGGAGAAAAGGGAAGGAGGTGATGAAGGTTAGAGAGCGTTTATCAAGCACATGTTATGTGCCTGGCTCTGTGCTGAGCTCTGGATGTAGAAATAGAACCGGCAAGGTGACTTGCCTTCAGACAGCTTACATTCTAACGAGGAAAGGTCTCCACAATACATAAAGAGGAGCTGGAAATGAGAGTGGTGGTGAGGAGGGGCAGAAGGGAGAACAGGGCATTTTGGAGGCTCAGACTCCAGCAAGGCCAAAGCCAGGGGAATCAGGCTGGGGTCCAAATTTCCAGTGGGGTGGGAAGGGTCCGAGGACAGGGCCACAGTGAGGAGATGAATTATATTTGGGGTTTTTGGTTCATTTGTTTTGGTCTGGATGGCCTGTGATTTCATTGATTTAGGGAACTCTCAGTAGGGAAAGTCCTTCCACTGGTCCAGATTATCACTCAGAAGTCAGTCCTTACCCAAGGCCACACAACCGGTCTGTTGGAGGCAGGAGGAACCAAGATGCTCCTGATTCCAGAGTGGTCCTCTCTGCCCTCTCTTAGTGCTTCTCTGCCCTGTGGCTCCTGTATGACACACGTCCAGGGGCTTCTCTGTACCTTTCGGTATCTGAAGCAGAACAAAGAAGAGAGATTTCTCCATCTTTGTTTCCCCCTTAGGACCTGCCTGAGCTTGTGTGTGTGCATCCGCCTGGGAATCTCTCCCAGAATGTTGTCTTCTCAAGAGCAGGGTCGGGTTGGTTTTGTTTTCTCTCATCAGTGACTCTTCCATACCATGTGCTCAGTGAGAGCCTGTTGGTTGGTGGATATATTGATTGCTGCCAAGGAGCACAGCCCCACTTTGAACTGGGTCTAACTGGGCCTTATCCTGATTTCCAAGTGCATGTCCATGGGGGCTTTAAGAAACACCTGGTTCTGGAACCATTGTTGGTGCTGATCTGAGGCATTGATAAAACCCTGTGTAAACAACCTTTTCCTGCTGTCTTGGTGTTTCAGAGGTGACAAAGATTCTTCTCTTTGCTGCCCAAGCAGCCCATCAGCTTGTACCTCCTGAGGTGAGTGTAACCTTTGTGACCTGTCCTGCCTGGTTTGGGGCCGGCACAGTCAGGGCTGTCCCTGTTAGTTGGGAACACCAGGGTGGTTTTTGTTTATTTCTTTACAATGGTAGACAGGTAGATGGGGCAGTGGATAGAGTACCAGGCCTGGAGTCAAGAAGACTCATCTTCCTGAGTTCAAATCTGGCCTCAGACACTAATTGTGTGACCCTAGTCAGATGACTTAACCCTGTTTGCCTCATTTTCCTCATCTATAAAATGAATTGGAGAAGGAAATGGCAAATTGCTCCAATGTCTTTGCTAAGAAAACGCCAAAAATGGGGTCATATAGAGTCAGACATGAATGAAAAGTGACTAAACAAAATAAAAAATGGCAGACAAGATCACAGGACCATAGATTGAGAGCTGGAGGGGGTCTTACAGCCTCTTCATTATACAGATAGGGAAGCCAAGGCACAGAGCACTTAAATGATTTGCCCAGGGACACACAGCCAGTAGATGTTTGAGGCAGGGGTTGAACTCAAGTCTTCCTGTCTCCAAGTCCATTGCTTTTTCAGTTGAAAAATGGCATAAAAACTTAGCGCAGGGAGTGACCTTGTAATCTAGTATAACCGTTTATGATTTTACATTTTGCTGAATCCCAGAGGTGGAATGATTTGCTTTAATTTGTATAGTTAGGTTAGTGGCAGAGCTGGCCCTAAGATCCAGTCTCTGGATTCCTCATCCATCCATCCTTTCATGTATCCATCCACTTGTCCCTCCATCCATCCATCTATCCCTCCAGCCATTCATTCTTTCTTCCTTCCATGTACCCATCTATCTATCCTTCCATCCATCCACCTATCCCTCCATTCGTCCATCCTTCCTTCCTTCCATGGTACCACTTCCGGGAGTCATTCGATGTCTGAGCTTGGCCGAAAGCCAATCTGCCCAGAGCAAGGAATGATGTGCAGTGCCTCAGTAGAGTTTCCATCTTCGTAACCTTGAGCAGGAAAGGGAAGGTGGTTTGCTAGTTCTTTTGGGGTGGGGGGTTACTTAGAAGTTAGGCTTTCCTTTCTACTTGAAAGCGATGCTGGTTTGTCAGTCTGTGCGTCCTGCTAGAATCCTAACACTGAAGGACTGTAGCCACAGTGGTCTTTGTTGCTCCCTCATGGGTCGGGGGAGAACTGACTACAAACCTAAAGGTTGAGTTGTTTTTCCTTTGGGGATGATCCGTGTGTTGATGCTCAAGCTTGTGAGGTTCATCGTTTCTTTCCAACCATTGCTAATGCAGATTATCGAGTCCTTGCTAATGACTGTGGCCAACAATTTTGTCACCGACAAGAACTCTGGGGAGGTTATGACTGTTGGGTAAGTAGCGTGTGGTCGTGGCAAATTACCCTGTTGTCCAGTTGTCAGAAGATGTAGTGGTTAGCTGTCATGGTGACCAGGAGACAACACTTCAGTAATTATCAGCCTGTGTTCTCCAAACTAAACAGCCCAGGATTTTGGTTGAAACAGAACTTGTACATTTATTCCCGAGTGTTGAGCAGAGAAGGAGGGGGAGATTTTTCTGTCATTCCTTTTTTCCCTTGTACATTCTTCTATCTGTGGTCAAATGATTCTTTTCTTTAGTGACTGACCCTTTGCGGACAGCAAGGTTAGGCCTAGACGAAATCCCTCCCGCAACAGATAACCGGGCTTTGAACTAAATTGTTTGCATGGATCCCCTGGGCATAGCTGTAGATTTCCCTCGCAAACATGTCACATGTTCTCAGGAAAACAAGCATAGGCTCCCATCCTGGAGGCTGCTACTTAAACCGTTCTTTTATTAGTTCTCTTCCATTAGATTCAAAGATAATCAAGGACTAAGTTCTGATATTTCCTCATGAAATATTAAAAATGTAATATTTCTCAGCAATTAATTGGCTCAGTTGATAAAAACTAGGCAACCCTTCTTTGCCACGAACATTCTGTCTCTTCTCTTTCTGTATCAAACCCTGGTCTCCTGGTCTCCAGACTTACTAAGGATATAATTTGTGGGAATAAACAGTACAAAGACATTTAAATGTTTTGGTAGGGTGTCAGCTGTCAGCCCTCAGGAGGGAAGGTAGACGGAATTTCCCCAGAATCCTCCTCTGGAGGTATAGAAGATGTTCCCTCCGTAACAGTTAATAATGATTAACTGCTCAGTCTCTCACCAGATGGTATTTAACTCTTTTCTTCCTTGCATGGCCTCCTCCTGAGAGTGACAGTTAAACTGTAGGCAGTCTGTCAGTCCCTGCCCTCAAGGGACTGACATTCTAATTGAAGAAGACAATGCAGAAAAGGCAGTGGAAGGGTGGGGATGTTGGGGAGCTGGGTAAGGGAAAAGAGGGAAGGGACGGACGTGATGAAGCCAGCTGGGAAATGAGGAGATGGGCTCAAGGCCTCTTTAAATGGAGGTTCCCCACCCTCCATTCAGAGGCGTCCCAGGGAGGGGTGAGTACCCAGTCTGATTTGACCTTCAGTGATGAGGTTTCTGTGGATGTGATGGAGTGCACTCTACCTCCCCAAAATTCTCTCCTTTAAGTGTAAAGTAACAGTAAACACAATCTTCTTAAAACTGGGGTTGCGCTCATTTTTTTGTCCTTTCTCGGTGTTTTGAGTGTGAAAGCCCACCATGTTTACTGTACCTTGATCTTGCTCCCTCCCTCCTTCCCTCTGGGACCCTTGCGTAAATCGTGCTGAGGTCTCTAGCGTCGTGCCTTTCTGACCTCAACTAACATTCAATCCAAGTCAAGAACTGTGGATTAAATACCTGTTTTTGCAATAGGGGTACAAAGATAAAAACATCCACAGCCCTTAGCGTCAAGGAATTTACTGTCTGTTGAGAAGTTACAACTTATGCGCAGATAAGTAAATACAGTCAATCAACAAGCATTTATTAATTTCCTGCTGTATCCAGGCACTGTGCTAGACCCTGGCACTAAAAATACAAAGAGTGAAACAATCCTTTGTCTCGAGGAGCCTATTACATTATAATTGGGGAGATAGCAGGTATGTGTGTGGCTATGTATGTATATGTAATATATGCGTTTGCACGTCAATACAAATAAAAGTGTAGTTGAGGAAGGTGCTAACAGTTGGGGGATGGTTACAAAGTAATCTGAAGATGGAGAGAACATTAACAAATTGGAGGGGAACCATCAGACAGTTCTTCACAGGGGAGATAGCCACTGAGTTGTGTCTCGACGGTAAGAAGTCATGATGGCAGGTAGGAAATTGCAGGCAAATGCACTGAGGCTGGAGATGAAATGTTAAGTTTGGGGTGTGTGCATGGAGGGAGTGCATGAATGGAGGTAATGGTAAAAGTAGAATGGTAATTGGGAGCTAGGCATTTATATCATTAAGACAAAATTCATGATCTCAAAGAGAACCATGAGCATGCCTGAATGGTTCAGAATCACAGAATATAATGAATTCTCTAGGTAGAAGGCTGAGGAAGTATAATGTTTATTTAGACTCCAAAGGATCAGACCCAAGGACCAGAGCCCCCAGTTCGATATCATAGCAACAACATTCCGAAACCAATAAGCCCACCTCACTATAACAATGAGGAAGTTACAACAAAATATTATAGCAGCAAGCCAGACCATACTTGTGCTTCCCCTCGATGCTAGGGCCCTCCTGTAAGAAGGTCACTCACAAATCCTAAGTCCCTGCTCAGGACTCTCTCCTGCAGCTCTGCTGACTCCAAGTTCCAAACCTCCCACTTGTGTTGAGCACTCTCTGCTCTGGACGTTGTGGAAGCTGGCTTGGCTCTTGAATCCTGCTGGTCTCTGTTTCTTGGCTTCTTCAACTTCTGCCACTCCGGCCTCTGTTCTGTCTTTTTATGCAATCCTTAGCTGTCATCTGATTGACTAGAGCTCAGGCACATACCATTGGCTCTGGTCTTAGCAACTCCCCTTAGGGCCCTGAGGGCTTCCGCCTCTCTCAAAGTAGCTGATTAGTTTGCTAACTGGCCTGGGGCATCACACTTAATTACTTAAAGGATGTGGGCCTCTCTCTAATCAGACCTCCCTTAGTTGGCCCACCTGAAGCCTATTCAACGGGTAGGAAAGCTCTTTTCACTTACTGATTGGCTTTACAGCTTTATCTTTGGGGGCTACTGAAGTTTTTTGAGTGAAAGAGTGACATAGTTGGGTCAGCTAGGTGTAATGACAATTTGGCTTGTGGCTGCTGCTGAGGTATAAGACCCAACAAGAGCTGCCAAGACAGGTTCTTTGATCTGCTTTTCTAAGGAAAGCAACTTTAAGGGGTTAACAGTCCTACCTTAGTTCAGGGGGGAAAGCCAGCACCTTGAACTTCAGAGCAAACAAACAGAAAACATCAACAGATAAAATAACAGGATGCAACAGACAGGCTTTGTCTGATCAAGACATCACATACATAGTTACCAAAAAGAGAAGCACCAACATCTGGGTTTTCTTCAAAGCCAGGGGGCTCCAGCGGCTACCCAGAGTCTCCACATCAACACTCTTTCAGTGAGTGAGAGCCCCAAACAAAATGCTGCTAACTTCTGAGTTTGTGTACCCTGTTCAGGGTCAAAGGGCGTCACAAACATGTGAGTCAAACTCATGTAAACTAGGTTTTCCCTTGAGGTAAGCAGGTCATCAAAGACTCCTGATATAGTCAAAGAAACAAAGGTCATTCTCATCAAAGGCACTTGATTACACAAGTGCTCCAAAAGAGAAAACAGTAAAAAAAAAAAAAAAAGTTCCACCCTGCTTACACTAGGGAGCTCCAGTGCTGGGCCTGGAGTCAGAAAAGTTCATCTTCCTGAGTTCAAATCCAGCCTCAGATTCTAGCTGTGTGACCTTGGGCAAGTCACTTAACCCTTTTTGCCTCAGTTTCCTCATCTGTAAAGTGAGGTAGAGAAGGAAATGGCAAAACACTCCAGTGTCTCTGCCAAGAAAACCCCAGATGGGGTCACAAAAAGTTAGACACAACTGAACAACAGCAGTGACCTGGTCAGACCTAAGCCTTAGAAAGATTATTTTGGGAGCAGTGTGGAGAATGGACTGGAGAGGTCAGAAATTTGAAACATGAAGATTAATTAAGAGTCCATTACTGTAGTCCAGGGGAAAGATGATGAGACAGAGTAATGGCGCATGATTGAGGAGAATGGGATATACGGAAGAGATGCTGTGGATGCGGGCTCAGCAAAAGCTTCCCAGTGGAGGCCAGGAGGTAAGCGACAGCAAAGGGTCAAAGATAATTCCAGGAATTTGAAGCTGGGCCATGAGAAAGAGTCTAGTTTCCTCAACAGGAATGGAGAAATTTAGAGAAGGGCTAGGTGTAGCCGGAAAGATAATGAGTTCCGTCCAGTCCAAGATGCCTACGAGATTCCAGGTGACAGGATCCCACAGGCTTTTGGCAACATGGAACAGGAGTCAAGGAGGCAGGAAAGGGATAGATTTTCTCATGTGCCTTCATGGCTTTAATAATGAAGAGTCTTGAGGTCTCCCACTTCTACTCTGCCACACTTTCACAGAGTCACAGCATGTCCGAGTTGGAAGACCCTTTACTGACCATTTACATACTTCTTAAACTTTGGGTTCTGACCCTGTCCAGATGAGCCCACCCAAAAATCCATGGTGGCTCATCCTGCCTTGCTGGCCACTGTCTTTATAAGCCAATCCCCGCATATTTTTCTTCCTTCTTTAGAATCAACGCCATAAAAGAGATAACAGCTCGATGCCCTCTGGCCATGACCGAAGACCTTCTCCAGGATCTGGCCCAATACAAATCCCATAAAGACAAGAGTAAGTTGATTATTATTTTCTGTGCACCAAATACCCTACCAAGTTGCCCATTTCTGCTTGAGTACAGGTGGTTCTTGCTGATCTTCTGGGCTTCTATGAGATAATCTTTGTAGAACACTTAGCCCAGTGCCTAGCAAGTGCTGGCTGGCTGCTATTATTGTCATCATTCTTATTTGCTGGTGCATGTCAGCGACTTCTGATGCAATCTTTGCTGTTGTAGATGTGATGATGTCTGCTAGAACCTTGATTCAGCTCTTCCGAACCCTGAATCCACAGATGTTGCAGAAAAAATTCAGGGTAAGGAATCCCTGTGGGCACCAGTCTTTGGTTTTGTTTTCTGGTGGTTATGAATTCTGAAGTGGTGTTGAAAGTTGCCTTTGAATTTTAGTGATCATGGAAAAAATATGTCTGTATGTCAGCGTAGCTTTCTTTCTCTAATAATACATCCAAAAAGGAAAGTTAAGGATTTTTTAAAGAGGAAATTGTGACAAGTGTCATCTAATTCACCTTTTAGTTGACTTGTGCCCTTGAAAGTGGGGAGGCGGGGAGAGGAAATTGTGGCTTGTGGCTTTGAAGTTCTGGGCTGCTGGGGAGCCAAGGCTGGGCAGCTCATTGACTCAAGATCACCTTGAGCTCTCTTTAGCCCAATTCAGCAACTGTTCTTCATGAGGCGTGATCCTCGTCCTCATGGACCTTAGAATCTAGAGGGGGGTATGTCGTAAATAACTCTAATATAAAATAATAAACATGTTAGAGGTACAAAGCATCATCCAGTAAGGAAACATCATTATCCCCTCGGGGATCAGGGTGATGGTGGTGATATCTGACCTGGGCTTCAAAGGTTGGGTAGGATTTTAAGGGGCTGGCAGTGGAGGGTATTATGGCAGGGAGGTGGGAAAGCCAAGGTGGGCTTAGAACACAGTGCGTATTTTGGTGTGTGTGGAGCATGGGGTATATGCCAGGAAGTAGCATGAGGTAAGATGGGTAAGGTAAGACTGCCCCACCTTGTGTGTAGCATTTCAAAGGCCTCCCTATGTAGTTTGAGTCAGCAAGAAAGCCAGCCTTGGAGTTAGGAAGAAGGGGCTGAGTGGTGACCTCTGCAGCCTTGGACAATGTTGACCTCCCTCTCCTCCTAGATCCTTTCTCCTCTGGATTTCCATGACTGTGCTCTCTTTGTTCTCATACCTGCTTCAGTTTCCTTCCCTGCAAAATCTGTAAAAAAACAACAAAAAAACAATCAAAACTCCTCAGTTTGCGAGCTCTTTGAGGGCAGGTACAGTCAGTGCTCCTTCAGTGCCTAATGATCATTCATGTTTTAGGGCAAACCCACCGAGGCTTCAGTAGAAGCAAGAATCCAAGAATACGGCGAGTTAGACGCTAAAGATTACATTCCAGGGGCTGAAGTTCTCGATGTGGAGAAAAAGGAGGCGGATGAAGAGGATGACGATGGTTAGTGGCTTCCTTGTTACTTGGTGCAGAAATCCCTTGTGTCACCTTTGTAGGGAGCTGAACTCCAGACCCTCGTGGATTTAGAGTTGGGACCTCAGTGGCCGTCCGGTCTGGCCCACCTCGTTGTACAGATGAGGAAACTGAGGCACAGAGACCGAGTGACCCAGGATAACTATTCAGTGACTGAGCTGGAATCTGAACCTGGGTCTTCCTGCTTCCAGTCCCCTGCCCACGCTGTGCTAGTGGAAGTATGTCTGAATTAAGATCCAGGAGAGTCTCCTTCCCAGGAGCACACCATAGATCACTTAGGAGAAATAGGTTCTGTGTTTGTGGACCATAGCCCAGAACCGAAGGTCCGAGGTGCTAGGAGCAGCCTTCTCTTGCCTTTCTAGGAGAGTGACAAAATTAATGGTCACAGTAGTTGCCACTTTGGTTTTAGGAGACAGCCTCTGGACATGGCTTTATTCAGGTCACTTACGACCCTGACTCTTAAGGGTCATCCAGGTGGCACAGCAGAGATAGCACCGGATATGGAGTAAGGAAGACTTGAGTTTGAATTCTGCCTTAGACCCTTCTTAGCCGCGCACATCATTTCACCTTATAAGCCTCTGTTTCCGTATCTGTAAAATGGGGATAATAGCAACATCTGCCTCCCAGGGTTGCTGGGAGGACCCGGTTAGGTAACGTTTGTCGAGAACTTTGTGAGCCTGAATGTGCCTCATAAACACTAGCTGTTATTATTTCACTGGCTGACATATGAGGCTCTTTCACATCAAGGATCCTTCATCTTTTCATTCATCAAACATTTCATAAGTTCGATACCTGGAAGATGCTTCATCTGTCATTGAACTCTGCGTCTTCAGGAGGAAGAAACTAACTCCCAGAGAAATTAGGTGACGAAGTAAAAGTCAGAGCCAGGATTCAAACTCATGTGTCCTGGCTGCAAGCGCATTGCTCTTTCCGTTATGCCAGGCTGCTTCAGAGTCATTTTTGTGTAGCATAGACAGCTAGTCTCATGGCCAGGAAGCCCTGGGTTTGAGCCCCACCTCTGTCATGTGCTGGCTGGGCCCCCCTGATCTGGGTCCGACTTCATCTCCGAGAGCTCTGGTTCACTCTCCCACACAGTTTCAGAGAAGGTGGAGGGATTTGTACCGATGGAGGGATTCCCTCGCAGATCCAGCCCTGTCATTCATCTGAACCTGGGACGGGGGGGAGCTGGGAAGATAAAGAGGCTTCTGGGCCTGGCGTGGGCAGCTGCCAAAGCTGGAGGACGGCTTAGGCTCGGTCTTAAAAGTTTTTTTCATATTTGTTTTCCATAAACAACATATATTAAGGTATGAGTCAAAACTGTGGTTGGGTGAATTGTGTGACCTTGTGCTGTTAGAGATATGTTCACTTAAAACTAGCCTAGTTGAGTCGATTATATCTTCACCCCCTCTTCCTTGGCTGGAGAGGGCCTTCTGCCCTCACCAAATTACTGTTTCCTTTGCCTAATTAACCTGGATACCCCGGGAGTGACCGCAAGCCTCTTGTGGTAACCTCACGTTCCTCTCCATCCAGATGGATGGGAAAGCGCCAGCCTGAGTGAGGATGACGATGAAGATGGCGAGTGGGTCCAGGTGCACCATTCCTCCGATGAAGAGCAACAGGAAATAGTAGGTCTTCAGACTCTCTAAGTCATCCTAAGTCATTAGGCTTGCTCTGCTTCACCTGGGTCAGTTGATGCAGAAGAAGTCTTAAGACATGGGTGGCCAAGCCTCTGTTCATGTGGGTGAGCCTCTGTGTGTTTTAGTCCTTGCCTGTTTAACGTGTCTGTCTGTCTTTCTGCAAGGCTGAGAAGCTGAAGAGTGTGCCGGTGGAGGAGCGAAAGGCCAAGGCGGCTGCGGTCAGCACCAGCCGGGTTCTCACCCAAGAAGACTTCCAGAAAATCCGCCTCGCTCAGCTGAGGAAAGAAATGGACGCTGCCCCTGGGAAGTCCCAGAAGAGGAAGAATTTTGACCTAGACAGTGAAGAGGAAGAGAGGTAAAGCATGGTACACCACACCCAACGTGGAGGCCTTGAGGGTGCCCAAGGGGGTAGGGACTCCCGTCCTTATTTCAGACTGCAGGGTTTTCACTGACCTTTTTCATGGGGGTGTCTTTTTTCCTCCAGGGGGGAGTTGCTTTCCTTGAGGGACATCGAACATCTGCATAAAAAGCCCAAGTCTGACAAGGAGACGAGACTGGCAACCGCGATGGTGAGGGCCCGAGTCTTCTTTTAAATCCGGGAGCAGTTCATGGATGCACTGAGGCAGTGGGGGGGGCCCCATCCCAGTTGGATGGGAAACCGAGGCCCTTGGACTTGAGTCCAGATCGCATGCTTACTGCCCCCGGGGCCTTGGTGCAACCAGGAGCATCACTGGGGCTTAGCTGTGTGGATCTGTGCAGCGAGGGGATTGGGGCACGTGGCCTCAGGTCCATTCTGGCTCTGATTCTGGGGCTCAGAGAGCAGGGCTGCTGAAGATCAGGTCTCGTGGCTTCCTGTGTTGCAGATAATCATGAATGCATGAGGAAGCATTTATTAAGCACTTGCGGTCACTGTGTTAGGTTCTAACATTTACATGCTATTTAGGCTTACAAAGTGCTTTACATATATTAGCTCTATGCTCCTCACAACAACCCTTTTGAGGTAAGTGGAAATAGTATACTCATTTTAAAGATAAACTAAAGCAGTCAAAGGTGTAGTGACTTGCCCAGGGTCACACAGCTAGCAGGTATCTGAGGCAGGATTTGAACTCAGGGCTTTATCCACTGTTCCCTCCTTCCCTTCCCTCCCTCCCCCAAGCTGCTTGTAGATCTTAATGTTTGTACCAGTGTTGAAAATTATGGGGAAAACAGTCTAAATGTGGCAAAGAGTGTGAAATAGGAAAAGATAAGAGGGGTCTGTTATTTTAAAAGAAAAATTAATCTTTTTGTATGAATAGGCCGGGAAGACAGACAGAAAAGAATTTGTGAAGAAGAAAACCAAGCTGAACCCATTTGCTAGTTCGACAAATAAAGAAAAGAAAAAGCAGAAGAACTTTATGATGCTGAGGTACAGCCATAATGTCCGCTCCAAAACCAGACGTTCCTTCAGAGAAAAACAGGTGAGTGGGGTCAGCGCCGGGATCAGCGCCGGGCAGCCGGCCAAGCCACCCTGGGCCGTCCGTAGCGGCGTTTAAATTAGATCAGTTTTCTGAGGTCTAGTGAGGAGATGCGAATGCCGGTCTCATTCCGTCGGTCGGTATCTTTGGGACCTTTGCTGAATCCTAGGGCCGGATTAAGTGATTTCTAAAGTCCCGACCCTTCGGATTTTAGGATTCTCCCTTTACTGTCTCTTAGAAGGCAGTGGCTTGGAAGGAGGGGTCCCCGGTTTGTGCCACAGCTCCCCATGGGGTTACAGGCAGCCTTTAATGGACAGCTGGGCTCTTCTTTTGAAATATTCCAGTTTACAAAATTTAGGAGCTTCCCTTGGAGAAGGAGGGCATTACCATCTCCGGGTATAGCGAGGAGATCAAGGAACGAGTTTAGGGGGTTTGCAGAAACATCAGTAACTACGTCAGCAACCCCCACTTATGAGGACAGGAGATGAGGAGCAGAGAGAGCTGGAGAGAAGAATGCCCAGCTACTGGTAAACGTCAGCATTAGCCAGACGGGGCCGGCCATGCCCAATCTCCCTGTCTCGCAGCAGGGATTGTACACGTTGAGTACCCGTTTCCAGAAGAACTCCATTATGGATTTACTGCTTTCTAACTCTTTATGCAAGCATCCCTAGGGAGAATTCTGTAATGATAGAATTGCTCCGTAGCGGAGTCTAATGGAGAGGCGGTGTACTTGATTACCCTGGATCTTTTTTTTAATCTTCCAGTTGGCTCTACGGGACGCACTTTTGAAAAAGAGGAAAAAGCTAATGAAGTAACCATCCCACGGGAGTGGCAAAGTGCTGTTTTTGCAGTATTGCTTTGGAAGGGCAAGGGCCTTGTCGATGGCAGAATGGGAGCTCCGTATGTGGGAAGGTGTAGACTCACAGAACCTCTGAGCCGGCAGAGGCCTTGGGAGCCAGCCCGTCTGCCCGGCTCCTACGCTTCCTGACCGCCGCTCGCTCTGCCTGTGCTTATTGATCCCCGTGGAGACAGTGCCCTTACTAACTGCACAAAATGTCGCACTAGGTATTTTTATTTTGGAGATGGAAAATTACTGATATCTGTAAAAAAAAATTTACAAAAAAGAAATAATTTATTTGTCCAGTGGACGTGTATTTCATTAGTCAGCCCAGGATAGTGTGGCGCTGATGACAATGTTGGTCTGAGCCCTAACTTGGTGAACCACCTTGTGTTTGCCCAGTGAGTCTGGTGACTGACCTACACACATTTGGGCAGACTACTACAATTCATGCCAAAGGGTTAAATATTTTTTTTTAATAAGCATAAGGAAATGCTTATTGGTGAATTAAAGGAAATTGGTGAACAATTTACTTTTAAAAAAAACTGAATTGTACATAATTGTCGTGAATCTCTCTGGTTTGCTTCTTTATCTTGAGCCCTACTTTATTGAGAAAAAGGAGGAAGAGAAAAATTCAACAAAACTGGCCAGTGCATTGAAAAAACCAGACAATTATGCAGTCTTCTGTGCCTGTGGATGCCTCCCAAGCCCTCCCACTTCTGCAGAGGAGTAAGGGGAGGTGAATTCTCTTGTCCAGCAGCTCAAAAAAAACCGGGCCCCTGGTGTCTGCATCCTTCCCAGATGAGTGTCTATTGATGGGACACCAAGTCTGAGCTGGAAAGACCTTTGTGTGCCTTCTAGGTGCCCACATACCTGACCAAGAATCTTTTCTGCAGCATTGCTTCTGCCAGTAGCCATCTGGCAGCTCCCAAAGACTCCACGTAAAAGGAAAAGCAGCCCAGTGCTCTGGGAGGTTTTCGAGGACATCTCCAGATTTTAGAAATGTTATCTTCACATCAAGCATAAATTTGACTCTGTAACTGCCCCAATGCTCCTAGAACCGGGCAGAATAGGTAAAACTAGCCATCCACATTAAAAGCTCTTCAGAAGACAGCCAGGACACCTCCCTAAATGTCTTCTCAGTTCTCGTCTGGCATGATCTCAAGGCCTTTCACTCTCCTGTGGACACCCTCTGACGGCGTAGCATCCCTTCCTAAAAAGAGGTAGCCAGAACTACCAGTACTAAAGATCCATTGGACTAGAACAGAGACTAAGTCCGATTTCAGCAAGGCTCCCATTTTGCTCATCCTGCATGGAATGTGTCCAGTGAATACAGCCCGGGTTAGGATTATGGGTTGGATTTGGGGGTTTTTGTTTTTGCCGACAAGCCACATTGTTAACACCTATTGAGTCTGCGGTGAACCGAAGCTTCCGGATCTTTTTCTCCCAAACTTTGTCAAATGCTGTGTTGAAATCTAGGTCTACTCTTGTCTACGCCAGGGGTTCTTAACTTTTTATGTGTCATGGACCCTGCTTTTGGTAGTCTGGTGAAATCCACCCACCCCTTCTCAGAAAAAAAAATTTTTTTAAATAATTGAAGGAAATGTTAAATTTCAGTTAGAAGTTAGTAAAAATAAAGATGTGATTTTATTTCCCATCCAAGTTTTCAGGCCTCTGGAAGTTGATTCAGTGTAAGAACATCTGATCTACAGCATTTCCCTAACCTACCAGACAGGCAGTTTACCTTGTCAGAAAGAAATGAAATTGGTCCATCCTGACTCAGTCTTGAATTTTCAATCATTTTCAGTTGTTTTCCAATTCTTCACGACCCCGTTTGGGGTTTTCTTGGCAGAGTTAGTGGAGTGGTTGGCCATTTCCTTCTCCAGATCGATTTACAGATGAGGAAACTGAGGCAAACAGGGTTAAGTTGTCCAGGATCACACAGTAAGTGTCTGAAGCCGGATTTAAACTCAGAAAGAGGAGTCTTCCTGTCTCCAGGCCTCACACTATCCACTGCCACCTAGCAGTCATCTTTTTTTTTTTTAATTTATTTTTGACATGTTTGGTTTTCAGCATTGATTTTCACAGGCGTTTGAATTACAAATTTTCT
>CM053623.1:308265497-308302362 GCA_028646595.1 Phalanger gymnotis
TTATCTTTGTTATTATTACTTGCTATTGCTACATTAGTTTGGGTAACGTTGTTATTACCAACCAAACCAGCTTCTCATGTATAAAAGGGGAGCTGGGGAGTACAATAAACGAAGTTAATCTGCTTATTGACTTCTGCCCCGTTTTTCCCTTTTAGCTGGTCTAATTGGGGTCAGGGGGTCCCCGAGGGTTTTGGGGGGACCCGTACACAAATTACTTTCTTCATAAATAGATGCTAAGAGATAACAATGGAGGAAATGGAGCACAGGACAGGATTTATAAAGGCAACAACAAATTCCATAAAAAGAGAGCTCAAGCTCAGTAGGTACTTCAGGCTGTTTAATGTCTTGAAGAACACAAAGATTAACAGAGGAATAAATAAAGGTATAATCCATGAATCAAGGAATCAAACTGCTGAGTAGACTAGAAGAGAAGAGGATTAAGGAAGAGGACTAAGGAAAGAGAAATTTATTAAGAAAAGGCATAAAAAAAAAAACAAGAAACTGGGGGGAGGGGGTTTTTGGAACTAATTAACTAAAAAGAGGGGAAAGGATGAGAAGAAATAGAGAATAAGAAAGGAAAGAAATCAATAAATAAAACCTTAAAACTAGGTATAAGGACCTATCAAAGAAAAAACTCTTGAATTTATTGAAGAAATCTATAAAACTTTAAAATAACAATATCTATACTTTTTCTCAAATATAGAGATAGAAAGCAATAAAATTCATGTTATGAGACAAATATAGTCCTAATGCCTAAACCAGGAGAGGATGAAATAAAGAATTACAGAACAATGTCATTAATGAATATTGACCAGATTTTGAAGTAATATACTGGCAAAACAACTATGGCAATTTCTTTTTCTTTTTTTTAAAACATTCATTATGATCAAATTAGATTTTTACCAAGGATACAAGAGTGGTTCAACACTAGGAAAATAGTATAATTGTGTGGGATGAAAGATTAAAAATTAAAATTTAATTAAAAAATTTAATTTAATTTAAAAATTAAATTTGTAATAAGGAGCCATCTCAGGGCGGGAACAGAAATGAATTTTGTTCAGTTCCCGAGAATTGGGCGTCCTCTGCTAGCACAGAGCAGAAACAGCAAAGGAGGCACTTTACAAGGTGCAAAGCACCCATAATTATACCTAACACAAGAGAATTCCCGCCCACCTCTCAACCTTCTCACCTTTGGCTGGGAGGTAGGCTTACAATCTGAGCAGGAAAGCTAGACAAAGAACCAGGAAATTGAGGCACAGAAACTCCAATTCCCATTCCCTTAGTTAATAGTTACAACTGAGGTGACATCTATAAATCTAAAGAAGGAGGATAGGATAAGGGGAGGGGGAGACCTTCATTCTTTACAGTACTTTTACAGTAAAGGAAAGCAGGTCACAGTGACCCGATTCTTACTGAGCAAATCTTTAAACCAGAACCAGAAGAAAGAACAAAAAGTTTCAGGGTAAACTTTCCCAGAGGCTGAGCCATCAGACTCTCACGGCCTCAGAATTTTTTTTTTCACTTCCTTATTTCTTGATTTTTAAACATTTCTTAATATAGATATATATTTATACATATCTTCCCAGTGAAGTCTTCACATTTTATTTACCTCACACAATAATGAATCTGAATAATTTTAAAACCAAAAGATTCAAAGCCACATAATCACATCAACAGACAAAGAAAAAGCTTTTGACAAAGAATAACACTCATTTATGCTTTAAACAAAAACAAAAGCAAAAACTCCCAAACCTAAAAAGTAGAACCTAGATATAAAAGGAACTTTAAAATACATACATACACCCCCACGCCACCCCGAACGTGTACCTGTGCATGTATGTGGGTGTGGGTGTGGTGTGGGTGTGGCTATGGGTGTGTCTAGATCGGGGTGGGGAACCTGTGCCCTTGAGGCCTCATGTGACCCTCTAGGTCCTCAGTATGACCCTTTGACTGAATCCAAACTTCACAGACCAAATCCCCTTAATAAAATAAAAAAATTTGTTCTGTAAAACTTGGACTCAGTCAAAAAGCCATACCCAAGGACCAGAAGGCCACATACAACCCCAGGGTCATAGGTTCCCCACCCCTGGTCTAGATCACTGGGTGTGGAATCAAGACGACTCATCTTCCTGAGTTCAAATCTGGCTTTAATCTCTTACTGGCTTTAATCTCTTACTGGCTGGACAAGTCACTTAATTCTGTTTGCCTCCATTTCCTTTTTGTAAAATGAGCCTGAGAAGGAAATGGAAACCAGTATCTTTGCCAAGAAAACTCCAAATGGACTCACTGGCAAATATGAGGTTCACAGAAAAACATCACCACCATGCAGCTTATTTAAAGCTCTCTCAGCATCCTAGGGATAATTATGTAGTGAAAGAATACAATCCTACTGACCCTTTTAGTTCTTAAGCCACCACCAATGTGTTTCTATTTACACAAAACCAACTACTCACATTAATGACTTTGTAGATTTTTAAATAGTCATTTACTTAACAATAATGAAAAAGAAACAATTGGATTGCAAGTACTTAATATGTTAAAGCGAATGTAAGAATAAGAAATACATCAAGAAACATACATAAACCTAGGTCACATTTTCTAACCAATGCAATTCAGTATCTGTGGACAGTAGGCACACAGAAACTGGCCAATAAGGAACATAGGTAAGGGAAACTCATGGATTTGGACTAACTCACATCTCTGGAACTGTAAACTTTGGTGTCCTTTTTCTGTCTTGGTAACTGTTCACAACAGCTCCTTGATCAACATAGCTTCTGTGTTGAATAGATGCTTCCGTTGCTAAGATGAGTTGATTCACGCCGTACTTGACTAACACCTCACTAGGCACAAAGTGCCAGTCAAGGCCAGCCAAGCTAGTCATTCGACTGAATGGCTGCTCTGATTCTCTGGTTCTGAGCTATTATGCTGCTCAGCTAGACTTACCGCTCCATAGCAACTGTAGAATTCATCACTTCTAGCTTCAAACTAAACTGAAAGCTGCCCTTTCTCATCTCTCTTATCTTCCTGAGTTGAGACTCTGAGTGCTCGAAGTAAACAACCTTATCATTGCTTATGGTTAGTAAACACATTCTCATCTTCTGTCTATAATGAGATAAATTACATTTTGTCCCATTCTCGTAGTTCCAATGTCCATATTGTTCTAGTATACTACATCTGTTACATTCTTTGCAGCAGTTAGGGGCACAGTGAATAGAGACCTGCATTCAGGAATTTGTTGCCCAGTCGTATCAGACTCTTCATTACCCCACTGGGAGAGATACTGCATCAGTTTGCCATTTCCTTCTCCAGCTCATTTTACAGATGAGGAAACTGAGGCAAACAAGGTCAGGCAACTTGCCCAGGGTCACACAGCTTGTAAGTGTCTGACACCAAGTTTGAATTCAGGAAGATGAGTCTTCCTGACTCCAGTCCCAGCCCTCTATCCCCTGTGCCATCTAGCTCCCCAATACATCTGGTGGGTGATGCCAAATGTTTGCAGTACATAATGGGTGTCCTGATATAAAGCACTGATGATAAACAGTAGCAGCACCAGGAACATAAGGATTCTTTTTTTTTTCCTTTTTGGAGGGAAAGGGCAGGGCAACTGGGGCTAAATGACTTGCCCAAGGTCACACAGCTAGTAAGTGTCTGAGGCCGAATTTGAACTCAGGTCCTCCTGACTCACTGCGCCACCTGGCTGCCCTCATAAGGATTCTTAATGACACTTTTGGCAATAACCAATCCTCATGACAAGTCAAGGCCACCTGCACTAAGGTCATGAAGAGGTTATTATCAGGAGCATAGCCTGTCCTGAATGGCAGGGTCAATGCCAAGATTTGCCTGCACCACCATGGACTCGATGTTCTTTCATCTACCTGCCAGGATATGCCCCTCCCTGGGAGCCCCATGGGGATGGGAATAACAAAGCTTTGCTCCTTTTGAGACCCCTGCTGAGGGTCATTACTCTTTCTCTGTGGAGCCTGAGTAGTTATACATGTAGTAGCTGCTCCATCCTATCATTAGAAGCAAGACACCTCCCAATAATTCTATCCCGTCTCCCAAGTAAGGCACCTATCAACAATCCCACCATTTCTCAAACCCTCCCTGGGGAGGAGTTGTCTGTTGACTACTGGGTATTGTAGTGGCTGCAGTGTATAAGGGCTTTATCACCCTAGGGGAGTCAATTAACTTCTATCTGCCTTGGTTTTCTCATCTACAAACTGGGGATAATGATAGCACCTACCTGCCAGAATTGTGAGGACAAAATGAGATTAGATCTAAAGTAGTTTGCAAATCTTAAAGTCCTGTGTGGCTGCTGCTTGTTATGGTTGTTTTTATTACTGCCCTTCTGCCCAGGCTGGTTCTCTCCCAGCTGGGCCCTGCTGAATGCTTTTGCCTTTGCTAAGTCTGGAATGCTGACATCTCTGCCAGAGATGCTGCTGCAGGTCTGCTACTGCCTGCTGTATCTGCTTCCAGGACCTGAAGGCCAGGGTATCCATGCACCCCAGCAATGGTGGCAGGAACAGCTGCACAGAATGGCCAAGGCCCTTTGAATAGGTTCTGGCCTGCCAGGTCAGAGTTTGGCCTCTTCTTCCTGAGAAAGGTCATCTTCTACAATGCAGAAACTCCTCTTCCCACCAGTCAGTGCCAACTGAGGACCCAGGAGCTCCTGGCCTCTTCAGTTTACAGGATTGCCACCAAAGGTAGAAATAATCATCTCAAAGACCAAAGTCCTTAGCCCACAAGAAGCCTGAAGTCCCACAGAAGACAGGTGGATTCACTTGTTTGCCTCTGTTATGCCTTCCCCACCCTTTAAATATTTGCTGACTTCAGCCAAAAAAAAAAAAAGGCTTGGCTGCATTTGGCACATTTGTCTGTATTCCCAATTCTAGAAGATTCTCTGGGGCACTTGGCAGGCTCAGACGTTGTCCTTTCAAGTGTCACCCCAATACCAAAGTACTACAGCATCTCAAAGAAGCTAAGTGTACTGCCTCTGTCAATCTGGTGATTCAGGCTGGAGAGTTAGAAGAAAGGAGACACTCAGATGCCAACTAACATTTTTACAAGGAGAGATGTATTTAACAGTAACAAGATGATCTTTAATGAGGTCCTAGATCCGATGAAGACTGGATTCAGTTGCCCTGTCTCCTTTTGCCCTGGTGGCGGCAGACCTGGTTAGAAGTCTGTGCCACGTCTAAGGAGCCCCCGGCTTCTGCGCTTGGCTTCCATACTTAGGAGGACCAGGAAGCTATGCTCCAAAACTTAGTCTAATTGAGTTATGAGGGGAAAACTTAATTTGCCTTTTAGGAAAAAAAAATTAGCCTAGCCTACTGTGGCAGGGCCCCTTGTAGATGTTGTTACTAACACACACACACACAGAGATCTCATTTGGTCCTCACAACCCTACGTTGTGTATGGGTCCTGAATCCAAATCCATGCTCTAGCCACCCTAGTATTTTCTAACCAGAAAGAGATGCATAATAAACAGGAGCAGCTAGATGGTACAGTGGATAGAGGGCTGGGCCTGGAGTCAGGAACAGTTGAGTTCAAATCCTGCTTAGCTGAGTGACCCTGGGCAAATCACTTAACCTATTGTCCTCAGTTTCCTCAACTGTAAATTGGAGATAATAATAACACCTATCTCTTGAGGTCACACATAGCAGGTGCTCTACAAATGCTTATTTCTTTCTTTCCAATAAACAAAAAAAGATAGAACCTGGACTTATGATTTCAATGATATAAAGAATGCCTGGGAGGCAGCTAGGTGGACAAATGGATAGAGCACCAGCCCTGGAGTCAGGAGAACTTGAGTTCAAGTTCAGCTTCTGTAATAACAATTTAGATTTGAAGATCTTTCTCAGACACTTACAAGCTGTGTGACCCTGGGCAAGTCACTTAACCCTATTGCAAAGAAAGAAAAAGAAAAAGCAAAAGCCGCGATGAAGAAACTTCTTCTACCGAGGGGGTGGACATCTCTGCAGCTTGGGGTTGCTGTCTGAGAGTTGCTGCTCAACAGCAGAGAAGTTAATTGGCTTGCTCAAAGTCATACAGCCAGTATAACATCGGAGATAGGACTCGAACCCAGGTGTTCCTGGCTCCCAGGCCACCTCTCTATCTGCTATGGTGTTTATGAATAAAGTCCAAATTACACCTTAAGGAGAGACAGTCTTGGTTGCGGTGGTGTTGGTGGTGGTAGGGTGTGTGCGTGTGTGTGTGCGTGTGTGTGTAAGAGAGGGAGGAAGAGTTGTTTTCCTTCCCTTTTCTTCCAGTCTCTATGTGAATCTTCGTTATTAGATTAAGGGATGGGTACTTCTGGAGCTCGCACCCTCCCCTCCTCCAGTAGCTATCGGTCCAGCGACACTCCACTCCTTCCTTCCCACGGGACCCCAGGACTTCACCCCAATGCTCCTCCTCCTCCGGCCGCCCGCCCCGCCCCTTCCCTGCGGTCCAGCCGCCCCACTTCCTTGGGTTGAGCCAGAGTCCCTTGACCATGAGCCGGGCCGCTGTGTGGGGCGCCCGGGCTGGGTCGCGCGCGGGCTGGAGGGCGAGCTGGGGGCTCGCTCTCCTTCTAGGACTGCTGCTGCTGCTGCAGGCGGGAAGGCCGGCCAGCTCCGTCAGTCCTGCGGCGGGGATAGCACCTCCTCGCTTTAACGTGAGTCTGGACGAGGCGGCCACCAGGCGCTGGCTGCCCGTGCTGCAGCACTTCGACCCCGGCTTTCTGCGGACAGCCATGGCCACCATCATCGGGTCAGTGAGCGGCGAGCCGGGGGGCAGCGCGGGGCGGGCTGCCTGGCTGGTGGGCGTCCGGGGCTGGGCAAGGAACTAGGCGTGGCACGGGGAACTCCAGCTCTGCCAGCTACGCAATGCAAAGTAATTGGAAAGGGCCCTCGATTGTAATCAGAAGATCTGGTTTCTGCTGCAGTCTGGTTTCAGCAGGCTGGCTGTGCTTCCTTAGATAACTGGCCCAACCACTCTGGGCCTCAGCTCCCTCCTCCGTAAAATGAGGGGACTTGGTTAGGTGATTTCTTCCAGCTCTCAATCTTCTCCTGTGAGCTATATAACTCTAAAATCTTATGGACCGCTTCAAACTGTGGCATTGTTTTCTTCTGTACTCTTCCCCAATTTGGTGTAGCCCTATTAAAAAAAAAAAAAAGGGAGGGGGTGGGAATGACACTAGAAGAATTGCTAATTAAATATGAAGGACGGGTGGTGACAAGTTAAAGGGAGAAGCTTCTCTTGACCTGTGCCTGCCATCCATCCATACTCCAGAGAATGGCACTCCAGTCCCATAAGAGAAGACGAGCTTGTACAGATCCTGGCCAGTGGAGCTCAAAAGGACCTTGGAAGTGGTCTAGTCCAGGGGTGGGGAACCTGCAGCCTTAAGGCCACACTTCTAGGTCCTTGGGTGTGGCCTTTTGACTGAGTCCAAGTTTCATTGAACAAATCCTTTTATTAAGGAGATTTGTTCTGTGGAGTTTAGATTCAGTCAAAGGGCTGACCTTGAGGGCCACATGTGGCGTGGAGGCCAAAAGTTCCCCTCCCCAGTCTAGTCCAACACCTTCATTTTACAGATGAGGCAACGCAACTAGCCTGAGGAGAGCTAACACTGAAATCCAATCCTAAATCCCAGACTGCAAATCCAACGTCCTTCCTACCACATCAAATTTTCTCTCTAGATCATCTAGTCATTTAACAGCTAAGGAAATCGTGGCTCACGAGTACTTTGCCCAATGTCACACAGTAAGAAACAGAAGTCTTCAGAAAGCTGTAACACCTGTGTACCCCATCCATCCTTTCCAGAAAGGTCAGTGAACATTGCTTCTGTATCTTTTTCAGGAAAACGGTCCCTAGCTGGGTTCATGATGTACTCAGGCCAGTGGCCTTAGAGATGGACAAGTTCCTGCCTCAGCCCTTTGAAGGCGAGATCAGGGGAACATGTGATATACTGGACCTAAATGCTGGAGACTGTATCCTCATCAATCTTGCCTATGAGTTCAGTGCGTGAGTATCTCTTCCAATCCTAGCCCTCAGAAATTGACAAGCACCAGACATGAGGTGTTTGCAGTTTGAAGCCACTTGAGCTGTTAGAGAGAAAACCAAATCAGAAATCTTTCTTGTTTCTCATTTCAAATACTAATGGTTTCAAACCTCCCCACTCCCACCCCCTGTGCAATCTCTGACTTATTCTCACTTCCCTAGGTGGTACAGTGGATAGGATGCTGGGCCAGGAGTCAGAAAGACCTGAGTTCAAATTTGACCTCTGCCTACCTCAGTTTTCTTTCTTTTTTATTTAATATTTTATCCTCCCCGCCCATTACACATAAAAATAATTTTTAACATTCACTTAAAAAAATTTTTGAGTTCCAAATTCTCTCCCTCCTCCCCCCACCCCACATTGAGGAGACAAGCAATTTGATATGGGTCATACATGCGTAGTCATGCAAAACATATTTCCATGTTAGTCGTGTTGCGAAAGAAAATACAGACCAAAAGTGCCAAGAAAAATAAAGAAACAGTATCTTCTATCTGCATTCAGACTACATCAGTTCTTTCTGCCTTAGCTTTTTCAACTGTTAATAGTGCCTAGTTGTAAGGATCAAATAAGGTACTATTTGTAAAGCGCTTCTTAACACAACGTAATAGGCACACCATTGGAAAAAAAAAGAAAAACAAAACCTGTGTAACAAATATTCAGTCAGACAAAATTAATTCCCTCATTGGCTGTGTCCAAAAACTCTATCATGTTTTTCCCCCTGAGTCTATCCCCTTTCTGATAGCAGGTGGGTATCAGGCTTCATCGTTGGACCTCTGGATTGGGGCATTCCCAATACCCTGTCTGCCTTGCGGTGCTGCCTGCTCATAATATTCCAGAGATATAATTAATTATTATTAAATAATATTAAAGTAATTAATAAAATTTAAAACATCATAGTAGCAGCAGTTTATACAGCACTTTGTGGTTTGCACAGCTTCATGTATATTATTTTACTGGATAATCACAACAGTCTTGAGTATTACAATCTTCTTTTTTTTCTGGTAATAACTGATATTTTTAGAATGGTTAGAATTTGCAAAGTATTTGACATACGTTATCCAAATTTGGTGCCCACGACAATCCTTTGAGGAAGGCACTGTGGGTATTATCATCATTTTCTAGATGAGGAGAGTGAGGTTTGGAGGGAGTGAATGGCCTGCCCACCATCACACAGCTAATAAGTATCCAAGGTGGAATGTGAACCTAGGACTTTCCTGACTCTATAGCAGCTGCTTCTGCACAAGGAGACTGAGGAACAGAGTGAAATATTGATAGTGTTATAGTAAGAGGTTAAATTCCTGATCAGCAATAGCTGCTAAGTGCTCAGACTGTATTTCAGTTCAACAAACAAATATTAAAGGTCTGTGTGCAGAGCAAGGTACCAGGGGACAGAAAGGAAGGGAATATGCTTTTATAGAGAGCCTACTATGTGACAGACACTGGGCTAAGTGATTTATAAATATTATCTCATTTGATTCTCATAGCAACCCTGGAGATGAGCGGTAGTGTTATCTCCCTTTTACTGTTAAGGAAACAGACCACCAGAGGGTAAGTGACTTACCCAGGGTCACACAGGTAGTGCCCGAAGCTAGATTTGAACTCAAGTCTTCCTAACTCCAGAGGCAGCTAGGTGGTACAGTGAATAGAAAGCTGGGACTGGAGGCAGATAGACTCATCTTCTTGAGTTCAAATACGGTCTCAGACACTTCCTAGCTGTGTGACCCTGGGCAAGTTGTTTGCCTCAATACCTCATCTATAAAATGAGCTGGAGAAGGAAATGGCAAACCGTCCGGTATCTTTGCCAAGAAAACTCCAAATGGGGTCATGGAGAGTCAGACACAACTGAAAAATGATGGAATAACAACTTTAGGCCCATTGCTTTATCCACTGGGACACCTAGCTCTGGATAAGAGATGTTTCTACATAAAGCACATAGACAGATAGCCAAAATATTCAAAAATACATAAGTGCCTTAGAGAGGTATCAAACAAAATGCTATGTGAGACCCAAGGAAGGATGTTATTGCCATTGGGCGGGGGGGGGAAGGGGCAGGAGGGAAGCAGGGAAGGCTGAATGAAGGAATGGATTTTGAGTAGGTCCTTAAAATAATTTAAAAGGGGATGCTAGGTGGCAAAGTAGATAGAACACTGGCCCTAGAGTCAGGACAACCACCAGCCTCACACACTTACTAACCGTGTGATGCTGGGCAAGTTACTTAACCCTTATTGCCTCAAAAAAAAAAAGGCGATTTAGATTCTTATTCCTATATTTATATTTGTATTATAATTAAATTTATAAATTAAACACATGTAGTATATGAAAATCATATAAACTTGGCAAAAAAGCAAATTCTTGCTTTATTTATACTGTAACAAGTCAGAAATTAAAGAAGTAGCTTCATTGGAGTCTTGGAATTAAAGGGTTTGGGGGGAATGATCTAGGAATTTTTGAGGGAATTTTTTGGGGGTTACTGAGTACTTACTGACCTTTTTTATGAGATGGAGCCAGGGAAATGTGGCTGCCCCTTTTTTTCTTTTTGTATATTCCCTGTAACAAGTCTGGGTACTAGAGAACAGAATCTACATCTTCCAAATCTGCTGGATGATGTCTGTTTGGTTTGTGTGCCATCTGCCACAATGTGTGTACGTCATGTTGGCTGGGCCAGTTGTATGAATTTGTCTGGGGCCTATGTTCAGTGGCTTCCTGTGCTTGGATAAGAATATACAGTGGTTACTCATAGTGGCATTGTTGGCATTAACTGTTAAATGATACCCAGAGAAAAAAATTTTAATTATTTTTTTTATGAACAAGCATTTATTTTCTCTCACCTCTTCCTTCCGTGTTGGAAAAGAGAGAAACAAAACCCTTGTCACAAATATGCATAGTCAAGCAAAACACGACCTTGTCCAAAATTACGGGCTTCATTCTGCACCTTGAGTCCATCGTTTCCCTGTCAGGAAGCAGGTAGGAAGCTTTGTCTTAAGTTCTGTGGAATTGTAGTTGGCTACTGAACTGATCAGAGTTCTTAACTCTTCCAGAATTGATCATTTTTATAGTATTTTTATTATAGTATAAATTGTTCTCATTCTAGTCACTTCACTCTGTATCAGTTCATAAAAGTCTTCCCATGTTTCTCTGAATCCATCCTTTTTGTCATTAGTATTCCATTACATTCATATGCCATAATATGTTCAGCCATTTTCCAAATATAGGCAACCCTGTCTTGATCTCTTTGCTACTACAGAAAGAGCTGCTATTAACATTTTGTACATTGGAGTCCTTTTCATCTTTCTGCGAAGAGATAGAGAAGTTAATTGTATCTAGATACCCATGAGCAATCATGGCTACATTGTGCTCCTGGGCTCAGTTATCTCCTTAACCTGGAGGATGCAGCCAATGGCCAAGAACCAGAACTGAAGGGCAGTGCTGCACAGATTGGGACTTTTCTGGCCAGAACTTGCATTGAAGAGGATATTTGGCTGCAATTAAATTTTTTTTTTACTACAGTGTCACTCAGTTCTTTTTTAAAAAAAAAATTATTGCAACCATCAACAAACACAAACACTTCAAGATAAAAAGAAGAGGGAAGAGGCATATGTAGGAATTTTTTTCAAGTTTTTTGGGCTGTATTGAACTTGACAGACACTCAATAGTGTAAACATTTCCATATACAAAGAATAGAAAAAGGATTAAATATGAAACTAGGAATCTCTATTAAGTACAATGTGCTTCTAAAAAGTAAATAAGAAATATAAGAAGTACAATGCAAGATGTGCTTCTGGTCTATTTCTCTCTTTGAATTCCTTTTCTTTTCTGTCTATTTAAAAAAAATCTTCATTGACCATTTTTTTTCTTTAGTCTTCAGGACTTGCTGTAACCAAAACAAAAAACAACAACCAAAAAAAGCCCCAAACAAACCCCCAAAACAAAAATTCATCTTCCTGTGGTCAGTTGGCTTACGACAGACCTTTTCAGGTTAGCTGGGATGACTGCTATATGACAGAAACACTTAGTCACTGCAGTCAGGCAAATTTCTCTTGGTAGGAACTATGAGACCGTGTGCTCCATTGGAAGTATCTTTTTTTAAATGATATATTGTTTTTTTCCTCAGTTACATGTAAAGGCAAATTTTAACATTTTTCATTTTTTTAAAAAAATTTGAGTTCCAAATTTTTTTTCTCCCTTTCTAACCTCCCCCCTCCCACCTCGAGACAATAAGCAATTTGATATAGGCTATATATGTATTGGAACTATCTTTGAGAATCAAGGCTAACCTCCCCATCTCCACGACTTATCTGAGTGGGACTCTTGTTGAGTTCAAATGATGACAAATGAGTCAAAATACTCAGACAATTGCACTTTCAAAAAGACTGAACAGTTAGTTGTAAATATAGATTTGTTGGCAGGGATAAGATCACACATTTTTTCAGTTCTGAAGAAGCAGTGCTTATGAAAACTTTAAAAAAAACCGAAGACGTATTTTTTTCCTTTCTCATTTCCTCATGTTGGTGTGGTTCCCCTCCCCCATCCCTCTTGCTTTTCTTCTCAGATTCTGCACCAGCATCATTGCCCAAGATGTCAATGGCAACATTTACCATGGTCGGAACTTGGATTATCCGTTTGGAAATCTTTTGAAAAAGTTGACGATTAACGTGCAGTATGTAAAGAATGGGCAGGTACAGTGGGAGTCTGGCATGAATTGATACTGCCCTCAGTGAGACGAACAATATCCAAATGTGCTTTCAGTATGGAACATAGAAGTTAGTGGGCTAGATGACACATTAAGAATCTTCTTGTAAAATAGAAGATCGGCTTTTAATTTCAAACCCCAGGGAACTCTCTCTTCTCATTCAGATCAATTGGTTAAAAGTACAATCACTTTTTTTTTTGCGAGCCTAATTGACTAGTAGCCCTGCTTACCAGTCTCTTATAGATTAAAAAAATAAATCCAATAGGAAAAAAAGACATCTGTCTTTCAATCTTCTCATGTTAAAATGTAAGTACTTTTGCAAAATAACTTTTATTAAATATGAGTAACATACTTCATGTTGGAGAGCAGAGAAAAGTCAATCAACAAACTTTTATTAAGTGCCTACTCTGTGCTGGGAACCTGCTTGGCACTGGGGACACAATTACAAAGAATGAAATAATTTTTCCTAGCAATGAGCCTGCATTCTGACAGAGAATATGCAAAAAAAATAAAACCCAACAAAACTCCAAACTATATATAATAAGAGAAATAAAAACAGCTACTTGGTACAGTGGATAGAGTGCCAAACCTGGAGTCAGGAAGACTCATCTTCCTGAGTTCAAATCTGTCCTCAGACACTTACTAGCTATGTGATCCTGGGCAAGTCACTTGAGCCTGTTTGCCTCAGTTTCCTTATCTGTAAAATGAATTGGAGAAGTGTGACAAATGTAAAGTCTGAGAGACATAATTTCTGGGTAATTAATAATCAACTTATTAATTGTGGCTAGCAAATAACAGATTGATGTCAGTGGCTTTCTCTCGTAAACCAAAGATGCCCTCTGGAGAACACCGAATGCTTAAAAAAAGCCTTGGAAAAGGGAGAAATCAACTCTGATTGGTTAACAATCAATGAGGGGGTGGACCTATTAATGAGGAAGTAGGCAAAAAGTCTTCAGCACTTCCTGCAAAGAATGTGACCTAATCATGAGACTATGCCGCCTCCAGAAATCTCGACAAAAGAATTCATCTTTACCCAGATCATTCTGGCTGGTTTTCCCCTTCTTAAGCAGCCTTGTCTTAAATCTAATGGAAGCTTCCAAGGACTGGTGCTTGTTTCCTAAGGGCAAAATCTCCCCTAGAGTAGATTCTATTTGTAAGGTCTCCTAGTTGGGTAGGGTCTCACCTAAGATCAAAAAGCCTCTGTCGGCAATGTCCTTCAGACAGGCTGAATAAACCAGAATGGGGTGGTTTCTGAATGACAGCTAGCATCTCTCCTTAATTGTAGAAGTATGTTCTTTTTACTGAATTTCACCAGAGTATTAAGTAGGAGAGAAGAGAGAAGCACATAGGAAATCTATACTACAGTATTTGAGGTAAGACTCATAGAATAATCTTGTTTCCTCTGATTTCAGATTGCGTACACAGGGACTACATTTGTTGGTTATGTAGGTTTATGGACTGGACAAAGTCCAAAAAAGTTTACAATTTCTGGTGATGAACGAGGTAAGCATATGAACTTTCATGCATTTTAATCAGCTTATTGACCATTCTGCCTACAGCTTTAGCACCTTCAATATAGAAGTTAAGCACAGCCAGGCCTGGTGAATTGGAATGGGAGACTGCTTGGGAATACCATGTATTATAGGCACAAAGCTAAAAGGCAGCAAAATACGATGGGTAGAGAGCTGGCCTCAGGGTCAGGAAGCCTGGCTAAGTGACCTTGGATAGGTCACTTAACCTGTCTTTTAGTACCCCAGACAACTTCCTAAGATAAGGTCCTTAACCTTTTCTGTGTCTTTGGCATTTGGTGAAGCTTTCCTCAAAATAATGTTTCTAAGTACATAAAACAAATAGCATTAAAAAGAAAACTAGTTACATTGAAATAGTTATAAATTTTTTTAAAAAGACCTATAGACACTAGGTTTAGAAGTTGTTCTAATTTTATATGCTGAATGATAATTGCTGATCTGTATTGTAGAAGGCCTTCTTGTTACTGGGAATTCCCAGACTGGCCCACCATCTTATTACACATTCTACTCAAATGCCTTAGGAAGATAAGTCTGTTCCCTGAGACTAATGGATTTCAGAAAGGCTTGACCTTAAAGTTAGGTTTGACTTCTAGTCCAGTTTTGTTGGGGAAGGAGGTAAGAATTTTTTTTTTGTCTTTTTACCAAGATTGCATTGTTTATGCAACTCTTGACAGAAGTGAAATCAGAGTTTCTAGTCTAGTTAGTTCTTTATTTTTACATATTTATTCGTAGTGGATGGTTGGATTGGAGCCTGTGTAGGGATAGCCCTATGGGGGTCATCCATGGAGCTGAGCTGAGGTCACCTGGCCAATTCTGGGGACACCTTTGCCCTTGCTCAGTGCTGAAGGATTTAACCCTTGTTGTTCCCCATGGCCTTTTGCTTTGGGATAATGTAGCCCTAGTTGGTATCTCAGTCCTGTTGATGGTAGGGGTGAAAGGGGTGAGGTGCCAAAGAGGATCTACCACTGAGCTGGGAAAAGCTGCATATTCAGATGTTAAAAGGAGAGACAGATCTTGCTATTGTTCTCTCTCTCTCTCTCTCTCTCTCTCTCTCTCTCTCTCTCTCTCTGTCTCTCTTTCTCTCTCTCTCTCTCTTTCCCCTTCCCTGTCTCTGTTTCTCTTTCTCTCTCTGTCCCGGATTCTTTCTCTCACTCTCTCTCTCTCTTTCTCTCTCTCTCTTTCTTTCTCTCTCTCTCTCTCCTCCTGCCTCCTCTCTCCCTCTTTTTCTAAAGAGACCCTGGAAAAAGCCGAGAACTTTGAAGCTGCTGTGATCAAACTAGCCAAAACACCCATTACCGCAGATGTTTACTATATTGTTGGAGATGTGTCCCCTAAGGAGGGGGTGGTCATCACGAGAAATAGAGGTGGTCTTTTACCTTCCCTTTCCGTCTCTTACATGTATTCTTTTCCATTTTTATTTCACCAATGCGCTCACTACACAGGAGTGTTAGCTCTTTAAGACAGCCTGGCTTTTTTTTTCCCACATTGGAATTAATGGCAACTGTTGGTAACATGAGAACTTCTGGTTGGTAAGTGTGAAAACCTCTCACGCTTCTGGAGTTTCAGGTCATGGGATTGATCATATTGACATTCTGTTGAACTTTTCAAAATTGAATCCTTTCCACACTGGGATGCATCTGCATGTCAGACTATGCCTAGAAATCTTCTCCTTTTCTACTGTGAACCCTAAGATGGTGCGGTATCTCCCCAAATTCTTAGCATTTGTGTTTTTTAATTAATAATTTCTTTTTAGTTAAAAATCATAAACTAAATTCTGTTCTTTAGTCCATGCATTTTTGAATCATTTTTCATAACATTACAGATTGTGAGCTGGAAGGGACCTTTGAAGCTGTTTACTCCAACTCCCTTATTTTACAGATGAGTAAACTGAGGCCCAGATAAGTAAGATATTTTGCTCAGGGTCACACAGGTAGTAAGTAGCAGGACTGGGATTTGAACTCAGACACTCTGACTTCAAATTTTCTCTGTGGTAATCATTATACTCATTCTTAGAAATAACTCTCTACCTTTTTGTCCAGGCAAATTAAAAAAGGTATGGTAGATAAATAAAACTGCCCTCTGAGTCAGGAAGATTTGAGTTCAAGTACTGCCTATGACATATACTGGCTGTGTGACCCTAGATATGTCACTTAATCTCTGATGCATCCTAAGGAACTCGAAGTTGCAGAGCAGATGCTTCTACCTGTTGGTGGAAGTTTCCTCAATGGAATTCCCTATGCATATGAAATTACGGGGCCAGTATCTACCCCCTTCCTTCCTACAAAAGCAACAACTCTGATAAATAAGGGGTCTATTATAGAACTTGCATGAACTACTACAATCTGGGCAAGGTATGCTTATGAAGAGGTTGATTGTACTTGTCTGGTAGATTTATGTGTATAGAGAGTTGTTGTACCCTGGTTACTGGGACATACAGACCTAACTCCCAGTAACCGAATGTTACGCAATATTTGGTCTACTGGGACTCATCCTTCCTCTAACCACACTCCTTCTTCCAGCTCTCCAGGCTGTGTATTCAGGAAATAAAATGGAAACTAAGTAGATTTGGAGCAGCATGTAGGGAATTGTCAATTATTATTTTTATCAGTTTTGTTATGTAATGATCAATAAACTTTGCTCCTGCCCCAATACTCTTTCCCCAATTTTGTAGATAAAGGTTTCTGGTGGGAGAATGCAGTGGCGGCTCTTCTCAGAAAAAATTGTCCTGTAAGCTGGCTTGTCAGGAATGTAAGTATGTTTTCTGTTGAGCCTGTCCATGTTAACTGTTTTGTGTACTGTGATTCATGTTCTGATGTTCCATACTTCGTACACACGTTTCTAAGATAAGGAAGCTACGTTATACAAGCACCTAAGCAGTTACTTTGGTATTTGCAAAGTCCTTAAAAACATTGGAGTTGGTATTTTCAGCAAGACCCTGATTATAGTAGGCAGGTGACCAGTAACAAAGTGTTACAGAACTTTTTTGTTGTTTGGGTTTTGATGGCTTGGGGTGAGTATAAATGGCAATTGTTTCTGTTCTGGCCAGAAACTCTGAGGGTCTTCCCCTCCCAGACTGATTCTTTTGTGTGGGCAAACTAGGCCATCTTTTGCCTCAATTCTTACCTAGCCTTTAACCGAATGAGTGTTGCCTCAAACAAACTGAGATCTGGGAAAGACCTTAGCTTGAAAAGGCCAAGAGCTATCCCCACTCATCTTGACCAATGTCTTGCCTCCCGACCCCCAATGACTCTGGAGGGGACAGTGAGTCTGATGACTTCGCACAGCCCTGCCTCACTCACATCCAATTCACTTGCAAATCAAGATATCATCCTCCTGGTGTCATTGGTCCTCTTTGAGAATAGAAGATGAACAACGTGTCTCTTATACATATCATCAAGAGCTGATTTCTTCAAATCTGTCTTCTGGACTCACTGAACCAATTTGTAAAGGTCCCTGGGGGGCATGGTCCATCATTCTTTATCCTACAGTTTATTGCCTCCTATCGAATTCTTTCATGAAATTTGCTTGTGCATCTTAAAGAATGACTTCATGTATTTGCATGTTTACAATATAAGACCTTGTCATTTGACCTCTTTTCTGTGATTAGGTCTGGCAAGACCATAATTAAGTTTGAAATAACCAATAAATAAACCAAGTACTGCTCTATTTTGCAGGCATTTCTGTCACTCGTTTGTGTAGGAGTCCAGCATGTGCAAGATTGATAGTTTTCATTTATCTTTTTTGGGTAGACCCTGGAAGAAGCCGAGAACTTTGAAGCTGCTGTGATCAAACTAGCCAAAACACCCATTATTGCAGATGTTTACTATATTGTTGGAGGTGTGTCCCCTAAGGAGGGGGTGGTCATCACGAGAAATAGAGGTGGTCCTGCAGACCTTTGGCCTCTTGATCCCATAATTGGAGGGTAAGTGGAATTAGGAGCTTCCTCCACCTGGTGATACCTGATACCTGTGAATCAATCGTATTCATATAGGGTCCTGATGAGCAATGAAGTTTTTACTATTTACTATTTTAATATGAAATATTTTATTTAACATTTATATCAAATTTTAGTGGGTTATGAATTGTGTCATCAAAATTATGTGTTTCTACAAGGACCACTTTCTCAGGTTCTTTTTTTTTTTAACATATTGTTTCATAGGTGGTTCCGAGTTGAGACAAATTATGATCACTGGAAACCAGCTCCTACATGGGATGACCGAAGGTACATTTCTGAAGAGGTTTGGGGATTGAGGTGCTTTTTCCCTATGAAAAAGGATGACCCTCTCACACGGCAGCCTGGAAAGCCATAGAAGCCAAGAAACATGTTTTCCCAGGAATATTTGTTTTTTGGGTTTTTTTGATGGTGCTACGGCTATTTAAAGAATGATATAGAAAAGTGTCTTTGGTGGCCTCAGGAGCAGCCATTTAGCGAAAGGCACCTAGCCACCTGGTTTTGCTGAGAAAAGCAATAGGGAGATTTATTGGTGGAAGAACTACTCAGAAAGTAGGTAAGACCAGCTATTTCTTATCAATTTGGAAATTAGGTCTACAGGTCTTATTATTTCCCTATTCCTGTCAAAGTATCACCATCCTTCCAGCCTCTCAGGTTCATCATGTTGGCATTATATTCTATTTCTCTGTTTCCCTTACCTCCCAAAGCCAATCCGTTGCCAACTCTTTACCATTCTACTCATACAACGTCTCTTGCAGCTGCCACCTTAGTTCAGGCTCTCCCCATCTCTTCCTTGATTATTGTGGGACCTCTGAATAGATCTCACAGCTTCACATCTCTTCCCTCCACATACCTGCTGAAGGGATTCTCTTCAATGGCAAAACCAACTGTTATATTCCACTGCTTAATAAACTCCACTGGCTTGCTATTGCCTCAGGCATCATCTTATCTTCTCAGTCTCATTATCCAATCCTCCTCTTCCCATACTCCAAAGCTAGGGCTCAGCCTTTTTTGTATGTTGTCATGGACCTCATTGGCAATCTGGTGAAACCTGTGGACTCCTCAGAATAATGTTAAATGTATAAATTAAAAGATATAGAGTAACAAAGATACCAATTATGTTGAAATAAAGATATAATTTTTTTTCTGGTCCAGGTATACAGACCCCTCCACTCTTCTCTCCCATCCACCACCAAACTCAATCCATGGATCCCATAGATCAAAAGACTTGTGGCTGCTCTGTGATCAAGCCAAACTGATCTCTCTATTCCTCATACACAATACTCCATTCTTGTTTCTGTGCCTTTGAACTGGTCATCCTCCATGCCTGGAATACTTTTCCTCCTCACTTCCATTTCATGGGATTTTTGTCTTTCTTTGAGGTATGGCTCAAAGGACCACCTCCCACACAAGAGGAGAGGTCTTTCCTGTTCTATCTCTAGTGCCCTCCCTAACTACCTTGTACTTATTTTGTAGTTTTTAATATATGTTTATTCTATACATGCTTATATACATATAAGTTGTCTCCCATGATAGAATATACTCTCCTTGAGGGCAGAGACTATCATTTTTTTTCTTAATATCTCCAGTTCTAGGCATGGTGCCTAACACAGAGTAGGGTAGGCACTCTATAGTAAATGCTTGGTGATTGATCGATAGTGGAATGTTTCAGGGAACTGAGCTTGACCTTGTATTATTGAACATTTTCATTAATGATTTGAATAAAGACATGCTTAGCAACTTTGTAGATAGTACAGATTTGGAGAGATATCAGATACCCTTGCTGACAAAGTCAGGATCCTGGGGTCAGGATCCAAAAAATTTTGATGCACTAAAAAATTGAATTGACTCTAATTAGATAAAATTGGGTAGAGATCAATGTAAAGTCAGACATTTGGGTCCAAAAATCAATTTCATAAGTACATTCATGATTCATGTTAATTAAGACCCAGCTATAGATGGCAGAAGAGGCATGGTTAGATAAATTTGTTTGGAAAAGAAATTTTACTGGACTGCACACTCAGTATTAGTTTGCATTGTTATAGCAGCCAAAAAAGCTAATGCAATCCTGGGTGGCATTTAGAGAGGAGTAAGTGCCAGGAATAAGGAGATATGAGAGGTCTGTTGTACTCTGCCCTAATCAAACTACTTCTGAAATATTGTGGTCAGTTCTCTAGGTGCCCAATTTTAGGAAGGACACAGATAAGCTGAAGAGTATCCAGAAGAAAGTAATCAGGATGGTGAAGGGATCTGTGCCCACTCCATGTTTGAAGGCATGAATTTTGATAAAGCCCAGAGAAGAGAACAAGGTGTCTACCTTCTTGTATGCTTAGCAAATTTACGTGTGGAGGAGGCGTCAGATGGGTCTTGCCTAACCAAGAAAACAAAACCAGGTGCAGAGAGGCTAATTTGGGTGTGGTGTCAGGAAAATTTCCTAACAATGAAATCTGTCCCAAATTGGGTAGATTGTGGTGGACATTCTGTTTCAGGTTTATTAGATTCTCGTTTATGTCTTTTTACACCATAAATTTTGTAGTTCGATGGTTTGTTGTGTCTCAAACATATCTCAAGGATTTTATAATTGACAATAACATTCAATGATTACCCTCCCACAGAAAGTGTGCTATAAAGGCCCTTAACTCAACCGGACAGGAAAATATCAACTTTGATACACTTTTTAAGGTACCTGAGGTTGTTTTTTTAAATTATTTTTGTACAAATGATTCAGAAATCTATTAATATAACAAAATACTGCCACAGAATGACAAGATTTGAAAACAAATGTAACAGATTATATTTGGTTGTCAGAAAGAGAATGAGGAAATTATTTGTGTTGGAATATTGCCTAGCTGAAATATTTTTACTTTTATTTTTTAAACATTGTGATATTTTAATATTTTGATAATTAATATTTTTATAATCTCTGGACTTATTTAGGCAAAATAATTAAGTTATCCTCCTTCTCCCTTCCCACCCTCTATATTCAATTACTGTCAGGTCTTAGCCCATTTCTATCCTACTTGTATTTCAGCTTTGTTTCAAAGAATTTCTGCATAATAGGATTTTTTTTAATTTTAAATGCAGGTTTTGTCAGTGGCTCCAGTTCTGAACAAGTAAGTGTCTTCAATGTCATTGATTTTTGTTTAACATTTTGTTTCCCCCCCAATTACATGTAAAAGCAATTTTTAACATTTTTTTTTTAAAATTTTGAGTTCCAGATTCTCTTCCTCAGCTACTTGAGGGCAGGCATTGTATTGGTGCCTTTCTTTGTATTCAGCATAGTGCTTGGTACATAGTAAGAGCTTAATAAATGTTTGTCAGTTGATTATTGGGTACAACACAATCCCTACCCTATTGTAGGCTTACAGTCTAGTAGGGGAAAAAGTTATAAACACAGATAACTATAATGATATTGTATATAGCTATAATTATAATAGTAATATACAGATAACAATAATAATATTACATGATAAGCATGCTAGTATCACGACCAGTCCTTCAACCCAGGCCTTCTCATCCCAGGTTTGGTGTTCCTTCCTCTTACTAGATCATACTGCCTATCTTTGGCATGTATGCAGACATATATATTTGTAGATGGGTCCGTGTGTGTGTGTGTGTGTCTGTGTGTGTGTCTGTGTGTATGTGTGTCTGTATGGGTGTGTGTGTGTGAGTTAAGCCTGTGAGAAGTCCTTATATCGTGTGTGGAAGTAGTTAGGGTTAAGTGACTCGCCCAGAGTCACACAGCTAGTAAGTGTCTGAGGCCAGATTTGAACTCAGATCCTCCTGACTCCAGGACAGGTGCTCTATCCACTGTACCACTGTAACTGCCCTGTGAGGGGTCTTTTCAGTTAAAGTAGATTAATGTTCTTATAGGAGGACTTTGAAGATATTTATTTATCTTCTATAAAATACATGGATTCATGAGTGACCTTGCATAATTACACCATTTCCCCAACTTTTTTGTTCCTGGCTAAGAGACTGCTCGCTCTCAGTAGACATCAGTACTCTGGAATGTATATACCCGCTTGGGACAAGCTGGAATGTGTGGTTGGTTATTCCTGGCCTAGGGCTCTTTGGGAGTCTAGATCAGGCTTAGAAACTGAGCTCAGATCATAGTAGCATCATGGACATGCACAAAATAGGTAGAATCAGCCAGTCGGCTGCTCTAGCATCATTGAGTGTGCAAAGGGTGCAGAGAGATGTCCTATGTGCTTAATGTTAGCTCTACCACTAGGGACTTGGACCCTGAATTTGAAGCGCTCATGTCACAGATGCCCTGTCTGGCCCCTCACCAAAAAGAGGCTTATGTGAGCACGATTACCTGATTATTTTGCTTTTACCTTCACCAGGGACGATGATAAGCGTGGACAATCCTTTCTCTCTTTTTCTTTTTCAGTTTAACAGTTTATACAACAGTAATGAGTGCTGCGAAACCAGACAAATACAAGACTCAGATCAGAAACTGAGGGTGAAAACCGTAAGTAAAAACAGTAGAGAATTTCATTTAACCATAAAAACTGCTGAGAGAAATACCCACTATTTCATTGCCTGAGATTTGTTTTTCAAGGGAAAGGAAACCTACATCATATGCTTGGCATGAGATGAGAAAATCTTATTCCCCCGCTAGAGGATAAGTTCCCTGAGAGCAGGATTAGTGAACCAGTTGTCTTTGCATCTTTCTTAGCAAAACTCTGCTCATTGTGGACTCTCAACATTTGTAGAATTGCCTTGAAAACTTTTTAACTATAATAATAGCCATGAGCAAGTCACTCAACCCTGTTGGCCTCAGTTTCTCATCTGTAAAATGAACACAAGTAAATGTCAAACCACTCCAGTATCTTTTCCAAGGAAACCCCAAATGGGGTCACGAAGAATTGGACGTGACTGAAATGACTGAACAACAACCCTTATGTGGTACCTACTATGTGCTAGGCACTGTGCTGGGTGATTTACAATTATTATTGACCCTCATAACAATTCTGGGAGGTAGGTGCTGCTGCTTTTAACTCCAATTTATAGTTGATGAAACTGAGATACAAAGAGAACGTAAGTGACTTGCCCAAGGTCACACAGCTAATAAGGGAGGTTGGATTTGAAGTCAGGTCTTCCTGATTCCACATTAGTCTATCTACTTTACCACTTTTATTTACCTTAAATATTGACACGGAAACTGAGCTCTCATGCTTATATCGTAGGCCCAGGAGAAAACTTGTTCAGTCACTGACTCACTGTGAACTCAGGGGTGGGGCACTTAGCTTGCAATGTTGAGTTTTTCCAACTGAGAATCAGAATCTATGAGGTTTGTTGTACATCCACCTAAAAACAGTGATGACGATGGATGAGAGTTTATGTTGAATTCTTGAGACCACCCCAAGACCCTTCCAGGTCTTGGGTGAGGCTGGTCACAGAGATGTGACTCTAGCCTGAGCTAGTAGTAACCGTAAGTAACCTGAGTAGCTGAGTAACCATGCCTTTTCTACTTACAGAACTCTCAGCAAAAACTTGGTTTGCCCTGTGCTTATGGGGAAGCACAAATTGTATTTGTAAGCATGGCTTATTCCTAGATTTTAAACTACTGTTCTTTGGGCATTAATTATTGAGATATGTACACTTGAATAACTATAAATTAAGAGAAGCCTGCATAACCCAAGTGTTCCTTGAAATTTGATTTGGTTTGCATCCTTGATACTTCAAAAGATTAATTTTTTTAAAGTTTATTTCCTTTTTTTCCTCTAACAGGTGAAAAGAAAAGCTGAATTTTCTGCAATTAAAAAAAATCGAGTGAATATATTGTGATCTTTTGTGAAGACATCCACATTATACCACAATACCATAGCTAAATGGGACCCTATAAAACCATATTAGTAAGGAGGACAATGGTAGCTGCTGCCCAAAGGAATTAGATTTTTCAAACTCAGTCACAAGTGATAATCAGAATGTTCTCTGATTTTATTTATCCCAATTTGAAGATTCTAAAAAGACAGACAGTGGATGCTGTGGGCTCTGTCTGTCCAAGAATTCATGCTGTTAATTAATACATAGACATCCACTTTTCCATGCCCCAGGCAATCTCTATGTAAAGTGAACTGATGAAGATGAATGAACTATTATAAAGCGTTTGGGGAAGAAATAGAATTCTAACCGATACGAACACTGAGCCTGTATGATGCCTCTTTTGGATAATGCAATCATGATTTCTGTTACATTTTTCTGTGCAACCAATATTTTTGATCTTTTATGAAGTTTCTGTTTAAAATTTCTGCTAGACTTGAATTGGTTAAAAAAAAAACGACCCTATTTTCTTATCGCTTCTAAATAGTGATCTACCATCCCAGTCCTCTCCCATGATTACATCAATTACTGGGCTAGGCAACAAGTTGATAAATCATTTTGAACAATTGAATAAAAGTTTTATAAAGATACCATATTGGCATTTGTGGTATTCTCCTTAACTTTCTTTTTATCAATCAGAAAAATATGGTTCTCATCCAGTATCCTCAAAGAATATTTTAGTGATAGAAAAAGACTATTTGTGAACCTGAGAAGGAAGTGATTTCCTGACGCTATTAATTTGCAGAATGAGTTGTTTGCCTTTTTTTTTAAAAGAGGTTCTGGACTATTTCACATGGTAGGGGCAACAGCTACCAGTATCCCTGCCATGTAGGGTGAGTTAGTTTCTCCCTAAAAGTCAGGGAAACTGTACTAAGGCTTGATTAGTTCAAGGGACTAAAGCTTGAGTTTCCTGGTCATGCAGGGCAGAAGAAGCTGGTCTCTTTCAGATTTGGTAGATGTCTGACGCATCTCACCAACACATCCTGTTGTTATGGTTATGTCATGGTTATGTCAACCTGACGCAGGTCAGTGCCCTTAAAGAAGATCCTTCCCATGCTCTCATTAAGTCAATTTTTTTTAAAGTGTTGGTTGGTCTATAAGTATCTCATTTCATTCAAATCTTGAGTCTGAACTGTTGTACTAGCCATACTCCATGACATTGACTTGGAATTGTAATCTGAAGATGCAATCCCATATGATGGTTGACCTCTATGTCCAGAGAAGCCTTGGATTAGATAATCTGGAACTTGGAAATTGGGATGGATTCTACTGTGTTCTTATCCTTCCTTGTTGTAACCAGAATTCCTATGTTTTGGACCCTTTGCCTTTTGAAGCCTGGAAGGACCAGGGAAGCTGTAACAATAACAACAACAATAAATCATATTTAAAACTCCAAGAGGATAGGAATCACCTAAAATTTGTATCTCTCAGTGCCTAGCACAGCGCTCGACACACAAATAGGTACTTAATAAATATTTGTTATATGTCATCTTTTACATTATGATAGATTCCTGATTTTATGGATGAGGAAACTGAGGCACAGAATGACTTGTCCATGGTCACACAGCTTGCAAGTAGCAAAGTCAGGTTTTGAATTCAGGTTGGTCTTCTGACTCCAAAGCTACTTAATATTTTCTTTCACTAAACTGTTCCCATTTTTCAGAGAGGTGGGATGTATGTTGGTTCTCAATAGGTGTGATTCCTATTCTGTCCTTTCTTGGGCTATTCTTCCTTAGATATCTCATTTTCCATCTGGCTAACCCCATTTGTATTGCTTTGGCTCCTTAAGCCACAGTCATTTTGGATTTCCTTGACTCCACATCACTGGGAAATCTCACCATCTTGTAAGATCCAATCAGCCCTGGGACACAAACAACATCAGTATCTTCTGCCCTTCTGATTGGAGGGTGGAGCTCAGCCTACATTTAAGGAGAGATAGACATTATGCCTTTCCTCCTCTTCCTTCTTACCATCCCGTTTTCAGCTTTCTTTTGGATATTGTTTACCCCCATTTAATTGTAAACTCTTTGAGGGCAGGAACTATCTTTTTTTTTTTTGTATTTGTATCTTCAATACTTAGCATGATGCCCAGCACATAGTAAGCATGTAATAAATGCTTATTGACTATGTTATTATTATATTATTGACATTCACTGCCATCTAATGCCATGGACATGACACCATAGTAAGAAGGGAAGATGACAATGTTAATGGCAGATGTGTCTTTGAACTTGTTCATATACTGGGGCAGATGAATGTCCTGCCCTCCCATCATTTTTGGATTTATAAATCCTTGGTGTTTATAGAAATGAAAATAGCAATGGATGTGACTCAAAACATCTGGGTTTCAATCTAGCTATCATACTTATTAGCTTTATCTGGTGCCTTATTAAAATGTTTGCTGGGATTATTGGCAAAAGAACTGATAAATTGCCACCTAACTGAAAGTCTAGAAATATACCTTTACCATATGGGCAAGTGGAGCTGTGAAGAATGACTTTATTATATCTGTATTTATTTTGTCACCAACCAAGAATTAAGAAAAATTTCAAATCCCAAGGGCAGGGTTTCTCAACGGTTTGGAAATAATCAGCTGCCTCTTCATAAATGGTCATTAATAGACACATCATCTTTGGTGGAGAGGAAGCCTAGTTGCCGTTGCGCCTCCATTTTCAAAGAGGACCGATGACATCATGGGGTGATGTCTTGACCTACACATGAACTGGATTTAAGTGAAGCAGAGTTTCACTAAGTCATCAGCTTCACTCTCTCTTCCTGAGTCATCAAAGTCTTGTGGCAAGACAAAAGTCAGGACACCAGAGATGGCCTGGGATGCAGTGGATGACATTGGCATCTTTGATATCTAAGTGCTCCACAACACCTGCTTCAGCCACCTTCCTGGCCATTGGAACAAATTGTTCTCATCTGTCCATTCTGCTGGAGGAAGTCTTCACATGCTTGGAGGATACATCCTCCTAACTCACCAATGGGTTTGAAGTCTGTCGGTTACCTTCAACCTGGTTTAGCCCATCTGCCTAGTCAATTTTACTGGGGTGTACCACTGTGCATGCTACAGCTTCTTGGAGCCATAGATGAGGGTTGGGTGACAGGTGGATACCAAAGGTGGATGAGCTGCCCTGAAAAGGGCTCAGTAAGACCTCACGCCAGAACACCCCATACATACCAGAAGCCTGGTACAGTGGAGAGAGAGGCCAGAATTTGGATTCAGATTCTGATTTCACCCTTTATTATGTGTAAATAACCTTTAGGAAGTTATTTAATCTCTCTGGGCCTCACTTGTGATCCCTAAGATTCCTTCTAGCTCCAAACCTAAAATCCTTCATTGAATATTCAAACTTAGAAATATGAAATCAAGTTTCTACACCCCTAGTATATTTGCTCTCTGCTTCCCTCTGGTGTTGCCGTATAAAACTGCACATTGTTGCGCAATGTTTTAATGTAGAATGATGGTAAAGCTGGGAGCCCTTGAGTAGTCCACATCTCTGGTATAATGGTGGACTAGTACAGGTGCAGAGAGCTCCAGAATACTTGGCTGATGCTAATTTTCTATCTGGGAGTCTTGCAGAGACATTGGAGCATATGTAGACATTCTATAACTGGTACTGCTTGTCTAACTTCATGGGGAATTGGAGTCTTTTTGATTGATTGTGGAGGCATAAAAAAGCACAAGTGGCCATATCCTTGACCATTTCCTCTTGGCTCTTTTGCTCTTGGCTTGACTCCTGTCAAATAAGAGATAATACTTTAAGGTGAAGAGGCCTTGGGCTCCCCACTGAACTTGATATGTGGCCCAGTGAAACTGGCCTCTGTGGTGCTTGACCTCCACATTTGTTCTTTTCTGATATAGTTGAGGAGATTGGGGCTGCCCTTTGTTAGTATCAAAAGGCTAGGAGAATGAGTGTCCAGGTGTCCTGGAAGATTTGCAGCCAGCTAGAGCATTGATGAAATCAGGGAACAATTGAATGGCCTTTGGGAGTGACCTTTCGGACCCAGCCCAGTAGTGGCTAAGACTCAGCTGGCAGTCATGGCAGTCATTCCACATCTGCGTGGGAACTTGATGAGAGCTATGCAATGTAGGAACTTACCTAAGCTTGAGCCCACTCTTCTAGAGACTGAGATGAGTTTTTCTCCAAAAGTTTTCTGTTCATACCCCTTTGACCATTGTCTATTGGGGAAAGGCTTTTGTTCTTACACATCTGAATAAATTTCTTATATATCTTGGAAATGTGACCTTTATCAGATAATCGATATTCTCCTATATTATATTGTTTTCACTTAAAACATCTCTCAAATATGTTGAACATTTTTTGATTGATAGAAATTTTCAAGTACTAAATTTTCCCCTAACATTAGTTTTTAAGTTAAAAAGTATTTATACATTTTTATACAGTTTATATAACTTTAATTCTGTTAGATATCCCCCTATATTTAAAAAAAATATTGATATTGGGGACAGAACCAAGATGAAGGGAAAAGGCAGGGACTTGCCTGAACTCTCTTGAATTTCCCTCCTAAAAATGAATTCTGAAGGGGCAGAACCCACAAAATGATGGAGCAAAACAATTTTCCAGCTCAAGACAACTTAGAAGGTCAACAAGAAGGTCTGTCACAGCGGGGGGAGAGTGGAGCACATTCCAGCACAGGCTATGCCAGCTCAAGTGGCATCCCAGCAAACCAGGAGCAGATCTTGGAGGCAATTGAATTAGCAGCAGCAGCAGTTGCTTCCAGAGCTCTCAGCCTTCAGATGGTAAGAAGCTGACCAGTTAGGAAGGAGATTACAGGGATCCCTTTCCTGGCACTGAGTGCAGGACTGTGTTGTATTGTGGATCTGAGTCACAGTCCCAGAGTGAGGAGGAGCACTAGCACGCCACAGCTTGTAACCACAGCGGAGCTAGGACACTGGTCACAGTTCCAAGGCAGAAAAGAGTGCCTGTGGTTACTCATAGACCAGAACACAGGCCAGAAGACTAGTAAACATGCCTTTCCCTAGATCATACCATCCTGGAAAAACTAAAAACTCACAGACCCTCAGAACTAGCTCTGAAAACAGCCACATAAAAAACCTGAAGATTGGGACAGTGCACCCTCCACTCTGAGAGCAAAGTCCAACTTTAAAATAAAGTTCAAAGTCAAGAAATAGACTGGGAAAACGAGCAAACGACAACAACAAAAGAATCTGATCATAGAAGGTTGTGGTGACAAGAAAGATCAAAACACAAACTCAGAAGACAATAAAGTAAAAATTACTACATCTGAAGCCTCAAAGAAAAGTTTCAGGCCTCAAAAGAATTCCTGGAAGACTTCAAAAAGGATTTTAGAAATCAAATAAGAGAGGCAGAGGAAAAATTAGGAAGAGAAATGAGAGTGACGCAAGAAAATCATGAAAAAAAGTCAACAGCTTGGTAAAGGAAGCACACACACACACACACACACACACACACTGAGGAAAATAACACCTTAGAAAAACAGAGTAGGCCAAATGGTAAAAGAGGCACCAAAATCTGTTGAAGAGGAGAACTCCTTAAAAAGCAGAATTGGTCACATGGAAAAAGATGTATAAAAAAATCACTGAAGAAAATAATTGCTTAACAAGTAAATAACCAAATGGAAAAAGAAGGTATAAAAGCTCACTGAAAAAAATAGTTCCTTAAAAATTAGAATGGGGTGAATGGAAGCTAATGACTCCATGAGACATCAAGAAAAAAAATAAAACAAGAGCCGTTCCCCAATTGATAAATGGTCAAAAGATATTAATAGGCAGTTTTCAGATATAGTAATCAAAGCTATCTATAATCATATGAAAAAAATTCTCTAAGTCACTATTGATTACAGAAATGCAAATTAAAACAACTCTGAAGTACCACCCCACACCTATCAGATTGGCTAACATTATAGAAAAGGAACATAACAAATGTTGGAGGGGATGTGGGAAAAGTTAGACACAAATGCACTATTGGTGGAATTGTGAACTGATCCAAACTATGCCCAAAGGGCTCTAAAACTGTGTATAGTCTTTTGACTCAGCAATACTTCTACTAGGTCTGTATCTCAAAGAGATCAAATTAAGGCAAAAATATTTGTAGCAACTGTTTTTGTAGTGGCAAAGAATTAGAAATTGATGGGATGCTCATCAATTGGAGAATGGCTTAACAATATGATTGTGATGGAATACTATTGTGCTATAAGGAATAACAAGCAGGATGTTCTCAGAAAAGTCTGGAAAGACATAAACTGATGCAAAGTGAAATGAGCAGATCAAGGAGGACATGGTAAACAATAATAACAGTATTGTACTATTATCAACTTGTGAATGACATAATTGTTCTCCGCAATACAATGATTCAAGACAATATTGAAGGACTTACGATGAAAAATGCTATCCGTCTCCAGAGAAAGAACTGATGGAGTCTTAATGCAGATTGAAGCATACTTTTTGTAACTTAAATTTTTTTTGTCTGTGTTTTCTTTCACAACATGACAAATATGGAAATACGTTTTGCATGACTACACATGTATAACCCATATCAAATTGCTTGCCGTCTCAGGGAGTGAGAAAGACAGTTTGGAACTCAAAATGAAAAAAAAAGAATGTTAAAATCTTTTAAACATGTAATTGAGGAAAAATAAAATAGCAAATAAATATATTTAAAAGCAAAAAAAGTATTGATATCTTTTCTTTTTGCATAACCTTCATTTTGTCATAACCCTATCCAGAGAGTCATCCTTTGTAAAAAATAAAAAAAAAGCACATACAATGTTCCATGCCTACAGTCCCCACTTTTCCAATGAAGGAAAGATGAACATTTTCTTATTTTTTCTTCTGAAATAAGTTTAATTATTATAATTCTACAATTCTATGGAGTTCATTGCTATCGCTTCTATTTGCATTGCTGTTGTCATTGTACATATGTCCTACCTTGTTCTACTCACTTCATGACTCTTTGTGACCCCATTAGGGGTTTTCTTGGCAAAGGTACTAGAAGGGTTTGCCAGTTCCTTCTCCAGCTCATTTTACAAATGAGGAAATTGAGGTGAGCAGCGTTAAGTGACTTGCCCAGGGTCACCCAACTAGGAAGTGTCTGAGGCCAGATTTGAACTCAGAAAGATGAATCTTTTTGACTCCGAGCTTCGTACTCTATCCACTGTGCCATCTGCTTCCCTCTGTATCAGTTCATATACATTTCCCCCTGCCTTTTTGAATTTTTCATAATTATCAATTGTTATGGTGCAACAATATGATGCCATTACAACCATGTATTCCATCAAAAAGTGCCTACCTCATTTCCAGTTCTTTGCTCCTACCCAAAGTGCTGCTATAAGTAATTTGGTGCATATGAAAAATTTAATTTTTAGGTGGGGACATAATTGTGATTTCAAATTTTGAAAGACTGTCATATGGAAGAGGGAACTGGTGCACTCTGCTTGTCCCTCCCCAAAAGATGACCTAGAAGTAAGTAATGGATAGAAAGTGTAGAAAGGCCAATCCGTCTTCCTGGAGCTGTCCAAAAGCTGAAGGGGCTACCTTAGAACAGAGGGCATTTCTCTGACTAACCACTCCAATTGAGGTCAGATGGCAACTTGTTAGGGATGTTCTAGTAAGGCTGCTTTTTAGGTCCAATCAGTCAATCATAGAAAGGGCTGGGACAGCTGGGGTGGGGGTGGGGCACAGCGCTATCATGCATAGAGCAATGGGGCTGAAGTCAGAAAGACTCATCTTCCTGACTTCAAATCTGGCTTCAGACACTTAGTAGCTGTGTGACCCTAGCTAAATCACTTCACCGTGTCTCAGTTTTCTCATCTGTAAAATGAACTGGAGAAGGAAATAACAAACCACTCCAGGATCTTTGCCCCAAAAGACTCCAAATAGGGTCATGAAGATTCAGAAATGACTGAAAACAGCTGAACAATGATGATAAAGGACTTAAAGCCAGAAGTGCTGTGGATACAAGTTTAAAGAGTGAAGTCACAATGACCTTACATTGCAATGGGGGAAACAATAGCTACACTTTTAAAATATAGGATAAATACTTCACCAATATAAATAATGTGCAATGTAGTTGGACATAAAGTAGGCTGGGAGGAAGAACACTGATTATTGGAGGAACCTGGTGAAGTTTCATGCTGAAGAAACTCCTTGACCTGCATCTTAAAGGAAGACAATATTCTATGAGGAAATGCATTTCAGGTACAACTCTGTACAAAAGCACAGAGATGGGAGATGTGAGGTTTTGTGTGGGGACCAGAGAGAAGGCCAGTTTGGCTGGATGGCAGAATTTAGAAGGGGGTCATGACCTCTGGGACTCTTTCCAACTCTGAGATTAAGTGACATATTGCCTAATCTGGAACATAGCTCTTTGTGTACATACTTTATAGTCTCCTAATACAATGGCATCCAAACTTTTTTTTAAAAAAAATCACATCCTGGGGCAGCTAGGTGGCACAGTGAGTAGAGCACTGGCCCTGGAGTCAGGAGGACCTGAGTTCAAATGCAGCCTCAGACACTTGACACTTACCAGGTCCATGACCTTAGGCAAGTCATTTAAGTCCAATTGCCCTGCCTTCCCCCCTCCAAAAAATAAAAATAAAAATCACATCCCCAACTAGTAGTAAAAAAAAAAAATTGGGCATTCACATCCATTTGTTTATACTTATTTATAAAGTATACCCATGTCTTACTATACTTGTAATTATGTACATTTTAAAATTTGCATAAAATATGAATGAAAAAAGTTGAAATAAATATGAAATAATATTTGGTTCCAATGTCAATAAGAAGACAGTGGAATTTATTGTGTAGCAGAGTGATGTGGGGCAGTTGGATAGTGTTCTGGGCCTGAAGTCAGGAAGACTGAGTTCAGATCTGGTCCTAGACAGTTACTAGCTGTGTGACCCTGAGCAAGTCACTTAACTCTGTTTGCCTCCATTTACTCATCTATAAAATGAACTGGAGAAGGAAATGGCAAAGCACTTCAGTACCTTTGAAAAGAAAACCCCAAAAAGGGTCACAAAAAGTTAGACATGATTGAAAAATGACTAAACAAGAGTGACATAGTCAGATCTGTGCTTTAAGAAAATCACTTTGGCAGCTGCATGGAGGATAGAATGGAGAGAGGAGAGAGGCCCATTAAAAGGTCAAAGGTGGTGGCTATGAGCATAGAGAGAAGAGGACAGTTGCATCTGATGTGGAGATAGAACCAACAAGATTTGGTCATTGATTGGATGTGTGGGGTGAGCAAGACTAAACAAGATGACAAGACATCTTGAAAACCTTGGGCGACTGGAAGGATGGTGATGCACTTGACAATAATAACAGGGAAATTTGGAAGATGGGTGGTGTTTTTTGGAGAAAGAAAATGTAGTAATATCTGTGATCCATAACACAATTTATTTATGCCTGCTCAACCTGTGTGACTTGGTCTTTCCTGCCCCAAATGAAAAAGCATGGGGCTCTTACTGGTCACTGCCTACCAGACACCTGCCCCTGAAATGATCTTCACATAGTCAGACAGGGACAGAATTGCTCTAATGACAGTGGCTATAGGCTGGATGCAGCTTGTTCCCAGGAGAGCTGATTGTTAAAATTTCAATAGGAGCATTTATACGTCAGAAAGAAGCAAACATTGCAAAACAGGGCATGATTTACTGTTTTGTTGGTTGTCTATATTTAAGAAAGTGATGGAGAAAATATTAATAATGAGGATTAAAGTTAAAAGCATATTATGTATAATGTTTTTTTTAAAGAGCCAGTTATTAAATATTTATCAGCACACCCTGAGCTTCCATAGCAGAGGGAGGCAGTGGGGTAAGGGGTGTGCTGATGGGGGGTAAAAGCAGATGGGTTTGTACTGGAGACAGGTCCTCTAAATAACTATTACAATGATATTAGGGTATAACCTATCTTCTCATCCCCCACTTGGTTGATCACGCTGCCTTTGCAGTCAGGAGACCCTGATCTCCCACTAAGGCACTGACTTGCCTTAAGCAAAGATTAGCCTTGAAGTAGGAGACTTTTTCAGTATCTCTCCCAAGGCCTAGCACAGTGCCAAGCACATGCTAGACGTTTAATGTTTGGTGAAAAATGAAAGCTTTGTTCCCAAGGTATGAAAGTTGTTGGGAACAAATAGTAATAAGGGTAAATCATGCTAAGTAATAGTAATGCTTACTTAATTACTTGTATTTATCTTAAGTCATCTGCCTATTATGCCACTGCACTGTCCATGCACAAATACTTTTGGGACGCTCTGTGTATGTGTGTGTACACATACATATATATGTATATATACATATACACATAGATACGTATATATATACACACACAATATACATGCATGTATAGACAGATGGCTCGATGGATAGATAGATAGATAGATAGATAGACAGAGTTTCCATCACACTATCTATCCTGTGTATATATATATATATATATATATATATATATATATATACACATAGTTATTTGCAGGATATCTCTCCCATTAGAATGTGAACTCCTTGAGGACAGACACTGGTTTCTGCTGTTCTTTCACACTCCAGTCAGCCCGATACTTGGCCCATAATAAATTAATAAATTCTTAAACTAGTAAGTATCTGAGGCTAGATTTGAACTCAGGTCTTCCTGACCCCAGTCGTCTCTCCCCCCACCCATACACTGCACCACCTAGTTGCCCCACCTTACTGTACCACGAATAAATTCCACTGTCTTCTTATTGACATTGGAATCCAATATTATTTCATCTCTATCTTATCCTTTTTAATTCATATTTTGTCTAAATTTTAAAATGTACACAATTACTAGTCCAGTAGGACATGCCGATACTTTATAAATAAATAAATCCATTTGTTGGCTGGGAGCAATCAGCATTGGAGCACCTGGGCTCCAGTTCAGGACCCTGCACCCTTCACTACTTCCCTGGGTCTCTAAGGCCTCTCTTCTCTCTAAATACCATGTTCCTAAGTTCTTTTTCCGGGACAGCAGAGTGAATTTAACCACCCAGGGGCTAGAGCCTGAGAATGTCTTTGGGACGTGCTGATTGAGTTGTGGCCCAAAAAGGTCTTTACTCAACACGTCTGACTGGTGCTAAGTGAGCTGCCCAGCTGCTCCCAGGTGGTCTAAGTGAATGCCCCTTTCCTGGGCTTGTGTCCTGCTGGGCGGGGCTTCCCCCGGGACGCCTATTTAGGGCTGCCCAGGTCCGGAGAGGTCTCCAGGAGTAGCGAGTAGCTGAACCTGAGCAATGAGACCGTGGGACGCTGTTGCGGACTGGGGGAGGCCTCTGGGGCTGCTGTTAGTGCCCCTGCTGCTGTGGGCTGGCACAGCAGCCCGGTCTGAGGCCACTCCAGCACGGAGCCGGGACGTGGTCCCGCAGCTCGTGAACGTGAACCTAGACGACGATCCTGAGCAACGCTGGATGCCGGTTCTCCAGCGCTTCGACCTAGTCACCCTGAGGGAGGACGTGGAAAATGCGGTCAAGTGAGGCGGGTGGCGGGTGGGAGTAGGGTGGGTTGGAGGTTGAGGGATGTCAGACCTCTGCTGGCAGATGGAGTTCTACTGTCCTGGCTGAAAGACTCCGGGAACTGGGATTAACACAGTTACTTCTTGAATTTGATTTTAGAATACTAGTTCTTCAAATCCCCTGGGAGAGAAGGGCAGGATGGCGTAGTGGATGGTCTCGAAGTCGGGAAAAGCTAGATTAAAGACCCTCCTCTGACACACAGTGCCCATGTGACTGGGCATCCGGGCTCCAGGAAACTCTAAAACTTTAAGTACCGCATGATTTGCCAATCTGCTTCTGTAGAGAAAGTTTTCACGGTAGGAGTTCTCCATGCTCCGGGCAGCTCCGGAGGACAGGAGATCTTAACCTTTCTTGTGTCTCCTGGGCCCCTGGGCAGGTTGGGAAAGCCCATGAACTCCTCAGAGTATTTTTAATGCCCCAAATACAATACACGACCCTCAAAAGGAAGCCAATCATATTGAAATAAAGAGGCAATATTTTGCCATTCAACTTCACGAACATGAAATCTATTCGTAGACCTTGAAACTCAGGTTAAGAGCCCGGGCCCTAAGACGATTCCCCATTCCCCACCCTTTGGGCTAAGAAAAAGGAGTAGAGAGAAGAATCCCGGACTAAGGCTTCTTCCATTTAAACCATCCTGTGCTTTCCCTTCAAACCACGGGTTTAGGGAACTGTTAGTTCCTGGGTACATGGTGCCTGGTAGAGTCGCTATAGGTCCGGGAGTGGGGGGAGCAGAGACCAGACTCCCAGCTCAATTCCCTTCCGCTTGGCCACCTATTGTCCTTAAATGAGGGTGCGTCTCTGGTTATTCTTTTTCCTTAGGGGCCACGACCCTGCCTGGGATTGGATACATTTTGACTTTTGCTGCCTGCCCAAGAAAAGACACTTCCCCCCCACCCCAATACGAGGAGTAGGAAGAAGCCCCCTATTTTATGCATTGACAAATAAAATGTATTTTCCCCGCATTGATCCACAGCTTCTGTTTCTGTGTTATCTTTGTCAGGTTAATAAACCTTATTTCAAATCTTCTTCCATCTCTCTATCTCTTTGTCTCGCTGTGTGTGTATGTGTGTGTGTGTGTGCGCGTGTGTGTGTGTATGTGTCGCTCTCTGTCCTTCTGTCTGTGTCTCAGCTCTTATCTCTCTGTTTCTCTCACACACGTATTCCTTCCTTCCTTCCTTCCTTCCTTCCTTCCTTCCTTCCTTCCTTCCTTCCTTCCTTCCTTCCTTCCTTCCTTCTTTCCTTCCTTTCTCCCACTCTCTCACTTGCTCCCTCCTTCCCCTCCTCCATCTCTCT
>CM053623.1:308302862-308344131 GCA_028646595.1 Phalanger gymnotis
TTTCTTTCTTTCTTTCTTTCTTTCTTTCTTTCTTTCTTTCTTTCTTTCTTTCTTTCTTTCTTTCTTTCTTTCTTTCTTTCTTCCTTCCTTCCTTCCTCACAGTATGTTAAACCTGAAGGGCATCATGGAGTTCCCCCATTTTATGACAAAGAAGTCAGTTTGGAGAATTAAGTGACCTGCCCAAGAATCTTTCCCTTTACCCTCCTTACCCCAGAGAAAGATGAGGAAATGATTTTACTTTCTGTTTTTTTCCCCCAGGGAACAAATCCCAAGGTGGGTTTACGTTGTGATTAAGGAGATAATCAATGATTTGGATGGATTGCTGCTTGAGCCCTATGCCCACGAGATTAGGGGAATATGCAATGCACTAAACATAAGTTTTGTAGATGGCATTCTCTTCAATCTGGTCTATGAATCAAGTGTGTGAGTATGTGTTATTAGTCTAGTGTCGATTAATGTAAAGGCTTTTTTTCTTTCTGGGACCGCCATCTGATAAAGAAGAGTAGGTGGGGAAGAAATCTGTTTTCAGTTTGGATCCTAAAGAGTTTATAGATGGTGAGAGAAAACTGAAATGGCAATATTTAGAGATTTGGAATGGTTTCTCTTGGCTTCTCATTTCAGATGCAAATATACACATATGTATACATACACATATAATACATATATCTATATACATACAATACAGTATTTTTGTACAGTTGTTCACTTGTGTCTGCCCCTTCATGACCCCCCAGACCACATTGTCCATGGTGTTTTCTTAGCAAAAATACTGGTGCAATTTTCTATTTCCTTCTCCAGTGGATTAAGGCAAGCTGAGAATAAATGACTTGCTCAGAGTCCCTGGGCTAGTAAGTTCTGAAGCTGGATTTGAACTTAGATCTTCCTGACTTACTTAGCCCTGTTTGTTTCAGTTTCCTCATCTGTAAAATAAGCTGGAAAAGGAAATGGCAAACCACTCCAGTAGCTTTGCCAAGAAAACCCCAAATGGGCTCGAAGAGTCAGACAGGACTGAAAAATTAAAAAAAGAAAACTTCCTGACTCCAGGCCCAGAGCTCCATCTACTGAGCCACCTAAGGTAGAGTTTAATGACTTGCACAATGTCACAAAGCTAGCAAGTGTCTGAGGCTGGATTTGAACTCAGAGCTTTGTGACTCTAGGGCCAGAACTCTACCAACTGAGCCATCTAGCTACCTTATAATAATGCCACATATTCTCATCTGTCTCTCATCTATCTTTCGGTTGACTTAGACTATATGCTCCACCCAAGCGAGCATTCTCCTCTTTTCTCTAGCCTTTATAATGGTCCTTCTCCCCGCCTGGAATATTTTCCCCTTGTCTCTACCAATCTACTCACTTCCTTTTCAAATTCATAAGTACACCTCACATTTATTCCTCCAAGAACTGTCTCTTTATTAAGCCTTCCTGAGCCCAGTCACTTTGTACCCATGTCTCCTAGCACCTAACTGCTGAATAGCTACTGTTAGTTACATACAGACCTGACATTATTTCCTAGTATGTTCATCCTTGGATATTTTTCATGCCTTCTTGATCCCATTCCATGGTCTGTCCATCTACATGTATGATCAGAGTCCTAATTCACTGTACTCTTTTCCTGAGTTTACAAAAAATAATAGTTAATAACTTATGGTGAATGAGAATGAACCATCCAAGATAATGGTGTTCATTTTCACTGTTTATGTTTCCAGTAATGTTTTCTTCTGTCTGTAATACCTCAATGTCCAGAGTCAACTAAGAATTCACATAACCATCATCATCAAAAAAAATTAAGCCAGTTTCATGAAGGTTGTGACTCAACAAATTTATTCTGTCCCTAATTACCTGATTTAGGCAATTGGCTCTACTCTGTAGACTTGACTCCATCTCTCCCATCTGTCCCTTTCTCTATATTCACATGGCCAACTCCCTAGTTCAGGCCCTCATCACCATTTACCAGGTCTATTGCCATCATCCCTCCCTAGGACTACTGTTCTTCTCTTGGTAATTGGTCTCTCTGTGTCAAGTCTCTTCCCTCTCCAAACCACACAGCTGATAAATGATTTTCCTAAACCATGGGTATAACCATGCTTATGAGCATAACCATGCTCAATAAACTTTAATGGCTCCCTATTACCTCCAGGATCAAATACAAATTCACCTGTTGTTGAAGCCCTTTGCAAATTAGCTCCAGTCTACTTTTCTAGCCTTAGTATAATATCACTCCATTCTATGTGTTCTTCCACCATCCAAACCAGCCCTTCTGCTGTTCCTTAAACACAATTCTATCTCTAAGCCTTGCACAAGCTGTCTCTCAAGCCTAGAATGCACACCCTCATCATCTCTGTCTTTAGAGCATCCCTCGTTCCCTTCAAAACTCAGCTCCAATACTGCTTCCTTTTTGAGGGACCCCTTCAGCTGCTAGGTCCTTATTTCCAATTACTTTATATTAATTTCTTATATATTGTGTGTAGATGCACATCTATATGCAAACACATATATACTTATAAAGTGTATATATCTATACTATATACTTTGCATATATATGTTCATAGAGTGGAATCTCATTGAGGGAAGACTCATCTTTATCCCCAGTGCCTAGCACATTTTAACCATTATATATTATGTTTATTATACATTATATAATTATGTTTTATATATGTTATGTATAATCATTAAAATCACTTAATGATGTTGATTGATTGATTTTAAAATATGTTTAATATCATGTATTCTATGTAATCAATGTAAAATTAGAAGGGATTTTTGAAGTCATCCTGCTAAATACTTTCATTTTACAAATGAGAAAACTGAGGCCCCACAAGATTAATTGACTTATTTAGGATCAGTGTAACAGAGTAAAGATTGAGACCCAGGTTCTCTGAATTCAAATTCATTGTCCTTCCCCCTGGCTCATGCTGCCTTCTCAACACTTATAGTTCCATGTAGCTGAATATTACTAATAAAATAATAATAGCTAATGCATATAAAGCACTTTGCTTTTATTATTTAATTTGATGTTGAATCTCACAATAATCTTGGGAGATAGGTGCTAATTATTTCCATTTTATATATTATTGTTTTTTGTCTTTTGTTTTCAAAGAGGACCAGTGAGAAAACTGAGTCTAAGAGGTTCAGTGATTTGCCTGTGCTCACACAACCAGTGGGATTTGAACTCAGGTCTTTCTGACTCCAGGTTCAAAGCTCTACTTACTATATTATCTAACTGACTCATATTAGTGATTCAAATTGCCAGGGCAGAGTGGTAGTTAGCAGCGATGATGACAAATTATTCAAAATTTTTAAAGTATCATTAAATCTTAAAGATGGGATGGGCATCCATTTCATCTTTTAAAAAGTAAAAAATGATCTCATTTTGAGAAACTATTTTAAAAACCATTTTTCTTGCTTTGCTTTCTTATTTGCATTTGCTGTGTCTTCTATACTCTATCCACATTCTTCAGATTCTGTACCAGTATTGTAGCTCAAGATACCAACGGCCGCATTTACCATGCCCGGAACTTGGATTATGAGCCTGGAGAGGGCTTACGCAATTTTACAGTGGATGTCCAGTTCATAAAAAATGGGCAGGTAAGATGGGAGTCTGGCGTGAGTTGAGATTGGTCTCAGTGAGAGTGGTACCCAGGAGACAGCCAGCATCGGTTTCCAAGAACCAAAGGGACCAGATGACGATGTGAGGAGATCACTTGTGTTTTCTGGAAGAAGTCTTTGAAGGGCTGCTGTGTGAAAAGGGGTATAAGATTTGTTGTCTTTGGCCCCAGAGAGCACAGGGTAGACACTGTAAAGAGGAAAATTTAGGCTTTGATGTCAAGAAAACATTTCTGAGAATTAGAGTTTCACATAAGGGGTAATGAGCTCTCCCAGGAGCCTAGGTCTGCATAAAATTTAGGTAGGCATCCTACCAGTGGGAGACATGTCAGTTATTGCAATAGCACTGTCTGTCTTCCTTACCAACCGCTATACCACTGGGTCCTTTTCATGAGAGGCAGTGTGGTATAGTGGATAGAACTGATCTTGAACTCAGGAAGCTCTGGATTCAAATATGCCCCATGGACTTACTAGCTGTGTAATTCTGGGCAAGTCACTTCTCTTTGTGCCTCGGTTTCTTAATCTGTAAGATGAGGGTATTGGACTAATGGTGTCTAAGGGCTCTTCCAGCATTCCATTAATGCCTAGAATTGTTGGGGAGTAGTGGGGAGTAGTTGCTCCAGTTATCCACTACAATTAGGTCTAGCCAAGCTTTATCTCCTTCCCTGGAGTGCACATATACATACCCTGTCAACCATCCCATTCTTTTTCCACTCCTGGAACTATAGGCAAGATCCTCTGCTGCCATTCCTAGAAGGATATGGCAGTCTGCCTTCTAGATCTCCATTTACCACCCTGTTAACTTTCTAAATCTCCTCCCCTATATCTGTTTTATCCTTCTATTAGAGTGTAAGGTCCTTGAGGGCAGAGACTATTTCCAAATTTCTGTTTTGACCCTAAAATTTACTTCAGTGTGCTAAATGTATGTTTTTCGTTTGTTTATTAAGGAGAGGGTTGGATTAGATGACCACCTTTCAGTCATGTTGAACTCTTCATGACCCCACTTGGAGTTTTCTTGCCAGAGATACTGGAGTGGTTTGCCATTTCCTTCTCCATCTCATTTTACAGATGAGGAAACTGAGGCAAAGTTAGATAACTTTCCCAGGGTCACATAGCTAGCATCTGAGGCCAGATTTGAAGTCCGGAGGATGAGTCTTCCCTGACTCCAGGCCCAGCACTCTATCCATTGTGCCGCCTAGCTGTCCACATCTATCTACTCCTGGCTAAGTTAGATGTATGATATCCCGTGTGAGAGATTTCAACTGTAAGATCACGTGATCCTCCCTTTGGTCAAGATAATTGTTAATCCACTACAGTGTTTGCTGTGGTTTCTTACTTCAGATGTTGTACATAAGTTAGATGAAAAAATAAAAAAGTTTATAGATGATTTGTCTTTCTGGGACAATTTTAGTGTTTTGTCTTTATTTTTTTTTAAATGCCCATTGAGCAGCATGCTGAAGTGAAGGGAAATACAGAAGCTTTAGGTAATTAAAGCATACATTTGATAAAAGTTAAAGACTAATAACTTACCTCCTCTGATTTCAGATTGCCTACACAGGAACAACATTTGTTGGCTATGTGGGCATATGGACTGGACAAAGTCCACATAAGTTTACAATTTCTGGCAACCAACGAGGTAAGTAAAGTAAATACCAATAATAATAGTAATAATAACGATAACATTATTTTACTCTAATACCTTAGGACTAGAGCTCTATTCCTAAAGTCATGTGAATATATTTTCTTAAAGTCAAATTAGATTCAACTATTTCACTAAATCTCAGTTGCAAGTCTTGATGTTATTTTGGGGGGTAGGAGGGTAGTGAAAATGGAAGAAGAGGGAGAGAGCTATTCTTGTCTTTTTAATTTGCCTGCATAATGGCTGCAATGTTGGTAGAAACTGGCATCAGATTTGCCATGATAATGATTTCTTTATTTTATGTTTCTTTGAGTGGTCTCTAAGACATCTTGTGAGTTAGCAATCTATAAATGCCTACTATGTATGAAGGCTGTGTTAGGTGAGGGGGAATCAAAGCAAATCTAAACAGTCTTGTGCTTCTATTAGATTGGGAAGAGGGAGAAAACATATAAAGAAACAAAAATATATACAGAAATTTTCTATATATGAATATAAACAAAAAAATTTAGGAGGAGGTACAGGTCTATTATGAAGGGTAGTTTGTTAATAGAACAAAGTGGCCACAGTGGAAGTGTAGGGAAGAGTGAGACAGAGGTGCCAGAGGGATGAGGCTGACATTGAGTGTTATGAGGGAGAGGGAATGGTTGTCAAGGGGCTGGAGGGCCAACATTTCAGAAGCACAGTGCTTGTCTGTGGAACCACAGGGCAGCAGATTGCCTATCCTCATTGCAGTAGCAAAGAGAATATTGATTTCCTCATCAGTCTCTAATGTAGTCGAAAGCACCTATCACTGCTTAGTCCTTGTCCTGCCTGATGGGCAAGGCAGAGGTTAGTGGAATTTTGAGGCCAAGCATATTTCATCTATTCACTGCAAACATTTGAGCAGCTGTGGGATAAAAGGGATTGTGTTAGGTGCTGGAGATATCAACTGATATCCAATATTTGTTGTGTTTGCTATATGCTAGGCGCAATGCTAGATGCTGAGGGAAAAAGTACAAAGACACAAACATGAAACAATGTTCATCCTCAAGAAGCTTACATTCTTGTAGAAATTTGCATTTTAGTTGGGACTTAAAGGAAGCCAGGGAAGTCAGTAGTTGGAGCAGAGGAGAGAGAGTGTTCCAGACATGGGAGACAGTCAGAGAAAATGCCTGGAGCCAAGAGACGGAGTGTCTTGCTCATGGAACAATTCAGGAGGCCAGTGCTACTAGATTGAACAGCACACATCAGAGAGTGTCATGACGGCATTCAATTTTAATGGTTTTGTTCTACTTTCCATTTCCATTGTCATAATAATTGTGTGTCTATTGTTTTCCTGGTTCTGCTCACTTCAGTCTGCATCAGTTCATATAAGTCTTCCTTGGTCTCTTTCTTATAGCACAATAATGTTTCCATTATGTTCAACTTCATTTACTGTTACTAATGATGAACCCTACACCAGATGATGAGGTAGTCTAGGCTGGTATACAACTTATGTAAACTGCTGCGTTTCTCATGGTCATGAGAATATTGAATGCCCTTGTCTAGTATGTACACATATGTATGTAATATATATATGTATGTATGTATATATGTTTATGGAGAGAGAAAGAGAGAGAGAGAGAGAGAGAGAGATTGAAAGAAGGAAAGAGAAATTGAGAGAAGAGAGAGAGAGAGATTGAGGAAGAAAGACAGAGATAGACAGCAGAAATGGGGTGAGCTGTTGTGCCTTGGTTGCCATAAGCTTCACCTTTAACTACATTCACTTTCTTGAACACCGTCCCTTCCCCTGATACTGATATCCATGTTCCCCCAACTTTGGACAGCATGAAACACAGGCAAAAAAATGAAGACTTGATTCAGAAGATCTTAAAAATAAAGTCTCTTGGCAGCCAGCATAGAATTATCATAAAATTTTCACTTTATCCTAACATTCCTATAGTGTAACAATGTAAGATCCTTGAGGGTAGAGGCTGTCTGACCTTTATTTTTGTGTCTCTACTATCTAACATGGTGTCCAGAAATACTGGCTTCTTGGGAAATACTCCCTGATTGATTGATTAATCATAATATGCTTTTCCTGATTTTTTCAGAGAAAGGTTTATGGTGGGAGAATGCAGTGGCTGCTCTTGTCAAAAGACATCTTCCCATCAGCTGGGTTTTCAGGAATGTAGGTATATTTTCCATTCATATTACTTGTTTATTAAATGAAAAATACAAACTTAACAAACATTAAATAAAACGAGTATTTCCATATATGTAGGGGAGGTGTGACTAGATGGCATAGTGGGTAGAGCACTGGGCTTTAAATTAAGAAGACTCATCTTTATGAGTTCAAATCCAGCCTTAGAAACTTACTATGTGACTTTGGACAAGTCCTTTAAGCCTGTTTATCTCAGTTTCCTCATCTATAAAATGAGCTGGAGAAGGAAATAGTAAACCAATCCAGTATCTTGGCCAAGAAAATCCCAAATGGGGTCATGAAGATGAGACAACTAAAATGACTGAACCATAACAATCTTAGACCTTTGACAGGAAGGGACCTCAGTGATAATCTGGTCCAAGTCCCTTCTTTTTCAAATATGGAGACTGAGTTTATGGGAGAATAAATGGCAGCTTCTTAGTGACTCAGATTCTACCTCCAAGAGATTTTTCTAGCAGACCTATTCTATTACGGATGGGTTGTGCCACATTTGAAGTTTTAATTCAGTCATGGATGCTATATTTTTTGGAGGAAAATTACAAAACAGGCATGTGTTTGGAAGAAGAAAGGTAGATGATTAATATCCTTATGCTCTTTCTGTACTTTTTACAGATACAGGTTTACCCCACTCTAAGAAGTCTACCATGTTTATTAAAATATGAATGTATAAGCCAAAAAAATAAGGGGAAGTGATTATTTAACATTGCAAAAGGAATCATGCAGGATTCATTTAAAAAGCATGTTCCCATACTGTATGCAAGATATAATTTGATTTGTAAAAGAAGTTTACATAATATTTTCAGAAACACAAATGCTATGACTATGAAAAGCACATATTAAACATGGTCTATGTGCTAGGCTCTGTGCTAAGTTGCTGGGGTTATAAATTCAAAAAGGAATACACTCCTTCCTTTCAAGTAGATTATATTCTAATAGGAGGAGAAACAATACACATAGGGGAGGGTAGCTAGAGGAGAGAGTATCAGTCTGGGAAATCATAGGATGATAAGCGGATCTTAGGATTTCCAGTTGACATCTTTCCAGAAGTAATAGTTATTTTGATTGGGTTATTATGGCCAGAACAAGAGGGAGAAAGTAGAATTGGGAGGGGGAGCCACAGGCAGAGGTCAAGATATCCTAGATGGACAGCTAGACGGGGTTTTTAGGTGAAACATGGTCTGGGACTAGCTACATATAGTTGGCTCATTTGCACTAACTTGGTGTTGTAAGCCCAGATACAGTGTGTGAGTGAACTCTAACTTCCACAATACCAGCAGGCACACTTGCAAGCTAGGAGGTTGTGGTACAGACCTGGAGTTGGGATCAACTTTGCCCTGGGCAGATTAAACTAGAACCCAGCTGTGGGTAAAGAAATATGAAAGTAATTTTTAGGATTTTGGTTCGAGGAGTTCCTGAGACCCCAGGGAATCTCCTGACTGACTGCTCTTAACCTTTTATTATTGGCTTTATCATTTTGAACTGCCGTTTAAACATCATTTTCTTTTAACCACCAGCAGATATTAGCACTGAGCCTGGAGACAGAAGACCTGAGTTCAAATGTGTCCCCAGACATTTACTCTTTGCATAACTCTGGGAAAATCACTTAACAATTTCCTACTCTATAAAATGGTGACAATAGCTCGTTATTGTACAAATCAGCTGACATAATATTTGTCACTTATCACAGTTCCTAGCACAAAGTAAGCACTAAATAAATGCTTGTTCTGTTCTCCCATCCCTTCCCGAGGGTATTAGAGTATGTTTTTAGTAAAGGGATTGTTAGTTTAAACCCTCCAGTTCTGAGTATTCCATTGAACCAGGTGCCCAAGAGTATCCTGCACACTTAGTCATTAATCTAAGTAGCTGGGACTTCTGGGTAGATATTCCAAAGATTCCAAAGATGAGTATGTTAACTTCCCCATGGACTGGGCATAGACTTTGGAGGTCTGGTATTTGGGGTACCGGTCCATGGGGGATGAAGAGGAGCAGAGGCACGTGAGATAGCCAGGGTAGATGGAGGACTCGGTCAAGTTGAAGAATACAACCTGCTTCTCTTTGTATCAGTTGAGGGTTGATGGAATGGACCCCCAGTAGTCCACAGGGCTTGCTTTCATCAAGGCCATGTAACTTTCTTTCTCTCAGGCCATCACCGAGACACAGGCAGCTTTTCCTTCTTAATGGTTTGCATTCATCTCTTTGGTTAGACCCTAGAAGAAGCCCAGAACTTTGATGATGCTGTTAGAAGACTGTCAGAAACACCCCTTATTACAAATGTTTATTGTATCATTGGAGGCGTGTCTGACCGGGAGGGGTTAGTCATCTCAAGGAACAGAGATGGCCCAGTGGACATGTGGCTTCTTAATCCGGAGAGAGAGTAAGTCAAACCAAGAAATTCCTTCTTTCAGCTTTTGTTGCCTGGCTTGGATTAACCTGATTCACAATTAATACTGGGAACTAAGCGGAGTTTTTACCTATGTATGTAAATTTTGATGAGTCCTTACAGACTCTAAAAATTATAACAGTTGATAATTTAGTAATAGTCAAAGTGATAAGCATGCCAGAAGAACTGTCTGGTCCTGCTGGTGGGCCAAGTGAGTGAAGCCAGCAAGAAAAAGGCCCCACAGGATGTGGGTGCCGGGGTCCCTCTGATACCAGGCAAGGAAAGCAGCTGTAGCCTCAGCTGGCACAGTTGCCAGGGTGTCCTCATACAAAAATTCAAACCAAACCAAAAAAAAAACAAAAGTACTCAAACCCCAAAGTGGAATGCACTGGTTTCCACACAGCTGGCTACTGGCTCATTCTTTTCTATAGCTTCTCTTTCTCTACATCTCTCTGTCTCTGTCTTTGTATGTCTCTCTGTCTCTGTCTGTCTCAATCTCTGTGTCTCTCTTCCTCTGTTTCTGTCTGTCTCTGTCTCCTCATCCAAATTCAAAAGAAAATAAGTCTAGAATATGATCTGAATGCATAATACATACATACAATATTCCAGAGTGTGCATATATTTGGAACATCATTAAAATAAGAGTCTCTCTCTCCCTCTCTCTCTCTTCCCCCCCCCCCTCTCTCTCTCTCTCTCCCCCTGTTCCCCCCCCTCTCTCATAGACTTTACTTCACTTTTTCATGACTTGAGGAAAACCTTCCTTTTCCTTTGTTGGGTTATCTTTTCCCAATCCTACTCCATACCTCCAATAAGTACATGATGCTCTATCCACTGTGCCACCTAGCTTCCATATATGTGTGTATGCAAATATACATGTGTATGTATATGTATGTGCACATACATGCATGTATATATGCAAAGATACATATATGAAATATGCTTATACATGTAAAAAGTATGAGTAATGAAGTAAACTAAAGATCCCAACACAAGAGCTTTGGTGAGATGGAACCTCTCACTGGAATACTGCTCTAGAAGGGTCTAGCTTCTTCAAATAGAATAGAACAGAAAGGAAGAAGAAAGCTGTTATAAGAAAACAGACTAATGTGAAGAAATTCAGAAGCCAGAGGTGAGTAAAGGATTTGGGTGGAGGTCTACAGGGGAAGAAAAGGGAAGTGACATTGTCAGGGATCAATACCTAGACAGATCCGATGAATAAAAGAGCATCTGGAGAGTCGGGGTGGGGGAGGCTATGTGTAGATCCAGTTCTTCCTTCACCACCCCAGTTTTGAGAGGGTATTTGTCATGTCTTGGATACATGCACCAAGGAGAGAGCAGACCTTTGCTGCTACCACTGAGTGAATAAAAAGCTGCTTCAATAACCTTTTACAAGGATCATGAGCCACCATCACTTGTCTCTGCTTCTTCCATCCAACAAATGACTCCTTATCTTATGGCACCTTACGCCACATCTTCCTTCTTTGAGGGAGAAGGAGTTTCTCTGTCAGAGGACGTTACTCCGTCCTATTGGAGAACAGCTTCAAATTGATGACTTTGTCCCAAATACTAAATGGTCTTTCTCCCCTTTCTTCTCTGTGTGGACTTCTTTCTGGTGACCTCCTGCCACATAGGTCTAGACTCCATTCCTGCTCTTCAGATCACTTTTCTCATTTGTTTTGACATTAACGTCTTTCCTTCATCTTTAGCAGACATAATATTACCCATTCAGTGATATTCACATTCAGGTGGAAAGCACACCAATGTGTTAAGGAGTTGGCAATTTGAAAGGGGAATTCAGAGTCCAGAAGAGTTAGATTAATGGCATTCAGACTCAAGCCAGCCCACTTAGCTCCTTCATGACAGGAGACTTGGAGAGGGTGGGGCGATGTGGATCAGAAAATAGGCAAACCTAGTTGAAGAAATCCAATAGATTGTCCCAGTACTAAAGCACTCAGATACCAATTGATGCAAATTCCTGATATCAAGTAAGGAAGAAGACTGATGTGAAGCTGGAAGGAGCGGGCTCTACCCCAGTCAGCATTCTGAGTGTATCGAGGAGCCTACATTCTCCTGGGGAGTCTGCATTTATCAGTGTAGCCTGAGGGAGAGCACCTGTAGGGGAATAAGTTGCCCATTTTGCTCTTGGCTGGGCACCACCCAGAACCAGGCTTTTCAGGTTTTTTGTCACTCCTCAAGCTTAGGAAGGTGGAGCCAGATGGGAGGGAGACTTGAGGAGAGGCAGGGACTGGGGAAGATGGGATGTGTACTTCAAAAGAAGCATACCTTCTTTTGTCACTTCAAGTGATTTATAAAAGCAAAACCCCTAGTAAAGCAGATATATGACTATGTGAAGGTAGCTGCGGGCTTGAGGCAAATGGGCCAGTGGAAGCATCCACACACAGAAACATTCTAGATCTAGAGGTAAGAGCCTAGCACCAACCTCCCTTGGCCCCAAAGGGCCAAGCTAAACAAGGGAGGTAGGGATGAAGGGAAGGAAGGAAATGCACCTACCATATGCCAGGCACTGTGCTAAGAATTTTACAAATATCTCATTTAATCCTCGCAACAACCATGGAAGTTGGTGTTAGCTGCATTTTATAGTTAAGGAAATTAATGCAGGCAGAAGTTAAGTGACTGGCCCAAAGTCACACAGCTAAGTAGGTATCTTAGGTTGGATTTGAACTTCAGTCTTCCTGACTCCAGGCGCAGCACTCTATCTACTGCACCATCTGAGGCATAAGCTGGCAACCAGCTGTTCTGACATCTGGACAGGAGAGGAGCACAGATTGGCCGGATTGATATAACCCTCTCTGGTGCTGGATGGTTTTTATTTTACATATGTATATGCATATGTATATATATGTGTGTATATATATGTATGTATATATATATATATATATTTTAAGGATTATACTTCTCCTCCATGAACTAGAGAATAAAGAGGCACTTTCTGAGTGCATTTACCTTCTCATCTAGGACAGAAAGGAGTCTATGTCACATATATAAATAACAGCTACTTTCAAATTGGTCTAACAGACATTTATTAAAGTACCTATTATGTGTAGATCATTGTGCTAAGTACTGAGAGAGAGGGGAAAAAAAGAGGGGCAGCTAGATGGCGAAGTGAGTAGAGCACTGGCCCTGGAGTCAGGAGGACCTGAGTTCAAATGTGACCTCAGACACTTGACACACGTACTAGCTTGTGATCTTGGGCAAGTCACTTAACCCCAATTGCCCTGCCAAAACAAACAAACAAACAAAAGAAACTTTTCTGGACCTCAAAGAGCTTCCATTTCACTGGGGAGTGGGGTGGGAATGCAATGTATATTCGAATAAGTAAATAAGAAGTAATTTTAGTAGGGGAAAGGTGCTATCCTCTTTGGGCATCATGAGAGGCTTTCTAAAGAAGATACAGTTATCACTTCCACATGACAGGGGTTAGGGGAGTGGTTAGGGGCATGGCATCCCCTCTCCTTCCATGCAATCTGGAAAATTCTCATAAAAATTTTTGGCCCTCCCTTCATGCCAAAGAAGTCTGAATTTTTTTCTTTTTTTATGGGTTGTTTACAGTATTAAAAGATAAAATATGTTGATTATACAATACTATACATATATTTTATGCATTTTTTGAGTTTCTAAACTTTTTTTGTGGTGTCTGCAGCCTCTGCAAAACTCCCCCAAAATTCCCACTTAATTTCTTATGCTGACCCACCACATATCCCAACCACAATGGGGAAAGTCACAGTGTAGAAGGGATAGCTGTAGTACCTTAGAAGACCCTTGATAGAGGCTGGGGATTCTTAGAAGCAGCAGTGGGTAGGAGGTGCATCCCAGGCAAGGGGGCTGCTTAGTTGTTGTTCTTCCTTCTCAAAGAGGACCAAAATGACATCACCATGTTGGGGTCAAGGTACTGTGTGTGTGGCTGCTCAGACCAATATGACCTTGGAAGGCTCTACCACAGGTCAGGCACGAACAATCCATATGAACATCTCTAAATTTGCACAAGGGGAACAGCCTATGCAAAGGTATGAAGATGGGAGATGGAATTTTCTCAATGGGGATTGAAAAGGGAATTTATGGACATGTAAGCTAGGTTTCCAGTCAACCCTGAAGCATTTTGCATGATTTTTCTAGTGAGTGCAGAGAATGATGACTTGACCATACTCGTTCCATTGTCTTTTTCTAGATTTTTTAATCCCTCCAAATGAATTTTGTTATTATTTTGCCCAGTTCTATAAAGTAACCTAGGGCAGCTAGGCTGTGCAGTGGTTAGAGTTCTAGGTCCAAGAAGAGTCATCTTTGTGAGTTCAAATCTGACCTTAGACACTTACTAGCTATGTTCCTCTCGCAAGTCACTTGACTGTGTTTGCCTCAGTTCCTCATCTGTAAAATGGGCTGGAGAAAGACATAGCGAACTGCTCTAGTATCTCGTCCAAGAAAACCCCAAATGGGGCATGGAGAGTTGTTCATGACTGAAAAATTACTTAAAGTAACCTGAAATCACTAAATCTTGAAATTAATTTAAGCAATATTATCATTTTTATTATATCTGTATGGGTCAACCGTCACAATAAATATTGAATATATTTCTGATTATTTGTCTTCAATTAATTTCTGTGAAGAGTATTTTAAAGTGGTGTTTCTTTAAGTCCCAAGGGTGCCTTTACAGCCATTTTTTAAAACTAATTTTGTTAGTTTTGAATGGAATTTATTTTTCATTTCCTCCTATTTTTTGCTAGTACTGTATAGAAATTCTGATAAGTGTGTACAATAACTCAGGTTGTTTTTAATTTTTTGTGTTGTAGGTGGTTCCTAGTGCAGACTAACTGTGACCACTGGATGCCATGCCCTCCACGTGATTACCGAAGGTGAGCTTCTATAGGACTTTTGAATTGAAGTGTTTGTGTGAGTGTTAAAACATCATTCTCCTCCTCTCTCAGATCCCATGGTCAGATCTCATGGTGTCAGGAAAGAAAATCCTCCAGGGTTATGTGTCTATTTTCCCTTGATAATGACTTAACCAACTAAAAAATGATATAGAAGTGTCTCCTTCAGTGCCTCAGGAGCGTTATCTTGGTGGAATAGATAGATGTTCACCCTTCTGGGTTTGCTGATAGTTGCAAGGAATTTGTGGGTAGAACTCTTTGGAAGGTGGATAATACTTTGTGTTACATGAAACATCTCCCGTGTATGTTTTTGACTTTATGATGCTAGGTCATCTAAGGACACCTTATGTTTCTCCATTAATATTTTCCAATAACAATTCCAGGCCTATTTAGGAAGTTCATTTTGGACTCAGAGTCTATTACAGTGAATGCGAAAAAATTAACTGGCATAGCAGCTGTGACTTAGAAACTTGTGATGGTATCTCAGAGATTTCTAAAATGACAGATGACTTCTATTGGTTTTCACCACAGAATACCTGCCATGAAGACTATGAATGAAACTGGACAGGCAAATATCAACCTGGACAAACTTTATGAGGTAGGGGGTGCTTAATTTACATTGAGATGCTCAGCTTTTGCATAAATTATTTGGGCTCTTTCTAAAGAAACAGAAATCAATTACAGGAATTGAAAAGTCAAACTTGCTGACCAAATGTGATTCTGAGAGAGAGAGAGATGAAATTGTTAGTGTGAGATTTTTAAGTTTTCTTTTTAAGAAAAAATGACTAAGATTTCCTGAGGGTTTTTTGTACCTTCAATCATAAAAGAGCAGCTATATTTGATTCCCTTCTCTTCCCACTATTCAATATTTCTTAAATCTTGTCAATTTGCCCATTGGTATTTTAGAACTGTTTTTAATAATTCAAGTAATGGCATTTTTTATTTTTAATGCAGATTTTGACCATATGTCCAATTCTGAATCAGTAAGTACCATATAATGGAAATATGTTTCACATGACTAGGGTGGGGAGAGGGGAAGGAGTGAGAGAGAGAATTTGAAAAGGTCAGTGCTGTATCCAACAAGCACAGTTGATGTCTCTCTTTTTACTTGATCAAGGGAGATAATTTGCATCTATAATCCCACCCCCTCTTTTTTCTTTTCAGCAAAACAGTTTATACAACAGTAATGAGTGCAGCAGACCCAGACAAGTACACAACTCGAATCAGAAACCCAAATGAAATTTGTGAATAAAAGCAGGAAAGAATTCAACTCAACTATGAAGATTTTGTTGGAAAAAGTATCAGCTGTTCCATTGGCTTGGTTTTGTCCCTCTGAGGAAAGGATATTGTAAGAGTAATGACTTTGTTCATGGCGGTTTTCTGCCTTCCTCTCCCTTCCCATACCCAGCTATGGCCAACATTTTGGTGGTGAGCAGTCCCAGCACACATACTTAGCAACAATGACTTAAGTTTGATATTATGGGACCTTAAGCAAAATTTTCTGGAAATTTTTCATATTGTAATTACTGAACGGACAGATTTTGGTCATAAAAACCAGTCAGTCACAATCAGAATGTTAAGCCTCCCATTCTTTGGGTAGTATTGGGATAAAAAGCTGATCCTTACAGATGGTTAAGTTAGGAGAAATGTGTCTTTCTTGCCTCCCCAACTGGTTCTTAAAATCTAGCTCAGCTTGAATTTTTGATAATCAAATATTAAAAGTATATCTACTTAAATGTATTGCTGCTTACTGAACCATAGGAATACTAAGATGTCAGTGTTTGATCTAAGTGAATTAACTCCAAAAGTTCTCTCACTTCCCCTCTTTGCAATAATGGAAATAAAATTTGTAATTTCAACAAAAATTGAGTCTCCAAAGGTCAATGAAACAAATGGGACCCATCTTCTCTTTTGTGAAAGGATCTGTGTACAAAAGAATCTTTATCTGGGTTTGATGAGAGTGTCACAGGTAAAGGACGTAATGGAAACCAGTTGGGCAAAAAATAAGCAAGACTGGCCAGCCTCTTCAACATTTATCCTTCTACCCCTTATCCCAGTGGGCTCACCTTGAAAAACAGCTATTTTCATGATTATTGCCATGGCCCAATGCTATAAGTTTTTCTCTCGTGATTATAAAGAAATAACTATTATCGGCAGTTACTTAGCATTTTAAGGCTTAGGAAGCACAAATATATCACCTCATTTAAACTTTATAATAGTCTGGTGAGAAAGGCAGTATTATTACCCACATTTGACACATGAGGAAATTGAGACTCAGAAAAGTCCAGGGGTCATGCAATTAATAAGTCTCTCTGAAGTCTCTCTGATTCAAATTTAGGTCTTCCAAAATCCAGTTTCCGGGTTGTATCCATTACACCTTGCTGCCACTTCATTCCTTAGACTCCTCATCTCCAAAATGAACTGGTAAGGAAGTAAATTGCATTGGGAAGGTTATGACGGAAAGTGATGCACTTCGAGGAAAATTGGAAGCATGGAACCCATATGGAACCTTCCACTGATACTCTAGATAATCTTCAAATGACCTTTCATGGGGGTTTTCTGTGCAACTGATCTTTTCTATTTCAATTCATTTCATTTATTTTTAAAATTTCATTTAATAATAAATTTAAAATTAATGAAATTTAATTAGTATCTATTTATTTCAGAATTCTGTTGGACCTCAGTCCATATTTTAAAATATCACTGGCATATCGTAGGCATTTAATAAGGGCTTGTTGACTGACTACTACTTTCAGAAAACAACTTATAACCCAATGATCATATCAGCTAATATTAGTAATAATAATGCTGAAAGGAGGCATTTATGGAGCACTTAAAAACTTAACGATGTGTTGCTACATGTATTGTCCATTCTACGATGCTTGAATAAAAATAATTTTGTAGCATTCTTCTTTTCATTTTATATATTGGAACCTCTACAGTTCCTAAAGAACCTTCCCTTTATTATAAAAATTTCGATTGACTCAAAAATGTTCACCAAAAATTATAAAGAAGATATGTGAGAAGACATTCTTACCCCACTCCTTTGCAAGGGTGGAAGGCTCAAGGGTGTGGTACCTTGCTTGTATTTTCAGACATCTTCAATTTATTATCAGTTTTGCTGTTTTTTTCTTCTTCCTTTTTCCCTGCTTAAATATTATTTGCTATTTGGTATAGATCTCTGGGAGGGGGGATGCTAGGAAAAATCCTGGTGAGGAAAAAAAAACAAAACAAAAGATATGAATAATTTATTTTCTTTTTTGGGGTTTGTTTTGGCAGGGTAATTGGGGTTAAGTGACTTGCCCAGGGTCATACAGCTAGGTACATGTATCAAGTGTCTGAGGTCAGATTCGAACTCAGCTCCTCCTGACTCCAGGGCTGGTGCTTTATTTACTGTGCCACCTAGCTGCCCCGAATAATTTATTTTCTAAAAATAAAGAAGTATTTGCTGAATTGAATTCGTCAAATTGAACACAGAAAAGAGAATGATACTAAGAAGCTGTTTGATTCCTTGGATAAATTTGTGAATGTCCCATGTTTCCCCAATATTCCATCTAGGTCTGGGATCTGATCAACGTCAGCACTCCCGATATTGATACAGATTACACCTCATTCATACCTGCCCATCCTCTTTCATTTCCTCCCACAACTTGATCGTAGGATATCCACCCAGTATGTTAGGAACCTTCCTAGCATTTTTCCTTGAATATCAAGGCAGACAGAACATTTGCTGGCAAGGTTTTTCCCTCTTATTTCCATGTGCACAATGTTCTACACACACATATACACAAACACACACACACACATATACACAAACACACACACACACACACACACACACACACACACACACTGAGGCACATAGGCACAGATTAACAAACACAGGGCTGATGGACTTTTTTAGAATATTCCCCATTAAGTACACTAAACTTCACTTAAGTGTGTTGCTATTCCCAGTGTGGTCACTAGGTGTCCTCAGAGACCGTGCTAACTACACAGAAACAGTAGAGGAGACGCAGGTCTGTACTGGATCTCCTAAGAAATTTATTTTTTTATTATTAATGAGGAATTTTATATTCCTCCAAAATACCATGAAACATAGTACACTTCAAGATACATACTAGGCAATTAATTTATGCTTGACTGACTATTGGCTGAAGTCCTTTGAAGGAAACTGTATCTCAGTCAAGAGGCTCTCTTCACTGCCCCGTGGTTTGGTGTAGTCAGTGCAAAGGTCATTCACAATCTGGAGGACATCTGGAACACTTCATTTGGATTCTGTGGGGAGCATACATCTTCTTGTTCTATGCCTCATTTGAAGCAGCCAGATGGTGAGTGGATAGAAAACTGGACCTGGAGTGAAGAACTCCTGAATTCAAATCTGCCATTAGACACAAGCGGAGTGACCTTGAATATGTCACTTACCTCTGTCTGCCTCAGTTTCCTTGTCTGTAGAATAGAATAACAGTAGCACCTATTTCCTAAGGTTGTAAGAACCAAATGAGATGATATTTGGGGTTTTTTTGTTTGTTTTGGAGGGGGAAGGCAGGGCAATTGGGGTTAAGTGACTTGCCCAAGGTCACATAGCTGGTAAGTGTCTGGGGCCACATTTGAACTCAGGTCCTCCTGACTCCAGGGCTGGGCCCCCTATGAGATGATATTTTTGAAGTGTTTTGCAAATCTTGAAGTGGTATATAAATGCTGTTATCAATATTAATATCAAGAGAGTAGCAGAGGCAAATTAACTATGTTGTTAAATCTTTCAAAGAATCTCATATGTATGGAGTCTTGTTGTCTGAGATCCTAGTGCAACATTTTGCTCTATTTAAATGCTTTTCAATGTTGATGAATAATAAACAGAGGATACTAAGAAGAGGAATTTTATATTTCTTATAATTTCATTCACTTGTATGATGATAAAAACACATGGTCAGCTGTGGATATCACTCTCAAAAGCCTGTCTGTGTGACAAATGATTCATCGAAATGTTTGATTTTATTCCAATCAGTATTAATCAGTTTAGTGTGATTACATAGGGGTAATGATTATTAGTATTGTATTTGTCTATCAATATACATTTAGTTAGTCTAGTCAACTAATATTAGTATAGAAATTAAATATATTAACACCTATTTTGCATATATTTAGGGATAATTAGATAGGACAGATTCTTCTATTAGGCACCAAAATTTAAACTACAAGATTATAAATTACTTGCTTAACTATAGGAAGCTAGCTAAAGGACCTCCAACCTTTCTTCCTGATGAGTAAGTGACGAGGCCCAGTGTGGCAAAGATGACCTAATGATATGGTAAGTCCTCCAGCTATTTCTCCACCCTTACTGTCTCTTTCCTGGGGAAATGGATCTATGAGCACTTGGCCAGCGAGTGACCCTATCTTTGCATTGCTGGAGCTGCCTACAGCTCAACTCTCTATTGCCCAACACGGGGATAGTGAAAGAGCATCAACTCTGCCAATTTTTGGACAATCTCTACTGGTCATTGACCATAAACATGAATTGAAGATTCTCCTGCAGGGTCAAGATGTATAGGTTTATCAATCAACGAGACTGTATTTTATTTACCTCTTCTGTATCATCTAGGTATTAAGCACTATAAAACTAAGGCCCTGGAGACAGGAGAAATCTCAGATCATGAAAAAGATGTGAGATCCATTCATTGAAGAGGGGGTCTGGTCCTTTTTATTAATGGTTATTGGCTTGGAGCTCTACCTCAGTTGTTTTTATTGCAGTTTGGAAGTTTTTATCTCACGTCTCAGTTCTCTTCTCATACCTTCTTCAAGGATACCTTTTATATGTGTATAAATTATTCCTATAAAATTTTTATATAAATGGGGACATAAGAATATAAGTTGGTAGTCAGTCACCCTATCTTGGTAATAATAAGATCTGAAGTTTTTCTGTATCTTTCATATCTTCCCCTCTCTTAGATTCCTTAAGAATTGATACCTCAGCACCATCAAAATTGTGTTATCTGTGGCATGGCCTGTCTGTGTATACTTGTCTAATGTATACTTGGGTCTATTTCAGCTACTCTTCTAATCTTTGTTTTTTCTTCAGTGTCTTTTCTACTTAGGCAATACATCTAGGTTGATGGGTCCAGCATGTGGTGGCTCCATCGTTGTTGGTGGTGAAAAGAGTTTTTTTAAAAAGTCTTATAGATCTTGTACATTTCTCATCTGCTTATTGTCTTCCTTCCAGTTACATCCTTAAATGTCTTGTGATGAGTCCTTGTTTTTGTTATATCTCTCATGCAGCTTTCTTTAAGCTTATTTCCCCCTTAACTGCTTATGAAGCAAAGTCCCACGCAATTTTTGCTGTCTTCCTTTGTATGAGTTTATTTTTTATACCAATTTTTTGCTCAACTGCTATTTCTGTTGACTTGGCATTAATTAGGATGATTTCTAGTTGTTTTTTTTGTTATGCCCATTGTGGCAATTGATTTACATCAATTAAGCGCCTTTAGTCAATTATAATCAATGTTGATAATTTCCTTTGTGCCCCATCATGACTCAAAATCATGTGAGGATGAAATTAATTAATAATCAAGCATATATTAAGCACCTGCAATGTGCCAGTCATTGTGTTGATTTTGGAGATACGAAAACAAGATATAAATACAAAAACAATCCCTGACCTCAAGGAGCTTAGATTTTAAGAGAAGACAGTATGTACATTTATAAGTGCATACAAAAAATATGCAAGGTAATTTACATAAGGAAGGCAATATCAGCTTGGTGAGAGATCAAAAAAGGTTATCTTGAGCCGAACTTTAAAAAAATTTGATATTTTATTTTTTCCCCAGTTACATGTAAAAACAATTTTAACATTTAAAAAAATTTGAATTTCAAATTCTTTCACTTTCTCTCTTCCCTCACCCCCTCATTGAGAAGGCAAGCAATTTGATATAGGTTATACATGTGTAGTCATGCAAAACATTTCCATGTTAGTCATGTTGTGAAAGAAAATACAGACAGAAAAATAATCAAAAAAATAAATGAAGTTAAGAAAAGGTATGCTTTTGATTTACATTCAGACTCTATCAGTTCCCTGGAGATAGCATTTTTCGTTATTAAGTACTTCAGAATTGTCTTAGATTACTGTATTGCCAAGAATAGCTAAGTCGCTCACAGTGGATTATCATATAATATTGCTGTTACGGTATACAATGTTCTCCTACTTCTACTCATTTCACTTTGCATCAGTTCCTGTTTGTCTTTCCAGGTTTTTCTGAGAGCATCCTGTTCATCATTCCATATAGCACAATAGTATTCCATCACAATCACATACAACAATTTGTTCAGCCATTCCCCAATTGAGGGACATCCCCTCAATTTCCAATTCTTTGCCACCACTAAAAGAACTGCTATAAATATTTTTATACGTATAGGTCCTTTTCCTTTTTTAAAATCTTTTTGGGATACACTCCCAGTAGTGGTATTGCTGGGTCAAAGGGTATGCATGGTTTTATAGTCTTTTGAGCATAGTTCCAAATTGCTTTCCAGAATTGTTGGATCAGTTCACGACTCCACCAATAGTGCATTAGTGTTTCAATTTTCACAACACACTCTCCAACATTTGTCATTTTCCTTTTCTGTCTTATTAGCCAATCTAATAAGTATGAGGCAGTACCTCAAAATTGTTTTATTTTTATCTTGCATTTTTCCACTCAATAGTGCATTAGGGTATTTTTTCATATGGCTATAGAAAGCTTTGATTATTTCATCTGAAAACTGTTCATATCTTCTGATCACTTATCAATTGGAGAATAGCTCTTATTTTTATAAATTTGACTCTGTTCTCTGTTTGAGAAATGAGAGAAACTTGCATAATTTTTTTCAGTTATGATTATTAACTATGTATTTCCCTACAGCCTATTTCCCCCTGTTTATCCTACTCACTCTGTCCTTTCATCCTATCCTTTCTCAAAAGTGTTTTGCTTCTGACTTTTGCCTCCCCTAATCCTCCCTCCCTTCTATCAGTCCCTTTGCTTCTCTTATCCTCTTCCCCTCCTACTTTCCTATTATGGTAAGATAGATTTGTATATCCAAATGAATATATATGTTATTCCCTCTTTGAGCCAGTTCTGATGAGAGTAAGGCTTATGAACTCTGCCCTACCTCCCCTATAAAAGTTCTTTCACATCTCTTTTATGTCAGATAATTTACTCTATTCTAATTCCTCCTTTCCCCTTTTCCCAGTGCATCCCTCTTTCTCATCCCTTAATTTAATTTAATCTTTTTAGAAAATCATCTCATCGTATTCAACTTACACCCATGTCCTCTGTCTATGTATTACTACTTTTAACTGCTCTAATAACGAGAAAGTTTTTAGGAGGAAAAATATCATCTTTCCATGTAGGAACGTAAACAGTTTAACCTTATGGAATCCCTTATGATTTGTCTTTCTTGTTTACCTTTTTATGCTTCTTTTTAGCATTGTATTTGAAAGTCAGATGTTCTATTCAGCTCTGGTCATTTCATTAGGAATGCTTGAAAGTCCTCTTTTTCACCGAATATCCATTTTTCCACCTGAAGGATTATACTCAGTTTTTCTGGGTAAGTGATTCTTAGTTGTAATCCAAGCTCTTTTGCCCTCTGGAATATCATATTCCAAGCCCTCTGATCCTTTAATGTAGAAACTGCTAAATCTTGTGTTATCCTGGCTATGGCTCCATGATACTTGAATTGTTTTTCTGGCTGCTTGTGACATTTTTTCCTTGACCTGGGAGCTCTGGAATTTGTCTATAATGTTCCTGGGAGTTTTCATTTTGAGATTTCTTTCAGGAGGTAATTCACGGATTCTTTGAATTTCCATTTTTAACCTTCTGGTTCCAGAATATCAGGGCAGTTTTCCTGGATAATTTCTGGAAAGATGATGTCTAGGCTCTTTTTTTGATAATGGCTTTCAGGTAGTGCAACAGTTCTCAAATGATCTCTCCTCCATCTATTTTCCAGGTCAGTTGTTTTCCAATGAGATATTTTCTTCTTTTTTTCATTCTTTTGATTTGATTTTACTATTTCTTGATGTTTCATAAAGTTAGTAACTTCCACTTGCCCAATTCTAATTTTTAAGGAATTATTTTCTTCAGTGAGCTCTTGTACCTCTTTTTCCATTCTGTTTTTCAAGGCATTCTTTTCTTCATTGGGTTTTTGTGCTTCTTTTACCATTTGGCCTATTCTGGTTTTTAAGGTATTGTTTTTCTTCAGTATTTTTTGTGCCTCCTTTGCTATGCTGTTGATTTTTTTAAATCATTATCTTGTATCACTCTCATTTTTCTTCTCAATTTTTTTTACTACCTCTCCCACTTGATTATTAAAATCTTTTTTTGAGATCTTGCATTGCCTGAGACCAATTCATATTTTTGCTTTGAGGCTAGCAGTTTTGACTTTGTTTTCTTCTGAGTTTGCATTTTTGTCTTTCCTGTCACCATAATTATTTTTTATAGTCAGGATCTGTTTGCTCATTTTTCCAGTCTATTTCTTGACTTTTAACTCTATGCTCTGCTTCTGCAGTGGAGAGGGCACTTTTCCAAGCTTTGGGTTTTTTGTTTAACTGTTTTCTGAGATAATTCTAAGGACCTGTAAGATTTAGGTTCTTCCCAGGTGGTAAGATCTAGGGAGAGTTGTGTTTACTACTCTCCTGGCCTGTGTTCTGGTTTGTGAGTGACCATAAGCACTCTTCTCTGCCTTGTAACAGTGACCAGCGTTCCAGTTCACCTGCAGCGGCAAACTCTGGTGTGCTAGTGCTTATCCTCATGATGGACTGTGACCCAGTTTCAAGTATGGGCAAAGTAAGAATCCTGCCCCTGCTGCCAGCAAAGGGACCCTTGTAATGTTCTTCTGACCAGTTGTCTGACTCTCTTTTCCTGTGTCTGTGGGCTGAGAGGTCTGGAAACCACTACTGCCACCACTGATTAGGTCACCTCCAACGACTACTGCTGGTTTGCTGGGGTGTGGCCTGGCTGAAGTATGCCCCACTCTTACCCTTCCTATTGACCTTCTAAGTTGTCTTGTGCTGGAAAATTTTTTCAGTCCATACTTTTGTGGATTCTGCCACTCCATAATTTATTTTGTGATAGGTGTTTGGAGGAGTTTGGGGGGAGCTCAGGGGAGTCCCTGCCTTCTCTCCACCGTCTTGGTTCCACCCATCTTGAGCTGAACTTTGAAGGAACCTAGGGCTTTGAAAAGACACAGAGATAGGAGATGGAGGTTTTTCTGTATGAGACAGACTACCAATTTAGGTAGACCCTCAAGTTCCTGAAGGGAATTATACGATAACAAGATGACAGTCTTATTATTGCCTTTAGTTTTTATATCATAGTTATTTATGAGGGAAAACCCTCCCACCACCAATAGCAGGTCCTTAATACATATTTGTAATTGTTGCATTTGTTTAAATGTAGCAGTTTAAAGGGACAGGCTGAATATTAAGGAGAATTAAAGCAGGAGTTATCCTAATTGCGATCTTTATAGGAGCTTATCCTATATAGGACAATATTGGCTCAGTAAGAATTGATGTTTGTCCTTTGTTTTTGAAGAGGAGCAGGAAGAAATGATGAATGGAAGGTCTAATTCTGAACTGTGCAGATTGAGTGAGATCAAGCCAGTCCAGGATTTCAAGGAATAAAAGGCATAGCTCCACAAATATTTGATTCAACTCTAGGGTTTAATCGTACAATACACACTATTAGTTCTGTACACATATCTAAAGGATGCAAGGACATGTGCTCACCTGCTCTGCTGCCCCCAGGGTTTCAGCCTTCATTCTAGTTCTAAGAGATGAAGCAATGTCTATCATAACCCCAGGGCGCAAGTCCTCCATAGAAGGGCAGGTAGATGCTGAGTGGTTCAACATGTTAGCGCTGATGCTGTTTTATACTTAATAGGACAAGGGAGCTGGGAGCCCTTTACAAAGGTATCAATCTAGATTGACTGGGCACTTATAAACACAACAATTGTGAGCCAACCAGCTAGGGATAAATACAGGAGTTGGTAACATCCTTTGATATTTATGCCATGACTGGTCATTTTCGATGTTTCTGTTGGTGGGTATCCCCATGTCCCTTGAGAAGAAGGGACATTAACAAGACCCCTAGAACTCCCAGAATAGACAGGGATGAGGAAAACCGTTTAATTTTGTAAAATTGAATTATGTATAACCTCTCGGTGCCCCAGGAAATTCTTTAAGACTGTAAATTATGGAACAATTGGAAATTTACTTTGATAGACAGAGATGTTAACTCTCATCAGAACCTCTCTACACTCACGAAATCACAGGTCCAGATTCCTTCTTTCCTTCTTTCCTTCCTTCTTTCCTTCTTTCCTTCTTTCCTTCCTTCTTTCCTTCCTTCCTTCCTTCCTTCCTTTCTTCCTTCCTTCCTCTCTTTCTTCTTTATTTCATTCATATAATATAGGTGGTATAATGAAGAGCCTTGGGCCAAATCTCTCTGGACTTTAGTTTCCTTCTTCGTAAATTGAGGAAGGCTAGGCAAGTGAAGCTAGCCTCAGAGACAGGAAGACCTGGGTTTGGGTTTTGCCTCTGACACATATCAGCTGTATGATCATGGGTAAGTCATTTAACTTCAGAGCCTAAGGAAACTCTTTAAGAATCCACATTACAGGTGAATTGCCAATCTACTTTCCATAGTTGGAGTTCCTCATACTAATGAAATCAAAGACCCTAACCCCTCCCCCAAATGAAGGGGTTAGATGTCTCTAAAGACCTTAAACCTGTAATAATAATCACAAACTCACAGAATCTGAGAGTTGGAAGGGATCTCAGCAGACATCTAGTCCAACTCTTGCATGAAAAGAATCCCAATTCTAACATACCCAACCATAAGATATCCAGTCTCTGCTTAAGGACCTCCAAGGAAGGGTAACCTACCACCTCTTCAGACAGCCCATTCTGTTTTGGGATGGTTCTAATTGTTTAAAAAAAATTCCTGACATCAATCCCAAATTTTCATCTTTGTAACTTCCATACCTTGGTCCTGGCTTTTCCCTATGGGGTCAAGTGGATCAAGTTTAGTTCCCTCCTTCACATGATAGCACTTCAAATGCTAGAACACAGCTATCCTTTCCTCTCTGGATCTTTTCTTGAGACTAAACATTCCCAGATCCTTCAGCTGATCTTAATATATCATGGATACAACGCCCTTCATCATCCTGGTTGCCTCCCTCTGGACACAGCAGGGAGAAAAGATTTCTGGTACCACGGATTGTGAGTTTACCTTTACCCTCATGTTCTCTGCATATGTTCCTCATTACCATTGTACTCTAAGTGTCTCCTGTTCTTCCCATGAATGCTCTGTTTATTTGTAGGAAAGGGAACATCTCTAATTTATCTTGTATATACCTTGTTTGTATGTGGTTATTTTCATGCTCAGTCAGGATAATGAAATAACAAAATCACTTACTGTTAGAATTCTCTCAGCATCACTGCTAAGTGTACCATATATTACTCAATGATTTCTGCATTGATGGAGCTAAAAGGCCCCCAAATGTTATTTTGGTGTTCTGCTCTGGTTTTTCCCCTATACGAAAAATTAAATCTCTTTTGTTGGTTGCTTCCTTGTTTACAAAGTGGACAAAGTCTTCCTCATTATGCTGTGAACTCCTGAGAACAGGTATCATCTTCTGTTTTTCTTTGTATCCTCAGCAATTAGCACAGAGCCTCAGTAGGTATTTAACAAATGCTTATTGACTGACTATTCTTGGTCTGCTATTTGAACTAATGCCTTTGCTGAGAGCCAATTAATTATACTAGCTGATTGTTAATGGAAAACACACTGGTAGGGGCTCATGTAAAAGAAGGATAGTCAAACAAGTTTACTCCTAAAGCTCGAAGTAGCAGTTACAATTCTGGGATCCCCAGGCTATAAATGCAAGAGTATGTTGGGGGAGCCTCTTTTTGGGGACTCTTACAAGATTCTTTATCAAAAGCTTTCTAAAATATAGGTAAATCTATATCCACAACGTTCTCATCTATCAGTTCCAGAATCCTGTCAAAAAGGAAAAGGAGATGAAACCTGCCTTTTTGTGGTTGAGAGTTCAAGTCTGGAGGTAGAAGATGTGAGAAGACATAACTAACAGCCCATCCAAAGGGAATCACGAACTCTCCTGATACCTTAAGAGTTCGGCTCCTTAAGGTCAGAGGCTCCGACTCTCATTTTTGCTTTTGTATTTTCATCACCTAGCACAGTAATTGTCGCACTATTAATTGTTTTTGATTGATTGCTGAGCAGGATTTACAGGCCCTAAGACTATGGGGGTTTCCTTTCCCTCCTACCCACTTGTATTCCCAGATCTTTGCTGCCTCCCTTCCCACACTTCACAAATTAAAGCCAGAGTGGAGTTTTGATGAGGGTTTAAGTTTTATATTAAATTTTCAATATTTTCACATGGTAATTTTCAATATATCCACATGGCAGGAAACAGAATATTGCATTGCACCAGGTCAGCAGAGATAGCTAGTCAGCACTAATCTGGCTGATAGAAACTACCCTTCTCCCCACTGTGGAGCTTCAGCCCCACAGGACACTTGGTCCAGGAGAAACAGAGCTGTCTGACCTTCCACCTCTGGTTTCATCACCACATTCTTGCTACACAGCATGGGGTACTGGTCACTTGCCTATGATCTTGTGGGGCTCACATGGCCCCATGTGACAGCTCAGTTAGAAACTATGTCCCTTAACGGGGGGGGGGGGCGGCAGGGCAGGAGGAGGACCAGAACCTGTAGTACCAAGAACTTGTAGAAACATGATAGACTTTAGAAAGAACTTTGGACATTCTGGCCCAATGTCCTCATTTTCTAGATGAACAGCCAGAGACCCGGAGAGGCTTAATTACCCCAAATCATACAAGGGGCAAGTGGTAGAGGATTCAAACATCACTCTTCTCATTCATATCCAATGCTCTTTTCACTATGCCATGATGCCTCTTAGTAATTATTATCATTACTAATCATTATAGTAATTATTGTAATTACATATAATGACAGCTAGCATTTATGTAGTGCTTTAAGGTTTCGAAATACTCTACAAACATTATCTCATTTGAATCTCACAACCACCCTGGGAGGTAGGTGCTATTATTATCGCCCCCATTTTACAGATGACAAAACTGAGGTGGAGGGCAAGTGACTTGCCCAGAGTGTGTGTCTGAGGCAAGATTAGAGCTCAAGTCTTCTGGACTCCCAAGTCTAGCACTGAATGCAAAAATGAATGCACCACTTGGCTGTCCTGGTAAAATTCAGAAAGAAAGGGCAATTTTGTTACAGAAGGAAATTGTTTGAATTTTAGCTTATAGAACAACAAAAAATACTCACCAGTTCTCAGTTCTACTCTTGTAGCTGGAAAGCAGTTGAGGGTGGGGAGGGGGGGTTGGTTAATAACTAACCCATCTATCACTTCCATTTTCCCCTGGAAGATTGCTTTCTATTTCAAGATTAATGGGAAGGAACAGTCCTTGCTGATTCCTAAACAATATTCACCCTTTTGCCTGTTTTGTAACCATCACTGCTTAAACTCTGTGGTCCCAACACTTGTTAACTAATTGAGGATTCCTTCTGCCCTCATGCCAAGCTGGGCTGCACCCCCTCCTCTTCCCATCTTCTCAGACTTGTCAGCACTTTGCTATTTCTGGGCTAAGGAGCTCAGTCTTAAGAGACATGTCTCTGAGTCAGTAAGAAAGGTTCTTAACCTGGCAAAGCAAAAAGACTTAGAACTGAGGAAGGGAGGGGAGTTGGAAACAGAAGCAAACCTTGATGGGAATGGGGAGCCCCCTAGGCTGCATCCCCCGTTCAAATCTTCCTAGTACAACCTAATCTCTTTCAGAGCTGCTTGTGTCTGGTGTCACATGGGGGATCCTTTAAAGCCTCTCAGGACAATTGTAAATAAATCTGAGATTTATACTTGGCCCAGGGCAGAAGGGGATTCCAGGCCATAACATCAATGAATGTTTTCCCCAAATAGCCACAGTGAGGACTATTCATTCATTTTTGTATTATTATTTTTTAAAGAGCTGTAGTATTTGGAAGAAACCCACCTACCCCAGGGACTACAGCATGGGTCACCCTGGATGTTGATCATGTTTGGGCTTCTGGCAAGGACTTTCAATCAAAATAAACCTCCTGTTAGATAACGCTCAGAAAGGTAAGGTTGCTGCTTCTCTTTAGAACAGAGGTTTTTAACCTTTGATGTATCACAGACTTCTTTGGCAATCTGATGAAATCAATGGGCCCCTTCTCAGAAGAATATAATTGAAGGGAATGCTAATTTTAGTTAAAGGATAATAAGATAAATGTGTCATTTTTATTTTAATATCATATTAACATTCATATCAATATTTAAAAATAAATGTATAATTTTAGGGTAATAAAATAAATGTGATTTTATATTTTAATTTTATATTAATATTTTAAAATAAACATGTAATTTTAGCGTGACAAAGATAAACATGGAATTTTTTTCCCAAATAAATTCCCAACCCCCTCCCCTCCTGCAATCTGTCTGTAGACCATGTACTTCAGGTTAAGGACCTCTGCTCTAAAGAAATGAGATGGCCCCTTTTGGCAGTCTGGTGGATCTGCGTATGGATCCCCTTCTCAAAATGATGGTTTTAAAAAAATGAAGGAAATGCTAACTTTCAACCAGAAGATAGTAAAATAAACATGGATTTTTTTCCCATCAGAGTTCATAAGCCCCCTGCAATCTATCTACAGATCATGTACTATAGGTTAAAGACCCCTGCTCTAAAGAAACAAGATGGGGAGACATGGGAAATATTCTATAAAAATCAAAGGTTTTCCTTAATTCTTCTAGGCTCACAAATTATCAAGAGGAGAGTGAGACCCATGGACTATTAGATTTGAACCCCCAGCACTTAGCCTGGCATACGATATTTAATAAATGAATGCTACTTGACTTGACTTTCTAGGGTCTTTTCCAACTCTGAAATGTTAGAACTTGCTGAGTATCCCCAATGAAACAGTTCCACTGGCTTAGTTCTGACTACTTCCACCATTTCCTGGCATTCACTCTCCAGTTTCATGCATCCCCTTACAGTTTGGGGCCATCTGTACATTTTTTTAAAGTGGGTTGGACTTTTCTGAAAGTTAAACTCAAAAAGAATGATATGGGGTGGCCATTTTATATCATGTGACTGGGGTTTTTGTTTGTTTATTTATGGATCCGAAATGTTCGATGAAGCTCCTTGGACACTGCAGTCTTTTGTTTATTACTTATACACAATTCATCCTTTGCAGCCTAACTATACTGAACAAGTATGAAATTAAAGTTTGAAACAATGGTTAATAAAATCTTTCCCTAGTTAAAACAACAAATAAACAGGAATTAGGCAAGGGATCAAACTCTCCTTTTAGACTGTCTAGAGCTGTGAAGGGCTTTAGAGAGCATGCCATCCCAACTAAGGCCAGACAGATGAAATGACTTCTCCAAGATCACAAAGGTCACAAGCAGCCAAGCTGGGTTTTGAATTCAGATCTACCCTCTACAGCCACTACATCATGTGGTCCTTTGCTTCATATTCAGAATTAACTCACTAAACTAAGTGTAATATGTGGTTTATTTCTGTTAGTGAGAGAGAAAGAATGAGAGGTAACCAAACTATATTTGGTATCCACAGAACCATAACCTCCAAGTACAAAGAACAATAAATTAATCAACCAATCAGCTTTTAAATATAGAAATAATAAATAAAATAAAAACTATTCTTTGAAAAAGACTAATAAAATTGATTAGCCAGTTGGGTTTTTTAAAAAAGGGCTGAGATAGGGAGAAAATTTAGAACTCAAAATCTTGCGGAAATGAATATTGAAAACTAAAAGTAAATTATTTTTTTTTAAAAAGGGATGAAAATCAAATGATAAAAATAGCAAATGAACAAAGGGAAATCACAACAAAACCAGAAGAAATAAAAAGAATGATCAGAATGTACCATGCACAGTATTCTAACAAAGTTGAGAACACAAAAGAAGCAGAGGAATGCTTTCAAAAACATAAAATATCCAAACTAACAGAAAAAGAAATGAGGATCTTGAATAGCCAAGCTGAGGGGAAAAATTAGATAGCAGTAAAGGAACTATCAGAGAAAAAATTCCTAGCCTTGGTGGACTCATGGGAGAATTCTGTCAAACTTTAATAGAACCATTAATATCAATATTACACAAATCGGTCTCAAAAATTAAGAAAGTATCCTATCAAATTGCTTTTTTGGGGACAAATATAGTCCTAATACTTAGACCAAGTAAGGATAAAGCAAAGAACTACAGACTAATATCGAAAATGGATATAAATTCAAAAATTTTAAGTAAAATCTATCAGATGTTAGTGATTCATCCAAGAAATCGTTCCTTATAACCAATTTGGATTTATACTAGCAATGCAAGGATGGTTCAACGATTGGAAAACAGGATTAGTCATATTAAAAACAATAAACAAGTTTTTATCAAGTGCCCAGGATATGCAGGTACTGGGGATAAAATATACCCTGACCTCAATGAGTTGTAGTCTACCAGGGGTGAAGGGGAAAAGTTGTAAGCATTTATATAGTGCCTACTATGTGCCAGACACTAGGGAAGAAATACTCCTGTCTCTCAAAGACTTATAGTCTGCCAGGGGTGAAGGGGAAAGGTAGTAAGCATTTCTATAGTGCCTACTGTGTGCCAAGCACAAGGGAAGAAATACTCCTGCCTCTGAAAGACTTACAGTCTACCAGGGTGAAGGAAGAAGAGCATAAGCATTTATATAGTGCCTACTGTGTGCCAGGCACTAGAGAAGAAATTACTGCCTCTCAAAGACTTACGTCTACCAGGGGGAAGAGAAAAGGGGATAAACATTTATATAGTGCTTACTGTGTGCCAGACACTAAGGAAGAAATACTCCTGACTCTCAAAGACTTACAGTCTACCAGGGTGAAGGGAGAAGGGGATAAGTATTTATATCATGCCTGCTGTGTTCTAGACACTGTGCTAAGCACTTTATAATTATTATTTCATTTTATCTTCATAACAAGGGAGGTAGATGCTGTTATTACCCCCATTTTACAGCTTTAAAAACTGAGGCATAGAGGTTAAATGACTTATCCAAGGTCACAGAACTAGTTTCAACTCAGATCTTCCTGACTCCAGGCCCAGTGCTCTATCCACTTTGTAACCTAGGGGAAACAATAAAACACACCACACATACACATATGTACACACATAATATACAATGTATACACATATTTATAGATATACACATATAATGTATACATTCATACATAATGTCTGTATATGAATAGATATAAAATAGATACAAGGTAATTTCTTTGGAAGATGCTACAATCTGAGAGGAATAGGAAAGATTTCATGTAGAAAGGGGTCTTATTTTGAATTTTAAAGAAAACTAGGGATTCTAAAAGATGGAAGAAAGGAAGAGATGTTTTCTAAGGATGGAGGAAAACAGTGCAAAGGCAGTAAGTGGACCATTATGGATAGGGAAAAGAAAGAAGGTTAGTCTGGCTGGACTAGAGAGTATGAAAGGGAGTAAGGTGTAGTAAGGCTGTATAGAGAAGTTGAGGTCAGGCTGTGAAGAGCTTTAAACGTTAAATGAAAGACTTTATATTGATTCTAAAGACAATAGGGAGCCACTGGAGTTTGTTGATTAGGAGACTGACATGGTCAGATTTATGCTTTAGAAAAATTAATGGATAAATTGGATAAAATTAAAGGAGAGATTAGAGATGGAAGAAAATTGAGGTAGGAAGGCAAATTAGGAGGCCATTGTAATGGGCAAGCAAGAGGTGATGAGGGCCTGAATTAACAAGATGGCTGTGTGAATGGGCAGAAGTAAGTGGGGATGGATGTGAGAGATGTTGTGGATGTGGAATTGACAAGATTTGACCACTGGTTGTATGTATAGAATGAGAGAGAGTGAAGATATTGCAAACCCAGGTGCATAGGAAGATGCTGGTGCCCTTGACAGAAATAAGGAAAGGCAGGAAAAGAGGTGGATTTGAGGGGAGTAAATAAAATGAAATCTGTTTTGGACTTGTTGAGTTTGAATTATGTCTGGGATGTCTAATTTAAAATGCCCAGTGGGTACTTGGGGGACATAAGATTGTAATCAGGAGACACCAGGACTGGATATATAGATGGTGGGGGGCATGTTGCCTAGAGAGGAAAATTAACTCCATGGGAACTAAAGAGGTTATCAATAGAAAGAACGTAGAAGGAAAAGAGAAGAGTACCTAGGACAGCGCCTGGGTGAACATCAACCAGTAGAGAGCACCGTGTGGATGACAGGCCATCAAATGACTGAGAAGGCATGGTCAGACAGGTAGGAAGAGAACCAAGAGAGGAATGTTGTGAAAACACAGAGCGGGGGAGCATCTAGGAAAAGAAGATGGTTAATAGTGTCAAATGCCACAGAGAGGTCAAGAGAGATGAAGATCAAGCTAAAGGTCCAGGATTTTGCAAAGAAGAGATCATTAGTAACTGCACTAAAACTGTGCAGTTTTAGTTAAGTGATGAGGCTGGAAGACAGATTACAAGGCTTGAGAAGCAAGTGAGAAGACAAGAATTTGATGCAACCAGCCTAAACATCTTTTTTAGGAGTTTGACTGAGCAAGGGAGGAATGATATAGGACAATAACTCAAGGAAATTGAGATTTACATTTTTTTATTTAAATTTTATTTTAATTTTTTCTTTCCTTTTTATATTTTTTAGAGCTGAGTTTTTTTAAAGAATGAGGGAGACCTGGGACTGTATGGATACAGCAGGGAAGAAACTAGTGGATAGGGAGAAACTGAATGTTAGAGAGAAAGAAGGCATTTTTTGAGAAAAGATTGAAGGATGGAAACAAGAATGGAAACACCTTTTAACAGAAATTGGAGTTTCACAATGAAGAGAAAAGGAGGAGAAGATCACAGTGAATATTTGCTATTTTATCAGTAAAATATAGGATGGGGTCCTTAGTTGAGAGGGGGAGGGGATGGTATGTGAGACTTGAGAAGCAAAGATTTAGAATAACTGCTTTGGTGAAAGGGACAGAGAATTATTTAGGGAGAAATACAAGGATCACCTTACTAACCGAGGGCCCGGTTGAGATTACAAAAAGGAAACTTGCAGTGAGTCTAATCAGCATGGTTGTGTCATTTCTTCCAGCTCTGCTCAGTAGCACATGAGTAGAAGCAGAGGAAGCAAATGGTGTGAGTGACCTAGGGTAGGGGTTCAGCAAAGCATGAGCTGCAATAGGACAAGGGAGTGAGGGATTCAATTTTAGAGAAGTGTAGAGTTGAAATAGTTAACTTAAATGTCAAGATTTGAAAGGAGGAAAAGAATAGTCCAAGCAAGGGTGATGGCCTGGGAAAGTGCTGAGAGGTGGAAGAATTGGCAGCCGTAGTGAGGATGAAGAATAGGTTTAGAATTCAAATCTGTCCTCAGACACTTACAAGCTGTGTGACCCTGGGCAAGTCACTTAAACCTGATTGGAAGAAGAAGGAGAAGGAGGAGCAGGAGGAGAAGAGAAGGAGGAAGAAGAAGAGGAAGAAGGAAGAGGAGGAGGAGACAAAGAAGGAAAAGGAGAAGAAGGAGGAGAAAAAGAGAAAGAGGAGGAGGAGGAGAAGGGGGAGGAAGAGTAGCAGCAGTAGTAGTAAGTAGTAGTAGTAGTTGTTTAGATAATGGAATGCTAGGAAGTTAATAATGGGTAAAAGTAACATCAGAGTGCTTGGTCATAGAAGTGGAAGGTTTGTGGGTAATGGCAATACCAAGGGGTGACTGAGGTAAAGAGGAAGAGGTCTTGGAAGTTGAATAAACTGAGGAAATGAGATGTTAGGATAATCAGGGGAACATCATTATGTATACTGAAGTTCCTTAATATAAAGGCAGGTGTTGGAGTGAAGAAGATCGGGGACCAGAAATTGAACTCATTGAGAACAACTCCCAAGATGTGGCTTTGCTGCTAAATGTGGATAGCGTGTACCTAAAGTAAGAGAGGTAGGAGAGGGGTAGCCTCCGAATGATACTCAGGAAGGGGCAGTGTGCAAGAAGGATTGTTTTGACTTTTCCAGAACCAATATGTGTGTAGAGGTGAGGAGGACGGGGATGAGAGAAGATACAACCAGTACTGGAAAGGGTGGCTAGACACGTAATGTCAGTGGGGGGAGCCAGGTATCATTGAATGACAGAAGATCTAAAGTCCATGAAAAGACAAGGTCTAAAATGAAGGGGAAATATAGTAATTGTGGACTATGAGTTCCAGAGAGCACAGTGGAAGAGGATGGCAGAGCAGGAGAGGGATGTTGGATGGGTTGAATTGAGGTGAATGGGCAGGAAAGAATAGGAAATGGGCAGCTAGGGGACGCAGCTGATAGAGAGCTGGACAAGGACTCAGGAAGACCTTAGTTCAAATCCAGCCTTAGATACTTATGAGCAAGGCAAGTCAACCTCTTCTGACTCAGTTTCCTCATCTATAAAGTGGGGATAATAGTAGCACTAACTGCCCCAGTTGTTGTGAGGATAAAAAGAAATAATCTTTGCAGAGCATTTCACAAACTTTAAAGCTTTGTTAACTATTTTGAGGCACAAGGGCAGTTTACTTGTAGGCACCTAGAAATTCTACATAAATGGGATTAGAAGATCAAGATGGTACAGGGATTTCTCTAGTCTGGACAGAATAAGAGAGGATGCTAGCAGCAACACTGAGGACTGACTGTCTCTGGCCTCTGCTCAGGAGGCTTGTAGGTGTATACATGAACAAATAGAAGGAAATATAAAATGCACATATGCAAAGTACATGTAAAATAAATACAAGGCAATTTAGTAGATGTGGGGCAGGGCACTAGCAGCTTCAGTAAAGCAGCTACACACTTGAGCTCTGATGAGATGCTAGAGGGACTAAAGTCAGGGGGAGTCACTGTGTGTGTGTGTGTGTGTGTGTGTGTGTGTGTGTGTGTGTGTGAAAGAGAGAGAGAGAGAGAGACAGAGAACAGAGAGACAGAGAGAGAACAGAGAGACAGATACACACACAGAGACACAGACAGACAGAGAGAGTCCGAGACAGTGAGACAGACAGATAGAGGGGAAAAAGGAAAGGTCAGAGAGAAGGAGAGGATACAGAGGCAGAGAGACATTGACAGAGAGACAGAGAGAGACAAAGAGAGGGAGAGGAGAGGATATAGAGACAGAGACACGGAATCTGAATCAAAGAGAAGCAGAGATGGAGAGCTAAAGGCTGAGAAATGGAGACACAGGCACAGAAAAAGAGTCACAGAGAGGAGAGAGAAGAGAGAGAGAGAGAGACAGAGATGGCTACATTCTGTGGAGACAGAGCTCATGGAACACATCCTGTGGTTCTCACTGTCTTGTACCAACACATATTATCCTCTAGAGGATGAGTGAGGGCCAATGAATTTGTTTCTAAATTAATGTGGTAAAATATCATTAAAAACTCTTCTCAACTATTTTGTTTCAACTCTGCTTTATTTCCCCCAAGGCAGATTGTTGTTCCAGTAGAAGCCGATCAGCCTTGACCTTGTTTGTCTACGACCAGAAGGAAACTGTTTCGAGATGGGAAGTGGCAGCTCCACCCCCCACCACTTTGTTCTCCAGAAGGCAGAGAGCGGTATGCATTTTCCATCTATTTCATGGTAGATAAGGAGTCAGGCTCAGACCCAGGAATACACAGGTTCAGGTTCCAGTCCCAACACTGACGCAGACTGGCTGCACGACTCTAGGCGGGTCACTTAATGCCTCTAGCAAATCACTAAGACTATGTAAGCTGCAAAACAAAGCAGATGTCCATTGGGGGAAGGAATTTCCCCACTCTGATTTCTGGAGAAATTCCCTGAAGTTCTAGGAAGGCAAGCGGGGAGCAGGACATGCTGACCATGGGGAGGAGCTCACTGGCCCTTGGCCATGTTGGCTTCTTCCCATAGTCTTTCTCTCACTCAAGAGACCTCTGGCTGAAGGAAGACTGAGACAGTGTGTGTCCCTTTTAAGGCCAGAAGCAAGAAGCCCAGTCCTTCTCTCTAAGCTTTGGCCAGGTCTGCCCTTTAGCCCCTGTGGGCCAACACAGAGCATGGACTAAGAGTCCGGGGAGTTTGGGGCAAATGCAAGTCTTGATACCTGGCTTACAATCAGATCAGCAAGAAAAAACAATGAATTCAAATAGAGGAATGTATGTAGATATAGCTATAGATATATGCATATATATGTATATACACATATATGATGTACACATGCACACATATATACATATGTGTGTATATATACTCACATGTGTGTGTATTGGCCTAGGTTAACCCATCCTGCTCTGGAACACTTTCTTAAAAAAATTCACCGACAACCTTTTTAGATGTCTGAAATTCTTTATTTGGCCTTGTTAACATTCCTGGCAAACTAAAAGATCTCTGCTTTGTTCCCTTTGATTTCATTTTGTCTACTTTTACCTCCCAGAGGAAGAAACAGCTATGAAACTGTATGATTACCTCCTAAAATAGTCATACTTAAGTGTCAAACCTTTTGAAGAATTTTTTCCCCTAATCATCAGGTTTCCTGCCTACTAAGTCTTTACCTGTTTTAATTTTCTTCTATTGGAGTAGAGGCACTTGTTCCCATCTCTCTCCTGGAGATCAATAGCTTAGCAGAGTGTGGTGAAAAATTAAATTTACATTCAGTTGTTTCCATAGCAACCATCTCAGATCCCTTCGTTCTCTGTTACAGACTGCCTTCTTTTATTCATTCAGTATTTTTGTTGATGCCTTCTGTCACCTTCTCTCCACCAACACAACCACACCTGGTTTAGGCCCTCATTATATTTTGCCTGGACTATTGTTATCAGCCTTCTATATGGCCTCCATCTCCCCACCTTACGTCTTGATCTGCACTCCAGTCCATCCCCCACTCAGCAGTACAAGTCTACCCATGTGCCTATCCAGTGTTGTTATTGTCACTGAGCCGTTTCAGTCATGCCCAACTCTTCCTGACCCCATTTGGGGTTCTTTTGGCAAAGATACTGGAGTGCTTTGCCATTCCCTTCTCCAGCTCATTTTACATAGAAGGAACTGAGGCAAACAGGGTTAAGTGACTTGCCCAGAGTCACATGCTATTAAGTGTCAGAGATGAGATTTGAGCTCAGGTCCCATTGACTCAAGGCCTGAGCTCAATCCACTGCACCATCTAACTGCCCTGCCTCTCAGTTAATAAGTGCTTAATAAATGCTTGTTGACTGTTAACTGACTAGATAATGAAGTCACTGAGAAAGTGTATAGAGGGAGAAGAGAAGTGATATCTCTTAGCTCTCTGACACGAAGGAGAAGGTACACGTTATTATCTGTTCTCTGTGACCTTCTTTGGTTTTGTCCATCAGTCATAATTTGCCTTCCTTTTAGTGATCTTTTTGTTATCAGTAGTTATTGGAAGCTAGATGGTGCCATAGTGCACAGAGCACCAGGCTTGGAGTCAGAAGACTCATCTTCCTGAGTTGAAATCCAGCCTTAGACATCCTGTTTGCCTCAGTTTTCTCATCTGTAAAATAAGCTGGAGAAGGAAATGGCAAACCACTCCAGTATCTTTGCCAAGAAAACCCCAAATGGGGTCATGAAGGGTTGGACCTGACTGAAATGACTGAATGACAATAAGAAATCATACAAATATCTTCCTACATTTCTGAGTTATTCATATTCGTCATTTCTTACTGCAAAATAATATTATGTTACATTCGTATACCAGGTATTATTTCAGCCATTCCCCAACTGATGAACACTCACTTTTAATTTGACATTTTAGGATTTTCTCTCTCTTCTTTGGTTAAGAATTCTCTTTCCCCCCTCTCTCTCTCCATCCCAACAGTTGTGAAATGTTCCTGATCTTCTCCTCTACTTTTGTTTACAGCGTGAGCTTTTATATTAATATATTTTATATTACATATTGATATATATGATGTAAGATGCAGGTAGGGTTTAAGAATTGATCCAAACCTAATTTCTGCCAAAGGGCTTTCTAGTCTTCCCAGTGATTCTTTTTGTTGTTTATATTTTTTATATTTATTTATTTAATTTATTTTTGTTTTCAACATTCACTTCCACGAGATTTAGAGTTCCAAATTTTCTCCCCTTCTCTTCCCTCCCAACCCAAGACAGAATGCATTCTGATTACTTGTTCCCCTACTCTGCCCTCCTTTCTATCACCTCCCCTCTTCTCTTCTATTTTCTGGTAGGGCAAGATAGATTCCTATGCCCCATTCCCTATATATCTTATTTCTCAGTTGCTTGCAAAAACAACTTTTTTTTGAGCATCTGCTTTTAAAATTTTGAGTTCTAAATTCTCTCCCCTCTTCCTTTCCCACCTACCCTCACTAAGAAGGCAAGCAATTCAGCACAGGCCACACAGGTATCATGATGTAAAACACTTCCATAATACTCATGTTGTGAAAGACTAACTATATTTCCCTCCATCCTATCGTGTCCCCCTTTATTCAGTTTTCTCCCTTGACCATGTCCCTTTTCAAAAGTGTTTGGTTTTGATTACTTCCTCCCCCATCTGCTCTCTCTTCTATCATCCCCCCTTTTTATCCCCTTCTCCCTAGTTCCCTGTGGGGTAAGATACCCAATTGAGTGTGTATGTTATTCCCTCCTCAAGTCAAATCCAACGAGAGCAAATTTCACTCATTCCCCCTCACCTGCCCCCACTTCCTTTCCAACAGAACTGCTTTTTCTTGCCACTTTTATGTGAGATAATTTACCACAGTCTATCTTCCCCTTTCTCCCTCTCTCGATATATTTCTCTCCCACCCCTTAATTTTATTTTTTTAGATATCATCCCTTCATATTCAACTCACTCTGTGCCATCTGTCTTTATATATGTATGTTCCTTTCAACTACCCTAATACTGAGAAAGGTCTCATGAATTACACACATCTTTCCATGTAGGAATGTAAACAAAACAGTTAAACTCTAGTAAGTGCCTTATGATTTCTCTTTCTTGTTTACCTTTTCATGCTTCTCTTTATTCCTGGGGTTGAAAGTCAAATTTTCTATTCAGCTCTGGTCTTTTCATTGAGAAAGCTTGAAAGTTCTCTATTTTATTGAAAATCCATATTTTGCCTTGGAGTATTATACTCAGTTTTGCTGGGTGAGTGATTCTTGGTTTTAATCCTAGTTGCTTTGACCTCTGGAATATCATATTCCAAGCCCTTCGATCTCTTAATGTAGAAGGTGCTAGATCTTGGGTTATTCTGATTGTGTTTCCACAATTCTCGAATTGTTTCTTTCTGGCTGCTTGCAGTATTTTCTCCTTGACCAGGGGACTCTGGAATCTGGCTACAATAAGGCTAGGAGTTTTCTTTTTGGGATCTTTTTCAGGAGGTGATCTGTGGATTCTTTTAATTTCTATTTTACCCTCTGGCTCTAGAATATCAGGGCAATTTTCCCTGATAATTTCTTGAAAGATGATGTTTAAGCTCTTTTTTTGATCATGGCTTTCAGGTAGTCCAATAATTTTTAAATTATCTCTCCTGGATCTATTTTCTAGGTCAGTGGTTTTTCCAATGAGATA
>CM053623.1:308344231-308355569 GCA_028646595.1 Phalanger gymnotis
AGGTGGCATTTTATTCAGTGGTCTTTTGGACCTCCTCTTCCATTTGGCTAATTCTGCTTTTCAAGGCATTCTTCTCCTCATTGGCTTTTTGGAGCTCTTTTGCCACTTGAGTTAGTCTATTTTTTTAAGGTGTTATTTTCTTCAGTACTTTTTTGGATCTCCTTTAGCAAGTCATTGACTTGTTTTTCATGGTTTTCTCTCATCCTTCTCATTTCTCTTCCCAATTTTTACTCTACTTCTCTTATTTGCTTTTCCAAATCCTTTTTGAGCTCTTCCATGGCCTGAGACCAATTCATATTTTTCTTTGACTTTGTGGGCTTCTTCTGGCTGTATGTTTTGATCTTCTTTGTCACCAAAAAAAAGATTCTAAAGTCTGAGTCTGAATCTGCATCTTTTCAGCTGCCTGGCCACGTTCCCAGTCAGCTACCTGACCTTTGAGCTTTTTGTCAGGGTACGACTGTTTGTAGAGTAAAGAGTGCTTTGTCCCAAGCTTTAGGGGCTACACTGCTGTTTTCAGAGCTACTTCTACTCTACTGTCACTGCAAGCTCTGCCACAGCAGTGCTCCTCCTCCCCCAAGAACTGCCAACCAGGATTGCAACCCAAATCCAAGCAGGGCAAAGCTGCTTCTGCACCAGCAAAGCACTCCTTGCACTCCTACTCTGATCTGCCACTTGATTCCTCCTACCTTGTGAGTCAGGGATTCCAGAAGCAGCTGACTCTGGAGCTCTGGAAGCAGCCACAGGAGCTTCCTGCTGCTGCTGCCACCACTGGGCCACCTCCGCCACCCTCAGTGCTGGGGCTGGACCACTCTCTAACTCAATCCAGCAGTTTTCCTACTAACCTGCTCTGTGGTCTTTGGTGTTTGTGGGTTAGAAGTCTGGTAACTGCCACAGCTCAATGACTCATGGCCCTAAAGCCTGCTCCAGCCAGCCAACTCCCGGTCTGGTCTGTCCTGGATCAGCCCATGGTGGGCTGCGCTCTGCTCCCACCACCATGTGATAAACCTTTCCCAGTGACTACCCAGGCTCTCCTGGGCTGGACGCCTGCTTCCCTCTGCTGTTTCATGGGTTCTGCAGCTCTAGAATTTGTTCAGAGCCATTTTTACAGGTGTTTGGAGGCATTTGGGGGAGAACTTAAGCAAGTCTCTGCTCTCCAGCCACCATCTTGGCTCTACTCTTCTTTTCTTTTTTCTTTGATCTCTTTGGGATATAGACCTAGTAGTGGTATTGCTGAGTCAAAGGGTATGCACAGTTTTATAGCCCTTTGGGCATAGCTCCAAATTGTTCTCCAGAATGGTTGGATCAATGCTCTAATTTTTCAACATCCTCTCCAACATCTATCATTTTTCCTTTTCTGTCATTTTAGTCAATCTGATAGGCTTGAGGTGGTACTCAGAATTGTTTTAATTTGCATTTCTCTAATCAATAGTGATTTAGAGCATTTTTTCACATGACTATAGATAGCTTTGATTTCTTCTTCTGAAAACTGCCTGTTTCAGATCCTTTGAACATTTATCAATTGGGAGAATGACTCACATTCTTATAAATTTGACTCAGTTATATATTTGAGAAATGAGACCTTTATCAGATAGGCTTGCTATAATTTTTTTTTCAGTTTTCTGCTTCTCTTCCAATCTTGGCTGCACTAGTTTGTTCCAAACCTTTTTAATTTGGTGTTATCAAAATGATTTGTTTTACATCCCATAATGCATTCTATCTCTTGTTTGGTCATAAATTCTTCCTTTATCCATAGCTCTCTGACAGGTCAAACATTCCATGCTCTCCTAATTTGCTTATATCACCCATTATATGTAAACCATGTACCCATTTTGACTTTATCTCAGTACATCGTGTTTATACCTAGTTTCTGTCAAACTGCTTTCCAGTTTTCCCAGCATTTTTGTCCAATAGTGATTTCTTGTCCTCAAATCCTGGATCTTTCAGTTTGTCAAACATTAGATTATTATGGTCATTTACTACTGTGTGTTGCGTACCTGATCTTGGATTGTCATTTTTATTATGTTTGCATGAGTGAACCATGAGCAGTGACTCTCTCTTTTGATTACCTGTCTCTCTTTCCTTCTTATTTTTCATTCTTTTGGGTTTTCCATCTCTGTTACTACCCTCTAACTCACCTCCTCCAAATGGAAGTTCTCTTTTGTAATGAGTAAGTGTAGTCGAGTAAAACAAATGAACTCATCAACCATGTCTGAAAATGCACATCTCATTCTGCACCTCTAATTTATATCATCCTTCTTCCAGGATGCTGGTGGTACACTTTATCATCTAGCTTCTAGCTTGTGAATAGCCAAGACATTCATTGGAATTCTGCAATTTTCCTTTACATTATAGTATGAATTGTTTTCCTGGTGCTGCTCACTTCACTCTACATCAAGTAGTATGTCTTCCTAGGTTCTTTTTGAATCTGCCATGTTCATCATTTTTATGGTAAAAAAAATCTTCCATTACAATCACAATCCATAATTTCAATGGGCACTCATTTTGTTTCCAATTCTTTTCCTGTAATGTAAAGTATTACTACAAATATGTATGTGCATATTGGTCCTTTCTGTTTTTGCGCTCTTTGGGAGTATAGACCTGGTAAGTGTTATTGTTGGCTTAACGAGTTTAGTAACTTTGGGGAGATAGTTCCAAATTATATTCCAAAATGATTAGGCCAATTTATTGTTCTCACCATGGGGCATTAATGTGTCTTTCCCCTCACAGCCCCTCAAATATTTATGATTTCCATCTTTTTGTGCCAATCTAATGCTTATGAGATAGTCTAATTTGTGATTCTCTTATTACAATGATTTAGATGGGATCAGACACGGCTAGAAGGCTCCCTTGCCAAAGGGAACAACCCCAAGAACAAAATAACAATAATGCAATAACTAGTGTTAATATAGTGCTTTAAGGTTTGCAAAGTACATTATTTATCTATCAATCTATCTATATATCCATATATATGATATTACAGTTGAATGAAAGGAGGCACTCTTCATCTAACAGTTAACAAATGGCTTGTTTAACTATAGTAGGGAAAGGGCATTCATAACATACACTCAATAAAGATATAGCCTTGATTCAGTTGAGAACAGCTTCCCTGCCCTTGTGTTGCCCATGATGGTCTGTGGTCAGAAGCCTAAGGGAAGAGCTAGAGCCCCTCACATTTGGCTACTTTTTGTATTCAAGTGACTAACTCAAAGGTTTGAGCCCTAATCCACTGAGCCAAATATATATGTGTATTTGTGTGCTTGTATGCATGTATGTATATACACAAATTCTTATACATATATATACACATATTCATACATATATACATTGTAAATTGTTTCAGATGTGTCTGACTCTTTGTGACCCCGTCTGAGGTTTTCTTGGCAAAGATACTGGAGTGGTTTGCCATTTCCTTCTCCAGATCATTTTATAGATTGAAGAAACTGAGGCAAACAGGGTAAAGTGAATTGCCCAAGGTCACGCAGCTAGTAAGTATCAGAGGTCAGCTTTGAACTCAGGTTTCCCTGACTCCAGGCCTGATGCTCTATCCAGTGGACCACCTACTTGCTATCTATCTATCCATCCATCCATCTGTCCGTCCATCCATCTCTCTCTCTCTCTCTCTCTCTCTCTTTCTTTCTCTCTCTCTGTATATACATATATATATACATATGTATATACACATATGTGTGTGTGTGTGTGTGTGTATGTCATCCTGACAACAACCAGCAGAGAGTATTTGTGCATGTTTCAAGGAATGATCCTTCTAGGCAAGTTCACCCATATTACACTCTTCATCCAATTAAATATTTGGTTATCCTCAGTAAACAAGCTAGGATATATTATAAAGTGAAAAGGTAGGCAGAAGTATAAATGTTATCATTGTCTGAGTTGATCTTAAAGACATTTCGCTCTGAAAAAGTGTGAATTGGTATTTTTAATCATTCTCTGTAGTAACCACCTCAAAATGCTACAAGTATATGTATTTGTAAATGTATGTTTTCTGAGTTCATGTTGAATCTGGGGGGTATCCTAAGGCACCTGCTATAATAACTGGCATTTATATAGTACTAAAAGAAATAAAGGAGTTTGCCCAAAGTCATGAAGCTAGTAAGTGGCGGCACCTAGTCTCAGACCTAGGTCTTAGCACATAATATCGTAGGTCTCTTTCCATGAACTACAGTGGTCTCCTAGCAATCTCTTCTGAAACACATTCAATTAAACTTCACTTGAGGAGTAAATCCCTTCTCCTTTCACCACCCAAATGGACAAATGTAACCACTCTGACACCTGTCTCATCCAGCTGAAATGATTCTCTAATGAATGGTTTTCTGGCCCTATCACAGCCTTCAAGGCAGCCGTTCTGATTCAGAGATGGTACCGCCGCTATATTGCCCGCCTGGAAATGAGGAGACGATGTACGTGGAGCATCTTCCAGTCCATAGAGTATTCGGGGCAGCAAGATCAGGTCAAGGTATAGTGGCTGGGAGATATTTCAGGGACTCCTTTTTTGCAAAATTTTTCCATTTGAAGCCAGGGGCTCAGTCACTGTTTGGTTTGGATCTTATCTCCAATTCAACCTTTTCTTCTCTTCTTTAGCAGCTCCACGATTTCTTCAGCTACCTTGTAGATCACTTCACACCAAGTAGCCACAATGAAAGTGAGTATGACCCTCCTGTGGAACTTCTCCTAGCATGCAGACCTCATAAATCAGGGGGTTAGAGGTAAGGGGTTGTATATGTTCAGAGGTGAGAGATTATACATAAAAATGGGGAAAGGAATCTAGAGGGAGAAGGTGAGAAGAGACTCCAAGCCGTGAATTCATTTGAATCCCTTCCTCTCATTTTTCTTCTTTCTCTATTTGGGCAGAATCCACCAGATTACTGCCCTAAATTGGACAGCTCATGATTTTCTGAAGATTGTAATATAATACCTACCTAGATTTGTTTCCGTGGAGATATCCACACACAGACACTGAATCATTCCCCTCATCTCGAATTACACTGTTTTCCTTTCTCCCCTTTGGAGTTCTCTGCTTTGGAGCCTCCCCACTAAAGGACATATCATTGAAGTCAGAAGACAAGAGGTTTTTCATAGTGTCCCATGCTCTAAAATTATTTCTCTTCCCTCTACCCTCCCAAAGCTGCCATGCCTTTAATGAGTTTCAGGCAGGTGTTAGGAGACACAGCAGATCTAGTCTACAAAATAAGAGTATTCCACCCCTGAAGGTTCGTGTAACTCTAAAGTTCTGACTCTCACTCATCTCCATATCCAGGAAGATTCAACAGAACTTTTTTTGTCCTGATTAGGGAACTTCCTTAGCTGTATGTTCACAGAGAAGAGACTCCTTAAGGACCCTGAGGTGGAAAAATACTGTGACTATGAATCCATAGAGGTGCCAGATTATTATACCGGACCACACATCTCTTTTCCTCTCCTTCCTGACCATGCAACTGCCTTAGTGGAAGCTTTCAAACAGAAAAAAGTAAGCATATCAGGTGACTATGGATGATGACGCCCTGATCATGAAGACCCAGATGCCTTTTTATGTAGGAAGTCACCAAACTGAAGTAAACAACCCTAGACTCCCCCTTGAGTGCTGAAGGTATCAGCTCAGGGGATCATAGTTCAGTATTTATTCAGCCAGTGTTTCTCTAAGATAAAACTGAAAAGGCTATGTCAATTAATGCAATACCTAAATCCTATATGCATTTATGTCTATGTGTGTGTATATGTGGATTTGTGAACATATGCACTACATGCGAACACATATATGTGTATATAGGAATTATATATTTATATACATATATACTAGTATATCAATTAGACCATGTGTATATACATATGCACACAAGTATGTGTGTGTTTATATACGTTATATGGCATATTTGCATGTGTCTGATACATATAGACATACACAAATGCATACAAAGTACATACATATGCACTCAAGTATGTGTGTGTTTATATACATTATATGGCATATTTGCATGTGTCTGATACATATAGTCATACACAAAGGCGTAGATACATAGTATATACACATATACTATCTATATATATGCTACTCTATACATAGTATACATTGGAGTATAGACAAGCACAAACATACACGTACATATATGTATGTACCCATAGTCATGCATGTGCACACAATATAATATACATACACGTATATATGGGATATATGCCCACAACCTATGTGACCTGAATAGTGTGGTGTATTAGAAAAGGCATTGAACTTGGGGTCTGAGGACCTGAGTTCAAAAATCCTATCTTTGCAACTTCCTGTATGACTTTGCAAGTGATTTCCTGTCTCTGGGTGCCATTTTCTTGACTTGATGATAAGAGGATATAATAGTAGGGGGAGAGGAGAAAGCATTTGGGCTGATTGATTCAAAGATCCAGAAGGGAATGAAATGTACAGATTTTGGGGCAGCTAGGTGACCCAGTGAGTAGAGCACTGGCCCTAGAGTCAAGAGGACCTGAGTTCAAATCTGGCCTCAGACACTTGACGCACTTTCTAGTTGCATGACCTTGGGCAAGTCACTTAACCCCAATTGCCCTGCCTTCCCCCCTCAAAAAAAAAGAGATGTACAGATTTTAGGATGAAAGGAGTATAGGGGCCCCAGGTTCCAACTAGGACTTATGATCTCTTCAAATCATATCCAAATGGTAAATCCCAGGTGTCTGTTTACTCAGAAACACCCCTCTTATTTTTCATCCTCTTTTTCTACCTGCTTTTTCTCCCAGTAGCAGCTACACGCTCGTTACGTCTTAAATATCCTTCATGAGGCCAGGAACCATCTAATACAACTGCCAAACATCAACCACATCTCAACTTGTTACAGTGAGGAGATCACAGTGTGTGGTAAGAACTTGGGCATACAGAGAAAGTCTTTATTGTTTGGAAGCACCGGAGGGGAGGGTTTACACTGATTGGAAAAAATCTTGAGGTGGGGGCTGGGGAATGTACTTACAACAAAAGGGAAAACTACTTAACCCTACTTCAATGAAGAGATACAAGTAGCAGGCCTCGGAGTTGAAGTTAGGTGGTCTTCTTGACTAGAGGCAAATTCAGCGATACTGAAAAACAGAAATGTTGACCTGCTAACTGAAGGTTCCACCAATGTTTGGGGAGCAATTGGAGGTCATCAATCTAGTAAAAGTGAGGTCATTCTGGGGATTTCATAGTTCATTTAAGGTTTTAAAATTACAGCTCAAGTTACAGGATGTTAAGTATAAATCCAAATATTTAATTTTAGTAGATCTATAAAAGTGTTTTTATCATATTTTATGAATAAATTACATTATAGATTCATATTCAAAAATTTTTAAAAGGATACATGTAGCCTGGGTCCAAAGGCATGCTGACAAATGTTTAACAACCAGCTCTCCGGGGGGAAAATGTTTATAAGACATACTTTTATGTTTAATATGTATTAACATTTTTCTCCCTCATTTTCTCAAGTCTAGAAAATGAACAAAATAAATCAAGGCCTGATTTGTAACATTTGCTCATTTTCAAGGAGCAATGCTCACAATTGGTTCTGCAGGTTGATTCAAGCTGACTCTAGCACATCCCTGCCTGGGGGTCCCCCAAATCATGGACCGCCACCAATATGTCTTTTATTGGACCAACCGGAGGACACCCTACCTTAAGGGAAAAGACATTTAAATAAATGGAGAGAAATCTCTCATGCTACTCCCTCTTGTCTTCAATAGCCTCTCTTCCCATTCCAGTTCTACTGGTAAAAGAGGGAACACATTTAGGGAACACGTTTGAACAGGTTAACACTCGTAACCAGGGCGACTGTGGTTACATTTTGCTTGAATGCTCATCCGGGGACCACTACAGGGACCAGTTTGCTCGTTTCCCCTAAGAGCTTCTAATATCATCTGTTGGCCTGATGGCATCATCAGCTATGAGCTGCTTTTTTGCTGCTGCTGCAAATTACTGACATCCTAATCTCTCCACTGAGCTGCCGTCTGCTAAAGTCATTTGTATTCTCTTCCCCTGAATTACCATATGCAGGTGTGGCTAATGAATTGCTCACATTTGCTCGCTAGTACTGCCACCTGTTGGTTACCTATTGAGATGCAACTGCTATGAGACCCTTTTCCTCATTGGGGATGGCATCTCAGCTTCAGGAGCCATCTCGATTCTTTGCCACAGCCAGTCATCACCCAGAGACACCCTTAAGCATTAACTCTAACTTTTAAACCTCTTTTCTTCTGTCTCAATTACCACTCCTTGAATTCACTCTACTCTTAGAGTTGGGGTGAAAAGATTCCTTTCAACTCCTCAAATTAGCCTTGGACTCTTCACAGCTCTCTCATCAAAGAAATCACTATTATCCCCGCAGACATTTACTTCATATAGTTCCCTCTCTGAAAAATATTACATTCATTACCTCCAGTTGTTGCTATTACTATAACACCAGAAAATGTTCTTCATTTCTTACTTATGGAAAAGCTAAGAAACCAATAGGTCAGTATGTGTATGCATCTTTTTTCTATTTAGAGTAAACATTAGAGAGACTAACAAATACCAATTGGAACTGATTATTTTTCCTCTGCCTTTGTTAGGAGATTTACATGGCCAGCTGGACGACTTAATATTTATATTTTACAAGGTATGAATGTCAAGTAAAACATGTAGATTATCTATTTCAAAATCATTAACTGTAGTTAAAAATGTTTTATTTTATTAGATGTTCTTACAATGACTCCGTAGTAAGTAACTTAAAAATCTCAGGATCTCAGAGTTGGAAGGGGATGTAGAGGCATTTAGGCAGGGCAGTGAATGGAGTAAGAGACTTGGAGTCAGAATAGACCTGAGTTCAAATCCTACCTCAGATACTTACTAACTGTGTGTTCCTGCACAAGTCACAATCTCTACCTGCCTCAGTTTTCTCATCTATAGAGTAAGGATAATAATAGAACCTCCCTCACAAGGTTGTTGTGAGGATCAAATGTGTTAACGTGGGTAAAGTACGTTGCAAACCTTAAAGTGCTTTACAAATGCTAGTTGCTAGTTGCTTCTCCTCCTCCTCCTCCTCCTCCTCCTTCCCCCTCCCTTCCTCCTTGTTTTCTCCTACTCTTCCTCTTCCTCCTCCTCCTTCTTCTTGATTAAATTATTTAAAATTTATTTATTAAAATAAAGAGTAAAAATTGTTTATTAACTACCTACTACATGGACAGCTAGGTGGCATGATAGATAGAGCGCTAGGTCTGGAGTCAGGTAGATCTGAACTCAAATCTGGCCTCAGACTTTTACTACCTGTGGGACCTTGGGCAAGTCACTTAACCTTGTTTGCCTCAGTTTTCTCATCTATGAAATGAGCTAGAGAAGGAAATGGCAAACCCCTCCAGTATTTTTGCCAAGAAAACCCTAAATGGGGTCACAAAGAGTCAGACACAACTGAAAGAACTGAACAACAAAACAACAACACATGCCAAGCCCTGTGAGATAGGCTTTGGGGATACATAGATTAAAAAAAAAAGAAAACAGTAATTGTCCTCAAGGAGCTTACAATCTCCTGAAATAGCTTCTGTATCTTCATCACATGGTTCAGTCATGAGGTTAAAACCAAGATGCATATTTCAGCAGACTCAGCCATTTGTTCTCCTTCCTTGAGGAATGTCCCTCTCACTTCTTCACCAACTTCCAATTTGTTTCAGGAGTGAACATATGCAAACTCATTATGAGTCTGAGTCTGTGTGTATCTGTTAGACACATCTACATACAAATACATAAATAGCACAAACATATATGTGTCATATATGTATATATGCATGGACAACATGTACACACAAAACACATCTATATAATGCATTAAGATTTGCAAAGTGCTTTACAAATATCTCATTTGATCCTTGCCGAACCCTGGGAGGGAGGCACTATTTTTATCTCCATTTTACAATGGAAACCTTTCCCAATCCCCCTTAATTCTAGTGCCTTCCCTTTATTGAGCATTTCCGGTTTGTTCTGTATATAGCTGGTTTGGTTTGCATGCGGTTTCGTCATTTGACTGTGAGGTCCTCAAAAGCAGGGATGTACGATTGTGATGGAATACTACCATGCTATAAGAAATGATGAGCTCATGGATCTTAGAAAACCATGGAAAGACTTTCCCAAAATAATGAAAAGCAAAATGAGCAGAACCAAGAGAACATGGTATGGAGTGACATCAATATTGTTTTAAGAACAACTTTGAGAGAATAAGTCATTTTGACTGTTATCAATGCCCAAATTCACTATGAAGGACATGTGAAGAAAGACACCATTTGCATTCAGAGAAAGAACTGACAAATAGAAGCATATATAGAATAATTTTACACATATACCTATTTGTGTCTAATGGTAGCCATTTCTAGGAGGGGAGAGAGAGAGGGAAAAGGGGGGGAGGGGAAAGAAAGAAAATTTACATGATAACTTTATCATATATTTAAAAGGAATAATAAGTTATAGCATAATAGATTTGAAGTTTTACGTGCAATTATCTTTTTATTATGCTATGTTATGGAAATGCTTCTTTTATTTCATAAATTTTTTTAAAAAAATCATAAAAAATGATGAATAAATAAAAAAATGCTTGTTGGATTGAAAAGAATAAGATAAAAAGCAGGGACCATCTATAACTTTTCTTGTTTCCTCAGTGCTTAGCACCATGCCTTGCATATTAGAGTCACTTTATAAATGTTTGGTGACTGACTGATGGATACAACAATATTTTGCATGTCTGAAGCTTCATTTGGTTTCTCTTTTGATCGGATTAGTATCACTTAAGTAACCACATGACATTTCTCCCCCTCTCTGCTTCTAAGTAAACTAAAATCTGTTGCTTCCAAAATTTCATAAGTATCTGCTGATATTTTTCCCTCTCATTTTTTCTATTGGAATACCAGCAGCCACATGGTTTTTGGTTTGGTTTGGTTTTGTTGTCTCAAATATAGCTTGTGCTGTGTTCAAGCTTTGGAGTTCACTTGTAAAAGGCTCCTATTTCTTTTAACCTTGCTTTTCGGTTCCTTGCCTTCTTCTAACGATACTTTGACTCTGTTTTCTTGCCATACAGAATGGTCTTCCATCCCCTGAGAGATCCTATGTGTTCAATGGTGACTTTGTGGATAGAGGCAAAGACTCAATTGAGATTTTGATGATTCTCTTTGCCTTCATGTTGGTTTACCCAAAGGAGTTCCATCTAAACCGAGGAAATCATGAGGATCATATAGTCAATTTACGGTATGGTAACAAAACATACTTAGATATGCACTTGAGACTATGGCAAAAAGTTGATTTTTATAAATCCTTCATTTTTTTCCTCTATATATCCTTTTT
>CM053623.1:308356069-308379236 GCA_028646595.1 Phalanger gymnotis
TCCTTTAGCAAGTCATCGACTTGTTTTTCATGGTTTTCTCATTCTCATTTCTCTTCCCAATTTTTCCTCTACTTCTCTAACTTGCTTTTCGAAATCCTTTTTGAGCTCTTCCATGGCCTGAGACCAGTTCATGTTTTTCTTGGAGGCTTTTGTTGTAGGCTCTTTGACTTTGTTGACTTCTTCTGGCTGTATGTTTTGGTCTTCTTTGTTACCAAAGAAGGATTCCATAATCTGAGACTGAATCTGTGTCTGTTTTTGTTGCCTGGCTATGTTCCCAGCCAACTCACTTGACACTTGAGTTTTTCAGCGGGGTATGACTGCTTGTAGACTAAAGAGTTCTATGTTCCAAGCCTGGGGGGTTGTGCCAGCTCTGCCATACCAGCACTCCTCCTTCCCCAAGAACCCCCAACCTGGACTGGACTTAGATCTTCAGCAGGCTCTTCACTCCTGCTCTGATCAGCCAATTAATTCCTCCCACCAGGTGGGCCTGGGGCTAGAATCAACTGCAGCTGTAGTTCTAAAGCTGCCCCACTTCTGCTGCCCCCGGGGCGGTGGCCAAACCCCAAACTGTATCCCAGTCCCCAGCAGCTTCTCCTACTAACCTACTCTGTTGTCCTTGGTGTTTGTGGGTTGAGAAGTCTGGTAACTGCTGCAGCTCACTGATTCAGGGCGCTAGGGCACACTCTTCCCGGCTCCTGGTCTAGTTGGTCCGTGCTGCCCATGCTGGGCTCTGCTCTGCTCAGCTCCTCTCCCTTCTGCTCCCAGCTCCGTGCGGGATAGACCTTACCCAGAAACCATCCAGGCTGTCCTGGGCTAGAGCTCTGCTTCCCTATGCTATTTTGTGAGTTCTGCAGTTCTAGAATTGGTTCAGAGCTATTTTTTATAGGTTTTTGGAGGGACTTGGCACGGAGCTCACGCTAGTCCCTGCTTTCCAGCTGCCATCTTGGCTCTGCCCCCATGTCTCTGTCTTTGATGGGGAAAAATGACATCTTTATTTTTATAAACTGCTAACTGAAATTTATCATTTCTTTCTATTATTTATTTATTTTTGAGATTGTATTTTATTTTTTTCCAATTACATGTAAAGACAATTTTTAAGACTCTTTTTTTTTTAGATTTTGAATTCCAAATTTTCTCCCTCTCTCTCTCACTTCCCCCTTCCTTAAGATGGTAAGCAATTTTATGTAGGTTATATGTGCAATCATGTAAAACATATTTCCATATTAGTCAGGTTATCCTTCAATTATTAAAAACATCATTCTTTGAAGAGTGTCGCTAGACTTCACCAGATGGGTCCATGACACAAAAATGATTAAGAATCCATGCTCTAAAATGTCACACTTCTCCTACGCCAAGGTCTTGCCTCTCAAATCTCAGATGTTCCATTTGCTTCTCCATTTTCTCTTGTGTCTCTTCTGGCCACTTGTAGATTATTTCCACCATGAGGGACACAAAGAAACCAGAGAAAGAGAAACAGGTGGAGGAAAGCAGAAGCAGCTTGCCCTGGTTTCCCTTCAAAAGCCGTTCTGTGCCCTCTTCACCCCTACGTCTCAGCCCTCAGAAGGGAAGCAGGTCGGCCAGCATCCCCTGTAGCTTCATACCTAATAGAAAGGAGATCTCCAAGAGGGTCCGGAAGTCAGTGCAATTGGAGTTGGAGAAATGCTGGCAGCAAGTGGGCCTCTCAGAATTCAAGGACCAGGAAGAGCTGTCACTCTTCCCACCAGAATCAGAACTAGACTCTTGTGACCTCCAAGGAGTGAATCACGAGGAGTGGAAGCAGGTAAGTAGTGAGTAATCCTCCTTGCCTTGTGTAAAGAAAGAATGGGAATGTGTTGGATGGCAAGGATTGACTTTAGGCTTTTTTTTGGTATCCCCAGCACTTAGCCTGGTACATACCGAGCACTTACCAATAAGTCAAGAGTAAACAGGCATTTATTAAATGCCTACTATGTGCCAGGAACTGTGCTAAGTGCTGGGTAATCAAAAAAAAAGGCAAAAGATAATCCCTTCTCTTGGTCTAATAGGGACACAACATGCAAACAAGAGATAGACTGGGTAAGTTGGAGATCTTAGATGGAAGGTACTAGTAGTTTTCCTATGTTCCCGTTAAAGTCAACAGCCATCGATCGAGTGTTTACTTTGTTCCAAGCATTCTGGTGAGTTCTGGGGATACAAAGAAAGGCAAAAGACAGCCTGTGCATTCTGTCTCATGGGGGAGGGAACAAGGAAATAGTTTCATACAAAAAAAATTTATGCAGGATAAAATAGAGATTATCAACAAAGTACTTGAGGATCAAATGGAAGAATGGCTAATTCAGGACAGGTTGTAACTAGAGTGGCATGATTGGACTTTAGTATTTATGTAACTTATATTTATCAATATTTACTATATTGCAATGTGACTAATGCAGAAATAGGTTTAATATGATTGTACATGTATAGCCTATATCAGAGTGCTTGCTGTCTTGGGGAGGGAGAAGGGAGAAAAAATTGGGACTCAAAATCTTAAAAAATGAATGTTGAAAATTGTCTGTACATGTAATTGGAAAAAATAAAATACTATTAAGTGCAAAAAAATTACTGTATTAGAAATTTAAATGTCCTAATGTTATTATAAAAATAGTTTTGGTCTTCAGGACCCCTGAGGGAGGTCATGGAAACCCTGTGAATGTCTTTGGACCATGTTTTGATAATTACTGGTTTAAAGTTTTAAACATTAGCCAGCAAGCCTAGGAGGCTCAGCTCACTGGCCTGACATCATGAGCATATATCTGGCTCGTTTTGTTTGAGGTATCCAATTCTATCTGAACTCACTGCTAGCAGTTTTAATAAACCTTTGCACAGACCTCGCTACTTCCTAATCCAATTTTAAAGTAGTTTGACTACTTTCAAAGTATTTTGTACTCTACCTAATTTATCAACCTAGTGTCCTATTCAGGATAATCTTATTATTTAAATCTAGGTCTACCAAAGTGTGCTTTCCCCTAATCTGATACATGAGCCCCCATTCTTAGAGTCAGGAATGGACTGTTTATCCTTTATAATCAGATCCAGTTTACTTTCTTAAAGGGACACTTCCGAGGTATTAGTTGGCTTTTTAGGTATAGTATTAGAAGCATTTCAGATAATTTGATTTTACTTCCAAGAGTAGCCAACAATTAACTATCCAGTCCATCTTGCAATGAAACTATAAAAGAGGAGAATTTTGGTGACTATGTAAAATATGTGTCCATTCATAGGAAAGAAATCTTTATTTTCAGGAAAGAAATGTATAAGCTTATTTGCCCATGAAATTTTAAAGAGTGGCATGGGAATGTCCCCATAGCACTATGCCTTTGTTCTTGAGGAAATCACCAGAATCTCAGAAGGGGACATTCTCTGATTGAGGTCAAGGTCAACTTTAATCCAGACTCAAGAACTTGACCTTGGAGGTGAGTATCTCTGGGGTCAGCACAGCCAAATCATAAGTTCAGTTTTGACCCAATGACTCTGTCCTATCATTCATTCATATTTGTCTTAGAGAGAAAACTTATCCTAGGTGGCTCAACAAGAATGATCTTTCTCAAAAAAAAAAAAGGAAAAAAATGATCCTTCTCCAACTGAAAAAAAAATTATGATTAAGATCAAATTAAAATTCAAGATAGGTAAAGCGATAGTAAAATCTAGGAAATCTATCAATCACACTCATTTATACAAAGAGGGTCCAAGATACATGTGCATCACTTTACTGCCATACTGGGCAGACCCAAGAAAAATGAAAACATATAACTGCAACCCAAGCTCTCTCCAGGCACTAAAGCAGGACTGGATTCCCCTTGGGACTAGGCACTTTTATGCTGTGGTAGCCAAAATCTAAATTGGGGACTTTCATGGATTACAAGCTCAACTATGAATCCATGGTGATGTAGATATTTTTAACAGCTCATGCAGCCATAGTTTGTATTAATCAAAGTGAAGTCCAGAACATGGGAAGTAGCAGGTCCACTCTACTTGGCTCCGGTCATACCAGATCTGGAGTATTATGCTGCATTTTTGGTCATAACATTTTAGGGAGTACATTGATAAACCAGAACTTAGCCAGAGTAGGACAACCAGGATCGTGAGTGAATTTGATATAGTGCCAACAGTTGAAGAAATGTTTAATTCAGATAAGGGAAGACTTAGGGAGAGCATGATGTCCATCTTCCAGCACTGGAAAGGCTGTCATTGGGAAAGGAATTAGACTTGTTTTACCTAGCCCTAAAAGACAGCAATGGGTATATGTAGAAGCAATGAGTGGAAGTTTCTGAGAGTCAGATTTCATTTGGGATATAGGGAAAGTTTTTCCTTCTCATTGTAGCTATCTAAAAATGGAAGGGGGCATCTAGAAGAGTGCAGCGGATAGAGCACCGGGCCTGGAGTCAGATCTAAGTTCAAATTCAGATTCAGACATTTACTAGTCGTGTGACCCTGGGCAAGTCACTTAACTCTGTTTGCCTCAGTTTCCTCATCTGTCAAAGGAGCTGGAGAAAGAAATGGCAAACTACTTCTTGGTCAAGAAAACCCCAAATGAGTCACAAAGTCGGACACAACTGAACAACAGCAATAGCAACAACAGGAGTGGAATGGGCTGCCTCACAAATTAGGGTCCGAAGAGCCCTAAAACAGAGGCTAGGTATCATAATGGGAAGTTCTATTCAACCATAGGTGTGCCATTCTATTACCTAGTAAAGCTGAAAGAGAGATGGATTTGAAATCAGAGAACCTGAGTTGGAATCCCGGCTGTGCTTGGTATTTATTACCTGTGGAATCTGGGCAAATCACTGAACTTCTTGGGCTTCCGTTAGATTGCAAGCTCATTGAGGACAGGGACTGTCTTTTGCCTCTCTTTGTATCCCCAGTGCTTTGCATAGTGCCTGGAACCTAATAAGTGTTTAATAAATGTTTAATTTTGTGTTCATTTATTGATCCAGTTTCCAATCATCATCAAATTGGTATTTACCTATCACCTCAAGGTTTGCAAAGCACTTTATGAATGGCTTATTTTATTCTCATAGCAACCCTGAGAGGCAGATGCTATTAATATCTCCTGAGTCTGAAAGAGGTTATGGAGCTTGACTGGAGTCACACAGCTACTTAAGGGTCTGAGGCAGAATTGGAACTCAGGTCTTCTTGACTCCAGGTCCAACATTCTATTGAATATAACTATAAAATGAGAAAACTGTTCTAATTACTCTTTAAGTTTCCCTTCAGCTTTAAATCTTAAAATCCTGTGGTTTCTTAAGTCTCTTCCAGCTCTAAGGAGCTCTAAGGAGCTCGATGAGCACTTTGGGGCCATGGTTCTTTGGACAATCCTTTATGGTCATCCACTAAATACTCAAATTCATTGTGTGCTGGCTTTATTTTCTCATATATTATTCTCTTAAGAAGGGGGCACTGAAGTTTTAAAAAAAATCTCATTTGTCTGCACTAAGTGCTAAATTATACCTCATAACTTGACTGAAAAATTTTCTCTACCATTGTTAGAGCCGGGGGTAGGGAGTGGGTAACGGATGGGGGAGGGGGGATTATATCTGTGTAAAAGTGATCTGAGACCTTTCTTTCTTCCTGCCTCCTCCCTCCCTTTCTTTTTTTCCTTCTTTCTTTTTCTTTCTTTCTCCCCCCCCCCCCACTTTGAGACTTCTTGCACAAAATGACTAACATGGAAATGTTTTCCTTGATGGCATATGTATAACCTATATCAGATTGCTTACTGTCTTAATGGAGGAGGGAGGGAAAGGAGGGAAGGATAGAATTTGAAACTCAAAATCTTAAAAAAAATGAATGTTAAAATTTGTTTTTACACATAATCAGGGGAAATAAAATATTATTTTTTAAAAAATGAAATACTATACACCCTAAATAACAGTAACCTGGGATACTTGAAAATAACAGCAGATTAGAAAACTGGGGAGGGAAAGGTAGTGCTGGATGATGGTGTGCCTTTGACAAAGCATCAAAACCAAACTAAAACAAATGAATCCCAGAAGATGAGACAAATAATTGGGGTTTATTAGCTTACTTTTGAATTTTATCTTTCAGTAGAGATATGACCAGAACGATGTGACAAGATAGAGGCTTAGAAAGTAAAGGATCGTGGGATCATAAACTTAAAACTGAAAGCGTTCTTAGAAATCATTCAATCCAACCTTCTCATTTCACAGATGAGGAAACTGAGGCCCAGATTAACCTGCCTAAGGGAGTTCAAATGATTATAATTAGGAGCTTGGCTATTAACTTTTAAAAATATATGTATACATATTTGATATTTTATTTTTCCCAATTACATGTAAAAACAATTTTTAGCATTGATTTTTTAGAATATTGAGTTATAAATTCCCTCTCACCTTCTGTCCCTTCCCCCCTCATTGACAAGATAAGCAATTTGACATAGATTATACATGTACAGACATGCAAAACTTATTTCAATGTTAATCATGTTGTGAAAGAAAATGCAGACCAAAGTAACAAGAAAAATAAAGTTTTTTTAAAAAGTATGCAGTCACTTTATCACTGCTTTCTCTGGAGGTGGATAATATTTTTTAACCTAAGTCCTTCAGAATTGTCTTGGATCATTATTTCTGAAAATAGCTAAGTCATTCACAGTTGATCATCATACAATATTGCTGTTACTGTGTATGATGTTCTCCTGGTTCTGCTCATTTCACTTTGCATGGGTTCATGTAAGTCTTCCCTGGTTTTTCTGAGAGCATCCTGCTTGACATTTCTTATAGTACAATAGCAGTCCATTACAATTAGCTATTAACTTTTAATCAAAGATGGAACCACCCAAGTGTAGCCCCCATGAGGAAGCTGGGTGTGGTGGCTGTATCTGAACATACACACTAACTCTCACCTCTCGTTGACTTATTTCTTTGGTAATTCTCTCTCACAAGCAATCTAGGGCCCAATTTCCTCATAACATTTCAGAAATTCTCTCTGTCATCGATCCACTCCACCTCAGCCTGAGCTAAGAAGGATCTCCTCCCCCTTTTGGGAGAAATTCAACAAAATGATCGTACCTAAAGACCTTCCTGTTCTGTGCATATATGCATAAGTACGAAGCAATGACCCAGGGACAAAAATGATTTCTGATGGATTTCAGGTCGCAGATATTCTGTGGAGCGATCCCATGCCCCAGGAGGGCTGCAAGGCTAACACCGCCCGAGGAGAGGGCTGCTACTTTGGCCCCAATGTGACGGAACAGATGCTCCAAAGGCATAGCCTTCAGTTTCTGATCCGCTCCCATGAGTGCAAGCCGGAAGGTTACGAGTTCTGCCACAATCGCAAGGTAGGTGCCCTTGCCGCCGTTCGTCTTTCGTTCTGGAGGAGGACCGATGACATCATGAGGGTGAGGTCTTGACTTGGGCGTGAGCTGGATGGCAGTGAGAGAGGGTTGCGCAATCGTCGGCCACACTCTCTGGGTCCTGTAGGAACGTACCTAGGAGGTAGGGATAGGAGCCCAAGACTCTTATAAAGCAAGCAAAGGGGTGGAGAGTAAGGTAGCTTCCCCTCAACACAAACAACAAGGACAAGCAGGGTCCAAGGTGGGAACCCAACAGTGAAATGGAGGGAGAATGGGAAAGTCCAGCCAATGTCCAAACTTTCTCTCCATTTTTGTTTAGGTGCTAACCATCTTCTCTGCTTCCAACTATTATGAAGTCGGCAGCAATAGAGGTGCTTATGTTAAACTGGGGCGTGATCTGATCCCGCACATCGTACAGTATCAGGCTAACAAGGCCACGCACACGCTGACCATGCGACAAAGGTGAGGCTTGCCACTGGCACATTGTCTAAAAACTGTATGAGACTTGGTGTGGTGGTGTGTGTATTTATCTACATTCTGTGTTGGATTTCTGAACCTAGATAGGTTAGTGCTCAGCGAGTAACTTCTTCCCTCCTTGTTTCAGCCTTTGGGGCACTCTCTACACACCCATGGACAGTTAGGTGACTCAGTGGATAGGCTTGGAGTCAGGAAGAACTGAGTTCAAATTTGGCCTCAGACACTTACTAGCTGTGTGACCCTGGGCGAGTCACCTAACCCTGTTTGCCTCAGTTTCCTCATCTGTAAAATGAGGTGGAGAAGGAAAAGGCAAATCACTCCAATGTCTTTGCCAAGAAAACCCCAAATGGAGTCATAAAGAGTCAGACACAACTGAAACAACTGAACCACAACTACATATCCAGCATTATTTCTGCAGAAATCTTTTTGTCTCTGAGGCCATCAGGGTTGAACAGCCTCTACAACGCAGACCTGACAGAGATGCCAGTGTGCAGGCCACTAGATGAATTATTCTGAAGTGCTGATGTCTTTTCCCTTTGATTCCTTAATAAGTTATCTCAGAGGCTTCTGATTGGAAACTCCATTACACTCACAGTGTCTGATCTGAATAATTTGGAAAACAGTTTGCATTATATAGATTTACTAATGGTATTGAGCCTTTCTAATGATTCAGGCTCAGGACAGGAATTAAATGAGTCACTCATGGATTATAAAATAAAATAAAAGTGAATTTGCTTACAATAAGAGATTAAAAAGGATACGATTACTAATTTTTAATTCAAATATACATTTCTCACCTCCATCTCCACATTTACTATGATAACATGAGGTCATAAAAGCATCCTATGGGACACTGTGAATTTTTTTTTAAATAGTATTTTATTATTTTTTGCTAATTACATGTAAAAACAATTTTTAATGTTTTCTTCTTCAAATTTTGAGTGCTAAATTCTCTTCCTCCTCTCTCCTCTCCTTGAGATGGTAAGCCAATTTGATATAGGTCATACATGTGCAATAATGCAAAGCATAATCCCATTATTAGTCATGTTATGAGAGAAAACACAGACCAAAAAAAATTCCACAAAAAAGAGAAAAATAGGATGTTTAATCTACATTCAGACTCTATCAGACTCCATTTCTCTGGAGGTGAGTAGCATTTTTCATCATGAGTCCTTTGGAACTGTCTTGGATCACTGTATTGCTAATTCATATTTGATCATGGTACAATATTGCTGTTACTGTGAACAATATTCCCCTGGTTCTGCTCATGTCATTTTGTGTCAGTTCATTTAAGTCTTTCTAGTTTTTTTTCCTGAAATCATTGTGCTCCTAATTCCTTATATCACAATAGTATCACATTGCAATCATGTAACATTTGTTCAGCCATTCCCCAATTGAAGGACATCCCCTCAATTTCCAATTCTTTGCTACCACAAAAACCACTGTTATAAATTTTTTAATACAAATAAGTCCTCTTCCCCTTTCTTTGATTTCTTTGCTTAGGTCAAAGCATATGCATAGTTTTATAGCCTTTTGGGCATAGTTCCAAATTGCTCTCCAGAATGGTTGGATTAGTTCACAACTCCACCAACAGGGGCACGCTTCAACAATTAACTTGAGCATATGTAATATTTCACTTTCAAAGGTCCTCCTCATGGTCAAGAATATTATATTTCTGTTATTGATACAGTGTGTGCATGTATTTCTTTTCAGAGTTTAATTAGACCAGAGTTCTGATATCAGGAATAGATTTGACTAAGTATAATTTCATTTAATTTCTGACTCTATTACTATATTATAATTACAGTCACTATAAACTAGTATTATCAAGATTTAACCACTTACCAAAAACTGGAGGAAATTCCATAATGATTACTTATCACTAAGGGCAAAATTGAAATTTCTGTCAGAATCAGGAACAGAGATCTTTTCTGGTTACTTGAGAATTATGTCAGACCAGACCAGACCATACAAGGACTACTCAGGAATATTAGGTTAGCCAAGACAGTACAATAATTACAAATGACAATTAGACAAATACATAAAATACAAAGGAAAAGAAAAACATTTGCAGCCCTTAAGCTCCACCTTTAAGGTGCTAAAGAGTCACCTATTATGAATTTTTTCCTCCACCTTGGAAAGACAGAAACTTGCTTAGATCAGAAAGCAAATTGAAAATAAGCAAATTTAACTTTGGAAGAATGTTTTTCTCTTACCATGATATTTTCTTCTATGAATGATTTAACAGAACTTAATTGTTTAGGAAAATTAGAATCAAAGTCACCTAAAAGAAAAATGTAATTTTACAGAAATTAGGATGAGAAGATAAAGGCACATTCATCACAAAAGGGGAAATAAGGACCCCTGACAGCCAAGGCAACTGAGGCTGACCCAGTGATTCACCCGGGGTCATATATCTTGCAAGTGTGTGAGACAGAATTCTAACTCAGGTCTTCCTTACTCCAAGTCTTGCATTCTGAATATTGTATCACCTAGGGGAATATATGGTAAACAAAGGAAGAAATGCTGGGCACCTCCTCTCAAAGATTAAATTATGTCTATATCAAAAGAAACTTTTACATGCAGAAAATTTTTGTGTGAAAATAAAATTTCCTTTATTTTGTTCTAAAATTTCTGTGCCTTTCTTTTATCTCTCTGATCCATCCAACTCCTCAGATCATCATTTATTAGTTCAATTGAAATATTTCAAACCTCCAAGCATTTCATGAACAAGTTACTCTGGAAAATGCGACAGTAGGATCTTGTGGCTATTTTCCCCTCAAAAATTTGCTTCCTTGGAAGTGTAGAATGTATTTGTAAAACCCAGGAGCCAGGTGCATGCTAATAAATATTTAACAACTGACTCTCCAGGAAAAAAGCAAAACCAAGGCATAACAATATATGCTTGTAAGTTTAACTTTTAAGCACACTTTTAAGTTTAGTCCACATCATTAACATTTTCTCGATCATTTTCTCCCATCTAGACAATCAACAAAACAATGAATCAAGCCTTGGTTTGTGGCAATTGCTACTTTCTGAGGTGCAAATACCCTCAATAAAAATTTAACAATCAGCTCTTTCAACTGGGTACAAGCTGGCTCCAGCATACTGTTGCCAGGAGGGGAAAATGTCCATTGCTTGTCATAAGCTCATCTTTGAAGATGTTCCCTTTTGTCTCATCCCCATCTAGGATTAGCAGAGTTGAGGAGTCTGCTCTGAGAGCACTTCGAGAGAAACTGTTTGCTCATTCCTCATCACTCCTTGGCGCATTTAAGAGCTATGATCTTGATGGAACTAGTGAGTGAATCCAAAGCTATAAAATTAGAGTCTATCTATCTATCTATCTATCTATCTATCTATCTATCTATCTGTCTGTCTGTCTGTCTGTCTATGTATATATTATATATCTGCTATATCTGTTGATCTATTTACCATCTCTCTCTCTCTCTGTGTCTCTCTCTGTCTCTCTGTCTCTCTCTGTCTCTCTGTCTCTCTCTCTGTCTCTCTCTGTCTCTCTCTGTCTCTCTCTCTCTCTCTCTCTCTCTGTCTCTCTCTCTCTCTCCCTCCCTCCCTCCATGCTTCAGTTTGCATTCAGACACCATCAGTTCTTTTTCTGGTGGTGGATGGCATTTTTTATCATAAGTGTTTCAGAATCATCTTGGATCTTTGTATTGCTGAGAATAGCTGAGTCATTCACAGTTGATCATCATACAGTATTGCTGTAACTAAGTGTAATATTCTCCTGGTTCTGCTCATTTCACTTTGCATCAGTTCATGTACGTCTTCCCAGGCTTTTCTGAAAGTGTCCTGTCTGGCATTTCTTATAACACAATAGTATTACATCACAATCATACACGACAGCTCGTTCAGCCATTCCCCATTTGATGTGCATCTCCTCAATTTCTAATTCTTTGCCACCACAAAAAGAGCTGCTAAAATATTTTTGTACATAAAAGTTCTTTTCTTTTTTCTTTGATCTCTTTGAGATATAGACCTAGTAGTGGTGTTGCTGAGTCAAAACTGAGTATGCACAGTTTTATAGCCCTTTGGGCATAGCTTCAAATTGTTCTCCAGAGTAGTTGGATCAGTGCTCCATTTTTCCCACATCCTCTCCAACATCTATCATTTTTCCTTTTCTGTCATTTTAGTCAATCTAATAGATTTGAGGCGGTACTCAGAATTGTTTCAATTTGCATTTCTCTAATCAATAGTGATTTAGAGCATTTTTTCACATGACTATAGATAGTTTTGATTTCTTCTGAAAACTGCCTGTTTCAGATCCTTTGAACATTTATCAATTGGGAGAATGACTCATATTCTTATAAATTTGACTCAGTTATATATTTGAGAAATGAGACCTTTATCAGAGAGACTTGCTATAAATTTTTTTCTCAGTTTTCTGCTTCTTTTCTAATCTTGGCTGCACTAGTTTGTTCCAAACCTTTTTAATTTGGTGTTATCAAAATGATTTGTTTTACATCCCATAATGCATTCTATCTCGTTTAGTCATAAATTCTTCCTTTATCCATAGCTCTCTGACAGGTCAAATATTCCACGCTCTCCTAATTTGCTTATGATATCACCCATTATATGTAAACCATGTACCCATTTTGACTTTATCTCAGTACAATGTGTTTATACCTAGTTTCTGTCAAACTGCTTTCCAGTTTTCCCAGCATTTTTTGTCCAATAGTGATTTCTTATCCTCAAATCTGGGACCTTTGGGTTTGTCAAACATTAGATCACTATAGTCACTTACTACTGCGTGTTGTGTACCGAATCTTGGATTGTCATTTTTATTATGTTTGCATGAGTGAACCATGAGCAGTGACTCTCTCTTTAATTATTTGACTCTCTTTCCCTCTTATTTTTCATTCTTTTTTGGGTTTTCCATCTTCGTTACTACCCTCTAACTACAAATGGAAGTTCCTTTTTGTAACAAATAAGTATAGTCAAGCAAAATAAATGAACTCATCGACCGTGTCTGAAAATGCATGTCTCATTCTGCACCTCTAATCTATATCATCCTTCTGCCAGGATGCTGCTGGTACACTTTATCATCTAGCTTCTAGCTTGTGAACAGCCAAGACATTCATTGGAATTCTGCAATTTTCCTTTACATTATAGTATAAGTTGTTCTTCTGGTGCTGCTCACTTCACTCTACATCAAGTAGTATGTCTTCCTAGGTACTTTTTGAATCTCCCATGTTCTCTGTTTCTCCTTCTCCTCCTTCCTTCTCTCTGTCTCTGTCTCTGTCTCTCTGTCTCTGTCTCTCTGTCTGTCTCTGTCTGTCTCTGTCTGTCTCTGTCTCTGTCTGTCTGTCTGTCTCTCTCTCTCTCTCTCTTTTTCTCTCTCTCCCTTTCCCCCTTGGGATGTTACGGCTAGCAGAATGTAAACTGTGAAGCTTTCTTTAGGCTGAGCGGGGCTGGATCCAGGGTCAAAGGGCATTGACAGAATAAGGTAGCGGCTCTCAGTGGCCTTCTCCAACTCCCCAGTTTTCTGTTCCTTCTCCTTTGTCTCCATTTAAAATCCTCCACTTATACCACAATGGAAACTGGGCCAAATAAAAAATAAAAACTCATTGGGAATATGTTGCCAAGCCAAGTGGCCTGAACTTGGAGCCAGACGACTGGAGTTGGAACCTTGGTCAAGTCACTCTCTGATCCTTAGTTACCTCATCTGTAAACATCTGCAAACTCCAGTAAACATGGTAAACATGGATTCAGTGACTTCCAAAGGCCTTGCCAGTCTTGGCTCTATAAGCCTATGATCCTCAGTCTGGCATTTAAAGTCCCTCATGGTCTGGCTTCAGCTTATCTTTCCAGGCTTCTTATTTTGTTATAGTGTTATGTCATGTTATGTCATGTTATGTTATGTTATGTTATGTTATGTTATGTTATGTTATGTTATGTTATGTTATGTTATGTTATGTTATGTTATGTTATATAATCAACTTATAAGTTGATATATTGTATCTCCCTTTCTCCCTACCACCTAGCCCCTATGCTCCTTACCCACGTAGACCACGAGAAAACCATTCATTCTTTTTGAGCCTGTTTCCTTATTTGCAACAAGGGGACAATTGAGACTGTACTTACCTAAGTAGACAGCAACACCCTCCATTGAACATGATTCAAAGCAGGCTTGGCAGGCACCCATGTAGGAGATTGCAACATGAGGAAAGTGGAATGAATGGCTTTGGAGGATCCTTTAATCCCTAAATCTATGATTCTAAGTGGCTTAGGTGCAGAGATGAGATGAGATTCAAACCCAGGACTTGGGACTCCAAGTCCAGTTTTCCATCCGCTATACCAAGAGTTTTCAAAGAGTAGTCCATAGATACCTGGGGGTCTCAGAGACCCTTTTAGGGGGATCCAGGAGACCAAAACTATTTTCATAGTAATACTAAACTATTTTAATTTCTAGTATGGTTAAACATTGATAGATAAAGCCTATATAAAGAGAAACTCTTTGTGATCTTCAATAATAGAATGCAAACACCATACCCCCTGCCCAATACATTTCTCTGTGGCACAAGGATGTAGGGACTATTTCAGCACATGCTCACAGAGAAGATTTTTGTATGATGTCGATATATTCAAGCTTCGGTCTTTCTGTCCATGTAGATTTCATCACTTTGAGTGACTGGTCAGCTGCGGTGGAGTCTGTGCTGCACCTGGGCTTGCCATGGCGGGTGCTGAGGCCACAACTGGTGACTCACACTACTAATAACATGTTAGAATACAGGTCCTGGCTGAAGGATTTAGCGAAGGAGCAACTGAGCCATGAGGTAAGATTTCCTAGCTTCCCCCTCCGCACCCCTTCCAGCTCCTCTTGATGCATTGTCTTCCCCCGTTAGAAGGTAAGCACCTTGCCGCCAGGGGCCATCTTGCTTGTTTGTACTTGTGTTCCCAGAGCTTAGCACAGTGCCTGGAACATAGTAATTACTTAATGAAAGCCATATTGGCAAATGCTTTCAATGAGGATGAACATGGCATCAAGGTCAGCTACCACACTGATGGTAAATTCTTCAACTTGAAAAGACTACAAGCCAAGACCAAAGTGGAGGGAGTGTTGGTATGTGATTTTCTGTTTGCAGATGATTGTGCTCTCAATGCAGCCTCTGAAGCTGAAACGCAATGAAGTATGGCTCAATTCTCTGCTGCTTGTGCTAATTTTGGCCTAACAATTAACACCAAGAAAACACAGCTGCTCCATCAGCCACCACCACACCATCCGTATGTGGAACCATAAGTTACAGCAAATGGAGAAGTTTTGAATGCTGTGGATAAGTTAACTTACCTTGGTGGTGTACTTTCCAGGGATGTACACATTGATAATGAGGTTGACACATGCATTGCCAGAGCTAGCTCAGTGTTTGGGAGGCTCCAAAGGAAAGTATGGGAGAAGAGGTATTAGACTGACTACCAAACTGAAAGTCTACAGAGCTGTGGTACTGACCTCATTGTTGTATGCCTGTGAAACCTGGACAGTCTACCAGCGCCATGCCAGGAAACTGAATCGCTTCCATTTGAATTGTCTTGGGAAGATTCTGAAGATCACCTGGCAGGATAAGGTGCCAGACACTGAGGTCCTTACTCGAACTAAACTGCCAAGCATTCAAACTCTGCTTTAGAGAGGGCAACTTTGATGGACTGGCCATGTTGTTCAAATGCAAAATGTACGCTTACCAAAAATATTATTTTATGGAGAACTCACACTGGGCAAGCATTCACATGGCGGTCAGAAGAAGTAATACAAGGACACTCTCAGGGTCTTTCTCAAGAACTTTGGAATTGATTTGTGACATGGGAGACACCGGCACAGGACTGCTCAGCATGGCATTCCCACATCAGAAAATGTGTTGTGTTCTATGAGCAAAGCAGAATTGAAACAACTTAAAGGAAATGCAGGATGAGCAAGTTTGGAGTATCCACCCCAAATGTTCACATGGACTATTTGTGCCCAACCTGTGGTAGAGCATTCCAAGCTCTTATTGGCCTAATCAGGCACAGCTGGACACACTGAAACTTGACTCAAGCATAGTGATGTCATTTTGATCCTCTCTGAGAACAAAGGACAACAACCAACCAACCTACTAACCATCTATCCATCATCCTTATCTATTTTCTATCCATCATCTTTATCTATCTTCCATATCATATCATATCACATCATATCTATCTATCATCTATCTGCTCTGGGATGTTGTAGTTAGCAAAATGTACTATGAAGGTATCTTAAAAAGAGTCAGGTAACATGCCCAAGCTAGAACTCATTATCTCTCTTCCCAAACCCTCCCCTCTCCCCACCCTTCTTATTACCGTTGAGGGTACCACCATCTTCTTCCACAACCAAACACACATCTTGTCCTCTCTCTCACTGCTACCACACACCAATCAATCTACGAATATTTATTAAGCACCAGACGCTGTGCTAAGCTCTTAGGGATACCAAAAGTGGGGAGTCCCTGCCTTCAAGGAGCTTATAATCTAATTGGGGAGACAATGTATAAACAGACATATACAAAGTAAACTATATACAAAATAAATGGGAAATAATTAACAGAGGAAAGGCATTGGAATTACTCAGGGCTGGGGAATTATCCAATCATATGTCCTCTCCACTCACTCAGAGGCCATTCTGGTGCAGCCCCTCATCACCTCTCACCTTGACTGTTGCAGAAGCCTCTCAAGTCTTCCTGCCTCAAGTCTCTTCCCACTCCATTCCACCCTCCATTCAGCCAACAAAGTGATTTTCCTAAATGCAGGTCTGACCATGTCATTCCTCACTCACTAACCTCCAGTGGCCCCCTGTTACCTCTGGAACAGCTCTAAACCCTTCTTTTGCAGGATGTCTTTCGCAGTGTCTCTCTTACTATCGGCAGTGCCTTCTTTGTGTGGTTATCTCCTATTTAAATCATATATATCGTGTATGTACATAGTTATCTGTATGTTATGTCACCCCATTACTCCTTGAGAACAGGACCTATGTTTTTTGCCTTTTTTATACCCCAAAATTCTGAGCACAGAAGCTGGTATATAATTGATATTTGTTGACCGACAAATAATCCCTTGTAACAAAGAATAAAAAAAGGGAGGGGGGTACTTCAGCAAAATTAAATAATGCATCAACCAAGTATAATAGTATATGCTGTGTTCTATACCCATAGGACCCCACCCCCACCCTCCAACCCAGTGTCTGTAAAAGAGAGAGAGAGAGGTGAGACATTCCCATATATTTAGAACAAGATGATGCATACATTTTGTGTTAAATTATTTGTGGACTTGAGGAATCTTCAGGGTTTTTTCCTCCTCAAAAAGGAAATTGTCATGGGCACTGATCGCCAGGCTCTTTCATTTCTTTTTGAAAATAGATTTTTATTTTTGGTTTTGACATTCATTTGATTTCTCCCTGTCCTTTCCCTTTCCTCTCCCAGAATGTCACCCCTTATAAGAATTTTTTTCCATTTACAAATCCTACAATCACTTTGATTACATTATAATTTTAAAAAATTTGAGGTACTCCTTAAGATTAGACTACAAAGGAAAGTAATTTGTGTCTTGCAGAATATTCAATCCAGTTTGCTAGAAGTGCTCTACAGAAACCGATCCAACCTGGAGACCATATTCCGGATCATAGACAGTGATCGTTCAGGTAAATGCATAATATATTCAATACACTTCTGGAAAATGACATGATTTTACAAATTCTAAACCAATGGTGTCAGACTCAAATAGAAATGGCAGAGAGGAAATGGCTTTTCCTGTAGATTCCACTATCTAAGCTAACAGAAGAGGCTTAGATGGTTTGTACTTTCTTCTTCTTTTGAGGTCTTCAAAAATTGACTAAAGTACTATCCATTAGGGATAGCTTATTGTGGTCCTAACAGGAACTTCTTAGAGTTCTTGTAATCCTGGGGTGTTATGCCCAGACTGGTACACAAAAAGTATATTCATTCCCAGGGGAATGGCCAGCTGGAAAAATTCTGACATCTTCTCCCTAATTTCCCCCTTTTTATATTGAAAATCAGTTTTGTGTTGAAAATTAGAAGCATACAAAATAATGCAATCATGAGGTACTCACTTCAAATCATATTAGCGAAAAAGGAAAAATGAATTGTTGGAGGGGCTTTAAGAAGACAGAAATACTAATTAGATATCAGTTCAAATACTGATTTGATCAAATCGGAAACAGATTTACCCACAAACACACACAGCATCACTGGAAAGAATGAATCTATCTATCTATCTATCCATCTATCTATCTATCTATCTGTCTATCTATCTATCTATCTATCTATCTATCTATCTATCTATCTATCTGTCTGTCTATATCTGTATATCACATGGAGGGGCACACATGAGGTGTAATAGAGATGGTTTGAATTGACTAGTGAAAGCTGATTGTTACTATTTAAGTGTGAGCATTTACACCTCAGAAACCAGCCAACACTACAAATTGGGGCTTAATTTAGTGTTGTGTTGATTTTTTCAGACTTAAGAAAGTGAGGGAGAAAATGTAAATAATACAAATTGCACTTAAAAGTGTGTCAAGTGTATGTTTTTTAAAGAGTTAAACACACACAACACACACATGTGCACGCACGTGTGTGAAAGGTGCACACAGAGGAAACATGCCTAATCAGGCACGCAAGGAGAGGGGTGCACTTGTAGGAAGCCCAAGTGGTAAGAGCCCACATCTGACACTGTCAAGTCACCACTGTTTCTTTGTGATGTTGTTAAGTCACTGTTGTTAAGCCTGCTTCCCTATGGTCTCACAGTCCCCATCGTTCATTCGGTGCAGAAACTACTACATATGTAGTTAGTGCCAGACATTCCTGCACTGCACATTCACCAGCTTCTGACTCCATTGGAATACTTGGATGATTCTTCAACAAGGGACAAAGTTGTTATGCTCTTTTAGCTTAGTGCCCATAGAGTTTTTTGTTTGTTTGTTTGTTTTAGCAAAACCGTTCTTTTAGCAAAAATAGATAAGCAACACCAGCTCCTTTTCCTCACTGGATTCTCTGGTCTCATTCCTTCAGTCTTGGATACTAAGATATGTCTTTCTTCCACAGGGCTCATCTCATTTGATGAATTCAGGCAAATTTGGAAGCTCTTCAGTTCTCATATGAACATTGACATTAGTGACGAAAGTATCTGTGATCTGGCTCGGAGTATTGACTTCAATAAAGATGGAAACATAGACATCAATGAGTTCCTTGAGGCCTTCCGCCTAGTTGAACAGTCTTATTTGGAGGACAAAGACCCAGAGCTGAAGGGTTCAGAGACTAGTGACAGCAGCTGTAGTAGCCAGGGAATCCATTGACCATGGAATCCACCAAAGTGCCTTAGAAGAATAGCCAGCCTACTAGGATATCTCTTTTGATTCACCCTGTACCCCCAGCCTCCTTACTACCTATGTTCTCATCATCACTTAAAAAAAAGTCCCAGGATTTGTTGGAAAATTTGAAGAGCAAATAGATTAGGGAAGAGTACGAAATTGGAAGAAGGTTTTGTATACGTTCTTTATTACATTGTCATCTTCTTCCCCTACTAGGAGGTCAGCTTTTAAAAGGGCAAGATCAAATAAATGAATGATCAATCCATGCCAATGTAATTAGTCCAATGTAATAAAAAGAAATTTTCATCCTGATGTATTTCTCCAGATGGAAAACTATTACCTAGGTTTATTTCTTTTTTCTTATCAAATGAGATAATATCTGCAAAGTGCTTAGCACAGTGCCTGGCATGTTGTAAGTGCTTAGTAAGTGCTTGTTACCTTACCCCCTTCCCTTCCTTAGGAGAAAGGAATTTTCAAATTCCACTTGAAAAAAAAGGAAGAGGTAGGGCCAAGATGGCAGAGAAAAGGTAGGGACTCACCTGAGCTTTCCCTAAAACCCCTTGGAACACCTTTAAATAATGGTATAAATCAATTCCTGGAGCAGCAGAACACACAAAAGGACAGAGTGAAATAATTTTCTAGCCAAATACAACTAAGAAGGTTGGCAGGAAAGGTCTATCACATCTGGGTGAGAGTGAAGCATAGTCTATCACAGGCTGGGCCAGCACAGACCCAGTCCTACAAACCAGGAGCCAGCCTTGGGAGTTACTGGATCAGCAGCAGCAACACCTCTTGGGAGCTCTCATCTGTGGATGGTAAGGGGGTCGAACAATTGATCAGAAGGCAATTACAGGAGTCTCTTTGCTAGTACTGAGGCAGGACTCTGTTGCTTTGCCCATACTTGGATTTGGGTCACAGTCCTGGGTGGCAGGGAAAGGAGGTGCACCAGCACACTAGACTTGCAGCTGGAGTGGAACAGGGACCCTTGTCACAGTTCCAGGGCAGAAAAGAGTGCACAGGCCAGTAGAGTAGTAAATACACCCCTTCTTAAATCATAATCCCTCAGAAAAACTGAAAATTTATAGGTCCCTAGAAGTATCTCTGAAAACAGCTGCACAAGACCTCTGAAGCTTGGGACAATGAGCCCTCCACCCTGGAAGCAGAATCCTACTTTAACAAAGAGTTAAAAGTCATGAAATAGACTGGGAAAATGAGCAAACAAGAGAAAGAAATTGAACCATAGAGAGTTACTATGATGATAAGGAAGATCAAAACATACACTCAGAAAAAGATGACAAAGTCAAAGTTCCTACATCCAAAGCCTCTAAGAAAAATATGAATGGTATGAGGCCATGGGAAAGCTCAAAAAGGATTTTGAAAATCAAGTAAGAGAAATAGAGGAAAAATTGGGAAGAGAAATATGAATGATATAAGAAAATCATGAAAAATTAGTAAATAGCTTGGTAAAGGAGACACACAAAAAAGTACTGGATAAAATAACACATTAAAAAACAGACGGCCAAATGGTAAAAGAGGTACAAAAAGCCAATGAAGAGAAGAATGCCTTAAAAAGCAGAATTGGCCAAATGGAAAAAGAAGCACAAAAATTCACTAAAGAAAAAACTCCTTAAAAATTAGAATTAAGCAAATGAAAGTTAATGACTTTATGAGGAATTAAAAAACAATAAAACAAAACCAAAAGAATGAAAAAATAGAAGACAATGTGAAACATCTCATTGGAAAAACAATTGATTTAGAAAATAGACTGAGGAGACATAATTTTAAAATTGTTGGACTACCTAAAAGCCATGGTCAAAATAAGAGCCTAGACATCATCTTTCAAGAAATTATCATGGAAAACTCTCCTAATATTCTAGAACCAAAGGGTTAAATAGAAATTGAAAGAATCCACTGATCACCTCCTGAAAGAGATTCCAAAATGAAAGCTCACAGGAATATTATAGCCAAATTCCAAAGGTCCCAGATCAAAGAGAAAATATTGCAAGCAGCCAGAAGGGAACAATTCAAGTATTGCGGAACCACAGTCAGGATAACACAAGATTTAGCAGTTTCTACATTAAAAGATGTGAGGGCTTGGAATGGAGCTAGGATTACAACCAAGAATCACCTACCCAGCAGAACTGAGTATAATCCTTCAAGGGAAAAAATAGATATTCAATGGGACAGAGGACTTTGAAGCATTCTTGATGAAAATACCAGAGCTAAATAGAAAATTTGACTTTCAAATGCAAGACATAAGAGAAGCATGAAAAGGTAAACAGGAAAAGGAAATTGTAAGAGACTTAATAAAGTTAAACTGTTTATATTCCCACATGAGAATATGATATTTATAACTCATGAGACCTTTCTCAGTATTAAGGCAGTTAGAAGGAGTATGTATAGAAAGAGGGCACTGGTGTGAGTTGAATACGAAGGGACAATATCTAAAAAAATAAAATTAAGGGGTGAGAGAAGAATGTACTGGGAGAAAGGGAAAGGGAGAAGTAGAATGGGATAAATAATCTAACATAAAAGAGGCAAGAAAAAATGTTTACAGTGGAAGGGAAGAGGGGGTAGGTGGAGGAGTGAGTGAGTGAACCTTACTCTCATCATAATTGGTTCAAAGAGGGAATAACATGCACATTCAGTAGGGTATAGAAATTTATCTTACCCTACAGGAAAGTAGGAGAGGAAGGGGATAAGGGAAGGGGAGGTGAGAGAAGGGAGGCCAAATTGGGGGAAGCAGTAGTCAGAAGCAAAATTCTTTTTAGGAGGGATAGGGTGAAAGGAAAGAGAGAGAATAGAATAAACACGGGGGAGGGAATAGGATGGAGGGAAATACAGCTAGTAATAGTAACTGTGAAAAAAAATTTGAAACAAGTTTCTCTGATAAAGGCCTCATTTCTCAAACATATAGAGAACTGAGTCAAATTCATAAAAAAGAGCCATTCCCTAATTAATAAATGATCAAAAGATATGAACAGTTTTCAGATGAAGTAATCAAAGCTATCTATAGCCAAATGAAAAAATGCTCTAACTCACTACTGATTGGAGAAATGCAAATTAAAGCAATTCTGAGGTACTACCTCATACCTGTTAGATTGGCTAATAAGACAGAAAAGGAAAATAACAAATGTTGGAGAAGATGTGGGAAAAATGAGACATTAATGCATTGTAGGTGGAGTTGTGAACTGATTCAATCCTTCTGCAGAGCAATTTGGAACTATGCCTAAAGGGCTATAAAACCATACATACCCTTTGACCTAGCAATACCACTACCAGGTCTGTGTCCCAAAGGAGGTAAAAAACAAAAAGGAAAATGACCTATGTGTACAAAAATATTTATAGCAGCCCTTTTCCAGTGGCAAAGAATTGGAAATTGAGGGGATGCCCATCAGTTGGGGAATGGCTGAACGAATTGTGGTATGTGATTATGATGGAATACTACTGTACTATAAGGATGCTCTCAGAAAAACCTGGAAAGACTTGCATGGGCTGATGCAAAGTGAAATGTACTGTGTACAAAGTAACAGCAATATTGTAAGATTTGTGTAAGTATTGTGAATGACTTAGCTATTCTCAGCAATACAGTTATCCAAGACAACTCTGAAGGACTTAGGATGAAAAATTTTATCCAGGCCCAGAGAAAGAACTGATAGTGTCTGAATACAGATTGAAGCATCCTTTTTTACTTTCTTTATTTTTCTTGGTCTATGTTTTCCTTCACAACATGAATGATGTGGAATTGTTTTGCATCTGACTATACATGTATAACCTATATTGAATTGCCTGCCTTCTCAAGGGGGATGGTGTGGGGAGGTGTGCCAGTAAGGCAAAATGGGCTTAGTTTAACGGGTGTGCTTAAGGAGTTTGGCTTTTGTTTATGGTGAAAGTACTTTCACCTGTTAAACGCTAAGCCCCAGGCCCAAAGCCCTATCAGGTGTGAAACCCCTGCGGGCGTAGATTAAAGACTTAAAAGGGGCCAATTCGGGAAGCAATGGGTCTCTGGACTCTGGTCT
>CM053623.1:308379736-308396597 GCA_028646595.1 Phalanger gymnotis
TGCTCTGGGCCCTGAATAAATTTTTTGATGCCTTCTGCTTGGAGAATTCTGTATACCCAACGATTTCGAACCATTCTGATATTTATATGATCCTTTTTGAGATCATAAATTCGGCCTTCCTACTACAGGAGGGAGGAAGGGTGAGAATTTGGAACTCAAAGTTTTAATAACAAATGTTAAAAATTGTTTTTACATGGAACTGGGGAAAAATAAAATCCTAAATAAATTCAAATAAATAAATGACAATATACCAAAAAAGGAAATTACAAGATAAAACTTCACTTGAAAATCACTAATAGGTCATTCCTTGGCACACAGTTATTATCTCCAGCATACACTGATACTGCATACATTATGAGAGGTGTTTTTTTAACGGATGAAAACAGTTATTAATTACTATCGGCCATGTGTCTTTCTCTTATGCTATTTGTCACAGCTGGAGCACACTTCTCTTCCCAGCTTCATCCCACTCCCCACCCCGCCCCCAACTCAACCTGACTTAATCTTACTCATTTCTTAAGGCCCAGCTCCAATCCCCCCTCTCCCATGTTTTTTTCCCCTCCCATCGCTCTATCAGTTCTGATCCTTCCCCATTTGGACTTTGCATAGCATTGATTTTACAGCTCTCTGAGCGGTCATTTACTATAACAATATCTCACTTGTCTCAGTTTACTGATGCACCTTTAGCCCCTAAATAAATGGCATAATGAGTGGTTGTGAGGAAAAAAAATATTCATCACCTCCTGGCCAACTTTTGAAGGTGATGAGCCCCAGAAGTAGCTATGTGGGAGGCACAGTGGAAAGAGTCCTGGGCTTTCAGCTAGGAAGTCCTGAATTCAAATTTGACCTTAGACGCTGACTAGATGTATGACCTTAAACAAGTCGCTTAAAGTCTATCTGACTCAGTTTCCTCAACTGTAAGATGGAAAGAATAGCACCCAGCTCCCATGGTTGTGTTAAATTATTTGTGGCAACAAGGTGATGATGTGACCCTGAGGAAATGACTTAACCAGTCTGCCTCACTTTCCTCAACTACAAATAATAATAGCACCCATCTGCCAGGGTTGCTGTGAGGATACAAAAAAGATAATATTTGTAAAGTGTCTTACAAACCTTAAAGAGCTTTATATGTGCTAGCTGTTATTATAAAAGGGACAATGGAATATCCCTCTGTACTGTGGAGATATGTGTGTGGATCTCCACTAACTGAAAAGGTGACTGAGGATCAAAGGAAGGAGAAAGACAAGTAAAATTGTGGTGGGATAATATGACAAATTGCCTGGTCTAAAGGTGGAAATGGATAAGAAGTTCTGGAACCACACCCAAAACTTAGCAAAGAGGGTGATTCAATTCAAGAAACATTATTATTGGGAAATTAACTCTCCAGACATCTTGGCTGGATGGGGGTAGGGAGTGGGGTTCTTGTTCATCCTTTGTTCTCGATGATAGACCAACACTACTATGCCGCTGATGACTTGCACACGAATTGGATTTAAGTGAAGCAGAGCTGTGCAGAGTCATCAGCCTTGCTCTCTCCTCGAGAGTCACTGAAGTCCAACGGCAAGGCAAAATGGCATCTGGCCATGACCCAGGATGCAGTGGGTGTCCTTGGCCTTGGCCTTTCAATATTAAGGTCTTTCCCAGGCCTCAGTTTGTTTGAGGCAATGCCCATTCAATGACCAGAGAAGAGCAGCTGATATGCTTTGATGGACTTTTTTTTTAGAATGTGGAACAGGAAATGAGGGTGCTTCTTCTGCATCTATTTGTGATCTATAAGGAGTCCAAGGAGAAATAATAAAGGAAGAAGCGGCCATGACATCTTGGTGGATATAATTGGCATACCCTAGCCTAGACCAGGGACCCTTCACAGACCCTGAAACACTTCCCCACAAGGTCAAAACTGAGAGGTGATGAAGTATAATGGATAGAGAACCAACTTTGAAGCCAGAAAGATCTGAGTTCAGGTCCCATCTCCGACACACACTATCTATGACCCTGGCCTGGTCACTAACTCTTTTTTTAGTCACGAACTCAATGCTGTAGGTAACTAAGACTATAAACTATAGAGAAGATGCTGACCTGAGTTGGTATCACAGGTCCAGTCCCTATACTTATCCCTGACTGATAGAGCAATAGAATATTGCAGACATAATATATTTGGATTTGAACAAAGCATTTGGCAAAGTCTCATGCTGTGATACGAGATGAGATGTGTGTGTGTGTGTGTGTGTGTGTGTGTGAGAGAGAGAGAGAGAGAGAGAGAGAGAGAGAGAGAGAGAGAGAGAGAGAGAGAGAAGGAGAGGAGAGGGAAAGGGAGAGGAAGAGAAATATAGGTTGAGTTTTGGTGTCATTCCAGTATACAGATTTTTTCCTCACGCTTCTGGCCATAGGGGAACACTATCCAGTTGTAATGTAAGTCAGGGGTTCCTAACTATTTTGTGTGTCTTGGATCACTTTGACAGTCTGGGGAAGTCTCTAAAGCCTTTCTTAGAATGATTTTTTTGAAGTGTATAAAATAAAATACATCTGATCTCCAGGCTCCATTTCTCTGCTTGCTCTTCAAATTCAGTTGACTCTGGTACTGATCAGATATGTTTTGTGTGGGCCCCACTCCCTAACCCTCCAAGCCCTTTGTTTTATATGGATTTGTGGGAGAAAGTGCCTCGGGTTTTGGAGGGATTTTTGTACCACTTATCTTTTCCATACCGCCTTAGTAAATATTTTTTTTCCCTAAAGACTAAATGAAGTTTAACTACCAGCACTAAGTGGGGACTCATGAGGGACAGTACTAGAAACCCAGCCCTTCTGGGTTATACCTAGGGATCTGAGAATAGCGGTCTGCTGCCTCCTGGGGAACTGGCTTGCCAACATGAAGGATTTGGGGCAGTAGCCCCAAAGGGAGATGTTACATATATGCATGTGTGTGTTGTTTCTTTCTTGAAAAATGTAGGTTCCTTGAGAACAGGTACCGTTTCCCTTTTGTCTTCCTATCTCCATTACCTGGAATGTAGCAGACACTTAAATGGACCAAAATAAATGAATAAACATTTTTACAAAGATAAGATAGCTGGGGCAGCTAGGTGGTACAGTGGATAGAGCACCAGCCGTGGAGTCAGGAGGATCTGAGTTCAAATTCAACCTCAGACACTTACTTAGCTGTGTGATCCTGGGCAAGTCACTTATCCCCGATTGTCTCTCCTTCAAAAAAAAAATAGTCAAATTAATGGACAAATGGATAGATTAGTGAATAAATAAATGAATGAAAGTTCTACTTTGTGTCCAACATTCTGGTAATGAGTATTTTTGAACTTAGCTAAATTGGCTATCAGATCATGGACCTAGTGTCGGAAGGTGTCTTATAGGACATCCATTTTTCACATTTTTCATATGAGGAAACTGAAGTCCAGGGATATTGACTTGCCTAAGGTTGCGCAGGTAGCATACGAAGGCCAGATTTGAAGGCAGGTCCTCTGACTCCAAAGCCACCTTGACCTCGACAACAAAACTTTCTAACTTAAACTTGACAGGGAATGTGCTCTTGCTTGCACATTTCTGTTGCCCTCCAATTTGCTCCAAACAGGACTTTGTAAAAGGGAAGATAAAATTTGATGTCATATGAAAAAGAGCCACTAGATGTCACTCCAATGAAAAAAATTTTTGCCACTCGAAGTACAGGAAATGTCCTTGGCGTTAAGACAATGATATGAACAAGACTAATATAACAATCAGTCGACAAGTATTTATTTAAAGACTGAGTTGCAGGGTAGCCATTGAACTTGGAAGCTGTCAACTACACCTTCACTCATCAAGGCTGGGCAATGAACAGAGAGAAGGCAGACAATGACAACGACCAGACAAGGACAGTGACTGGCGACATCAGAAAGAATGGGCCCAGGACAGCTCCCAGTACTAATCTTGTCAACCCAAGCATCTCAGAGACCAAAAGTTAGGAAAACAAACTTTCTACAACACATGCAACATCCAAGCAGACTCAACCATCATTCGCCTCCTACATTCCCCTTCCCTCAGGCACATCAGACCAATTACCTCGTGCCTTATGTATAAGTCATCCTTTTTTTTTTTTAATATATTTTACAGTTTTTCAACTCATGAATTCCACTGCCCATTGTTTTCCTTGTGCAGATTCTCTCTTCCAAATACAACCCAAGGTGCTGAAGCTTCGTCCCAAGGTTGTTGGCCGGAACTCTTCCTGTGATTCCTTCTGGGTCTCACCCAAAAGATGTCCATTCATAGAATGTAATTGTGAAAGGAGCCAACATTCCCAGCCATCTGTACAAGCCACAGGATTTGGAGAAGGAATTTCTCGAACAAAACATGCCTCTAATGATCCTTATACTTTTGCCCTGTACAATGTTGTACGTTGGACCACCTTACAACCTGGCCTCCAATTATAACCCATCAATTCTCCATGTCGCTCTGTCACCAGAGCCTCCATTGGCTAAACAACTATCATTAAAGTAACAGAATTTTGACTAGCTCCATGTAACAGGTACAATTTAGCCCCGCCCTCCAAATTTCTTGTTTGCTCCTGAAAAGAATCCTCCAGAAAGCCTCTTGAATATACTGTAGGCTAATCTGGCCCCGAAGAGGCAGATGCATCTCCTGGAAAATGTTGAACCTAAGTCAGATACCACATCCCTTATCTCAACTGTCAGTCATCCAGAAGACCATCCTGAACACATCTCCCTGGGGCTTCTACTTTACATTTCTCCTCAACAAGGAGCGAAGAAAAATTCTCAACAGACTCAGAATAGGACTCTACTTGAGCCATGGCGGGAAATGCTGCTGCTGTTCTTTTTTTTAAAAGTTAATTTTATATTTAATTTATGGAATAAATTAAAGTTTTTTTTAAAGTTAATTTTTTTTTAGTTTTTTTTAAAGTTAATTTTATTTTTAATTTATGGAATAAAACAAGTATTTCCATAACGTAGTACAATAAAAAAAAGATGATTGCACATGGAACTGCAAATGTACTATGCACAACTTGCTTTTCCTTTCAGCGTGTGCAGAAAACCGGAACAAGGAAACGTTCCGCGATCAGTCCTGTTACAAACCTCTTGTAGGAGATTTCATCCTCAGATCAGAATCACAGAGCATTTGTTGCTTCTCAAATTCCTCCTTCTATTTCAAATGTCTAGTGGACACGTTTCTGGTGGAATTGCAATCACAGACATTTAGAAATTCAAAGGAGACAAGTGGCAAGCCAACAAGGTCATAATTAATGAATTGCTAATAGCTGCTCCACAATCCAGATAGATCTTCAGATGAGAGAAGAGGCCTTGAAAGGAAGGAGAATGATCTCCACAGGCAGAGGGATGTGGAGAGAGCAGCTTCCTGGCATGGAGAACAGCCAGTGTGAAGAAGGAAGCAGGAAATGACAAGACAAGATTGTGAAGCCACCAGCATTTCCATTAGGCTAGAATGAGAAGCGTATGAAACGCAGGAGAGGGAGATAAGCCTGGCGGTGGCCAAATTGTGGTGGGCCTTAAAAGTCAGGCTGAGGAGTGGGTATTTCATCCTAGAAGCGGTTAGCTATCCCTCCTAGTTTTATTTTTCATAAAAATGTTAAACACTGCCAACCCCAAGTGACCCTCCACCAGACTTGCCATGTTGACACTGAACCATTAACAACCACTCTGGCCGTTCAACCATTCTGAATCCATCTGACTTAATTATTGCTAGATCCATATCTCTCTGGATACCTTTTATCAACAACTTTACAAAAATTTAAGTAATCACTGCCCATAGTCTTCCCCTCACCTATTGGTTTAGTAATCCTATCCAAAAAGAAAATGAGAAAATGACCTATTCTTGATGAAGCCATTGTGGCCATAGCTGCACCACTTAGCTGCCCCTAGATTGGCCCACTTAACATTTCCCACTTCCCTTAAGCGTTCAAGACCCAAACAACTTCCTAAATACCAAAAGAGATTTAGGATTTAAACCACTTCTCCGGGATTCTGTTTCTTCATCCACAAAATACTGGGATTAGACTGCTTAGATAATCTCTAAGGTCCTTTCCAACTTGAAACTCTTGCCAATTATAAGCTAATATTTACACAGTTTACATACTTGAAAGTCTTTATTAAGCAAAAAGTGTGATAAAATAGAAAGTGCTTAACATGGTTTCAGGTTAAGCATATATATATACATACATATATATTCATATTTATATAAAATTTTCTTCTGTGTGCATGTTGTTCTCAACCCCAACCCCCAATACGTCCTTGAGGGTGGGGATGTTTTGATTTTTAACTTGGTATCCCCAGAGTGTATCAGCGTCAGGCACAGAGAAGGCACTTAGGTACTTGTTGAACTGAAATGAAGCTAAATTAAAGTGATTTAAATTAGTCCAAATTCAAAATACCGTATAGGAAGAGAGAGAAAGGTAACCACAATGGTAACTTACACATGGACAGGTACAATCTCCAAGGAACTTCATGTTTTCACCAAATCAGCTCAATTATGGGTAATAGTTAGATGGAACGAGGGAGATAATGCCTAGCTTTCACAATCTAAAACTTAGTCAATGATACCTGCTTAGTTAGGGTTGTTATATAAAAACCCATGTCTAGACACAAGATTATTTGTCAGGAAAGGAAACCACATATTAATCTTTATGACAATGTGTCACCCAGTGTTTTATTGCAGCTTAATTCTTACCCACCCGCTTCCACTCCCACATACATCTTTAAAAAAAAAAAGTTGCAACAACTCCTAATATTTCAAAATGGCTTTTTCAAGACTGTCCTTCGTGTCGATCTTCTTCATAGGAGTGTGAAGCACCCCTAGTGACTGATTCACTTTAAAATACTTAAATGCACTAAGCTTACAAAGAATTTAAAGTGATTCCATAGTTGAAGATTATTGGTTTTCTGTAACACTGATATTTACAAGTTTGATTCCTACTTCATTAGCAAATGTCATTTCTCCAATAAAAGCTAGGTTTCAGAAGCACAAGAGGCTGTAAGATGCTTTGTGCTGCTGAAATGCTGGCAGAACGCCCATTACTGGTGGGAAGATTACTGTCATTTTTACAGCATAATCAGCGTTCTGACCCTCATCACATCAGCGTGTGCAGAAAACCGGAACAAATAATTGTCTGCATTTGAAGGCTTGTTCCAATTCTTTTCATGATACTGTAGCATAGGGAACCTAGGGAGGCCACCAAAGAGATGGTGGTTCATCTCTTTATATATTTAATTTGCTGTCATACTTAAATCCATCCATAAAAACTAGCTCTGATACCTCATAATGGGGTAGAGTTGACTGGGGGTGTTTGAGAACTGTGCCAGTGAATGTATGCTCTGGCAGCCTCTACCAAATGTGGAAGGTTTTGAGCATGGCCCCAGAAACAGTATTTGCTATCAGCCTAGCTCAGGACGTAGATTCGTGAGAAGGGAACGTCTTCTGAGCAAACTTTGCGTCAGACAGAGTGGCACTTATTCTGCAATTTAGAGTTGCCTGTGAGAGGTTCCATGACTTTGCTGGGGTCCCACGTAGTCCACATGTGTCAGAGGCGGGACCTCAGCCCGTCTTGCCTCTGAGGCCAAATCTCTTCACTACGTTATCAATAGATGCCTCTCGTGGCTCTGAATCAGACTGCCAAATTCTCTAAATCAAAATTTGGGGACCCAAAGTGCTACAGAAAGACACAAGCTGATTTTAAGTAGGTTGGAAGATAAACCGATGAAGGCACGATTATACTAAATGGCATAGCAAGTCAGAAAGGCGGCCTGTTCTATAGCCACAAGATAATGAACAGCCCCAAGTGCCACACGGACATCTGAAATATCAATGAAGGTTTTCAGGACAGCTTCTGTCTTTGTGGAAGGGCATGGACAAGAATCACACAAGATGAGGCATGAATGAGTTGCAATCTGTACTGATGAAAGTGTCCCCACTAATCGCCCGAGGCTTCATCAGAGCACTGTGCTTCAAGCTTAGGTACAGCTTCTACCAAAGTTCATCACCTCTTCTACTCCTTAGGAGGCTATGAGTTGCTGTATTTAAATAAGAAAAAAAAAAACCGTCTCCTGATGGCTAGCTCTAGATACGAACCCCTTAAACTTAGCCAGTCTGGTTCTTGAATGTTAGCTATGTAAAGTCACCAGGATTGTACTTTATCAAACTTTATTAGCTTGGTAGAATCTGCTGGAGCTCATACTGTACTGGTACTACTGACAGGTGGACTTTCATCAGTTACTTGCTAATGATCCTGGCCTAAGTTACCAAGACCTGGAAAGTGATGATGCATCTTACTCTTCATCTTGAGTAAGATAGGAACTTCTTAGAAAACGTACCAGTGATGGCTTGATCAGTGTGAAAAATCAGAAAAGGTGGGGCGTTCTACAGCAACAAGGGTTGATAGACAGCCCCCTTGCCTTCCATGCTAACCGTCCCTTCCAGGGAAAGGCTAGCAGTGTGCAAAGCAGTTCAGTTAGTCTTACTTCTCACCTCTTGTCCATGTCCTGCCAAAAATCCTACACAGCGCATCCAGTGCTCTTCCTCTTGATGTCTTGACATGAGTGGACACCAACGAGATAGACAGGTTACTCATCAGTTCTCCCTTGCTCTTGCTAAATGAAGTCTCATTTCAGGAAGAAAAAAAAATGTCCTTGAATCTCCCCATTTTTAACGTTTTTCCCCCCTTCCTAGAAATAGCTTACACTTGAATGTAGTGACCTCATAGCAGTTTTTAGTATTAACAGCAGTATAAAATGCAAATGCAAATGTGAGATCTTTTGATTTTGACTTCCCATGACAGAAAAAAATAAACGTAACAGAAGAGCCTTATGGTGAGAGACAATGAAAATGTGTAACTCAAAGAAGCATGGGAAAACTTATGAGTGAATGCAGAAGGAAACAGGCAGAATTCAGAAAACCAAAGTATAACAAGGCTGTAAACAACAATAAAATGAAACAGCAATGCATAATTAGAAGAATGAACCAAGTTTGGTCCCAAAAAGAGGATAAAAAAAAGGCACCACTCTTCTCTGCAAAGGTTGGGGTCCAGAAGTGGGTCTCTCTATATCTCTATGACCCTGTTTTCCCAAGCTCTCTCTGATGGGACCAATAAACTGCAAAAGCAGGGAGGTTGGGGGGGTGGGAAGTAGGTGGTATACTGCAAGCCCAATTCCACGCATTTGACTCTCTGGGCATCCTAGTTAAGGGACTGAGGGTGGGCTATGTAAATAGCTAAGGAATTTGTGGTAGTAAGTCCTAATTATATAACATACCAATTATAAAGGAGGAAGATTCCGCTGCTGCTTTCTAATAATGTTGCAAGAAGTACTTCGGACAAGTAAAAAATGTTGATTGGGTTTAATTTTCTGACAACCCTGTTCATGTTTGTAAACTCCTACTGGCATCAGAATGACTGAATGTGTGAGCTTGAGTAGATAAACCAATCTGAGCTGGTTTCCCCACCTTTAGTTAATCCCTCTCCTGAGGGATTCGGTAGTACATATGCACGTTTCCTTGTTATCTTCTGTTGAGCTTATTAAAGAACAGATATTACTTGAGGGACAAGTAGTTCTTAAAGAACAAACTTCAATGATTAAGAGATATTGCCATGGAGAAGTTAATTGGTTCAAGGATCATTCGGGCCCACAATAAAACTGGATCAAAGTGGGAATGAAAATGTGGTTGAAAACCAAAAAACAATGCCCCAAACTGTCAAATTATTCCTGAAAAACAGACTAATCAATCCTCAAGGGAGAAAGAAAGGACCTTCAGAAAGCTGGAAAAACACTTAAGAATGGCTAGGAAAAATGAGCTGGGAACCATTACTATAAAGAAAAAATATCTATCAAAAGCAAGACAACACTTTGGAGCAGTAAAGATTAGAAAAAGGCAATTATCGCTGATGAAATTCACTTTTTCATTCAAGGTTTTATCAATGTTATTGTCAGAAAAAGTCACAGTGGACCAGTAAGATCTGGATATCTTCAACAGACTATGGAACAACCACCTAAAAATGTTTTGGAAATTTGTTCTACTTCAATGAACCTGGCAGTCTAGTCTCAGTTGAAAGAAGAGGGAACTCACATAAACTGAACTCTGGCATACTGAGAAACAGAATTATTCAAAAACCACAGAAATTCCCAAGTGGAAATGGAATACTGCAAAACAACTTTGCATGTGCATCACACATCATGCACAAAAAAGCAATTTTTCCAAAAAGTGGAGTTAAATCTACTTTAGTGGCTGAGAACTAAAACTGATTTAAATGCTAAAAACTAGGCTCCATAATCGAGGCTACACTTGGAAAAAAATGGACCGAGTGTTAAATAACTAAGGTAATAAAAAAGCGTGGTTTCATGATGATTCAAGAATGTGTCAAAATCTTGTGAACTCGATGCCAACTCGTGTAAAACAAGTGTGGAAAAAGGGCAAACTGCATATAAGTTTTTTGTTCCCTATATTTATTTCACTGTCCCAGTTAATTTGCACAGCACTGCACATCCACTACAACATAAAAAAAGGTCATCCATCCAATCATCACTGAAGGACCACAATTTCTTAAAACTGTCCATTCCACTTCTGAATAGCTACAATTCATAGCCTTCTCTGCCCCCCATAATAAGTCTAATAACATCACCTTGTCTCACTTCTCCTATTTGCCCCGGCTCTGTCCACTATGGCCAAGGAAAACAAGCCTTATCCCTCTGCCATAGCTAGACATGTCAAGGACATGACAGCCTTCGAACACTGAGAACATGTCCCTCCAGAGTTTTCTCTGTCAGACTAAACATACCTAGTTCTTCGACGGATGCTCATGTAGCAGACTCAAGGTCCTTACCCGTCCTAGCTGCCATCTTTTTTAAATGGTGGTGCATTTTCTTAAACTAATCCTAATACTCCAGGTATGTTTTAATCAGGATAAAGTGCAGAAAAGCAACCACTCCCTATTCCTCAGTGCAGCCCTGAGACTGCCACATTACAGTGCCGACTCACCCTGGGCTCAAAGTCCACCAAAAGCTCCCTCCAGACCTTTTCAGAAAAAGCCTCCCTGCTTTGTATTTGGATAGCTGATTTTTGGAAAGCAAGTATGAGACTTAACATGGATCTCTGATGACTTTCATCTTATTTGGTTCCACTTACTGTTCTAAGACATCAAAGTCTTGTCGGTTTCTGGTTCCACTGGATGGTTTAGTTTCATTTATGAGTAAACTACCTTTAATGTCATCATGAAACCAACACCTAAATGCCAATAGTAATCCAAAAGGGAGTTCTGATTAGGGATGGAAGGAGCATACACTGTGAAGTGAGAGGGCAGACCTGGATGAGGTGGGGGGCGTCTTACATTTGTGGGGTGGCATGAGGGAATTAGTTATCTGGTAAGCACAGGCAGGAAGTAAAAGGGGGTGAGAAAGGATGGCTGGAAAGGGAAAAACACAAATTTCCCAATTTTACGGAGGGTCCTGGCAGCAACTGGTGAGAATCAAACTATCTGATTTTGTTGGAAAGGTCTTAAGATCCCAGCTTTCCTTGATCTCTCTAATCTGGGTTAGGATCTCCAAATTCTATCACTAGCCTTTCTTTCCTTCTCACTGGCAAGAAAAAAGAAGGAAGAAAAAAAAAGAGATGGAGGTGTGCATGTGCTTCCTCCCAACCAGTTTAACATCAGATTAATCAGTCAATATTTGTTAAGCACTTCCCACGTGCAAAGCAGCAGCCTAAGTCCTGTAACACAAAGAGCAGCTCCCTCCCTCAAAGATCATATATTCTGTGAGGGGTTTTGACATATGAAGACAGAAATAAGTCAAGATGATCTGAGGAGGTAGCAAGCATTAACAACCAGGAGGGAATCAGGAAAAGCTTCCTAGGAGTGGAAAAATGCTAAAGGCCTTTTGTCATGATTTCATATAAAAACAGATAGGAATTTTGATTCAATTGTGAAAAATAAATACAGCATTGCTCAAAATCTAAAAGGAACCAACGATAAAACAAATGACTATGGACTTTAGTGAACATATCTATTTTTATTACCAAAACATGAGAATGACATCTTTTATTGCACTCTTTAAAACTCTTATACTGGTCAAACCTAATTCAACATTAATTCAATTCAATAAGCATCCTGTGACTGCCTTTTCAGTGCGAGGCACTGGGTGGGTGGTAGGATGTAGCTAAAAGAATAAGACCCAATCCCTGCCCCCAAGGTGCTTCTTGTATAAAAGCCAATAGATTACATCAGAGGGGTTGGCTTTCTTTTTTTAAACTCAAGAACATGGAACTGGTCATGACAACCAGCTAACTTGCGCTCTGGGAACTGTCAGGGGTTGTTTGTAACTGAGGTGTTCTGCTTCCCAAACCACGCACTTTGCAGCTTCTACAGACATACCCCTGCCTCCTGATGCATCGGGCTCCCATCTCTGCAATCGTTCTACCTGCAAAGGTACTCCCCCTACACCGCTCAACGTTTTTATTTTGAGAGTCACCGTTAGTGAATCGACCATTTCCCTAAAATTACCCTGCTCTTGCTCTTAAAAGAATCCATAGGTTTAGAGTATTACAATGCTGACCACGGAGGCCAAGAGCTCAATTCAACATGTTAAATCAAAAACATAAGCACTTAAAATCACAAGTTTCAAAATAAAAAGAAAGATGCAGAGACTTCTGTAAATGACCAAGGAACTAAGGCAAACTGTACGGCTACCTCATGCTTTGAACGGTGTATTTTTGGTGTCTAAAGCTAAGAGATGGTCGTCTTCTAAAAGAGTTCAAAAGAACTTAAATAAAACAGAGTTGTGTGTTTTACCCATAGTTAGGCCTTTTTCTTTAAAAACAAACAAACAAACAAAAAATATGGGTGGCTCCATTTCAGAAACACGGCAATAGTCTTTTAGTGAATGCTTTTCATTTGCTTCCTAAAAATCTTTATTATGTGTGGAGACAGACAAAGTGTTGTCTTTGAGGCTCCATCTTAAAAATTACATGGTAATCTGTTATTTCTAGAGATACTTTAAAGCTTAGGCTGACCCCTTCACTACTTCATTAGCATTATGGTGATCATCTTCATCATCGCTGTTGTCATCATCGTCGTCATCATCATCAACATCATCATCAATGTCATCGTTACCAGTCTGGTCTCCAGAGCCAAGCTCATCTTCATCTTCATCTTCAACCTAAACAGAAAAAAACCTTCACTTAGCTTGGACCAAATAACACACAAATCTTCATTTCTTGACCAATGAATGCCATTCCAAATGCCCCGCTTATCTTTATTTCTTTGTCGTAATGACTTAGGTAACTTGTGGAAAACAATTTGTGGGACAACTTAACAGATAGCTACTCTTGCATAATAAAGACTATCACGAGAAAATCTGAACAGAAATTAAAAAATGGTAGCATCTTTGTATTCTCCAGTGAGTAGTTCCTGTTAACAGAAAGTAGCTAAGCCAATTCACCTTATTAGAAATAAAATATTGAAGTTTAAGTGCATTCAAGAGAGTTAAACAAATCCTTAACAAAGATAATACTTTCAACGCAGGAATATGTGCATTCCTACAGAAGGTTTAAATTTCTAAAACATAATAATAATATTAAAGAAATTATATTCCAGGCCCATCTATTCATGATATAGTCAGTATCTTCAAAGTAAAATATTTCTAAGCACCTTACAAAGAAATGTGTAACCAAGCATGTATGAAATACAAATTGTGGAACAAAATCTTTGTGAGGATAATTCTGAAAAAATATGTGGCCTTACCGGGTGACCAAGTTCCTTGAGTTTGTTTTTTAATGAAATTATTTTCTGATCTTGATCAGCAAGCAACACCAAGAGGTCATCCTGTTCTTTGCTAGATTTTGCAAGTCCCAGCTGCAGTTTGCTTTTCTCATTCTGTAAGATTGCAATGGTGCTGTTTGATGAATCCAACTGCTGTTTTATAGATGCTTTTTCCTCAGACAGAGCTTTAACTTCATTCTGACAACAGAAATGCTCAAGTTACTAACCTGAAAAGAACACTCACATGGCAGCAGCACATTATGAAACAGTCTTTTCATTCAAACCTACTGCATCCATTTCAGCCTCAGAACATGCAAAATTACTTTTTTTAAAAAATGTATCTTTTATATGCAAAGCATTCACATGCCATCATCAAGAAAGCAATTTTTAGAAGCTTGAGTTGCAATATTTCCATTCAAACTAGAAACAGAGCTAGAGATGACATTAAGAATCAGGCCACAAAGCCGAATCATACATTCCAACGGTAAATGCTAACAATAACTATCTGGCTTCCTCTTACTGTTCAGAGTTTACTTTCCCACACACATAAAACAAAGTTCTGAATGCACTCCATGTTATATTGTAAGATACTGTGTATGAAGCATGGAAATGACATGACCAACCTTTAATTCTTTAGTCTCCTGAACCAATGCGGAGAGTCTGCCCTCTATGTCTGTGGGCTTGGCTGCTGTTATGGTGCCATTGTCTCCTGATACTGGAACAGATTTAGCCTAAGAAGTAGAAATTGAATTAAAAAAAAGTTCTAAAAGTCAAGCTAGCAATAGAAAAACCCAGACTATTAGGCATATAGTTCTTATTTCATTTTGGACTTGAAATTTGGTTTTCAAGACTAGATAAAACAGCTCTCAAATAAGACCGCTCCACAAACCAAATACTGTTTTATGAAACGAATGACATTTGGGGAAAAGCATAAAGTGCCTAAAGCCCTGGGTATCATGAACCAGGGAACAAGGCGACACAGACACGCTTAAGAAAATAAAGGAGACAGGTCCGGGAAGGAAGGAAGGAACAAAGTTGTTCTGAGTTAGAGGTGTGCTGTAACAGTGCCTGAAACATCAGATCACAGGAAGGTGGAAAGGCTCTCAGTGACTGTGCTGTCCAACACCTTCTTTTGGAGACAGAGAGTGAGGGTCCAGCAGGTCTCAGAGACTGACAGACCAGTGCCTTTGAGTATAACCTGGGCTCTTTCTGCTGCACCACAGCACCCTAGGTCAGTAAGGAGAGTGTGTGGAAGGACTCCAACTGATGAATTAATACCAAGATTCTACCAGGCCATTGTCAGCCTCCACTTTACGGCAGGAGAACAGGCTGATCATCCTCAAGCAGCCCAGTCAGTCCAGCCCTAGCTTTGCTCTTTCTGGATAAAGAAAACAAAAGGAACTTACGAATGTTTCAGTTTTCTGTAATAGCTCCTGCTTTTCCATCTGTAGTTTAGAGATCTCCATAGACTGCGAGTTTAGCTGAGCCCTGAGTGTTTCAACTTCCTTCAGAGACAAAAGTGGCAGAAAACCATTTTATATTTATTTAGAAAACTACAGAGAATCAGCAAAGAAACTGAGACAATTGATAGCTTTGGTCAAATGAAATCCAAAAATTTATCAAGACTGCTATATGTGACAGTTATATTAACAATATCTTGTACAATAATACAATATCTTGTATTAATAAAAATATTAGTAAAAATACCAAGACACAGTGAAGCTATAAAAACACCACTTCAGAACACTCATCAGAACGAGACATGATAAATAATTGGAGGGACATTCGTTACTCTTGGTTGACCCATAGCACTGTAATGAAAATAACCATGCCACCTGAATTGATTTACAGATCTACTGCTAGACCAATTAAACTATTAAGTTCTTGATAGGGCTAGACAAAATCAGTTTGGTGGAATACAGGGTAGAGTAACTTAGGGAAATAATGAAACAAGAATGAAAGAGGAATAGGAAGGAATGAGGGAGAAGTTCCAGACCTCAAAATACATTACCAAAACACAAATTACAGTAACCAAAACTGCTTAGGACTGGTTAAAAAAAAATAGAAAAGTAATGAGTGGAACAGAATAGATGGGTAAGAATCAGAAATAATAAAATTCGACAGCCTGGTAAATATGATAAACCTGGTAACACAGATGGTCCAGGGAACAATTTCCCATGTGACAAGAACTCCTAAGAAAACAGAAAAGCAGTTTGACAGAAATTGTATTTAGGCTAATGTAACATACAGCACAAGGCCAAAATGGATCAGAAACCTGAATATAAAAGGTAACACCAGAAAATAAATTAAGAGGATATCTCTTAACCAAATGAGATATAAAGATGACAAATGATAAAATAGGTAATTTCATTTACATGAAATTAAAGGGCTGTTGGATGAAACAAAACCAATGCAACTAGGTAGGATAAGAAGAAAATGTCAGGTGAAAAAAAAAATCTTTACATCAAAGACTCTTTGGTAGGGGTCTGATAGCAAAGATAGCTAGGGAAATAACACAAATATGTATGCAAAAAGCTATTCCCTCAGAGATAACTGATCATCAAAGAATATGAATAATATTCTAAAAAGAATTATAAACTATTAAGAACATGTGAAATCTTGTTCTAAATCACTAGTAAGAAGAAAAATGTAAATTAATATAACTTTGTGGCTTCACAGCCAATTGATCGTGAGGACAAAAGAAATGGGGGTTGAAGATGACAGGCATGTTAACATTTTAGAGGAGATGTGAAATGATCCCAACCATTCAGGAGAGCAATTTGGAATTATGCTTTACAAAGTAAACTGTCCATACTCTGACACAGAGATCCCATTGCTGGACATTTTAAAAGGAAGCCAAAGATAAAAAGCTCCCATATACATGAATATATTTATAGCAGCATTTTCTGTGAGAGCAAAGAAGTGGAAAGGAAGTAGCTGCCCATCAATCAGGGAACAGCTGGGGGCGGAGCCAAGATGGCAACTGGAAAGCAGTAACTGGCGTGAGCTCCCCACCAAGTCCCTCCAAAAACCTATTTAAAAAATGGCTCTGAACCAATTCTAGAACTGCAGAACACACAAAGTGGCAGAGGGAAGCAGGGCTCC